>BSUD01000001.1:49464359-49683231 GCA_033239045.1 Fagopyrum esculentum | reverse complement strand
AAAAAAAAAAAAAAAAAGTAGTAACGTACTTCTCTCATTTTTAGCATTGATATTGTTGAGTGATTTGTTTCACAATATATGATTTTACCTAACAACGTGATTTGACCAAATCTTTTTGTTAAGTATATTCAAACAATTTTGAATGATTAAGTAAAATGTATTTACCATATATATATATATAGATGATCTTCACATGTTATTCACTTGTTTTTCTATTGGCAAATAAATAATTCGAATCGATGAAATGGTAATTATTAAACTATTCGTGTTTATTCAACTGAGTTTTAATTTTCATATTTAATATGATTTTTTATTTAGGGTTCTAAAATTCAAGCCTTCATCCGGATATCAGTCATCAAGAATCATCTGAATATTATCGTATATGAAATCTACACTATTTCTAAATTTAGATTGAACAACGCATATTTTAACACTATAGGATATTGCTTAATAATTCTTTTTAACTAAAATGAACTATAAATATTATACTCTCAATTAATAAAATCTCCAAATTTTAACACCGTAGGTTTTTTCAACTCAAGATTTTTTTCTCATTTCAAAATTAATTAAAACTTTGAATTAGTGGTTTATATAGATTAATATAATCACTTTTACAATTTCTATTTGGATAGAGTGAGTTCCCAAATTATTTAATTTGATTAATGGTTATATTTTATTTATTTATAATATCTTATTGCTGGGGATTTACTTAAATCTTTGATAAAAATTATTTTTGATTTACCTTTGATAATATCATTTTCTAGCAACATAATACATTATTTGAACATCACCATATATATTTTTTAAACTGAATCACAATTTTATTTTCTAACTTAATACTAATAATGCATAGTTTTTATACCATCAATAACAACTCATTATAGATAAAACTTGATGGTTAAAGTCCTGATATTTTTCAATTACTTTTAAAATTACTTTTAGTATATTTTAATTTTATTAACTTAATAAACTATAATATTATTAATTATCAACTCTAACAAAAATATTATGTTAACAAAAAATATAACTAGGCTTTTGACGAAGCCATCAAATATTTTTATAATAAATTTTTTACTTTTTAAATAATTAAAGTCGGGAGACTATATAATCTTGATTATGTGTATTTTATTAAAACTAGATAATCTAAGTTCATTATTTGAATGAGATAGTTCCAACCTAGATTTATTTTGACTCGGTCATTCCGAACTAGAGTAGAGTTGTTCCAATTTGATGTATATTTGACTAGATAAATTCTAAGGTAATTTTGATGAGGTAGTTTAATGGAGTTATTTTAACAAGGGTATTTCGACCATCATTTTTTTTTTTGAATTTTTAGAATAATAACTAAATTTATCAAATAGTATGTGTTTTGCTCACACAGAATTTACAAATAATACGATGAAAAATAATAAATCATACATTAGGACAAAGTTTTATCATGTTAGTTAATTTATTTAGTAGATAAAAAAATGGTTTTAAGTTATTAAGATAACAATAGTTAATATAAGATATATGTTTTTTTTAATAATTCCTTTACTTTATATAACTTTTATTAAATTCTAACATAGTCGATAAATTTAATCTCTTAATCGTCTTGAATTCTAACTATATGTTACTATTTTTTTATAATATAACTACTAACTAATCCCAAAAAAATAGATATTTGTTATATTATGTTTTACCCATCTAACTCAATTAGAAGTATTTATTGAATTTTATAGTATTTTCATAAGAACATAGAATAAAATAAACTAATAATATACATATGAAAGAAGAAACATTTATCGCCATGTGTCACGATCACTATCTACAAAACTAAAACTTATTTAAGAGAAAAACACTTCAAATATGACGGAAATTGTAGTAATAAACTAGTTTAGTGCCCGCACCTTGTGCGGGATTGTCTAAATAAATATTATATTTTCACTTTCATGCATCATATATTTGATATCAATTTATAGTAAAAACTATTTTTATTAATTAATATGACTAACATATGAGAATTAATTTTTTTTAAATAAATAAAAGAACATAATTAAAATTCTATTACAAATATTATTATTCGAGTATTATATTTATACCTTAATATATTACTAAATTGCCATTCATTAAAATCATCTATTAAAAATTTAATTTCAACCAAATTTAATTATCTATTTCTTAATTAATTTCCTTTAAATCCCGTTGTTTACAAAATAAATCAATTTTTTTTATAAAATTTCATTAATTTTGTTTTTTATAAAACATTTCAATTCTTATGCAGATTTGTTACGATTACAACTAACCGATCCACATCAATCTATCTTATATATATTAAAGCAGAAGCCTCTATTGCCACATGTCGCCCCCACAATTAACCTCAGCCCAACGAAATTTTAGTGTCACGTGTCGCCCACAGAATTAACGTCAGACAAAAAAATTTATAAGAAAAGTTTTTACAAATTTTGTTTTTAAAATAAATGATAATTTCTCTTAAAGTTGTTAACAAATTGTTTTCATTTATATTAAAAAAAATTTATTTATCATATTATATCTCAAAGTTGTTAGCAAATCTACATTTAAATTTTGTTTTTACTTAAATAAAAAAAATTTATGAGAAAAGTTGTTAGGAAAATTTGTTTTTATTTATATTATAAAAAAATAGAAATTGTGATATTATCCGTCAAATTCAATTTTATAAGAAAAATTTTAACAAATTTTGTTTTTAAAAGAAATATTAATCTCTCAAAGTTGTTAGCAAATTGTTAAAAAAGTTTGCTAACACAATTAGTTATAATCTAATGATTAACATTAGTTATAATTAAAAAAACACACGTACTTTTTTAAAATCCATCATATATTTATAATTGAAAAAAAAGAGAAAAAAAAATATTAATTAACATTAATAATAGATTTAATTAACTAATTTTACATCGAAAATTATACTAATAATTTTAAATTCGTCATTCAAAATTTGAAAAGAATAATTTTGCTTGACGAGATTTATATCTTTATTTAAATTAAAATAAGAATAAAAATCAAATCAAATAAATTTAAATTAGTCATTAAAAATTAAAAAAAGAATTGATCTACATAGATCCAGTCAAGTACGTTGGCAACCAATAAAACGGTGAAGTTAGTGATTATTTTAAATTAGTTATAAAAAAAGGTTAAAAGAGATAGTCATTTAAACTGATAATAAGATTGTTTTGTTAGGAAATTAGATTTGACTATATTTTTTTTGTTAACGGTATTTGATTCAGTTTAGATTGAAATTCATTAAGATACAAAGAAACTTTTGTTAAAACTAACTATTAATCCTAATATCAACAATTAATTATTCCCAACCGAATACACACTAAATCATTCAATTAAATTTTCTCATAATCAATCGAAATTTAAATCATTATAATTCAATCAATGATCTCTATCCTAACTAATTGCTGTTATAATTATTTTTAATTTGGTAATTTAAAATTCAAAAAATATAATTCTCACACAATACTAAACCACGACCCCATTATAAATACAAATCATTCTTCACCCTTCACCCGTCATATGTTCTCTCTCATCAACTCATCCGTTGTTCTATGGTTTCTTCATTCCATCTTTACATTACTCCAAACTCCGGAGAAAAATCTTCCTCGCACTGTATTCATTTGCTATTTGTATGTCCGTATTTCAACTTTTTGTTTTTTCGTTGTATTGATTCCAATAACCAGCAAGAATTTTATTTTTCAATTTAAAGCATAT
This sequence comes from Fagopyrum esculentum, assembly GCA_033239045.1. Classification (NCBI taxonomy): domain Eukaryota; kingdom Viridiplantae; phylum Streptophyta; class Magnoliopsida; order Caryophyllales; family Polygonaceae; genus Fagopyrum; species Fagopyrum esculentum. The sequence goes on along the minus strand of BSUD01000001.1, from coordinate 49,679,499 downwards.
GCTTTTCGGGTTCGGTTTTTTGCAGAGTTCTCTTTTATTTGGTTTGATGTAAACTTCGGTTGCTTTCGTTGTATTGCTTTATGTTGCATTTCTCTCGGTTTGAAACCTTCTGCTGTATTGCTTTCGTTTGATTTTTTATGAAAATAGTGATTTTTTTGTTGCTTTCGATCTATTTGGTTCGTTTTATTTATTTTTTTAAAGAAAATTATTGTTTTCCGGTTTGAAACCCTCCGGTTTGAAACCCTCTGTGCAACAATGTTTCCACAAAAATTATGTTTCATCGATGAATCATCCACAACCGCAAAGAAGCTTTCCATTTGATTTGAAAATATTGTGGTGATTAAAAATATTGTTTTTTAAATCACTGTTTGATTTCAATTTGCTTTGGAAATTACTGTTTTTCTAAAAATATATATTTTTTTTTAACAGATAGAAGGTTTCAAAATATTTTTTCTAAAAATCAGATTTTCTGATTTAAGAAAAAATTATAAATTATTAAAAAATTTCCGGTTTCAATATGGTTTACATTCATTTCTCATTAAAAAATTTATAAAAAAACGTTTCGGTTTAAAAATCTTTATTTTTAAGCCAAAAAATCTTTTATTATTAAATTAACAATTTTATAGGAACCAACTCACGTTAGTTCGAACGACTCTATTTTGTGTGACAATTTTTTTATAATATAAATTAAGCCAAAAAATCTTTTATTATTAAATTAACAATTTTATAGGAACCAAGTCACTTTTATTCGAATCTATTATACATACTAAAATAGAGCACAAGTTGATAACGTGGCGCGTTGTGGATGCAGTATTTTTGAAATGGAGATCCCATAATTAAAACCAATAAATCTTTATTTTTAAGCCAAAAAATCTTTTATTATTAAATTAACAATTTTATAGAAACCAACTCACGTTAGTTCGAACGACTCTATTTTGTGTGACAATTTTTTTATAATATAAATTAAGCCAAATAATCTTTTATTATTAAATTAACAATTTTATAGGAACCAAATCGCTCTCAATAAATATTGTATTATTAGAAAAACATTGTTCATGATGATATTAAAACATAAAATTTTATGTTCTTAAGTCAATTTAACCTGAACAAAATGTACTATAAATAAATATGCGATACATAATACATAAAAATAACAATAAAATACTTTTTATTTTAAATAAAACCCGCACAAGGTGCGGGGATTAAACTAGTATAACCCAAAATTAAAACAAAATCATTAACTAATTATTCAACTATCATTTTCTAATTATTTTTCTAATTATTTTGGTAGGAATTTTTTTAATCTTATTAGTCATATCATACTAATCATATTTTAAAGTAACTAACCTAATACAATTTTGATTTTCTTTGTTCAATATTATACTATGAAATATTTTCATTTTTAATAAATTTTTTAATAGAGTTAGTCACTAATAATATTTCTAATTGAATTAAGAGTACGATTAATCGTTGTAACATTTTGTTAAATAATTACATATAAAATTAATTTAACCAAATTTTGATAATAAATTATAAATTAAAGTTTCACTTTACTTACTCGATTATGAATGAATCTATTAATCGACTTAATTTTTTGAAACCAAAATTCTTAAAAATCTATGTTTAAAAATATTTTGATGTTAACCTAGAGTGGGCAAGGGACGAGATGAGATGAAATTGAGGTCATCTCAATCCCGTCTCGACTATTTTACATTGGGTATTTTAGATTGAATCCCATTAGGTCCTATCTCGACTGAGATCGGGATGGGACGGGCTCAATCCCGCTTAACCCATAATTGATTTATTGTCTTTGAATTTTATACTTTATCCACAAAAATATCCGTATATATCGTACTTAAATAAGTTAATGCCCATATTCCGACAGTGTTTGGGTCATTTGTCAAATTTGACGGTTTGATCAACATGATTTTTTTAATATGTAAGCATAACTATATAATAACTATATGTATATTACTAATGCTTATAAATTTTATTTGATATTTATTATTTTATAAATAAAAGCTTTATTATATATGGGACGGGCCTAGCTGGATGAAAAAGTTAAGGCGCATATATCGTTCCGGATAGTTTTTAGCGGGGAGGGTTCAGAACGAGAGTTCTAATTTCGAATGAATTTCTGCCGGGATCTGGATGGGACCAGGTTTGGCGGGACGGGACCGGGTTTGGTGGGATGGGACGAGATTGGGACGGCATTATGATGTTCGAAGTTTAAATTTTTTGTAGGTGTAATATTTTTTATATCTTTATAAGAACTTGTATTATTTAGTGATGAAATTTTTTTAATTGTATTTATAAATTAATTCATCTGATCAATACTATCTTTATCAATCTAATTATGACAGGAAATATAGTGCAATTTTCTAGCTTGAAAACGCCCCAAATATAATGTAACACCCCAAATCCGTGGGACTCGGGATGTCACATTGGCTTAGGATCTCACAATGGATTCTGGCCCTAACTTGACAACAAGTTCACTGGACCTTACAACATGGCACTAACAGATATAAAACAAATACATAAAACAGTATAAACTGTACGGCCCAAAGTAAACAACAACATAGTCGAGTATATAAAACGACATCCTCACATAGGAGGTACAAAAGATCATCCTCACGCAGGAGGGGAAACACAACAACCCCAAACCAACCACCTAATGTACGAGAGTCCTCGGCCTGTCACCCTGCCAGATCACTCAGCAGTGCCTAACCTGTAAACATCTACAACACGGTATGAAACCGTTAGCTACCCATACATATATGAGGTAATGCATAAGCACAAGCACAATCATGAAAGATAAACACATCAGCATGCTATCACACATTTACCCATTTATTATCTTTATATAATAACCATTCACTCAAAAACCGTATATATATAGATAGATGAAAGTATGTGACACGAGGACCGATACATCCCCGCCTCTGAGTACAATGTCCAGCTGTACGAGTATCGGTCACACAATCCGTGTACCCTATGAGAGTGGATTGCGCCCTTCCTGTAAACCAGTCTGGCCCGACATCAGAGAACCTCCCAGACTCCACGGCGGGAAAAAAGGGGAAGGTTATCACAGCCACGCAGTGGGGCAGTCAATAGAACATAGGTCGATAAAAACGACAACTCATGATATCATAGCAAACATATAAAGCACACACCACTCATGCAAACACCCAATGTAGGGATGGTAGCTAAGTAAGTCCTACGGACTTACCTCAACCTCGTACAAAATCAACCACGATCACCTCTACACTGGAGGGACAACACGGCCTATAAAAAGGCATAAAGAGATATATCAACCTCTATTCATCAAAGGGGTCACACATAGACCCAAAGGGATCCATAAAGATCATACTCAATCTATATGCCTCACAACCAACTAAACCTCAATATCTCAACATAACTCACAATTCCTCAAATCTCAAGGTAGTATATAATCGACATTCCTCAATCTCAATTTTAATCCTAATTTAATTAATTAACCTTTAATTAATTAATTAGATTTCGCCAGAATAACGTTTTGCCCGCAGGCAATTTCTAAACCCCCTGTCATCAGATTTCATCAAACAAGAACCCATAATCACCAGAATAATATAACGACCATAATGGAATTTCTAATTGTCCTATTTGACAAGCCTAAAGTCAATTTAGGCCAAATCGCAGTACGGAAAACGAATAAATTCATAACTTATTCGTTACTAACCCGATTAACGATCTGAAAGAAGATTCGGAATCACAACGACGCAGGCTACGCATGGACAGCATCAAATTGATCGGAATCTGAGCGACGGAACCGTCCTGGTGACATATATGCTCGACCAGCCCTCCATATACTCGGAAATGCAGAAACTCGGTATCGTTATGAAGAGAATGAAAAGAGGAATTCAGAAACTCAAACGGAATTGAAATCGGATTAGAAACGGAGAGTAGATATGAGTTTGAAGGTTGAGAGAAATCAGAGCTTTTACGAGAAAACGTGAAAGGAAATGAATTAATAAAGGATTTTCCGCTATTTATAGTGAAGACGATAATTATCCTTGAGTAAAGTCGATAATTATCCTTTAACCGATCCAAAGGCGGGTCGAACCTCTTTCTCCAAACTTCTCGAGATTGGAACATTAAATCTGGAATATTGTAGGGATAATTATTACACAACTGCCTCGGAAAACGTGTATTCCTAAGCCCTCTTTCTTAGCCGTTAAGAAACGAAATAGCGACTCTTTTGGCCGTTTTGCCTCTCCATGTTATTTCATATCTAAGACATATCCGATATCCTGATCATTTCTCTCAACTGCATTTTTATTAATTGGAGCTCCCAAATGCTCCAAATAACACCGGAGGGTAAAAATAATTACCCGGGGAAAAAGTAAAAATTTCCCCAAACGTCCAAAATTACGCGAGGAACATAACGGTGGGACTCATACTCATCACTTGGGAAATCTTCGCAAGTTATATGTCAATTACTATCAACGATTAAGTTAATCAACATTAATTAGAATTCGGAAATCCTAGCTATTACATCACACACCCCTAAAAAAAAGTTTCGTCCCGAAACTTGAACAATTCCTAAATTCTCTCGGACCCATACGCCGAGGTATAACTCTCACTCTTTCTATCGGAGGTATCACATCTCCGTTCAAAAGATCACAACCTATAACAATCTATAACCTCAAGTATAAACATGGAGAAATCATCATCTCCAGGAAACAGGGTCATAACGCTACCCAAAGGCGTAGAGGAATCACGTCTCTCGCCATACCACATCACAAGGCATAGAGGAAGCACATCTCTAGCCAAAACATATCACATGCATAGAGGAAATACGTCTCTAGCCAACCCATAAACATATACATCGCATGGAGGAATCACATATCCACTGAACTATGTCCACCAAGGTAGCATGGAGGAAAGAAACATCTCCAGCTGAATCCTAATCCCACTCAAATAGCATGGAGGAAAGAACCATCTCTAGCTATAAATATGATCATACTCGGGTAGCGTGGAGGAAGTAATCATCTCCAGCTATAGCATACATCACGCTAGCACATCAAGATCTACTAAGATCATAAATCACATCACAACTAGCATAGAATAACATATCAAGGCATATAAGCACATAAGCACAACATTCATCAAGATAACACTAAGATCTACTCGTGCTCCCACAAATGGGTATGTCCTAACATATACTCTGGATAGTTCCTCTGGACACTATCCTCAGTCTCTCACATAGCCTCTTCAGGTCTTCATCTCGACCATCATATCCTCAATATGAGAATGTCTTTCGAATGCAAGCGTTTCATATCTCATTCCAAGAATGTAATCGAATGCTCAACAAAAGTGTGGTTGGACTCAACCACCAAATCATCGTAACTCACAAGGTGTCTCGAGTCTGGTATATACTTCCTCAGTTGAGACATATGAAACACTGGGTGAATATCCTCTAATCTCAGAGGCAAAGCTAAACATCATGTTGCCTTCACAAAACTGATCAAGATCTCAAGTAACCGACATATTGGAAACTCAGTTCCCCTTTCCATAATAACACAACTAACGTCTCACAGCTGAGATACCTCCAGCCGGACATCAACTCTCACTTGAACTTTAGAGGTTAACACCTCTTGTCTACACACACAATCTGGCGACTATGTAGAGCCAACACTCTTCCTTTAATCATCGTTACTCGAACTATAAAATCCTGAGTCTGGTCATGTGTTATTTCCACTACTACTGCTAGATCACTTCTAGCATAAAGGTGTATGGCATCTACGCCCATACAATGCTTCTCAAGGACATTCCCGAAGATAAACGTCAATCACTGTTATATAATAACTCAATAATGGAAGGTAATATAATCATCCACGTTTCCCATTCAACTTACAACTTATATTAGATTCTTAAAATCTAGATGATCCTCTTTAACTGACCATCTGTCAGGGGGTGAAGTGTAGTCATGAGGTACAGACTCGTCCCCAAAGCAGTCTGAATTTGCTGCCTAAAATCTCAAAGTCAAAACATCCATCTCGATTTGAAATGATCGTTCTCGGTATACCATGGAGTCTCACTTTTTGTCTAGTGTACTCCTCAGCCAATTCATTCACTAGCCACGTCCTTCTGATAGAAATGAAACGTGCCGGTTTCATTAATTTGTTACCAACAATCCAGATAACATAAATCTTCTACTGGGTCACAATCCCATAAAAAAAGTCCATAGAGATGTCCTCTCAAATTCTACTACTGCACTGGTAGTGGGTGGGGCTTATCTCTAGATCGGAAATACTCTATCTAGACCTGCTAACAGGTCACACACTGTATCACAAATCTGGTTATATCGGCTTCATACAATATAATCGTCTCATCTCGTGGTACATCTTACTCGTACCTGAATGTACTAAGTAAGGTATACATTGAATGTACTGTAAAATTGTCTGTCTCACTCTGCATCAGCAAGTACACAAAAGCGGTCATGACTCTTCATCATTCCATCTACTCTCATGGAGAACTGTGGTGCCTCATTACGAGACATCTTCTCTCCCATCTTCAACAAGGTTGGGCAGGCCCCCTGCTTCTGTTAGACCTCATCCAACAGACCAGGTAGAGCTTTTAAGGCATAACTGGATATCCTCATCAAGGAACTGATTGTCCAACTCTAGCTAAGCTGGATCTCTCTAAAACTAAGGCTGAACTGTCAGCCTCGCAGTTGTCTTCTCTTGAGGCGTCTTTCTGTTCAAGTTGTTGGCGACAACGTTCAACTTCTCTAAATAGTATGGAATCTCTGGGTTAAAGTCTTGATCAACTCGAGTCCTTAACGCTGGTGGTTATTCAACTCCGCGGCTAACTCTAAATCAGGCGTCAGGTAGTTCTCCTCACACGTCTTCAACTGTAGACCCACATATCCATAACTCCACTCCTCTGTATTAATATGCGTCTTAAACTTAGCTGGGATATATCACCGTATATTATGGAATCCCCAGAACCTTCGGACTATAACAAAATCGAAGCAGAGGTCAAATGTCTCCTCCACTCTTCAAAATTTTGGCATATTGCTTTGACCACGTAATTCTGAGGGTCTTACTCAAAAGACTCGTAAAGGGATACATATTCACAAAACCCTTCCACAAGCATGGGTAGTAATCGGCTAAGCCGAGAAAACTACGCATTCCCTTAATGTTCATCAGTATCGTCCATGGCCTAAGAAGGCTACCACTGGCATCCCACTCGTACTTAGAGAGCGTAGTATACAACCCTCTATCTCTCGACATCAGCAAAACTGTCCTCAAATGATCGATTTTCTTCTCTCTACTACGAGAGTATATCGAAATGTCATCAATGAAGACCACCAGCAAATAATCAAGGAAGTCGATGAAGATACTTTTCATCAACTCCATAAAAACTACTAAAACATTCGTCAACCCAAATGACATCACTATAAACTCGTAGTGTCCATAATGGTATGGGATGTTATCTCATACACTTGTTGCTCTCTCATCCATGACTAGGGATATCTTGAGCACAAAGGAATCTTGAAAACACAATTGCTTCTTGAAGCTTAACTCATCAGGTCGTCAATACGGAACATGGAACGTACTAGGGTAAAAGAAGCCCGTTTCAGTCAACTTTTCAAGTTATCAGTACAATATCTCAACAAGCACCATATAGTGTGGCTTTCCCATTCAATCTTGTATCATACTTCAACTCGATAACAATATCCACACTCCGCTGAGGTGGCAACTAGACGGTTCAGTAACACGTCTATAAACTCATAAACAACTGGAATACCTTCCAATGTTGGACTATCTCGCTCCTTCATGGTATAACACTAGAAGGCGTCACATCCATATGCTATCAGCTCGCTGCTCGTACAGTCCTGATGACAAACCCGTCTCTTCAAAGGTCTTAACCTCAGAAGACCTCTATTTAACTCAACTCAGTAAAGACTATAATAGTCTTACTATTAAAAGCTAACACCACATGATATCTATTCATCCAAACCATACACATAATGACTTCCTCATGCACCTACGACATGACAAAGAAGTCTACAACCATACACGGGTCCCTGAAATAAGGGAACAAACACGCATCTCACGGGTATCTCAGACCCAAAAAGGTAATCTTGTAAAGGAAAATCCACCTTCTACTATATACAAAAAGTCAACCATTAACGCATGCATCGTAAGACATGAAGTGCATAGCACTCACAACAAGCAAAACTCCACCAGGTAAACCATTAACGAGAATGGTACCTATAACAGCTAACACTCGTAGCTCCACTACATATCATCACTCAATGACAGATCCATGCTCCTCAGGTATCACTGAGGTCATTACTATAGCCTCCACTTCCACTCTTTCTGCACCGGAAAGAGGAAGGCTCTTGCTGGGAAGAAACACCACCGTGCTGACAGAAAGGGCCAGATGGCCTAGCTCACCACAAGTGAAACAAGCTATCAGTGCCAAAGGGCACACAGAACGCAAATGATATGGATAGCCACAACTGAAACATAATCATCCCATCCTTGCAACTTGTGCAACTGAAGGGTAACTCGACCTTCGTCGTCCACCTGGAATGATCTCACTCTTGAAGGGAACCTGTAAAGGCAATGCCTTGCCCTGTCGACAAAACTTCGCTCTATGCCCTGCTTTACCACACGTAAAGCATATGATGGGAGCCTTTGGGCACACAGCTCGCCAGTGTCCCAACTTCCACGCAATTAAAACACTGTAGTTCCTTGCTAGTCATCTTCATGGCCAAAGGATCACTAGATTGTCTTGATATTGGACTTGATTCCCCATTCATCATCTTTGCTTCTCCAGTAACTGATTCAGTCCATTGCTTCTTTCCGGATCCAGAAGCTTCAGTTAATCTCACAATTGTTGGTAAATCCGGTGTGGATCTACCCGCTATCACCGTTTCATATACTTGTTACATATATTCTTGAAACTCGGATCTACTCATGGAGACACGATCAGCCTCTTCAAACTCGTTCTTTGCCATAGGCAAAACAACAGCGGAAACTGGTCCCTAACTTATCACCACTGGAGGAAGAGGGGGTGTACCCCTACCTCATCCCACTACAAATACTACTCTAGTCTGAGTCATCTGTAGGATATACGCACCTAATCTTATAAGGCTATATATATGCCATAGGTATCGATATGTATATAATACATCCACATATTCCATAGTACACACAAATATATATACATATCTACGCTGCAGAGATCCATGGCAGAGGTGACGACTTCTCGTACATTCTATCCCAAAACCACACTTAAAACCAAAACCTTTGAAAACGTCAGATCCCATGTGGGCTCTGTTTATTTTACCTATCAAACATCATTGCAGGTAGCAAGTGCCATTGTTGTCAACCTGGGCTCTAATACCAACTCTGTAACACCCCGAATCCGCGGGACTCGGGATGTCACATTGGGCTAGGATCTCACAATGGATTCTGGCCCTAGCTTGACAACAAGTTCACTGGACCTTACAACATGGCACTGACAGATATAAAACAAATACATAAAACAGTATAAACTGTACGACCCAAAGTAAACAACAACATAGCCGAGTATATAAAACGACATCCTCACATAGGAGGTACAAAAGATCATCCTCACGCAGGAGGGGAAACACAACAACCCCAAACCAACCACCTAATGTACGAGAGTCCTCGGCCTGTCACCCTGCCTACAACACGGTATGAAACCGTTAGCAAACCATACATATATGAGGTAATGCATAAGCACAAGCACAATCATGAAAGATAAACACATCAGCATGCTATCACACATTTACCCATTTATTATCTTTATATAATAACCATTCACTCAAAAACCGTATATATATAGATAGATGAAAGTATGTGACACGAGGACCGATACATCCCCGCCTATGAGTACAATGTCCAGCTGTACGAGTATCGGTCACACAATCCGTGTACCCTATGGGAGTGGATTGCGCCCTTCCTGTAAACCAGTCTGGCCCGACATCAGAGAACCTCCCAGACTCCACGGCGGGATGAAAGGGAAAGGTTATCACAGCCACGCAGTGGGGCAGTCAATAGAACATAGGTCGATAAAAACGACAACTCATGATATCATAGCAAACATATAAAGCACACACCACTCATGCAAACACCCAATATAGGGATGGTAGCTAAGTAAGTCCTACGGACTTACCTCAACCTCGTACAAAATCAACCACGATCACCTCTACACTGGAGGGACAACACGGCCTATAAAAAGGCATAAAGAGATATATCAACCTCTATTCATCAAAGGGGTCACACATAGACCCAAAGGGATCCATAAGGATCATACTCAATCTATAAGCCTCACAACCAACTAAACCTCAATATCTCAACATAACTCACAATTCCTCAAATCTCAAGGTAGTATATAATCGACATTCCTCAATCTCAATTTTAATCCTAATTTAATTAATTAACCTTTAATTAATTAATTAGATTTCGCCAGAATAACGTTTTGCCCGCAGGCAATTTCTAAACCCCCTGTCATCAGATTTCATCAAACAAGAACCCATAATCACCAGAATAATATAACGACCATAATGGAATTTCTAATTGTCCTATTTGACAAGCCTAAAGTCAATTTAGGCCAAATCGCAGTACGGAAAACGAATAAATTCATAACTTATTCGTTACTAACCCGATTGACGATCTGAAAGAAGATTCGGAATCACAACGACGCAGGCTACGCATGGACAACATCAAATTGATCGGAATCTGAGCGACGGAACCGTCCTGGTGACATATATGCTCGACCAGCCCTCCATATACTCGGAAATGCAGAAACTCGGTACCGTTATGAAGAGAATGAAAAGAGGAATTCAGAAACTCAAACGGAATTGAAATCGGATTAGAAACGGAGAGTAGATCTGAGTTTGAAGGTTGAGAGAAATCAGAGCTTTTACGAGAAAACGTGAAAGGAAATGAATTAATAAAGGATTTTCCGCTATTTATAGTGAAGACGATAATTATCCTTGAGTAAAGTCGATAATTATCCTTTAACCGATCCAAAGGCGGGTCGAACCTCTTTCTCCAAACTTCTCGAGATTGGAACATTAAATCTGGAATATTGTAGGGATAATTATTACACAACTGCCTCGAAAAACGTGTATTCCTAAGCCCTCTTTCTTAGCCGTTAAGAAACGAAATAGCGACTCTTTTGGCCGTTTTGCCTCTCCATGTTATTTCATATCTAAGACATATACGATGTCCTGATCATTTCTCTCAACTGCATTTTTATTAATTGGAGCTCCCAAATGCTCCAAATAACACCGGAGGGTAAAAATAATTACCCGGGGAAAAAGTAAAAATTTCCCCAAACGTCCAAAATTACGCGAGGAACATAACGGTGGGACTCATACTCATCACTTGGGAAATCTTCGCAAGTTATATGTCAATTACTATCAACGATTAAGTTAATCAACATTAATTAGAATTCGGAAATCCTAGCTATTACATATAATCCTATTTTCATTGCGGATTTGATTATCTATTTTAGTATTTTCTCATTATCCTCAATTTTTAGCATAATTATGAACTTATTCAAAAGCGTCGTGGATGACGTTTATATATTTCTTATATTATACTCAAAATACACTATATATCTTACAAATAACCGTGCACGGCACGGGTTCTAAACTAGTCAGTCAATAAAGCAATTCTAGAATGTAGTTCACCATAATATGCATATAATTAGATCTCAATTGATAAATTCACAATTGAATGTAAGTCAAGTAATGCGGAAAACAACTTGGTTCAATTGTCACGTGGTTTAGAATTTTGGCATACATCAATGGTTGAAACCCCGTTAATTTTCACGTACCCAAGACGATGCTTATTCTTCACATCGAACTTAGTGTGGAGGCATAAGCGACTCGGCACTTACATTTTACCATCAACACCTTGAAGAACATATAACAAAGATGATGCAGGAGAATATTCGGAGCCACCTAGCAAGAGGAGAAATATAAAAGCAAGGAGAAATGAGGACATGAACATATGGATTCCAACATCTAGAAGAAGAAGAATGGATATGATCTAGAAGAAGAAGAGAGTAAGCCAATTGATATCTCTTTGCACTAGAAGATCAAGGATGCATGAATGCCTACTCAACCATGCACATATCCGGAGGAGGAGAAGATTCATTGATGACATACATAATGGACTCACCTCTACACATCTTCATATATAACCATGCAAGATTAAAGAAGACATCCACCATGCATCTACACATCTTCCAACTCAACAATGCAATGACGTAAAGATACCCAGACACACTCTTCCTATTTCGGATCAACCATACGTGCCTTCGGACCAACCCCGGTTCACTCAAGCACTGGTCACTAATTTACCATGAATGCATACGTCTCTCTTGGAGCGGGCCAACCATGCAAGCCCACCCATTTGGGCCAAGTATGCACACGCACCTTACCGGGTCATCCATGCAACGCCAATTCGGGCCATTCATGCAAGTTCACCAACTAGGGCCTCCTATATATACATCACCACTCCTGGCCAACCATGCAACATACTCTTTTCGGGCCAACTATGTAGGGCCCACCATATATCTTCACAATGACTGGACCGGACTAGTTATACGAGCCTACCTAACCTGTCATGCAACCGAGAGGCTTGTCCCATGCATGTTATTTTGGACCCGCCACCTACCCATGAAGAATGGTCTAATTCTTGTGGCTATTTTGGGTCCAAGATATTATTATTTTCAGCCCATAAAGACTCCTTTAATTATGGGTTAATTTTGAGCTTTTAGTTTTTATGTTTTTAGATAAGTCTTCAAATAGGAAAGCTTAGATATTATTTGATTGATCTTAGAAGATCACATCTTACTAGAAGATGGATCTTATCGTAGTGTAGAAGATCATATCTTATCCTAGATAGGATAAATTTTACCCGGATTCTTTGCTTGTGGATCACTCGAGCCTCTCCAATATATATAGGATACTCGAGACTCTTGTAAATCATCCAATTCAGAATTAAACACAAATGGAGTGGTTTCATACACGAATAATTTATTGATTATATATTTGTATAGGTGATGATGATGATGATGATGATGATGATGATGATGATGATGATGATGATGATGATGTGATGATGATGGAAGACTTAAACACAAATGGAGTGGTTTTATACACTAACCATTTATTAATTATATATCGAGATGTTTGGTTTGGTTTGGTGGTTTGCATTGAATGTGTGCAGGTTTTGAAACGCATTTGAAAGGACCGTGGAAGGCCTTGAAATCGGTTGCAAGGAAAGACAAGGCGTTTAGAGTGATTAAAAGACGAAGGTCTTGAAAGCCATTTCAAGGGATCAGAAGTCAAGGCATGCCAAGGTTGCACGCTGAAGGAATTCAAATTCAACAAACTTATCTACCAAAGCGCCAAAGAAGATCTTCTAAGAAAGATATGCTCAACAAGAAGATATGTTTAAAAGAAGATCTCAACCGACCAAGAAAGATTTGATTCGTAAAAGGATCTTGCAACGATCCTAAACCGAAAGCACAAAGATCCTCTCTCAAACGGAATTTGATATCTTCCCAACAGATATGAGAAGATTATGGACCAGAGAGATCAACATGCTTTAAGGAGATGAAGATGGTAGAAAATCCACAACGTCTACCTCATCTCAACCAAGAAGCGACTTTCATGGAGAAGAAGAATCATAGTCAAATGGTCATCTTCCCAGCGGCTAGAAGACCTCTCCATAAAAGTCTATGAATGAAGATGTCGATTGAAGGACAGAAGAACAAGCTTACACGGAAACATCCAAAGTCTTCAAGCAATCCAAAACATCTTCATTTGATCAAACAATTTTTCTTTCTCTCTTTTACTTAAAAACCGTTATCCCCTAGAGAGAGATAAAACTTGAGAGCTCCATTGGTATATCTAAAAAGTGTTATACTAGAGTGTGTGTTACTCTGTGAAGTAACTAGGCTATTATAGCAAGGTGAAGAGTTGGAGCTAGATCGTAGCATTGGCTACAGTGAGAGAAGAAGGGGATTTCTTCTAGTTTGTATTTAGGACTCTTTGAAGCTGATAATAGATAGTTAGATGTTACGCTAAGATCGTGTGCACGCAATAAGCCTTAAATTTATACTCGCTATAAATCTCCTAACTCCTAGCGAACCCGCAGTGTACGGGACGTTTTGTAGTAGGGATAGTATTCCGAGGTCAAACACAAAGACTGAGGGGAGATTGATTCGATTAGTGATTAAGTTTAGTGAAGATCTAGGCTTAAGAAAAGAGAAAGAAATAAAGAAATGAAAATCTCAATGTTTTTGGTTGGTTTTTAGGTGATCAATCAAGGATCACAAATCATGCAAGGTAAACAATCAACTAAGCTAACACCACAAGTAAACAAGCAAACACGAAATATATGATCAAAGAGAGAAAAGACGGATTCTAGGGGTTGGAAATTCCGGTTATGGCATGGGACTCAAGCTATGTAATCATTCCTTGGATTTCTAAAGTACGTTGGGAGTAAATGTTTCTATGTTGGGATCAATCACCGGGTAAGTCTGATGATCATCTAGTCCGTTCCTAAGGTCTCATCACCGGGTAAGTCTCAAAGAGCCTAAGGATAGGACTTCTACACAAACCGGATAGTATTCTAGGGATCCAACCTCTCTTTACCGGGTAAGTCTCGGAAAGGCAAGTCCTAAACAACTATCCTAGCACACTTAATCCAATAGCGGCTTATGAGGCTCACTACTACCTAGAGTTTGTCATCTTCGATATCTAAGAGTAAGAATCACCGGGTAAGTCTCTTCTAACACTTAGTTGCTAACACTAGGTCACCCTAGGATAGATTTGACTCAACAAACACTAGGATTTCAACATTCTAACAATCTAGAACTTAGATCCATCAAATCAAACGAACCAGGCAAACCACGGGCTGTTCTACCACTTCCACGGCCGTGGACTGGCAAGAACAAACCGTGGACTACAGCAATGACTTTGTTCAAGCAAATGAATCATCGAAGGGCAAATCTGTAACACCCCAAATCCGCGGGACTCGGGACGCTACGGGTTGGGACCTCACAATGGGTCCCGACCCTTAGCCTGACAACAATTTCACCGGATCTTACAACAAGACACAAATAAAGGCAAAACCGAAATACATTTTTATGCAAATGATATGTTCCCCGGAAACAAATAAAAGACAACTTCAGCCGAGTTCTCAACTCCAAAGACTCGAACATCAAATACATAACAATATACATGAAACCATGCCCAAAAACAACTCCAAACAAACCCTTCCTAAAATGTACGGAACCCCGGCTGCCCACTCTTCCGGATCTCTCGACCGCATTTCTAACCTGCAAGACAATCTACAACAATCGGTATAAAACCGTTAGCTAATATTCGAAGCATTCGAATCAAGGTGCAAGGCACAAACACAAGTAAATCAACATAACACACAATGTACACCAAATCACACAAGTCCGGTTTATTATCTTTATATTATTAAGTCGTATCCCGTTCTAATTCAACTTCTTTTGTGACACGAGAATCTCCCGAAACTTGCCTCGGTCCCCACTTACCGCATGGAACGGTACGGATGCCTCCGACCGTCTAACCACACGGGCTAGTCGCCAAGAACCTACTAGCTCTACGCAAGAGATAGGCAGTGATATCACCGCCCGTTATCATACACTTGGGCCAAATAATATAAAGGTCGGTGATCCTATTTCCGGTTTAGTTGTTATAAACAATAAAGAATAAACACACACCACCAAACACACATCAATACTAATACAAGGAATACGAGCTAAGTAAGTCCGGAGACTTACCTCATCCCAAAGATAATCCCGCTAACCACCACTCTCAACTTCCCGTAGGAAGGCACTCAACGCCTGGTCAAAACAAGGCACACAATCAACATCTCTCTCACATGCTAGAAGTCCTTAGACTTCTAGTCCCAATGATCTTGCAAGATCATAAACCATAACCATGATAGTATAACGACTCCTAATCCTCACGATCTCACAATTGCAAGAACCAACACAACACATGCTAGGATACTCTCGTCCTAGTCTCCACAATCTCAACAAGATCATACAACCATAATCTCAATCCTCATAAGCTCACAAGATCAACCCAAACACTCAACGCCTTACAATCCTCACAAGATAACATCAACACCTCAAGCCTTATAACGATCTTAAATCCTCAAAACTCACCTAAGGTCCAAAGCCACTACTTGGCATTAACTCTAAGTTATGCTAGATCCATCCTAGCATGATACTAAAACTTAACATAACTAGATCGAGGGGAAAAAAATACTCACACAACGTCAAAAGACGGAAGTCGATCTACGGATGTCGAGAATGGAATCGTTGGCCTTCTATGGGGCGCTCCCGAGCCTAAAACAAAACTAATCAAATTTAGCTCATACGCTAAATTTGAACGGAATATAAAATATGTATAAGACTAAGGAAAACTCGGTTTTCAAAGCCAATGTTAAAACTCGTTAAACCCTTTTTTGGGGCAATAATCCAATAAGGAAATTTGGTCAAAAGCTGGAATTAAATCTTTGGGGTGATAATCCGAAATCAAATCAACAAGGGCACAAAAGATAATTTGCACAAAAGCTGGGTCATAATTTGCAATATAAAATATGGGTCATTCCATGTAAATAATTCTGCAGGGTCTAATTGTTACATTCTAAAAATTGGGCTCAAAACCGCAAATACAAAACAGTGGGTCAAAATTGTAATTACGACAAATTAAAGGGGTCCCGATTTAAATTAGAGTAAAAAGTTCTCTCTTCAACCTTATGTTTTACAGCGAAAAGAGGGGAGCAAGTGAAGCGCCGACTAGGGCTTGGCTTCTCGATGGAGTCAGCAAGGCGAAGGGGATGGTGGGATGGTGGGCTGGCACTCCTTGGGCGGGGTTCACAAGCGACAGAGGCGGCGGAAGCAAGGCAGCCCACATCCTCCGGCGGAACGGCGGCTTCCTCCCTTCGACACAAAGAGAAAAATGAGATTGGGGGAAAACAGGAGAAGCAGGCGGCGAGGCGGCTTCGGTCTCCGACTCGGCAGCGCTAGGGCAGGCAAGGCGGCTTCGGTCTCCGACTCGAAAGCGCTAGGGCAGGCGAGGCGGGGCAGAGGAGACCTGTTCTTCTTCGCTTCCGGCAATAGGGCAAGGCGAAGGAAGGGACCTCCGACGTTTGGTTCGATCTTCTTCCTTCAGCGCAAAGGTAAGAGCGCATATATGTGATACTTCACCAGGTTTGCTCTAAAGCCGTCGACGGTGGACTTCGGTGAGGCTCAGTAGTCCAGATCCGGTGCAGGAAGAGGTTGAGAGTTTTGATTCCGGTGGGCAGCGAGGCGAGTCTGGGACCCTCCCATGTGGTGGTGATTTGCTTCGCTTCCATGGTGGTTGTTCGATAAGCAGAAGAAACAGAGGGAAGATGCAAAGGTGAAGGGGGCTGCGATGGTGGCAATGTGACAAAGAGATTGTAGAGAGGGAAATGTGAAGTTGAGTGTTGATGCTTTGCAGGGCTGGTGCAGACGAGGGGTCGAGTACAGAGCACATGCGGCAACAACGAGGGGTCTGGAGGGATCCAGAGGTCGGTGCTCATCCGCAAGAGAGAAGAGAAGAAAAAGGGAAAGAAAAGGAAAAAGGAAAAATAAATAAATAAAATAAAATAACTTGCTCGAAATGAACCGAACGGGATTTTTGGATCGAAACACTTTCTAACTTTCCCGAAATAAAATACGGAAAAAAAAATATATATGGATTAAACATATATATAAACTCGTAAAAATAAAATACGTCAAAATACTCGTAAAAATAAATGTAAGTTATTTTAAAAATAGCGATAAGATCCGAGAAAATAAAATAACGCAACGCGCCAAAAACTGGGGCGTTACATCAAATCCCCTAAAAACAAGTTTCGTCCCGAAACTTGCCACACGCCGAACTTCTCTGTCCCTAAGGCCGATGTATAAACTCATAACTAGAAAGGCTTAGATCTTCTAATCTATATACATTAAAAGTGCTTCAACCACCATCGCAATATAACTATAGATGGTCATAAAACTCATTCCCGCACGGGGCGCAAACAACATATAATATCACACATATACACAACTAAGGGAAGAATTAGGTCCAACCCTTCGATCTATCAACATTACTAGCTTAGCGTAAACTCACCCAAAGATACTATCCTCCGTCTTCTAGTTAGACTCATTGGTTCCTGGTCCGCCACTCTATCATCATGACTGACAACATGACTCGAGTCATGTATGCACTCTCTCGATTGATACCCATGAAACTCCGGTGAAGACCCTCTACTCTCGGCGGTCACGCCCACCGGTAACCCACTTTCCAAACTTGCGCCAATATCTTAAAAAGATCCGATATATCGGAACTCAATTTCCTTTTTCGGGTTTTTCTCAATTTCCATTATGTTTCTCTTTTATTGTCGCAAACAAGGAAGATCGAACTTCCAATCTACACCATTGGTCTTGGTTCTTGTCAACCCAACTTTAATGTTATGCTTCCTTCAACTCTTGAAGTAAGTCCCCACTAATGGAGAAAGTACTTCACTTCCCAGTGATTACTAACGAGACACGTATGTTATTATTTTTGCATCGCTCCTCAATACTCGATCAAGACCTTGTCCTGAAGAATCACTTGTACCCTTCAAACCCATAATACCTCAAGGTTAATCAAAACAGTTGCACCAATGAATACCCTCTTAACTCTCAGCAACTCTATTGTCAATTCTTCGTCCTATTCAATACTTCATCGTCATCCGTAGTAGGTTACCATAAAAGGTGTTACACAACTTCTCCCTTCACATATCTGGTAAAGCTCAGCACATCTAAGATAACTTGGAACTCCTTCCACATCCATCGGGGGTTGTCATTCCGAGACAACTTGTCATACAACTTCTCTCTTCTTTGAGAGTATACCAAAATATCTTATACGGGCATTAGTAAGCCCATATGGAATTACTATAACTCGTAGTCACCATAATTTATTTTTTTTTTCCGGAATGCCGTTTTTGCAATATCCTAGTCTTGAATTCTCAATTGGTGGCAATCAGCCCTTAAATCAATTTTAGAAAAGACTACCAACCCTTACAACCGATCAAGTAGATCATCTATCCGTGGTGAGGGATGCTCGTTCTTCATTGTTATCTTGTTCGGCTAACGGTAATTGATGTACAAGCGGGGATAATTGTCTCTCTTTTCGCAAACTGGTGTTCTCCATAACCACTTCAAATCAAGAGTTTAAGATATATTCTAATATGAACTTCAAATCAAGAGTACAAGATAGCATTCGGAGTTCTTTATAGCATTTCAATAAATCTAATGAAATCTTTTCAATAAGTTCTTACAATTGCTCCTTCTCTCGCTTCCACAACTCATGTCTCTTCACAAGTGTCATTCTATACAGCGCCTTGGATATCGGAGGTGCGTCAAACTCAACTGTAGTGGCAAAATCCACGTTCCAAGGTATTGGAATCCGTGATATCTCGGTTTTTTTTCCTTATTTCATCTCATAACATAAGACCGGGACAACCTTGTCTTAACACTTGACCGGTAGGCATGGTATTAATGATCTCCCCCGATCTGTTGGGGTGATGTCTTTCAAACACGTGTATTGCTCCATCTTTAGCTAAAATGTTGACCGTCCTCTTTCAAATATTCGTCTTTTCTTGAATTGTAAAGATTTTCTTGCGTCTTCTCACTCTTGTGTTCTTATATAAGTATTCTTTTAACTTAATCCCATTTTCCTTCTTAAACGACATGATTGTAAAAATCTTCTAAGATTTCTCACTTATGTGCGACCATAAGGGTCCAATCGTTAGGACTTAACCGTGTTTTAAAACAATGACCTTATCTTCTTCACTTCCCGCGACATCCCAACATATGGGAGGAGCTCGTCGTATTCTACATAAGCTTTCACCATAGGCATATTTTTTTCAAGTAGAAATTATACTTCACTTTCCTTTTGTAAAGTCAACCCGACGGTAAAGGTTCTAACCTCAATCTTCCATATACTTTTTGTGATCTCTTGTCGACATCAAACTTTAAAACTTCGATCTTCTCTTACTCTTGTTGGTCACCTTAAGCATCTCTTAGTATTTCACGAGGAACTTCACAACTATACCAATACGCCCCGTGAAAACGCTAGAAGAAGTTCCCCCTTCCAAATCACTCAAATATCCTACTCATTACTTCTCCAGGGCTAACATCATAAACTTTAAGCTCGCAACATTGCCCTTATCTAGGTCCTCCTTTTCACGCCATGTCCACTAAGGCTCTTCCGTGTGAGTCTATAAACTTGAATTATCTCTTGCCCGCGGTAACATATCATCCATTTCATACCCTGCATTCTCTATATACTCCCGTTTACGTACCACCTCCATGACACCTTACCTTCTTCTTGATTCACTACTTTCCCTTTACCGTGATCAAACTTTAAAACCTGTAATCCAGGTCGTTCTCCCATACGTCAATTCCATGACTTATAAAGGTCGCATAAGGTCATTCAAATCCCTCCGAATGCCCATAGTCTTATTTACTCATCCCCTTTACACTCACCAATAGATAACCCGCACTTGTGCGTTCTCAGTTGTCACCGCTTAACTTGTATCTGACCTTCTCCGAAGTCAACGACTTATTATTCTACTACACTTCTCATGTTACCATTCTAAGGAAGGTTACCCTCCTCGCGGTACTTTACCTTAAACTCCGTTAGTTCTCTCTTCATTTCTTGCTTCCTCTTCTTCATATAAATCCCTTTCATAAACTTAACCATACTTCCATGATGTTTTGCAATGCACTTCTCAAACATTTTGACCTTTGTTAGCATCCACCGCGTTCCTATTGGTTGGTATCTTAAGTCTCTTGACCAAAGCTCTTCGTTTCGTCTTTCATCTTCTTGGGGTCATCATTTATACCCACCTCCTCCTTCTTGGCGTTTCTTAGTCTTATCATTATAATGGAAATCGGTCAACTCCACGTGAATCCCCACCATGCCCTTCTTCTCATAACTCTAGTAATGTTTTAACTTTACTTTTTGGTACCTCGTAAGCTTAACTACGGTATTTTAAATCCTTCTCAAATGTTTCGTCCACTTCTCTTATCTTAACTCCAATGCTAGGAGCTTCTAAGGAAACTGCACATCTTAATGGAATACCACTTTTAACCTTGCTAGAATATACTCACCTCCCCCTCGATTCGCATCTTTAGTTGTCCACACGTCTTCTTGAAATCTCAAGTTCGTTATCTCTATTGATCATGTTATCTTTCCAATCGTGACTTCTTTGTAACTACTTTCACACCTTCAGGTTATTCTTTTTCTTGTATGGTCCCCTTCTCGCATCCTCTTAAGTTATCGAATCCTCCTTCCACTTGTCCGTCCTTCGTTTATGTCCTCTTTGTCCTTCAAATGGTTGCTTTAACGCCCCAAAAAAAAGGAGTCCAATGAATCGCCAGGGTATTCGCCAATACGTGATGCTCAACTCGGTACTTGAGCATACTCATCTTTGTTAGCTTCGTATGTATACTATCCTAAGCCCAAAAAGGCGTTTGTCCAAGGGCGATGATAGCTTCCTATCATCTTAACTAAAAGGTCCCCTATCTCCATGTACTATTATATATAATAAGAGTCCGTATATAAGACTATAAATCCTATGTCCACATTACTACTATAATATAACACATTTGATAATCCATTACAACACAGCAAGGTCCAAAGCATATATTATAGTCCATATATATAACTATACATATATATCAAGTCCATCAAGCAACTACAATCCACATATATTATACATATCTACATATATACGTATATATATCGAAATCCAATCAACTAAGCTGTCGAGATCCGCGGAAGGAGTGGTGGTCCGTATATTCTACCCCGACTCATGCATGTGATTTTGAAAACAAAAGGTCAGAACCCGTGTGGGTTCTGTTTATTCCTCATTCGGCCTTTAGAAGATTACGAGTGCCATTGTTGTCAACCTAGGGCTCTGATACCACTTTTTGTAACACCCCAAATCCGCGGGACTCGGGGCTCTACGGGTTGGGACCTCAAAATGGGTCCCGACCCTTAGCCTGACAACAATTTCACCGGATCTTACAACAAGACACAAATAAAGGCAAAACCAAAATACATTTTTATGCAAATGATATGATCCCGGGAAACAAATAAAAGACAACTTCAGCCGAGTTCTCAACTCCAAAGACTCGAACATCAAATACATAACAATATATATGAAACCATGCCCAAAAACAACTCCAACCAAACCCTTCCTAAAATGTACGGAACCCCGGCTGCCCACTCTTCCGGATCTCTCGACCGCATTTCTAACCTGCAAGACAATCTACAACAATCGGTATAAAACCGTTAGCTAATATTCGAAGCATTAGAATCAAGGTGCAAGGCACACACACAAGTAAATCAACATAACACACAATGTACACCAAATCACACAAGTCCGGTTTATTATCTTTTTATTATTAAGTCGTATCCCGTTCTAATTCAACTTCTTTTGTGACACGAGAATCTCCCGAAACTCGCCTCGGTCCCCACTTACCGCATGGAACGGTACGGATGCCTTCGACCGTCTAACCACACGGGCTAGTCACCAAGAACCTCCTAGCTCTACGCAAGAGCTAGGCAGTGATGTCACCGCCCGTTATCATACACTTGGGCTAAATAATATAAAGGTCGGTGATCCTATTTCCGGTTTAGTTGTTATAAACAATAAAGAATAAACACACACCACCAAACACACATCAATGCTAATACAAGGAATACGAGCTAAGTAAGTCCGGAGACTTACCTCATCCCAAAGATAATCCCGCTAAGCACCACTCTCAACTTTCCGTAGGAAGGCACTCAACGCCTGGTCAAAACAAGGCACACAATCAACATCTCTCTGACACGCTAGAAGTCCTTAGACTTCTAGTCCCAATGATCTTGCAAGATCATAAACCATAACCATGATAGTATAACGACTCCTAATCCTCACGATCTCACAATTGCAAGAACCAACACAACACATGCTAGGATACTCTCGTCCTAGTCTCCACAATCTCAACAAGATCATACAACCATAATCTCAATCCTCATAAGCTCACAAGATCAACCCAAACACTCAACGCCTTACAATCCTCACAAGATAACATCAACACCTCAAGCCTTATAACGATCTTAAATCCTCAAAACTCACCTAAGGTCCAAAGCCACTACTTGGCATTAACTCTAAGTTATGCTAGATCCATCCTAGCGTGATACTAAAACTTAACATAACTAGATCGAGGGGAAAAAATACTCACACAACTTCAAAAGACGGAAGTCGATCTACGGATGTCGAGAATGGAATCGTTGGCCTTCTATGGGGCGCTCTCGAGCCTAAAACAAAACTAATCAAATTTAGCTCATACGCTAAATTTGAACGGAATATAAAATATGTATAAGACTAAGGAAAACTCGGTTTTCAAAGCCAATGTTAAAACTCGTTAAACCCTTTTTTGGGGCAATAATCCAATAAGGAAATTTGGTCAAAAGCCGGAATTAAATCTTTGGGGGTGATAATCCGAAATCAAATCAACAAGGGCACAAAAGATAATTTGCACAAAAGTTGGGTCATAATTTGCAATATAAAATATGGGTCATTCCATGTAAATAATTCTGCAGGGGTCTAATTGTTACATTCTAAAAATTGGGCTCAAAACCGCAAATACAAAACAGTGGGTCAAAATTGTAATTACGACAAATTAAAGGGGTCCCGATTTAAATTAGGGTAAAAAGCTCTCTCTTGAACCTTATGTTTTACAGCGGAAAAGAGGGGAGAAGGTGAAGCGCCGACTAGGGCTTGGCTTCTCGATGGAGTCAGCAAGGCGAAGGGGACGGTGGGCTAGCACTCCTTGGGCGGGGTTCACAAGCGACAGAGGCGGCGGAAGCAAGGCAACCCACATCCTCCGGCGGAACTGTAATATCCGGAATTTTTATTCCGTTTATTTCTGTAACAAACCTGATCTCGATCAGTTGACCCATATCCGTCTACTTAGTTAAACACATTATTATAAAATTTATCATTTTATGTAGATTCCCTTCACATAAAATGATAGGATCTTTATAAAATTTTATCATTTTATGTAGCTTACCTTCACATAAAATGATAGGATTATTATAACCAATCCTAAACTATAACATGATCCGTATCCGTCTATTCCGTAGCCTACCAGTTTCCGATCCCTTGACTTCACATAAAATGATAAGTTTAGCCCCAAACCCTAATTTAGAATATGACTCGTCGTTGACAAGTCTGTGACGAAGCTGTGACAAGGCCCAGACAAGTCTGTGACGAAGCTGTGACAAGGCCCGGACAAGTCTGTGAC
Source organism: Fagopyrum esculentum (assembly GCA_033239045.1). Taxonomy (NCBI): domain Eukaryota; kingdom Viridiplantae; phylum Streptophyta; class Magnoliopsida; order Caryophyllales; family Polygonaceae; genus Fagopyrum; species Fagopyrum esculentum. The sequence goes on along the minus strand of BSUD01000001.1, from coordinate 49,655,055 downwards.
GAAGCTGTGACAAGGCCCGGACAAGTCTGTGACGAAGCTGTGACAAGGCCAGACAAGGCTGTGACGAGTCTGTGACAAGCCCAGACAGGCTGTTGACAGCCCAGCGCCAGTGTGCCCAGCAGCGCCCAACAGCGCGTTCAGCCCAGCGGATCCAGCTTCTGCGGCCCAACTTCTGCCTTACCTTCTTCAGCCAGCGCCCAGCCCAGCAGCAGCTTGCCAGGGAGCCCAGCGCCAGTCCCAGCCCAGCAGCCGCCTGCCAATGTGCCCAGCTCCAGCCCAGCGTCTGCTTCAGCCCAGGAAGGAGCTGCTGCCTTGCCTTCTTCAGCCCAACGGCAATTCGAGCCCAGCTGGAAGGAGATGATCAACAGCAATTAATTGGCCTCTTAAACTTCCACGTAACAGCTGTTATTTTTGGGAAGAAAATCACCTTCTGTTCAGCCTACAATCACGCATTCCAGTCGTCCTTTCCGTCCAGATTCTCGTCCACGTTCAGCCCTCCCTTTCCATCTTTTCCGCTTCCCTTCTCACAACACCAGCCGACTGCTATCCAGCCTACATCTGCACACATCCAGCCACTCCAAGCACATACAACCATCTCCTAATCTCGCGACTGAATCCAGGTTAGTGCAGTGAGCGTTAATTCCGTCTTCACCATCATCCTCTTCTTTGTTTCATCGACCAACACTGCTGTGCTTCGAACTGCAGCCATCTACTGAACTAAAGGGGCTCAGTACATCGGTTCATAGCCACCGCAGTCAGCCTCAAGTTGCCTAAGACGAAGTAGAACCTTGCGAGATCTTCTGCATACACCTCCGGTAAGCTCCTCCTTCATTCTCCTTGCCTCGCTCTTACCAGTCCGGAGTAATGATCTCCCTCTTGTTTTAGCTTCAGCGACGCCGGCCAGAACGAGATAGAACCTTGCTTAAACAGCAAGTGCAGCAGCCGTAGAAAGCCTTCTATATAGAGGTAACGGAAAGGCTAATGTATGATCTTGCGTATGTGTTCCGATTCTTAGGACTGGAATGATGTGTTGTTGTAGTTCGGCCTTGAACATGGGTTAGGTTGGTAATGGGTAGCTGCAGAGTTATATAAACATAATGGTAGAAATAAAGGACTGCTGTAAATACAACTCTTTTTCCTTCAGTTTTTAAGTTAGAAACTTCCCATGTTGTCGACCAATGTTAAGGAGTTACAATGAAGATCCACCGTTGAAATTTTAATAGATGATAGAGGGATATATGTAGTTTACTATATTAAAATTTGAGAAGAAATGAACGGTCGGATTAGAAGTTATAAGCTTCCAAAGTAGGGTAGTTAAGCAGTTTTTGTAAACATTAGAATTTTGGCTAAGTATAGAAATTGTAAGTGGAGTAGCCAACTTTGAGAATTTTTATAAAAATAATGGATGAACAGTTTTGAGAAATTCTTGCTCCTAAGGGTAGATGGAACATCATAGATGAGCTAGAGAATTATTTCGGAATTTTTATAAGCTTTTACGAATTTTATATTTGAAACCGAAGTTAGACCTTTACGACCTTTTGGAAAATAGGGAAATAAGAAAAGTGACAGTTTGTAACCAAACTAAACTTTAGGAGTTGGAATATGACTTTAGAGTCTCAAATAGGAGTTTAGACATGAATTTTGGAAAATTTGGAAGTCTCGGGACTAAGGGTAAAATGGTCATTTTTCCATAAATTAGAGCTGTAATTAGTTATGTCCTATTACGATCTTCTATCTTAGAAGTCTTAGACTTCGAATTAAGTTGGAGTGTGCTAATGCACTTATCTCCTTTGACAGGCAACTGAGTTGCTACAATTTACAGAGCGAGTTTGGTTTACAGAGAGTCGAGCTTTATAACAGGTAAGTCCTTTGGGCTTACTTAGCTGACTTCTAAATATGAGCAGGAATGATGATAGTGGTGTGTGATTGAGATGTTGTAGAGTTATAGGTTGTGATAGATATTTACCGACCTATACTTGGCCATAGAGTAACGGGCGGTGGCATTCTGCTCAGTTAGCTTGCGGGCGCTGGGGGTTTCTTTAGGGACTAGTCCATACTCGGTTTGTAATGATGCTACCGGCGGAGGTCAGCTAGACCTACACCCAGTTGGATAAGGAACGGAGGCGAGAACTGTTAATAGCTCTCGTGCCACAACTATAAAATTGAATAAGATGAATCACCTAAATAATAGATAATAAATGGTTGAGTGCCAGCATGATGTTTGTTTAATTTTTGTTTCTGCGTGCGTTTGTGCTGTTGTTATTCTACTTATATTTGGTTAGTTAGCTAACGGTTGTTATGTTGTGTAGACTTACCACAGGTTAGAGCAGATGCCGAGTGATCCGGATGGTAGTGGTCAGCCGGGGTATCGTACTTTTAGGACGTATTGCAGTTTCTTTATTTGTGGGATTTCCAGTTGGACCTTGGTTCTTTTCTTTCCTTATGCACTGTGTTATCTTATGTTTTCCGGCTGTTAGTTGTTCTGGTCACATTCATACATTGTTAAGATTATTTTATGATTTTTGGTTTTCCTTATCCGTGCCTTGTTGTAAGATCTTGTTAAGTTGTTGTCAAACTAAGGTCGGGACCCACTGTGCGGTCCTAACCAGTAACTCCCCGAGTTGAAAAATTTGGGGTGTTACAACATGGTATCAGATCCAGGTTGGCAACAATGGCACTTGAAATCTTTTAAAAGCTCAAATAAGTAAATAAGCAGAACCCGAAAGGGGTTTGAGTTTTTCAAAGGGACTTTGGTTTTCAAAATGCATGCATAGTCGGGTTGGGATAGAAAGTACGGATGACCACCACTACCTCCGCAGATCTCGGCAGCTTAGTACTTTTAGAAATGTTATGTTGACTTAGAAGCTACTTATAAAGATATGTACAATAAATAAGTTTATGCCGAAGGTTAGTAGCATAATAATTATATTATGCCCTTAACGGAGATAACATAATGAGGTTCTCACTCCGTTGACACATCTAAGTAGAGTTTGAAGGGTGTCAACATGAGGATTAGGATGCACATCTTATGTGCATTAGGGTAGGCAAACGGCGGACAACTCCTTCGAGCGTGTTTAAAAGCGTCAAGACGGAAAGCGAAGACTGAAGGATAACACCAACGAGCATGGCAAGAAGGGGATCCCGAGTCAAGTTAACAGGATCAAATGAAGATTATACATGAGAGTAGTTCCGAAAAAGCATTGGATGATCGACAATTATGCAAGTGGGGAGCAACATCACATAGATTCTTTCAAGGGTGGTGACGATATGAACAATGTGGATCCCGTCAGAAACAGTCATAGTAATGAAAGTCAAAGTAAGATATGGAACCAATCCAGACAAAAGACATTAAATTTACGCTTACCGACGGACCAAAATATGAAGGTTGTTGTTAGAAGCAGGGCGGAATATGGCCACTATTGGCAAAGTAAGTCGGCATCCTAATCAAGCGGGTCCCACCTAGACACTCATAACCTAAGAATTAAGAAGAGATATGTCATCGAACCAACTATGAAGACTTAAAGAGCCACACAACTGAAGCTTATGGTTAGCCAGAAAGTGGAGGGTGGATTTCATAAGCATGGAGGCAGAGTGACTTTCTATAAGACAAGTGAGCTACAAGAAAGATGGTGATACAGATATCCAAATGATATAATCCTGAAAGCGGAGTCAAAGGATCACTATAAAGACAACATTATAATTTAACACCAACTAAGGAACAAGAGTGTGTGAAAATGATCTTGGCGTACCCAAGGGCCGTGATAACTTCCCTCTCTCAAAGGGACTTAAGTTACCAACACCAACAATTCACACCGGAACCTCGCAAGCAGCTGATGACCGAGGAAAAAGGAATCGCGAAGATGTAATTACGAGCTATCATGGAAAATCTGATGAGTCCATTGACGACAGATGAATGATGCAGCTAAACTAGGAAAGAGTATAGTGGCCTTATAGTGAGAAATAGAAGTGTAGATTATAGAAGAAGCTAAAGGAGTATAAACGTAGAAACTGGAGGAGATAGATTCCACCAAGTAAATCAAACTTCAAAGAGATAGAAGAAAAGTAAGTCTATGATATTGTAGAAGGTCAACTATAGACTAAATGGTAACAACGGAGCCTTTACATGTGCGGGTTAATTAGTAGTGACGGGTTGGCATATAAGAAGAATGACCACATGGTTACAAATGAATTTTATCGACATGTGGAGAAGTCCTTAAAGAGATCAAATACGACAATTGTAAAGTCAAATCGATACAAGTACAAGTAACACCGAATAAGTCAAGTCAGTAAATCTAATTAAAATGGTAAAGGAAGAATTGACGGTAAAAAATGACCCCTTATATCATTAATGATATAAAGAGAATGGTTGCGAGCAGTTGTTCACTTACAGGCTAAGGAAAGGGTACAAATCATAGTTAGTACATATGAAGTCGTATTAGAAGCACGAGAGGAGTAAGAAGAAGTAGATAATTTTGATCAGATCCTACGTCAGACCAGATAGAGGTTACTTAGCATTCCACACAAATAGAGCTGCTTGAGTTGGAGAAGCAGTGAGAGGAGTTAGCAGAGAAGGGCTTTATATGCCCTAGTGTTTCTCCCTGGGGCGCACCAGTATTATTTGTGAGGAAGAAGGATGGATCGATGAGGCTGTGTATTGATTATAGGGAGTTGAACAAGGTCACCATCAAGAATAAGTATCCACTGCATCGCATAGATGATTTGCTGGACCAGCTGCATGGAGCGTCAGTGTTCTCGAGGATAGATTTGAGATCGGGTTATCACCAGCTGAGAGTGAGAGACCAGGACATACCTAAGGCGGCATTCCGGACTAGGTATGGCCACTATGAGTTTGTAGTGATTCCATTCGGGCTCACTAATGCGCCATCAGTATTTATGGAGTTGATGAATGGGATTTTCATCGACTTCTTAGACCAGTTTGTAGTGGTCTTCATTGACGACATTCTAGTTTACTCTAGAAGTCGAGAGGAGCATGCCGGACACTTGAGGACAGTGTTACAGATTCTACAGGATAGCCAGCTATATGCTAAACTATCCAAGTGTGAGCTTTGGATGTCAGAGGTGGCTTTCCTAGGCCATGTAGTGACTGCTGAGGGGATTAAGGTCGACCCGGCGAAGATTGAGTCAGTGTCCTCTTTGCAACCTCCGAAGAATGTTAAGGAGGTTCGCAACTTCCTTGGATTGGCAGGTTATTACCGTCGGTTTGTGGAAGGGTTTTCCCTGATCGCCCGACCACTTACTTGTCTCCTGAGGAAGACTACTCGGTTCGTCTGGTCTGAGCCGTGTCAGCAGAGCTTTGAGGAGCTGAAGAGGAGATTGACGCCTGCTCCGATCTTAGCACAGCCAGAGGGTACAGAGGATTTTGTAGTGTATAGTGACGCATCCAAGCTGGGCTTGGGGTGTGTCTTGATGCAGAGGGGTAAGGTCATAGCGTATGCGTCTCGACAGCTGAAGACGTATGAGGAGAACTACCCCACCCATGACCTGGAGTTAGCTGCGGTAATACATGCTCTTAAGATCTGGCGTCATTATCTCTATGGAGCGACCTGTCAGATCTTCACAGACCATAAGAGTCTGAAGTACATATTCACTCAGCGGGAGTTGAATAACCGCCAGAGGTGGTGGCTAGAGTTGATCAAGGATTTCGACCTTGAGATTCTCTACCACCCCGGGAAGGCGAATGTAGTTGCTGACGCTTTGAGTCGGAAGACGCCTCGGGAGAAGGCGATAGCTCGGTTGACAGTACAACCACAGTTACAGAGAGACTTAGCTTGGTTGGAGGTAGAGATCTAGTTCCCCGATACAGCTCATCAGTTAGCCACCTTAGAGTTCCTTCCTGACCTGTTGGGTGAGAACCGACAGAAGCAGGAGAGTTGCCCGACTTTGACCCGGATCCGAGACCGGATGTCACAAGACGAGGCACCTCAGTTCACTATTGGTGCCGATGGAGTGATGAGACGGTAGGATCGTATCTGTGTGCCATCAGACAGTGAGTTGAGACAGAGGATACTAGGTGAGGCTCATGTTACCCCTTACTCCGTACATCCAGGAGCGAGTAAGATGTATAAGGACGTGAGACGTTCCTTCTGGTAGGGTGGTTTGAAGCCTGATGTGGCCCGATATGTAGCCCAGTGTGCGACCTGTCAGCAGGTCAAGATTGAGCATCGTAGGTCCGGAGGAGAACTCCACCCACTTCCAGTACCACATTGGAAGTGGGAGGATATATCTATGGATTTTGTTATAGGGTTGAGGCTCAGCAGAGGTTTTGATGCCATTTGGGTAGTGGTAGACCGTCTGACGAAGACTGCACGTTTCATTCCGATTAAGGAAACGTGGCCGGTAAGTCGTCTAGCGGAGGAGTTCATCAGACACATTGTGAGACTCCACGGAGTACCGAGGACTATCGTCTCCGACAGGGATGGACGTTTTACCTCGAGATTTTGGCAGCAGATACATACTGCTCTGGGGACGAGTCTCCACTTTACCACTGCCTATCACCCACAAACAGACGGTCAGTCTGAGAGGACCATTCAGACCTTAGAGGACATGTTGCGGGCATGTGTACTAGATTGGGGACAGGTATGGCCAGATCATCTCCCACTGGTAGAGTTTTCGTATAATAACTGTCACGCTAGGAAATAGCACAAAAAGCTTTACATTTATAACTCGAACTAAATCCTAAACTACCTAGCGCACCCGCAGTGTACGGGACGTTCGTAGTGTGGATAGTATTCCGAGGTCAAACACAAAGACTAAGGTGAGATTGATTCGGTTTATGATTAAGTCTAGTGAAGATCTAAGTTAAGAAACGAGAAAGGAATAAAGAAATGAAAATCTTAATTGTTTTTGGTTGGTTTTTGGTGATCAAATCAAAGATCACAATTCATATAAAAGTGAGCAATCAACTAGGCTAACGAATCGAAACAAAGAAACAAGCTAAACAAGATATAGATCAAAGAAAGAAAGACGGATTCTAGGGGTTGGAAGTTCCGGTTATGGCATAGGACTCAAGTTATCTATTCATTCTTAGATTAACTATGTTGGGATTAAGTGTTTCTAGATTGAGATCAATCACCGGGTAAGTCTCATGATCCACTAGTCCACTCCTAGGGTCTCATCACCGGGTAAGTCTCTAAGAACCTAAGGATTGGAATTCCACACAAACCGGATTGTTGTCTAAAGGTCTAACCTATCCTTACCGGGTAAGTCTCGGAAAGGGAAGTTCTAAGGAACTATCCTAGCACACTTAGTCCAATGGCGGCTTACGAGGCTCACCACTACCTAGGGTTTGTAATCTTCGAAATCTAAGGGTAAGAATCACCGGGTAGGTCTCTTCTAACACTTAGTAGCTAACACTAGGTCACCCTAGGCTAGATTAACTCAACAAACTCCTAGGATCTCAACATTCTAACAATCTAAAGCTAGATCCATCGAACCAGGAGAAAACACGGGTTGTTCTACCTAAACCACGGCCGTGGTTTGTCAAGAACCGACCGTGATTCCTAACAGAGGCTATGTTTATCCACACAAGTCATCCAAAGATAAATCTAAGTCCGTCCTATCATAGCCCTAGCCACAACCATCCTTTCCTTACCCTAAAATCACATCTATTTAGCCTACAACATTCATAATAGAAATCAAAACAAACAAACACAAAATCATAACATCCATTGCAAGATGATGAAAGAAAAGAGATGAACAAGTGAACTTAAAACAAAACAAGCTGAAAATAGAATTAGAGCAACTTACAACCCTTCCAAAAGAAGGTTCAAAGGTTCATAAAACTCTAGCGATAGAATCCGGAAATCTTCACTACAAAAACTAGCAAGAGTAGCAAATGTATGTGTGTGCTTCTTCTCCTCTTCAATGGAGTCCTTCTTCTTCCTTTTTGACACTTTCCTTCCTAGAAAAACTCTTTGTTGAGAGAATATTTTTGTTAGAGGAAATGGATAATGGATGAGCTGCTCCAAGATTGCTCCCAGCTGCCCCTCACAGCCCATGAAGGACCACTTTTATAACAAACTTGCATGAGCTGGCCACGAGAGTCGTGGCACAGCTGTCACAAGAATCTGGCAAAATCCACGGTTGATTCCACGGCCGTGGAGTGTCAGAGAACCGTGATTCTGTGCAGAAACTTCGCCTTTGATCATTAAGCTGTGATTTGGTGCATGGCTAGTGTTGGCAAGGTTCCATGAGTCCTCCTTAGCCCTTGATTCGTGCCCTAATGAGTCCGAGGGTGTGTCATCTAGATGAACGATCCTCAAACGCATCGTTTTAGCTCCTAAATTTCCCGAAATACCTATAAAACACGCAAAAGTCCGTGTAGACGTCTATCTCGACAAAATACATGAATTGAGTGCAAAACGTCTTGAACTAATGCTAAACCACGCATGAATGAGCGAGAAATCTATCTAAATGATTACCTAAAACTAAGTCATAAATCGTGTTATCAAAATACCCCATACTTAAGGTTTGCTCGTCCCCGAGCAAATTCCCAACTATAGACTAAGAGATGACAGGATTTATGTATGCAGAAAAATGGTAATAATCTTTTTGGGTTTGTGCTTCTACTATTGGATCACCTTCATAGTCATGTTCAATGGCAATGGACAAGCAATTATGTATCAAACAAATGAAGGCATGGAAAGACAATTGTACTTAACTCAAAGACATGCATGAGATGTAAAGATGAAGAGGTCAAGAAGATCAAGAGTATATCCAATCTAGATTACTAAGTCTTACAAACATGCAAGTAGGTCATAAGGTCTTGTGACATAAAAGGCCAAGAAACGTTGTGATTGGGTGGGGAGTTTTCTTGGTTATGTGATGCTAATCCGGGAATGGAACTAACTCCACCTCCTTGTCCTCGATCAACTCCCCTCAAGTGTATATTTTTCCTTATCTTGCTTTCTTTTCTTTTTCTTTGACTTATTTTTGAGACAATGGCATTGGTGTACAATAGCCGAAACCTTGGTGATTAGCAATCCTCAGGCTTTTTCTATTTTTTTCGAGGTGCATCCACACCGGGCACACATACCAAAGCTCGTTAGGGCTATTGGTTCATTTGACTTTGGCAAGGCACCAACACCCGATTATGTGAAGTGTACCGAGTTACTTGTCATTTGAACCAACGCCCCCAAACCTATATTGTTGGCTACACTTCCACAATAATTTCAGCATTTTCATTCATGACATTCCTTTCATCGATAATTTTACCCCACACTTGTTTTTCGCACACTTCAACACACTAGCATGCTCCTATTCCCGGATGGGTTTAAAAGAGGTCAATTTTATATCAATTGAGGTGCTTAAGCAATCATGATCCAGATGAGAAGTAGAGAAAGATGAAATGCCCCATTCATTCCTAGATGGTATGCAAGAACTATCATGTAATTTCGACTTTCAATACTCAATCCATTCTAGGCAACATCATGATCACAAATCATTCATAGAATTTAAGAGAAGTAGTTCAAGTCCACATATGCATTTATCAATTCAACACATAAGGCCATCCATAGCTAAATTTTTTTTTAAATTTTCTGATTTTTATGGGATTTTCGAAATATGTATCTACAATGCAAGACATGTGCAAATATTAAACTATCCTAGATGCTCAACATGCAAGTGATCATGCAAACCCCACCCCATACTTAGAAACACATTGTCCCCAATGTGTAAATGAAGTAAAGAGAGTGAAAGAAGGTTCTCACAATGTAAAAGTGTTTTGCTATGGTATTTGGGATTCTCAATTGAATTGATGTTGGATGATCCTATCAACCATGGTAGAGAGCTCTAAGCATCACCAAAGCTTCGAAACCCGCGCTAGGCACCGCTAGCCTTCCAAGTTCCGCGTCCGCTCCACCCATAATTGGTGAGGGGTCATCATCATCATTCATATGTCAAGAAAGGCTTCCAATGCTACTAATGCTCTAGCACACACACAAAGTAGACAAAACACACAAAGCACACAAAAACAGAAAAATCTAAGCAAAAACGAAAAATGAAAAGGGAAAAATGTTACCAATGGGTTGCCTCCCACCAAGCGCTTCTTTAAGGTCATTAGCTTGACCAAACTCGGGAGTGTCTACTCAAGGTGAAGTGGGGCAATCATGTCCACCGGAGCTCCCGGGATATACTTCTTCAACCGGTGCCCATTCACCTTAAAGTTCCCACAATGTTCCCCTCCTATCTCTATAGCTCCATGGGAATAGATCTTCTTTACCACATATGGCCCGGTCCATCTTGATTTGAGCTTTCCGGGAAAGAGCCTTAGCCTTGAGTTGAAGAGAAGGACAAGATCTCCTTTACTCAACTCCTTGGGGATAATTCTCTTGTCATGCCATCTTTTGGTTCTCTCCTTGTAGATCCGGGCATTCTCATAGGCTTCCAACCGGATCTCCTCAAGGGCGTTTATATCAAGCAACCTCTTCTCTCCCGCCTCTTTAAGGTCAAAATTTAGCTACTTAATGGCCCAATAAGCTCTATACTCCATTTCCACCGGAAGATGGCAAGACTTGCCATAGACTAACTTGTAAGGAGTGGTTCCAATTGGTGTCTTGAAGGCGGTTCTATATGCCCATAAGGCATCATTGAGCTTCATAGCCCAATCCTTTCTAGTTCTAGACACCGTCTTCTCAAGGATGGCCTTGATCTCCCGGTTGGAGATCTCCACTTGGCCACTAGTTTGGGGATGGTAAGGTGTTGCCACCTTATGAGTCACCCCATACTTGGCCAAAAGCGCCCCAAAGTTCCTATTTGTGAAGTGCTTCCCTCCATCACTAATGATCACCCTTGGTGTTCCAAACCTAGGGAAGATCACTCGGTTGAAGAACCGCACCACCACCTTGGCATCATTTGTAGGAGAGGCGATCGCCTCCACCCATCTTGACACATAGTCCACCGCCAATAGGATGTAGAGGTTGCCACATGAAGAAGGAAATGGTCCCATGAAGTCCACACCCCACACATCAAAAATCTCCACTTCTTGGATGTTGTTCAAGGGCATTTCATTCCTCCTTGAGATGTTGCCCGTCCTTTGGCAATCATCACATGCCGCTACAAAACCTTGCACATCTCTAAACAAGCTAGGCCAATAAAATCCGGATTGCAATACCTTTGCACACGTCTTGTGTGAGCTAGCATGGCCTCCACATGGTAAGGAGTGACAATGCCGGATCACACTCTCCACTTCATCTTCCGGTATGCATCTTCTAAACATCCCATCCGGCCCTCTCTTGAATAGAAGTGGCTCACTCCAATAGTAATGCCTCACATCATTGAAGAACTTTTTCCTTTGAGCATATGTCAAACCGGGAGGCACTTCCTCACACACTAAGTAGTTCACGATGTCGGCGTACCATGGCTCACTTCCTCTAGACACTTGGAACAAGCATTCCTCCACCATTTGCAATTGCTCATCCCGGAATGAGTCATCTATCGGGATGTCATCTCTTTCAAGCTCCAATGGTGGAAGTCTACTAAGGTGATCCGCCATGGAGTTCTCGGATCCCTTCTTGTCCCGTATTTCTAAATCAAACTCTTGAAGAAGAAGGATCCACCGAATCAACCTTGGTTTGGCATCCTTCTTTGTAAGTAGATAACGGATCGCAGCATGATCCGTATAAACTATGACCTTCGCTCCAACAAGGTATGAGCGGAACTTCTCAAATGCATACACAACCGCTAGCAACTCCTTCTCGGTGGTAGCATAACTGAGTTGGGCATCATCTAGCGTCTTGCTAGCATAATAAATAGCATGAGTATACCCTTCTTTCCTTTGCCCCAAGACAGCCCCAACGGCTACATTGCTTGCATCACACATGATCTCAAATGGTAGACTCCAATCCGGAGGTTGCATGATAGGTGCGGAGATCAAGGCGTTCTTCAACCTACAAAAAGCCTCAAGACAATCTTTGGAAAAGACAAAATCAACATCTTTCATTAGTAGGTTAGTGAGAGGCTTAGAAATTTTAGAGAAATCTTGAATGAACCTGCGGTAGAAACTGGCATGCCCTAAGAAACTCCTTACCCCTTTCACCGAGGTAGGTGGTGGCAATTTCTCTATAGTTTCAATCTTGGCCCTATCAGCCTCAATGCCACGGTTAGACACCAAGTGTCCTAACACAATGCCTTCACTTACCATGAAGTGGCATTTTTCCCAATTTAAGACAAGATTTGTCTCCTCACATCTTTGCAATACTAAGGACAAGTTAGCCAAGCAATTATCAAAGGACGAATCATAAACAGAGAAATCATCCATAAATACTTCTATGATATTTTCTATGTATTCCGAAAAGATAGCCATCATACACCTTTGGAAGGTGGCGGGTGCATTACACAACCCAAATGGCATTCTCCTATATGCAAAAGTACCCCATGGACATGTAAAAGTTGTTTTCTCTTGGTCATCGGGGTGGATAGGGATTTGGAAGAATCCACTATAGCCATCTAGATAACAAAAATGAGAGTGTTGAGCTAACCTTTCTAGCATTTGGTCAATGAAGGGGAGAGGGAAGTGATCTTTCCTAGAGACCATGTTCAATTTCCTATAATCAATGCACATCCTCCACCCCGTAACCGTCCTAGTCGGGATTAGTTCATTGTTCTCATTGGTTACTACGGTCATCCCACCCTTCTTAGGTACTACATGAACGGGACTAACCCACTTACTATCCGAGATAGGGTAGATAATTCCCGCATCTAGCAACTTAATGATTTCCTTCTTGACTACCTCTTTCATTATAGGATTCAATCTCCTTTGATGTTCAATAGAGGGTTTATGATTATCTTCCATCATTATCTTATGCATGTACAAAGAAGGCTTAATACCAACCAAATCATCAATAGTATAACCAATGGCTTTTCTATGCAATCTTAGTTCATGCAACAACTTAGCAAGTTCATCATCACTTAAGCATGCATTAACAATCACTGGATATGAAGAATTTTCACCAAGAAAAGCATACTTCAAATGAGAGGGGAGGGGTTTAAGTTCAAGTGAAGGAGGACCTTTATCGGTTGAAGACGATCCAAATAAGGTTGGATGAGATGAATCCAAAGCAGATGAAGACTCCCCATGGCTCCTAGAAGCTTGATCATCATCAAGAGCTGATCTAGGGAAAACCACGGTTGGAAACACGGGTTGCTCATCTTCCACGGCCGTGGTTCTTGCCAAGCTTGCTTCTCGGAGTTGTCCAGAAAGTTTGACGGCCGTGGAACATAAATCTCGGCCGTGGAACTTGCAGCTGTTCAACACCTCTTCGTGGCCTTCAAATTCATCTCTTGGCTCCTCTTCCAATGCATCCAAGGCTTTGATCTCTTCATTGCAAGCATCCTCAACAACTTCCTCCATCATACTTAAGGTAAGAACCTTCTCCAAGGGATCCTTGATCAGGATCGAGCTCACAACTTCTCTAGATTCTTCTTGCTAGACTATGTTGAAGACATCTTCATCAAGGGTTGGCCCTTTCATCATTGTGGACAACTTGAACTTGATATTCTCTTCTCCAATGTTGAAGGAAAGATTCCCGTTCTTGCAATCCACTAAGCATCTGGAAGTGGCTAGGAAAGGTCTTCCTAAGATGATGGGAACCGGATAATCCGCCGGAATATCCAAGACGACAAAGTCAATTGGCACATAGAATCCTCCTAGTTGCACCGAAATGTCCTCTAGAATCCCAACCGGATGAGTGATAGAACGGTCCGCCATATAGAGGGTCATCTTGACCGGATTTGGCTCTCCTAGCCCGACCTTGTTGCAAAGTGCAAGCGGTATGATGCTTACACTTGCTCCAAGATCACAAAGGGCCTCGTACTTCACATTTCCCACTCCTATTGGGACACAAAAAGAGCCCGGATCTCTTAGCTTGGGAGGCATCTCCTCCTTTATTGTTTGGATCAATTCCGAGGATCTCTTTGTCATTCTTATCTCCCCATACTCCTCCAACTTCCTTTTGTTGGAGAGTATTTCCTTCAAAAACTTGCCATATGCCGGCATTCCTAAAATGGCATCCATGAACGGAATGTTAATATGCAATTTAGACATTTGTTCAAGGAACTTACCAAAGTGATTGTCCAAACGAGCTCTTGCTCTTGATTGTGGGAACGGTAGTGGCGGCTTGTATGGAGGCGGTGCCACATAGGTTGGCTCTACTTCCTTGCTCTTGCCTCCATCTTCTTGCAATCTTCCCTCTTCTACCACTACTTGCTTTCCCTTAGCATTGTCCTTGGGCAAAGGATCCTTCACACTCAACCCACTTCTCGTTGTGATAGCCAACACTTGGCCTCTTGGGTTGTCTTCGGTTCTTCCGGGAAGCTTTCCCGGATCTCTATGGGCTTCACCCGCCTTTTGGAACACTTGTGCTTCCAAAACCTTTTGAGCCTTAGAGATTGAAGTCACGGTGCTCTCAAGGCCACTCAACCTTCCTAGCAACTGCTCAAACATTATTTCGGTTCTATCCTTGGGAGGTTGAGTAAATCCGGGTGGAGGTTCTTGTGAAGCTCTTGGTGGTGGAGTTGTGCTTGTGGAAGCGGGAGGGTTCAAGGCTCCATCCGGGTTAGAGTAAGAAAATCCGGGATGGTTGTGGTTAGGCCGGTAATTGTTGAATTGCCGGTTGTTGTTGAAACTCCTTGGGCCTTGGTAATTGTTGAAGTTGCCCCTTCCCTTATAATTCACATCCTCCTCCTTGGAAGACAAGTTGGCTTGTGGAAACACTTGAGGGGTTGCGCTTGGTTCTTCAAAGTTGTAGCACACAACTCCCTCAAGGACTTCAACTCATTGTTGATGGCGTCAAGCTTGAAATTGCTCATGGTGACTTCACTCACCTCATATGCTCCCGCCTTTCTTCCTTCACTCTTCCTATGGGAGTACTTCTCAATTACTAGAGCTTGCTTCTCCACAAACTCCCAAGCCTCATCTACATGCTTCTCCATAAAAGTCCCACCGGAAAGAGATTGGAGCTTGAATTGGCTATCTTCATCAAGTCCCTTGAAGTAGATCTCCAATAGCTCAATTTTCGGTATGCCATGGTGTGGACAATCAAGGAGAAGATCTTTGAACCTCTCCCAAGACTTGAATAAACTTTCTCTATCCTTCATCACGAAGGCATTTATCTTCCCTCTTAATTCGGTAGTCTTGGAAGGTGGGAAGAACTTGGTCAAAAACTCGGTTGTCATCTCCTCCCGAGTACCAACTCGCCCTTGTGGAATGGATTGATACCAAGCTAAGGCTTTATCCTTAAGAGAGAAGGAAAAAGCCCTTAGCTTATGGTTGTTGCTCTCCAATCTTGGCGGTCTAAGAGTCTCCATCAAGATCTCATAATTCATCAAGTGTTGATGAGGAGACTCTCCTTCCATCCCTCCAAATTGATTATGCCGGATCATTTGTAGAACTTGAGGGCGGAGCTCATAGTTGTGGGTTGCGGGATCTCCTAAGTTCACACCCGGACGGTGTGCTCTTTGTGCCGGATCCATACGCCTCCCTAGGGTTTGTGGTTCCTCAATAGCAATGGGAGCAACCCTAACATTGGCCGCCGGCTGCGGTTGTGGTGGTGGAGGTGGAGGTTGTCGGCGATTAAGCTCTCCTTGAACAAGGGCTTGCCTAATCTCCTCAATCTCCCTCCTAGTTTCCTCTTGCCTCTCATTGGCAAGTCTCCTTTCTTCCTTCAAGAGCTCATCTCTAAGCCTTATTTGCTCTAAGGCTTCATCCAATTCAGCTTGGAGGTTTCTTCCGGCCATCTGTTTCTCTTTTCGGATGTTCTTGGATCTAGATCGAAGGGTTTTCTCCGGTTCGGGATCGAATGGAGCTAAATCCTTTCCACGAGATCTTCGCATACACCTAAAGAGTAATAGATGTCCTGAAAAGCAAAGACACAAACCAAAAAGGGATCAAAAGCAACAAGAAAGATCTACACTAGAAACAATCACAAAATAGACTCAATCTAGACCTAGTCCCCGGCAACGGCGCCAAAAACTTGTCACGCTAGGAAATAGCACAAAAAGCTTTACATTTATAACTCGAACTAAATCCTAAACTACCTAGCGCACCCGCAGTGTACGGGACGTTCGTAGTGTGGATAGTATTCCGAGGTCGAACACGAAGACTAAGGTGAGATTGATTCGGTTTATGATTAAGTCTAGTGAAGATCTAAGTTAAGAAACGAGAAAGGAATAAAGAAATGAAAATCTTAATTGTTTTTGGTTGGTTTTTGGTGATCAAATCAAAGATCACAATTCATATAAAAGTGAGCAATCAACTAGGCTAACGAATCGAAACAAAGAAACAAGCTAAACAAGATATAGATCCAGGAAAGAAAGACGGATTCTAGGGGTTGGAAGTTCCGGTTATGGCATAGGACTCAAGTTATCTATTCATTCCTTAGGTTAACTATGTTGGGATTAAGTGTTTCTAGATTGAGATCAATCACCGGGTAAGTCTCATGATCCACTAGTCCACTCCTAGGGTCTCATCACCGGGTAAGTCTCTAAGAACCTAAGGATTGGAATTCCACACAAACCGGATTGTTGCCTAAAGGTCTAACCTATCCTTACCGGGTAAGTCTCGGAAAGGGAAGTTCTAAGCAACTATCCTAGCACACTTAGTCCAATGGCGGCTTACGAGGCTCACCACTACCTAGGGTTTGTAATCTTCGAAATCTAAGGGTAAGAATCACCGGGTAGGTCTCTTCTAACACTTAGTAGCTAACACTAGGTCACCCTAGGCTAGATTAACTCAACAAACTCCTAGGATCTCAACATTCTAACAATCTAAAGCTAGATCCATCGAACCAGGAGAAAACACGGGTTGTTCTACCTAAACCACGGCCGTGGGTTGTCAAGAACCGACCGTGATTCCTAACAGAGGCTATGTTTATCCACACAAGTCATCCAAAGATAAATCTAAGTCCGTCCTATCATAGCCCTAGCCACAACCATCCTTTCCTTACCCTAGAATCACATCTATTTAGCCTACAACATTCATAATAGAAATCAAAACAAACAAACACAAAATCATAACATCCATTGCAAGATGATGAAAGAAAAGAGATGAACAAGTGAACTTAAAACAAAACAAGCTGAAAATAGAATTAGAGCAACTTACAACCCTTCCAAAAGAAGGTTCAAAGGTTCATAAAACTCTAGCGATAGAATCCGGAAATCTTCACTACAAAAACTAGCAAGAGTAGCAAATGTGTGTGTGTGCTTCTTCTCCTCTTCAATGGAGTCCTTCTTCTTCCTTTTTGACACTTTCCTTCCTAGAAAAACTCTTTGTTGAGAGAATATTTTTGTTAGAGGAAATGGATAATGGATGAGCTGCTCCAAGATTGCTCCCAGCTGCCCCTCACAACCCATGAAGGACCACTTTTATAACAAACTTGCATGAGCTGGCCACGAGAGTCGTGGCACAGCTGTCACAAGAATCTGGCAAAATGCACGGTTGATTCCACGGCCGTGGAGTGTCAGAGAACCGTGATTCTGTGCAGAAACTTCGCCTTTGACCATTAAGCTGTGATTTGGTGCATGGCTTTGTTGGCAAGGTTCCATGAGTCCTCCTTAGCCCTTGATTCGTGCCCTAATGAGTCCGAGGGTGTGTCATCTAGATGAACGATCCTCAAACGCATCGTTTTAGCTCCTAAATTTCCCGAAATACCTATAAAACACGCAAAAGTCCGTGTAGACGTCTATCTCGACAAAATACATGAATTGAGTGCAAAACGTCTTGAACTAATGCTAAACCACGCATGAATGAGCGAGAAATCTATCTAAATGATTACCTAAAACTAAGTCATAAATCGTGTTATCAATAATAGCTGGCACGCGTCTATTGGGATGGCACCTTATGAGGCTTTGTACGGGCGGAGATGCTGTACACCGTTGTGCTGGGATGATCCTAGCAAGGCTGATGGGGTAGTACCAGACCAGATACAGGATGACATCGCCCGGATTGCCTTAGTCTGGGAGAGGATGTTAGCAGCTCAGAGTCGTCTGAAGTCCTACGCCGATAAAAGGCGTCGACCTTTGGAGTTTAGAGTAGGTGCACATGTGTGGTTGAGAGTGTCACCTACGAGAGGAGTTAGACGTTTCGGCATTAAGGGGAAGCTGAGTCCCCGATATGTCGGTCCAATTGAGATCTTAGAGAGAGTTGGAGAGGTTGCATACCGATTAGCACTGCCACCGAGATTAGAGGGAGTACATCTAGTTTTTCATGTATCTCAGCTGAGAGAGTACATACCGGATCCTAGACACGTCATCAGTCATGAGGATCTGATAGTCGAGCCAGACCACACTTTTGTGGAGTATCCAGTAGCTGTCCTAGAGCGTAGTATAAGGCGCCTGCGTTCTAAGGAGATACTGATGCTGAGGATCCAGTGGTCTTGACGGGGAGTTGATGAGGCTACCTGGGAGACAGAGGAGAGTATTAGACGTAACTACCCTGAGTTCTTTGCGGAGTTAGCCGCTACCTCAGTACCGACGGGTTAGTACTGAGACGATACTTTATATGATTTCTGTGATTATATGTTTAAATGATTGTTTATGTTTATGTGCTTAATGGCGTGAGTAGTTTGCATGCTAGAATATAACTCTTGAGGGGAAATGTTTGGGTAGATACCTTATTCTAAGTTTCGGGACGAAACTTATTTTAAGGGGGTACTGATGTAATATCAGGAATTTTTATTCCGTTTATTTCTGTAACAAACCTGATCTCGATCAGTTGACCCATATCCGTCTACTTAGTTAGACACATTATTATAAAATTTATCATTTTATGTAGATTCCCTTCACATAAAATGATAGGATCTTTATAAAATTTTATCATTTTATGTAGCTTACCTTCACATAAAATGATAGGATTATTATAACCAATCCTAAACTATAACATGATCTGTATCCGTCTATTCCGTAGCTACCAGTTTCCGATCCCTTGACTTCACATAAAATAATAAGTTTAGCCCCAAACCCTAATTTAGAATATGACTCGTCGTTGACAAGTCTGTGACGAAGCTGTGACAAGGCTCGGACAAGTCTGTGACGAAGCTGTGACAAGGCCCGGACAAGTCTGTGACGAAGCTGTGACAAGGCCCAGACAAGTCTGTGACGAAGCTGTGACAAGGTCAGACAAGGCTGTGACGAGTCTGTGACAAGCCCAGACAGGCTGTTGACAGCCCAGCGCCAGTGTGCCCAGCAGCGCCCAGCAGCGCGTTCAGCCCAGCGTTGCCCCATCGGATCCAGCTTCTGCGGCCCAGCTTCTGCCTTACCTTCTTCAGCCAGCGCCCAGCCCAGCAGCAGCTTGCCAGGGAGCCCAGCGCCAGTCCCAGCCCAGCAGCCGCCTGCCAATGTGCCCAGCTCCAGCCCAGCGTCTGCTTCAACCCAGGAAGGAGCTGCTGCCTTGCCTTCTTCAGCCCAACGGCAATTCGAGCCCAGCTGGAAGGAGATGATCAACATCAATTAATTGGCCTCTTAACTTCCACGTAACAGCTGTTATTTTTGGGAAGAAAATCACCTTCTGTTCAGCCTACAATCACGCATTCCAGTCGTCCTTTCCGTCCAGATTCTCGTCCACGTTCAGCCCTCCCTTTCCATCTTTTCCGCTTCCCTTCTCGCAACACCAGCCGACTGCTATCCAGCCTACGTCTGCACACATCCAGCCGCTCCAAGCACATACGACCATCTCCTAATGTCACGACTGAATCCAGGTTAGTGCAGTGAGCGTTAATTCCGTCTTCACCATCATCCTCTTCTTTGTTTCATCGACCAACACTGCTGTGCTTCGAACTGCAGCCATCTACTGAACTAAAGGGGCTGAGTACATCGATTCATAGCCACCGCAGTCAGCCTCAAGTTGCCTAAGATGAAGTAGAACCTTGCGAGATCTTCTGCATACACCTCCGGTAAGCTCCTCCTTCATTCTCCTTGCCTCGCTCTTACCAGTCCGGAGTATTGATCTCCCTCTTGTTTTAGCTTCAGCGACGCCGGCTAGAACGAGATAGAACCTTGCTTAAACAGCAAGTGCAGCAGCCGTAGAAATCCTTCTATATAGAGGTAACGGAAAGGCTAATGTATGATCTTGCGTATGTGTACCGATTCTTAGGACTGGAATGATGTGTTGTTGTAGTTCGGCCTTGAACATGGGTTAGGTTGGTAATGGGTAGCTGCAGAGTTATATAAACATAATGGTAGAAATAAAGGACTGCTGTAAATACAACTCTTTTTCCTTCAGTTTTTAAGTTAGAAACTTCCCATGTTGTCGACCAATGTTAAGGAGTTACAATGAAGATCCACCGTTGAAATTTTAATAGATGATAGAGGGATATATGTAGTTTACTATATTAAAATTTGAGAAGAAATGAACGGTCGGATTAGAAGTTATAAGCTTCCAAAGTAGGGTAGTTAAGCAGTTTTTGTAAACATTAGAATTTTGGCTAAGTATAGAAATTGTAAGTGGAGTAGCCAACTTTGAGAATTTTTATAAAAATAATGGATGAACAGTTTTGAGAAATTCTTGCTCCTAAGGGTAGATGGAACATCATAGATGAGCTAGAGAATTATTTCGGAATTTTTATAAGCTTTTACGAATTTTATATTTGAAACCGAAGTTAGACCTTTACGACCTTTTGGAAAATAGGGAAATAAGAAAAGTGACAGTTTGTAACCAAACTAAACTTTAGGAGTTGGAATATGACTTTAGAGTCTCAAATAGGAGTTTAGACATGAATTTCGGAAAATTTGGAAGTCTCGGGACTAAGGGTAAAATGGTCATTTTTCCATAAATTAGAGCTGTAATTAGTTATGTCCTATTACGATCTTCTATCTTAGAAGTCTTAGACTTCTAATTACGTTGGAGTGTTCTAATGCACTTATCTCCTTTGACAGGCAACTGAGTTGCTACAGTTTACAGAGCGAGTTTGGTTTACAGAGAGTCGAGCTTTATAACAGCTAAGTCCTTTGGGCTTACTTAGCTGACTTCTAAATATGAGCAGGAATGATGATAGGTTGTGATAGATATTTACCGACCTATACTTGGCCTAAGAGTAACGGGCGGTGGCATTCTGCTCAGTTAGCTTGCGGGCGCTGGGGGTTTCTTTAGGGACTAGTCCATACTCGGTTTGTAGTGATGCTACCGGCGGAGGTCAGCTAGACCTACACCCAGTTGGATAAGGAACGGAGGCGAGAACTGTTAATAACTCTCGTGCCACAATTGTAAATTTGAATAAGATGAATCACCTAAATAATAGATGATAAATGGTTGAGTGCCAACATGATGTTTGTTTAATTTTTGTTTCTGCGTGCGTTTGTGCTGTTGTTATTCTACTTATATTTGGTTAGTTAGCTAACGGTTGTTATGTAGTGTAGACTTACCACATGTTAGAGCAGATGCCGAGTGATCCGGATGGTAGTGGTCAGCCGGGGTATCGTCCTTTTAGGACGTATTGCAGTTTCTTCATTTGTGGGATTTCCAATTGGACCTTGGTTCTTTTCTTTCCTTCCGTACTGTGTTATCTTATGTTTTCCGGCTGTTAGTTGTTCTGGTCACATTCATACATTGTTAAGATTATTTTATGATTTCTGGTTTTCCTTATTTGTGCCTTGTTGTAAGATCTTGTTAAGTTGTTGTCAAACTAAGGTCGGTACCCACTGTGCGGTCCTAACCAGTAACTCCCCGAGTTGAAAAATTTGGGGTGTTACAGGAACGGCGGCTTCCTCCCTTCGACACAAAGAGAAAAATGAGATTGGGGGAAAACAGGAGAAGCAGGTGGCGAGGCGGCTTCGGTCTCCGACTCGGCAGCGCTAGGGCAGGCGAGGCGGCTTCGGTCTCCGACTCGAAAGCGCTAGGGCAGGCGAGGCAGGGCAGAGGAGACCTGTTCTTCTTCGCTTCCGGCAACAGGGCAAGGCGAAGGAAGGGACCTCCGACGTTTGGTTCGATCTTCTTCCTTCAGCGCAAAGGTAAGAGCGCATATATGTGATACTTCACTAGGTTTGCTCCAAAGCCGTCGACGGTGGACTTCGGTGAGGCTCAGTAGTCCAGATCCGATGCAGGAAGCGGTTGAGAGTTTTGATTCCGGTGGGCAGCGAGGCGAGTCTGGGACCCTCCCATGTGGTGGTGATTTCCTTCGCTTCCATGGTGGTTGTTCGATAAGCAGAAGAAACAGAGGGAAGATGCAAAGGTGAAGGGGGCTGGGATGGTGGCAATGTGACAAAGAGATTGTAGAGAGGGAAATGTGAAGTTGAGTGTTGATGCTTTGCAGGGCTGGTGCAGACGAGGGGTCGAGTACAGAGCACATGCGGCAACAACGAGGGGTCGGGAGGGATCCAGAGGTTGGTGCTCATCCGCAAGAGAGAAGAGAAGAAAAAGGGAAAGAAAAGGAAAAAGGAAAAATAAATAAATAAAATAAAATAACTTGCTCGAAATGAACCGAACGGGATTTTTGGATCGAAACACTTTCTAACTTTCCCGAAATAAAATACGGAAAAAAATATGTATATGGATTAAACATATATATAAACTCGTAAAAATAAAATACGTCAAAATACTCGTAAAAATAAATGTAAGTTATTTAAAAAATAGCGATAAGATCCGAGAAAATAAAATAACGCAACGCGCCAAAAACTGGGGCGTTACATCAGATCCCCCTAAAAACAAGTTTCGTCCCGAAACTTGCCACACGCCGAACTTCTCTGTCCCTAAGGCCGATGTATAAACTCATAACTAGAAAGGCTTAGACCTTCTAATCTATATACATTAAAACTGCTTCAACCACCATCGCAATATAACTATAACTGGTCATAAAACTCATTCCCGCACGGGGCGCAAACAACATATAATATCACACATATACACAACTAAGGGAAGAATTAGGTCCAACCCTTCGATCTATCAACGTTACTAGCTTAGCGTAAACTCACCCAAAGATACTATCCTCCGTCTTCTAGTTAGACTCATTGGTTCCTGGTCCGCCACTCCATCATCATGACTGACAACATGACTCGAGTCATGTATGCACTCTCTCGATTGATACCCATGAAACTCCGGTGAAGACCCTCTACTCTCGGCGGTCACGCCCACCGGTAACCCACTTTCCAAACTTGCGCCAATATCTTAAAAAGATCCGATATATCGGAACTCAATTTGCTTTTTCGGGTTTTTCTCAATTTCCATTATGTTTCTCTTTTATTGTCGCAAACAAGGAAGATCGAACTTCCAATCTACACCATTGGTCTTGGTTCTTGTCAACCCAGCTTTAATGTTATGCTTCCTTCAACTCTTGAAGTAAGTCCCCACTAATGGAGAAAGTACTTCACTTCCCAGTGATTACTAACGAGACACGTATGTTATTATTTTTGCATCGCTCCTCAATACTCGATCAAGACCTTGTCCTGAAGAATCACTTGTACCCTTCAAACCCATAATACCTCAAGGTTAATCAAAACAGTTGCACCAATGAATACCCTCTTAACTCTCAGCAACTCTATTGTCAATTCTTCGTCCTATTCAATACTTCATCGCCATCCGTAGTAGGTTACCATAAAAGGTGTTACACAACTTCTCCCTTCACATATCTGGTAAAGCTCAGCACATCTAAGATAACTTGGAACTCCTTCCACATCCATCGGGGGTTGTCATTCCGAGACAACTTGTCATACAACTTCTCTCTTCTTTGAGAGTATACCAAAATATCTTATCCGGGCATTAGTAAGCCCATATGGAATTACTATAACTCGTAGTCACCATAATTTAATTTTTTTTTTCCGGAATGCCGTTTTTGCAATATCCTAGTCTTGAATTCTCAATTGGTGGCAATCAGCCCTTAAATCAATTTTAGAAAAGACTACCAACCCTTACAACCGATCAAGTAGATCATCTATCCGTGGTGAGGGATGCTCGTTCTTCATTGTTATCTTGTTCGGCTAATGGTAATTGATGTACAAGCGGGGATAATTGTCTATCTTTTCGCAAACTGGTGTTCTCCATAACCACTTCAAATCAAGAGTTTAAGATATATTCTAATATGAACATCAAATCAAGAGTACAAGATAGCATTCGGAGTTCTTTATAGCATTTCAATAAATCTAATGAACTCTTTTCAATAAGTTCTTACAATTGCTCCTTCTCTCGCTTCCACAACTCATGTCTCTTCACAAGTGTCATTCTATACAGCGCCTTGGATATCGGAGGTGCGTCAAACTCAACCGTAGTGGCAAAATCCACGTTCCGAGGTATTGGAATCCGTGATATCTTGGTTTTTTTTTTCCTTATTTTGTCTCATAACATAAGACCGGGACAACCTTGTCTTAACACTTGACCGGTAGGCATGGTATTAATGATCTCCCCCGATCTGTTGGGGTGACGTCTTTCAAACACGTGTATTGCTCCATCTTTAGCTACAATGTTGACCGTCCTCTTTCAAATATTCGTCTTTTCTTGAATTGTAAAGATTTGCTTGCGTCTTCTCACTCTTGTGTTCTTATATAAGTATTCTTTTAACTTAATCCCATTTTCCTTCTTAAACGACATGATTGTAAAAATCTTCTAAGATTTCTCACTTATGTGCGACCATAAGGGTCCAATCGTTAGGACTTAACCGTGTTTTAAAACAATGACCTTATCTTCTTCACTTCCCGGGACATCCCAACATATGGGAGGAGCTCGTCGTATTCTACATAAGCTTTCACCATAGGCATATTTTTTTCAAGTAGAAATTATACTTCACTTTCCTTTTGTAAAGTCAACCCGACGGTAAAGGTTCTAACCTCAATCTTCCATATACTTTTTGTGATCTCTTGTCGACATCAAACTTTAAAACTTTGATCTTCTCTTACTCTTGTTGGTCACCTTAAGCATCTCTTAGTATTTCACGAGGAACTTCACAACCATACCAATACGCCCCGTGAAAACGCTAGAACAAGTTCCCCCTTCCAAATCACGGAAATATCCTACTCATTACTTCTCCAGGGCTAATATCATAAACTTTAAGCTCGCAATATTGCCCTTATCTAGGTCCTCCTTTTCACGCCATGTCCACTAAGGCTCTTCCGTGTGAGTCTATAAACTTGACTTATCTCTTGCCCGCGGTAACATATCATCCATTTCATACCCTACATTCTCTATATACTCCCGTTTACGTACCACCTCCATGACACCTTACCTTCTTCTTGATTCACTACTTTCCCTTTACCGTGATCAAACTTTAAAACCTGTAATCCGGGTCGTTCTCCCATACGTCAATTCCATGACTTACAAAGGTCGCATAAGGTCATTCAAATCCCTCCGAATGCCCATAGTCTTATTTACTCATCCCCTTTACACTCACCAATAGACAACCCGCACTTGTGCGTTCTCAGTTGTCACCGCTTAACTTGTATCTGACCTTCTCCGAAGTCAACGACTTATTATTCTACTACACTTCTCATGTTACCATTCTAAGGAAGGTTACCCTCCTCGCTGTACTTTACCTTAAACTCCGTTAGTTCTCTCTTCATTTCTTTCTTCCTCTTCTTCATATAACTCCCTTTCATAAACTTAACCATACTTCCATGATGTTTTGCAATGCACTTCTCAAATATTTTGACCTTTGTTAGCATCCACCGCGTTTCTATTGGTTGGTATCTTAAGTCTCTTGACCAAAGCTCTTTGTTTCGTCTTTCATCTTCTTGGGGTCATCATTTATACCCACCTCCTCCTTCTTGGCGTTTCTTAGTCT
Source organism: Fagopyrum esculentum (assembly GCA_033239045.1). NCBI lineage: Eukaryota > Viridiplantae > Streptophyta > Magnoliopsida > Caryophyllales > Polygonaceae > Fagopyrum > Fagopyrum esculentum. Next base: position 49,629,343 of record BSUD01000001.1, on the reverse strand, counting down.
TATCATTATAATGGAAATCGGCCAACTCCACGTGAATCCCCACCATGCCCTTCTTCTCATAACTCTAGTAATGTTTTAACTTTACTTTTTGGTACCTCGTAAGCTTAACTTACGGTATTTTAAATCCTTCTCAAATGTTTTGTCCACTTCTCTTATCTTAACTCCAATGCTAGGAGCTTCTAAGGAAACTGCACATCTTAATGGAATACCACTTTTAACCTTGCTAGAATGTACTCACCTCCCCCTCGATTCGCATCTTTAGTTGTCCACACGTCTTCTTGAAATCTCAAGTTCGTTATCTCTATTGATCATGTTATCATTCCAATCGTGACTTCTTTGTAACTACTTTCACACCTTCAGGTTATTCTTTTTCTTGTATGGTCCCCTTCTCGCATCCTCTTAAGTTATCGAATCCTCCTTCCACTTGTCCGTCCTTCGTTTATGTCCTCTTTGTCCTTCAAATGGTTGCTTTAACGCCCAAAAAAAAGGAGTCCAATGAATCGCCAGGTTATTCGCCAATACGTGATGCTCAACTCGGTACTTGAGCATACTCATCTTCGTTAGCTTCGTATGTATACTATCCTAAGCCCAAAAAGGCGTTTGTCCAAGGGCGATGATAGCTTCCTATCATCTTAACTAAAAGGTCCCCTATCTCCATGTACTACTATATATAATAAGAGTCCGTATATAAGACTATAAATCCTATGTCCACATTACTACTATAATATAACACATTTGATAATCCATTACAACACAGCAAGGTCCAAAGCATATATTATAGTCCATATATATAACTATACATATATATCAAGTCCATCAAGCAACTACAATCCACATATATTATACATATCTACATATATACATATATATATCGAAATCCAATCAACTAAGCTGTCAAGATCCGCGGAAGGAGTGGTGGTCCGTACATTCTACCCCGACTCATGCATGTGATTTTGAAAACGAAAGGTCAGAACCCGTGTGTGTTCTGTTTATTCCTCATTCGGCCTTTAGAAGATTGCGAGTGCCATTGTTGTCAACCTAGGGCTCTGATACCACTTTTTGTAACACCCCAAATCCGCGGGACTCGGGGCGCTACGGGTTGGGACCTCACAATGGGTCCCGACCCTTAGCCTGACAACAATTTCACCGGATCTTACAACAAGACACAAATAAAGGCAAAACCAAAATACATTTTTATGCAAATGATATGATCCCCGGAAACAAATAAAAGACAACTTCAGCCGAGTTCTCAACTCCAAAGACTCGAACATCAAATACATAACAATATACATGAAACCATGCCCAAAAACAACTCCAACCAAACCCTTCCTAAAATGTAGGGAACCCCAGCTGCCCACTCTTCCGGATCTCTCGACCGCATTTCTAACCTGCAAGACAATCTACAACAATCGGTATAAAACCGTTAGCTAATATTCGAAGCATTAGAATCAAGGTGCAAGGCACAAACACAAGTAAATCAACATAACACACAATGTACACCAAATCACACAAGTCCAGTTTATTATCTTTTTATTATTAAGTCGTATCTCGTTCTAATTCAACTTCTTTTGTGACACGAGAATCTCCCGAAACTCACCTCGGTCCCCACTTACCGCATGGAACGGTACGGATGCCTCCGACCGTCTAACCACACGGGCTAGTCGCCAAGAACCTCCTAGCTCTACGCAAGAGCTAGGCAGTGATGTCACTGCTCGTTATCATACACTTGGGCCAAATAATATAAAGGTCGGTGATCCTATTTCCGGTTTAGTTGTTATAAACAATAAAGAATAAACACACACCACCAAACACACATCAATGCTAATACAAGGAATACGAGCTAAGTAAGTCCGGAGACTTACCTCATCCCAAAGATAATCCCGCTAACCACCACTCTCAACTTTCCGTAGGAAGGCACTCAACGACTGGTCAAAACAAGGCACACAATCAACATCTCTCTCACACACTAGAAGTCCTTAGACTTCTAGTCCCAATGATCTTGCAAGATCATAAACCATAACCATGATAGTATAACGACTCCTAATCCTCACGATCTCACAATTGTAAGAACCAACACAACACATGCTAGGATACTCTCGTCCTAGTCTCCACAATCTCAACAAGATCATACAACCATAATCTTAATCCTCATAAGCTCACAAGATCAACCCAAACACTCAACGCCTTACAATCCTCACAAGATAACATCAACACCTCAAGCCTTATAACGATCTTAAATCCTCAAAACTCACCTAAGGTCCAAAGCCACTACTTGGCATTAACTCTAAGTTATGCTAGATCCATCCTAGCATGATACTAAAACTTAACATAACTAGATCGAGGGGAAAAAATACTCACACAACATCAAAAGACGGAAGTCGATCTACGAATGTCGAGAATGGAATCGTTGGCCTTCTATGGGGCGCTCCCGAGCCTAAAACAAAACTAATCAAATTTAGCTCATACGCTAAATTTGAACGGAATATAAAATATGTATAAGACTAAGGAAAACTCGGTTTTCAAAGCCAATGTTAAAACTCGTTAAACCCTTTTTTGGGGCAATAATCCAATAAGGAAATTTGGTCAAAAGCCGGAATCAAATCTTTGGGGGTGATAATCCGAAATCAAATCAACAAGGGCACAAAAGATAATTTGCACAAAAGTTGGGTCATAATTTGCAATATAAAATATGGGTCATTCCATGTAAATAATTCTGCAGGGGTCTAATTGTTACATTCTAAAAATTGGGCTCAAAACCGCAAATACAAAACAGTGGGTCAAAATTGTAATTACGACAAATTAAAGGGGTCCCGATTTAAATTAGGGTATAAAGTTCTCTCTTCAACCTTATGTTTTACAGCGGAAAAGAGGGGAGCAGGTGAAGCGCCGACTAGGGCTTGGCTTCTCGATGGAGTCTGCAAGGCGAAGGGGACGGTGGGCTGGCACTCCCTGGGCGGGGTTCACAAGCGACAGAGGCGGCGGAAGCAAGGCAGCCCACATCCTCCGGCGGAACGGCGGCTTCCTCCCTTCGACACAAAGAGAAAAATGAGATTGGGGGAAAACAGGAGAAGCAGGCGGCGAGGCGGCTTCGGTCTCCGACTCGGCAGTGCTAGGGCAGGCGAGGCGGCTTCGGTCTCCGACTCGAAAGCGCTAGGGTAGGCGAGGCGGGGAAGAGGAGACCTGTTCTTCTTCGCTTCCGGCAACAGGGCAAGGCGAAGGAACGGACCTCCGACGTTTGGTTCGATCTTCTTCCTTCAGCGCAAAGGTAAGAGCGCATATATGTGATACTTCACCAGGTTTGCTCCAAAGCCGTCGACGGTGGACTTCGGTGAGGCTCAGTAGTCCAGATCCGGTGCAGGAAGCGGTTGAGAGTTTTGATTCCGGTGGGCAGCGAGGCGAGTCTGGGACCCTCCCATGTGGTGGTGATTTCCTTCGCTTCCATGGTGGTTGTTCGATAAGCAGAAGAAACAGAGGGAAGATGCAAAGGTGAAGGGGGCTGGGATGGTAGCAATGTGACAAAGAGATTGTAGAGAGGGAAATGTGAAGTTGAGTGTTGATGCTTTGCTGGGCTGGTGCAGACGAGGGGTCGACTACAGAGCACATGCGGCAACAACGAGGGGTCGGGAGGGATCCAGAGGTCGGTGCTCATCCGCAAGAGAGAAGAGAAGAAAAAGGGAAAGAAAAGGAAAAAGGAAAAATAAATAAATAAAATAACTTGCTCGAAATGAACCGAACGGGATTTTTGGATCGAAACACTTTCTAACTTTCCCGAAATAAAATACGGAAAAAAATATATATATGGATTAAACATATATATAAACTCGTAAAAATAAAATACGTCAAAATACTAGTAAAAATAAATGTAAGTTATTTTAAAAATAGCGATAAGATCCGAGAAAATAAAATAACGCAACGCGCCAAAAACTAGGGCGTTACAAAAACCACGGTCAGGTTCCACGGCCGTGAGATCGTGGCACAGCTGTCACAACCGTCAGACAAAAAGCACGGTCAGGTTCCACGGCCGTGGAAGTACCAGTGACCGTGGTTTGGGTGCCTCAGCTTGCTTTGGATCATTGAGTCGCGATTTGGTGCATGGCTTGCACCAACAAGGTCTCATGGGTCTTCCTTAGCCTCTAGCTTGCATCCTAATGAGTCCGAAGGTGTGTTGTCTCGAGGAACGATCCTCGAATGTATCGATTAAGCTCTCAATTCTCCCAAAATACCTACAAAGCAATGAAAAAGTCCGCGTAGACGTCTATCTCGAGAAAATACGTGAATTGAGTGCATACGTCGTGAACTAGTGCTAAACCATGCACGAATGAGTGAAAAATATATCTAAATGATTACCTAAACCTAAGTCATAAATCGTGTTATCATTAGATTGTAAGGCTATACCTTGGGACGCAGAGTAGGCTATTTAGAGCCGAACTTCATAAACATATCCTCGTGTCGATCTTTTACATTCCGCACTTTATCTTGCATTATTGTGACTAACTTTGTTTTGCAGATTTACAAAGTCAAGGCCCTTGAAAGTAGTTTCAAAGCCCATGAAATCAAAGTGTGTCACAAAGAGCTCAAATCGACATCAAGGCCTTTGAAATTGGTTTCAAAGCCTTGAGATAGGCTTTTGCGAAAAGTTCCCTTACTCTATTCAACCCCCCTTCTAGAGTATCTTTTATCCTTTTTATTCACCTAACGGTTCTTCAATTAGTATCAAAGCTAGACTCACGTATATTGATTTAACCATCGGTGAGAATAATCATGAATCTTGTAGGTGATGGAGGATTTTCTCAAAGGAAGATCCTCATCTTGACCACCACTCTTCTGTGGCAACAACTTTGCCCATTGGAGACCACTCATGCACAGTATGTCAAAGAACTACAAAGCTATGAACTTACTCTACTACAGATTAGATGCAAACAAATTCAACCGCATCTCATCATGCAAGAGTGCAAAGGAAATATGGGACAAACATGTCACATACGAAGGAACAAGTCAAGTCAAGTAAACAAAGATTAGCATCTTCCTTAGACAATATGAACTATTCAAGATGAATCCAAATGAACCAGTCAAAAAAATGTCCACAAGATTCACTGAGATCGTAAACAACTTGGAGTCACTAGGAAAAGTCTTCACAAATGAAGAAAAAGTAAGAAAGGTTCTAAGGAGCTTACCTAAAGCAAAGTGGGGACCAAAGATGAAAGCCATTGAAGAAGCTCAGAATCTCTCAACTCTTCCTCTTGATGACCTCCTTGAAAAACTCATCACACACGAAATGGTTATTGGTGAAGAAGATGGAGAGCTCCCATCCAACACTAAGAATTTGGCATTAAAAAAAAGAAAAGACGAATTACCATCAGAAGAGGAAGACAATGATGATGATGATGAAGAAGATGCAATTTCCATAATCTTTAAGGGTCTCGCGAGAATTCTCAAGATAAAGAAACAATCTGCAAACAATAGAGAATATCCACGAACGTCAAAACCCCGAGGTAAGTTTTCTAACTCTAACAAGAAAACCAGAGTGCTGACTTGTTTTGAATGTGGTGAAACAGATCATCTCGTTAAGAACTGTCCACAAAAAAAGAGGACCAACTTCAAGAAAAATGATCAAAAGTAGAAAGTTATGGTAGCGTCATGGAGTGATTCAAAATCCTCAAATGAATTAGAAGACGAAAAAGAACAAGCAAACCTGTGTCTTATGGCCGATTATGAAGAAGATTCAAATCTCTACGTTGATAATGCGGTAAATACTATCATGTCTCAACCTGAATATGACCTAAAACAATTCCTTAAAGACATTATTATATGTGACAAGGAACATAGAATAAGGATAAATTCTCTAAAAGAAAAGCTTCTTGAACAAGAAAAACAACTAAGTGAGATTTCTCTATAGATTGAAAATCTTAACATAGAGAAGGTAGAGCTTGATGACAATATCAAGGCCTTGGAATCGGAAAATGCGATTCTCAAGGACAACCTCTCATCTCTTCATCGAAACTATATCGATCTAAAGAAAGAGAAAGTTGATCTAACTTTGACGTGTCAAGACTAGAAGGCTGCACTTGTTAAATTTACTCGTTCAAAAGCTAATCTTGAAAAAATGATAGGTGAACAATAGTCCTCACTTAACAAAAATGGTATAGGTTATGATAAGAGCTTTCCTAGAAAACCAACTACCACTTTTGTCAAGGCTAAATGAAGTATTCATATGCCCACTTATTTCTACTGTTGTAAAAAGGGTCATGTAAAATCTACATGTCCATATAGAAGTGATAGCATGAATTATAGTCTATATTTTGGGGCTTGTTTAGACGTTTTATCTTCAATAATCTGCATGTTTGAATGTATATTATGTGATTATATTGTCGTTTCATCTACCTTTGCGGGAATCGAGGTCTACACCAAGTTTCGTTGTAATCGTAGGTAAAATGGAACGTTTTGCATCAAAATGGAGCTAAAAGAGCTAAGGAGTCATTGGAGCTACATTCAGGAGCTTAAGGAAGAATCCAGGAAGCATGAAATTGAATTAAATATTTATTTTGGACCAGATTTAAGAGATTTCACCTTCAGCTGAGAGTCACCTCGGTTGACCACAGAGTCACCTCGACCGAGGTGATCTAAGGGAGCGTCTAGACCGAGGCGAATATCCTGACGCGGCGAGATATATTTTATTTGGCTGAGATCTTTTATTTTTGGAAGGAGAGATCTTATATTTTTGGGCTGGATTTCTGGAAGGAAGATCATATATTTAGAAGATTTATTTTAGGAGATAAGATATATTTTAATAGGAAATTATCTTTTTAAGATATTTTATCTTTGGAAGATAATTCTCCTATATAAAGGGTTGGATTTTCCACAAGTTCAACCATGCTTAGAGGGCTGATAGCATCCAGCAATTAAGGGATTTTTCCGGAGTTTTGAAGGAAGGAAGGAAGATTGAAGATCAATCAAGGAAAGATTGATAGTTCGGATATAGCTTTTGTGAAGGGATTTGTAAGACTTTCTTAGATTCCCTTTTGTTTGATTGTCTTGTTGGATTTGTGATCCAAGGAACGCTTATTTGTTTATTTGATTAAGTTATTGAAGCCTTGTTCTTAAGGTTTTTGTGTTCAAATATTCATTCTCTTCCCATATATTTGATTATTGCTTTCATGATGATGAGTGGCTAATTTCCTTGTGCGATTTTAGGGTGATTGGCTGAAGGTTGTGGGAAAAACGATGATAGAATAATCTTAAATTTCAGTAGGACCCTGAAAGCTCGATTCTTTATCCTTAACCTTAGAACATCTTGTTCAGTCGATGAACATCTCGGCTGGGGTGGAACTTGACTGACCGAGGTGACTTATCTGATCCATAACTGAGAGTTAAGTGTTGGAGTTTGCCAAATCCTATTCTTATTACACCTTTCCTGGTTCAATGCAAGCTTAGGATGAGACTTACCCGGTAATTCCTTTGTTTGTTTACCCATGATCATAAGTGTAGGTAATAAAGGTTTATCCTTTATTGGGGTTTGAGTGTGCCTTCACTCCATCTTTGTGAGTTAGCTTGAAACTTACCTAGTAAAGGTTGATTCTATTTCCTTAGATGGTTTGTTGGTTTGAGATTATAATTCCTTTCCTTAATACATTGAGACTTACCCAGTGATAGGTTCTTTGGCTTGTGATTGTGAGTAGTGAGACTTACCCGGTAATCTAATCCACTTTAGTAACACCTTCCCTTTGCAAAACCTCAGCTTTGTCCGCTTATCTTGAGATCTTGAGTTGAAACCACAACTGGATGCTTTAATCCCTAGAATTTGCATATTTCCTTAATTGACTATATTATCATCGTTGATTGCTTTAATTGCTTTTGTGGTTAGTTGTAATATTGATAACCTATACTTGCTTGTGTTTCACCTAAGTCCCTGAGATCGACACCCCGGAATTCTTGCTTTTACTACGATTAACCCGTACACTGCGGGTTCGCATCCTTATTTTAAGCATACATCTTGGGTTATAAATTTAAAGCTTGTACACACCATTTGGAGCGTACAAGAAGAAATGACCCTTATATTATTAGAAACAACTATCCTCTATGTTTAAGAAAACAGGTCAAACAAATCTGGGTTCCTAAAGGTACTATACTACCAAACATTATCGAACCTGAATATGGACCAAAATATGTCATTTGGTCGACCCGGAAAGGTTGATGTTTGCTGTTTTGCAGGATATCACCAAGGTAAAGGAGCATAAATGGATATTAGATAGTGGTTGCTCAAGACACATGAGTGGAAAAAGTTCACTATTCTCAGATTTAAAGAAGCAATCATTTGGAACCATTACGCTTGGTGATAAAGGAAAGTGTGAATTTATTAGCATTGGTAAAATATGTTATAATTCATATAACTTCATTGATGATGTATATCTTGTTGACAGTTTGAAGTATAATCTGCTTAACATCTCTCAAATATGTGATAAAGGCAACAAAGTATTGTTTGATTCAGAAAAATGTGAAGTTCAAGACAAAACGACGGGTGACATTGTGCTTACTTCTCCTAGATGTAACAATGTTTATTCTATGAGCACTAACCAAATTTCAGGAACTAAGCTAAAATGTCTCAAGGCCTTGACTGATGATCCAAGGCTTTGGCATAGAAGACTTGGTCACGTAAGTATGCATACAATGCAGAAGCTACTTTCAAAAGGTTTGGTATGTGGCTTGCCAAACCTTAATTTCAAGGTAGATGAACAATGTAAAACTTGTACACAAGGTAAACAAAAAAGAGGTTCATTCAAACCAAAGAAAGTTGTAAGTTCTTCTCGACCCATTGAACTCTTACATATGGATCTTTGTGGACCTATCCGTGTCAAATCTCCCAAAGGCAAGTAGTACATCCTTGTTATTGTGGATAATATCTCTCGTTTCACATGGATTTCTTCACTATGAGAAAAATCTGAAGCATTGTTTGAGTTTTCAAAATTGTGTAACGAGTTGCAAACCTTGAAAAATCTACCAATCGTTTTTATAAGAAGTGATCATGGTAGAGATTTGATCAACTAAAGTTTGATTTGTTTTGTGCAAAATATGGTATTTCACATAAATTTTCAGCTCCTAGAACACCTCAACAAAATGGAGTTGTGGAACGTAAGAACCGCACTCTTGAGGATATGTCTAGGACTATGCTTTTAGAAATCAGTTTGCCAAAAAGTTTTTGGGCAGAAGCAGTAAACACTGATAATTACATTTTAAATAGATGTTTAATTCTCCCCATTTTGAAAAAGACTCCTTATGAACTATTTAAAGGAAGAAAACCTAATATTTCATATTTCAAACACTTTGGATGCACTTGCTTTGTTCATAACAATGGCAACAATAAGCTTGGAAAATTTGATGCACGTAGTGATGAAGCTATATTCATTGGATATGCTTCAAATAACAAAGCTTACCGTGTTTATAACAAACGTACGAAAATTGTTGAGGAAAGTATTCTGTCATTTTTGATGAAAGCAATGATGGCACTTTGAGTGAAAGTTTTGCAGATCTTAATCTGAATCAACGAGAAGATCACAATTAGGATGAAGATGAAGATCCTAAAGATCAAGAAAAGAATATGCAAGAAAAGATTCAAGATACCGGAGAAAACCGTCAAGACCTTGAAACACATCTTCAAGACTTTGACACAGAAAACTGCAATGTCAAAACTCCGTTTAAAGGGCTTGAAACCCAACTTCAAGGCCTTGAGATAGAATCCAAGGGCAATACATCAACGGTACCTGAATCTAGTCAAGCATATGAGCCTCAACCTTCAGGATCTGTACCATCATACAAACGAAGGAAATTTCAACACTCTTCATACCATCCACAAGAGAATGTGATCTCAGATCCAAACGCACGAGTTCAAACTCGATCTAAAGTAAATAACCTATGTGCATTCTCTTTGTTCGTGTCTCTTATTGAGCCAAAGAACTATGTTCAAGCTCTTCAAGAACCCGACTGGATCATTTCCATGCAAAACGAACTAAATGAGTTTGATAGAAACAAGGTTTGGACTCTTACTACAAGACTAAAGCATCAATCCGTCATTGGCACGAAATGGGTTTTTCGAAATAAGTTGGATGAAAGTGGCAAAGTCATACGAAATAAAGCACGACTTGTAGCACAAGGCTATAACCAAGAAGAAGGTATTGATTATGAGGAGACTTTTGCTCCGGTTTCCAGGTTAGAAGCCATACGTATGCTAATTGCATTTGCATCTTTCATGAGTATAAAACTATTTCAAATGGATGTAAAATGTGCTTTCCTAAACGTTTCTTGGAAGAAGAAGTCTACGTTGCCCAACCTCCTGGTTTTGAAAATGATGAATTTCCTGATCATGCTTTTAAACTGGACAAGGCTCTTTATGGTCTTAAGCAAGCCCCTCGAACTTGGTATGAAAGATTGTCCAATTATCTTCTCGAAAACAAATTCAAAAGAGGTTTGATTGATAAAACTTTATTTATCAAAACCAGAGGCAACAATATATTGGTCGTACAAATCTATGTTGATGATATATTATTCGGTGCTACTAATGATTTCCTATGTAAGAAATTTTCAGATATCATGTGCAGGGAATTTGAAATGAGCTTAATGGGTGAGCTAAATTTCTTTCTTGGACTTCAAGGCACACAAGCAAAGAAAGAAAATTTTCTAAATCAAAGCAAGTATACCAAGGACTTGCTTAAAAAGTATAAGATGGATCAATCTAAGGTCACAAAGACTCCTATGAGTTCGACACTTTCGCTTGATCATGACAAAGATGGCAAAAGTGTAGTACAAAAGTAGTATCGAGGTATGATCGGTTCATTGTTGTATTTAACCGCTAGTCGACCTGACATTATGTTTAGCGTGTGCATGTGTGCAAGATTTCAAGCTGATCCTAAAGATTCACACTTGATTGTTGTGAAAAGAATTTTTCGGTATCTCAATGGCACTAAGGATCTAGGGTTATGGTACCCACGTCAAAGCTCGTTTCACCTTGTTGGCTATTCAGATGCAGACTTTGCAGGTTATAAGGTCGATAGGTAGAGCACTTTAGGATGTTGTAAATTCTTAGGGTCATCCCTAATCAGTTGGCACTCCAACAAGCAAAACTCTGTTGCCCTATCCACAGCCGAAGCTGAATATATAGTTGCGGGAGCCTGTTGTGCACAAATTCTATGAATAGCTCAACAACTTCGTGATCTTGGCTTTGATTTGAAAGGTATTCCTATAAAATGTGATAATACTAATGCTATTTCAATTACTAAAAATCCTGTGCAACATTCAAGGACTAAGCATTTCGATGTAAGGCATCACTTCATACGTGATCATGTTGAGAAAAGTGATGTTTTGATCTCTTTTATATCAACTAACTTGCAGCTTGCAAATATCTTTACCAAGCCCCTTCCTGAAGATCAATTTAATTTTATTAGATTAGATCTTGATATGTTGAACAAGGAAGCATTAACGTAGGGGAGTAAATTATTTTATTTTCTCCTCCGTATGCAGCCTAGTTATATTTTTCAAGGGTCTTGAAAGACAATTCAAGGGCCTTGAAATGAGATTCAAGGGTAAATTAAGAAATACGGATCTATTTAAGGATTAATATCTTTTAGATATTTCAAATTCTTAAATTGTTTTTATGTTTTGAAAATTTTTTTTCAAAGGCTTGAAAAAGATTTGTTGAGATTTTATTGGAAATATTTTTGGTCTTTATAGATCTTGATCTTCTCAAAATCTTGGTATTGTTGTTTTCATTCTTTTAAAAGGCCAGATTTTCCTATCTTTTTCATTTTCCATCTTTACATAAAACCTTTTCAAAAAACCCCTTGTTTTCTCTCTCAACATCATCTATGGCTCCCAAAAGTAAGAAATCTGCTCCTCAGGCATCCAAAAAGAAATCTGTTCAGATCTCCTCTGTTGCAATAGAAGAAACACCTTTTGAGGATTTGGAAATTTTTCAAACGACCGGTCTTCCCACATCTTGGTTTATCAACTTTCAAGCCTCGGGATCTTGGCTCGATGGTTTTCATAATCGACCCCTCTGTATGTGTGATCTAGTGGATACTACATTTCTTGAAACACTTCAGTTCCCTTGCATAGACAGGCTCAAGAGTTCGACAGTTTGGAAAATCTTAAACCCTCGCGATTTTGCTTTCCCAAGGCTCACAAGGATGTTCAATGTCAATCTCGTCACAAAACGGGACAAAGGAGTTATCACTCTTGAATCTTGTGTAAAAGGTATCCCAATTTCTCTCACCTCTTCTGTTTTAAGTGAGATTCTTGGAATTCCTACAGATATGTCTTTTACTCATCCCTCACAATTAGAGAGTGTTTGACTTGCTAAGGAGAAGTGTCTAGTTCCCAATTCAACCTCACGCCAGCTTACTCATACTTCCCTAACCCTAGACGCTAAAATTGTTTTTACCATTCTCGTTCGATGTGTTGTTCCTCGTGCAAACTCAAGAGAGCTTTTGACTGATCAATCCCTGGAGCTAATTCATCTGATTATGTTTGGGTTGGACATTGATTACCTAACCTCATCCTCAACCATATGATACACTCTATTAACTCTAAGCGAGCCATCCCTTTGCCTTATGAAAATCTGTTGCCTAATATCTTTGACTATTTCACAATTGATACATCCTCTGAAGATCGATAGTCAATTCTTGACAAGATTGATGAGACCTGCTTAGAATGACTAGGAATTGAGAAGACTCTTTTAGGCGCATGGACTTTAAAAGGGAAATGAGATAGATATTCCACTTCCAACTCAAGAAGCTCCAACATCTTCTATCCTACTCCCAAAATCAAGTTAGAAGGAGGTGAAAAGGAACCGGTTTGTCTGAATCGTGAACTGTCTGATTTCCAGTTTGACACTAAGAGAAGACTGGATGCCAATCATGAACTATTATCTACCATGAATGCTAAGGTCAATGAAATGTATTTGATGAATGCTCTTACTCTGACCACTATGGGAAGGATCCTATCCATGACTGAAGATGTAGCTCAACATACTTAAGAGAAAGTGGAAAATGTGCTGATGAATTGCAAACGTCGTGTACAGAATAACTTTATTTTGTATCCAACTCATGTTGAGCCAACTATCTTGTCAGTGATCAAATATGAGGTGGTTAAGGAACGAAGAGCTGAAGAAAAGAGACGACGCTTAGCTGCTGAAATGGATGATTGGAGCCACAAAAAGTCTTCATCCAAGGGCAAAAGGAGATTTTATGAGGAGGATTCAGATTGAGTTGATGATTGAGGGAACGTGATTTTTTTGGGTTTTGTGAAATACTTTTCTAGGTTGTAAACTTTTAAACTTCCTTGCTTTAACTATTTTTCTCCCTTATTGAAAGACAAAGAGGGAGAAATAAATGATCCGACATTTCGATATTTTTTTGCATTCTGCATTTTAAGTTAGTTTGATATTCAAATATGCATCACTAACTTTACAATGCAGGTACGAGACATTTGTGTTGTCTTCCATCAAGGGGGGAGATTGAAACTCCACCTTGATTATATATTTGTATAGGCGATGATGATGGAAGACTTAAACACAAATGGAGTGGTTTTATACACTAACAATTTATTGATTATATATCGAGATGCTTGGTTTGGTTTGGTGGTTTGTATTGAATGTATCCTGGCTTTGAAACGCATTTGAAAGGACCTTGGAAGGCCTTGAAATCGGATGCAAAGAAAGACAAGACATTTAGAGTGATTAAAAGACGAAGGCCTTGAAAGCCATTTAAAGGGATCAGAATTCAAGATACGCCAAGGCTGCACACTGAAGGAATTCAAATTCAACAAACTTATCTACCAAAGCGCCAAAGAAGATCTTCTAAGAAAGATATACTCAACAAGAAGATATGTTTAAAAGAAGATCTCAACCGACCAAGAAAGATTTGATTCGTAAAAGGATCTTGCAACGACCCTCAACCAAAAGCACAAAGATCCTCTCTCAAACGGAATTTAATATCTTCACAACAGATACGAGAAGATTATGGACCAGAGAGATCGACATGTTTCAAGGAGATGAAGATGGTAGAAAATCCACAACGTCTACCTCATCTCAACCAAGAAGCGACTTTCATGGAGAAGAACAGTCATCGTCAAATGGTCATCTTCCTAATGGCTAGAAGACCTCTCCATAGAAGTCTATAAATGAAGATGTCGATTGAAGGACAAAAGAACAAGCTTACACGGAAACATCCAAAGTCTTCAAGTGATCCAAAACATCTTCATTCGATCAAACAATTTTTCTTTCTCTCTTTTACTTAAAAAGCGTTATCCCCTAGAGAGAGATAAAACTTGAGAGCTCCATTGGTATATCTAAAAAGTGTTATACTAGAGTGTGTGTTACTCTGTGAACTAACTAGGCTATTATAGAAAGGTGAAGAGTTGGAGCTAGATCGTAGCATTGGCTACAGTGAGAGAAGAAGGGGATTTATTCTAGTTTGTATCTAGGACTCTTTGAAGCTGATAATAGATAGTTAGATCCTAAGGCTTTACCCTGGGACGGAGAGTAGGCTATTTAGAGTAGAACTTCGTAAACATATCCTCGTGTCAATCTTTTACATTCCGCACTTTATCTTGCTTTATTGTGACTAACTTTGTTTTGCAGTGACATCACTGCCTAGCTCTACGCAAGAGCTAGGCAGTGATGTCACTGCCCGATATCATACACTTGGGCCAAATAATATAAAGGTCGGTGATCCTATTTCCGGTTTAGTTGTTATAAACAATAAAGAATAAACACACACCACCAAACACACATCAATGCTAATACAAGGAATACGAGCTAAGTAAGTCCGGAGACTTACCTCATCCCAAAGATAATCCCGCTAACCACCACTCTCAACTTTCCGTAGGAAGGCACTCAACGCCTGGTCAAAACAAGGCACACAATCAACATCTCTCTCACACGCTAGAAGTCCTTAGACTTCTAGTCCCAATGATCTTGCAAGATCATAAACCATAACCATGATAGTATAACGACTCCTAATCCTCATGATCTCACAATTGTAAGAACCAACACAACACATGCTAGGATACTCTCGTCCTAGTCTCCACAATCTCAACAAGATCATACAACCATAATCTTAATCCTCATAAGCTCACAAGATCAACCCAAACACTCAACGCCTTACAATCCTCACAAGATAACATCAACACCTCAAGCCTTATAACGATCTTAAATCCTCAAAACTCACCTAAGGTCCAAAGCCACTACTTGGCATTAACTCTAAGTTATGCTAGATCCATCCTAGCATGATACTAAAACTTAACATAACTAGATCGAGGGGAAAAAAAACTCACACAACATCAAAAGACGGAAGTCGATCTACGAATGTCGAGAATGGAATCGTTGGCCTTCTATGGGGCGCTCCCGAGCCTAAAACAAAACTAATCAAATTTAGCTCATACGCTAAATTTGAACGGAATATAAAATATGTATAAGACTAAGGAAAACTCGGTTTTCAAAGCCAATGTTAAAACTCGTTAAACCCTTTTTTGGGGCAATAATCCAATAAGGAAATTTGGTCAAAAGCCGGAATCAAATCTTTGGGGGTGATAATCCGAAATCAAATCAACAAGGGCACAAAAGATAATTTGCACAAAAGTTGGGTCATAATTTGCAATATAAAATATGGGTCATTCCATGTAAATAATTCTGCAGGGGTCTAATTGTTACATTCTAAAAATTGGGCTCAAAACCGCAAATACAAAACAGTGGGTCAAAATTGTAATTACGACAAATTAAAGGG
Organism: Fagopyrum esculentum; assembly: GCA_033239045.1. Taxonomy (NCBI): domain Eukaryota; kingdom Viridiplantae; phylum Streptophyta; class Magnoliopsida; order Caryophyllales; family Polygonaceae; genus Fagopyrum; species Fagopyrum esculentum. The sequence goes on along the minus strand of BSUD01000001.1, from coordinate 49,613,573 downwards.
GTCCCGATTTAAATTAGGGTAAAAAGTTCTCTCTTCAACCTTATGTTTTACAGCGGAAAAGAGGGGAGCAGGTGAAGCGCCGACTAGGGCTTGGCTTCTCGATGGAGTCTGCAAGGCGAAGGGGACGGTGGGCTGGCACTCCCTGGGCGGGGTTCACAAGCGACAGAGGCGGCGGAAGCAAGGCAGCCCACATCCTCCGGCGGAACGGCGGCTTCCTCCCTTCGACACAAAGAGAAAAATGAGATTGGGGGAAAACAGGAGAAGCAGGCGGCGAGGCGGCTTCGGTCTCCGACTCGGCAGTGCTAGGGCAGGCGAGGCGGCTTCGGTCTCCGACTCGAAAGCGCTAGGGCAGGCAAGGCGGGGAAGAGGAGACCTGTTCTTCTTCGCTTCCGGCAACAGGGCAAGGCGAAGGAAGGGACCTCCGACGTTTGGTTCAGATCTTCTTCCTTCAGCGCAAAGGTAAGAGCGCATATACGTGATACTTCACCAGGTTTGCTCCAAAGCCGTCGACGGTGGACTTCGGTGAGGCTCAGTAGTCCAGATCCGGTGCAGGAAGCGGTTGAGAGTTTTGATTCCGGTGGGCAGCGAGGCGAGTCTGGGACCCTCCCATGTGGTGGTGATTTCCTTCGCTTCCATGGTGGTTGTTCGATAAGCAGAAGAAACAGGGGGAAGATGCAAAGGTGAAGGGGGCTGGGATGGTAGCAATGTGACAAAGAGATTGTAGAGAGGGAAATGTGAAGTTGAGTGTTGATGCTTTGCAGGGCTGGTGCAGACGAGGGGTCGAGTACAGAGCACATGCGGCAACAACGAGGGGTCGGGAGGGATCCTGAGGTCGGTGCTGATCCGCTAGAGAGAAGAGAAGAAAAAGGGAAAGAAAAGGAAAAAGGAAAAATAAATAAATAAAATAACTTGCTCGAAATGAACCGAACGGGATTTTTGGATCGAAACACTTTCTAACTTTCCCGAAATAAAATACGGAAAAAAATATATATATGGATTAAACATATATATAAACTCGTAAAAATAAAATACGTCAAAATACTCGTAAAAATAAATGTAAGTTATTTTAAAAATAGCGATAAGATCCGAGAAAATAAAATAACGCAACGCGCCAAAAACTAGGGCGTTACAAAAACCACGGTCAGGTTCCACGGCCGTGAGATCGTGGCACAGCTGTCACAACCGTCAGACAAAAAGCACGGTCAGGTTCCACGGCCGTGGAAGTACCAGTGACCGTGGTTTGGGTGCCTCAGCATGCTTTGGATCATTGAGTCGCGATTTGGTGCATGGCTTGCACCAACAAGGTCCTATGGGTCTTCCTTAGCCTCTAGCTTGCATCCTAATGAGTCCGAAGGTGTGTTGTCTCGAGGAACGATCCTCGAATGTATCGATTAAGCTCTCAATTCTCCCAAAATACCTACAAAGCAATGAAAAAGTCCGCGTAGACGTCTATCTCGAGAAAATACGTGAATTGAGTGCATACGTCGTGAACTAGTGCTAAACCATGCACGAATGAGTGAAAAATATATCTAAATGATTACCTAAACCTAAGTCATAAATCGTGTTATCATTAGATTGTAAGGCTATACCTTGGGACGCAGAGTAGGCTATTTAGAGCCGAACTTCATAAACATATCCTCGTGTCGATCTTTTACATTCCGCACTTTATCTTGCATTATTGTGACTAACTTTGTTTTGCAGATTTACAAAGTCAAGGCCCTTGAAAGTAGTTTCAAAGCCCATGAAATCAAAGTGTGTCACAAAGAGCTCAAATCGACATCAAGGCCTTTGAAATTGGTTTCAAAGCCTTGAGATAGGCTTTTGCGAAAAGTTCCCTTACTCTATTCAACCCCCCTTCTAGAGTATCTTTTATCCTTATTATTCACCTAACGGTTCTTCAATTAGTATCAAAGCTAGACTCACGTATATTGATTTAACCATCGGTGAGAATAATCATGAATCTTGTAGGTGATGGAGGATTTTCTCAAAGGAAGATCCTCATCTTGACCACCACTCTTCTGTGGCAACAACTTTGCCCATTGGAGACCACTCATGCACAGTATGTCAAAGAACTACAAAGCTATGAACTTACTCTACTACAGATTAGATGCAAACAAATTCAACCGCATCTCATCATGCAAGAGTGCAAAGGAAATATGGGACAAACATGTCACATACGAAGGAACAAGTCAAGTCAAGTAAACAAAGATTAGCATCTTCCTTAGACAATATGAACTATTCAAGATGAATCCAAATGAACCAGTCAAAAAAATGTCCACAAGATTCACTGAGATCGTAAACAACTTGGAGTCACTAGGAAAAGTCTTCACAAATGAAGAAAAAGTAAGGAAGGTTCTAAGGAGCTTACCTAAAGCAAAGTGGGGACCAAAGATGAAAGCCATTGAAGAAGCTCAGAATCTCTCAACTCTTCCTCTTGATGACCTCCTTGAAAAACTCATCACACACGAAATGGTTATTGGTGAAGAAGATGGAGAGCTCCCATCCAACACTAAGAATTTGGCATTAAAAAAAAGAAAAGACGAATTACCATCAGAAGAGGAAGACAATGATGATGATGATGAAGAAGATGCAATTTCCATAATCTTTAAGGGTCTCGCGAGAATTCTCAAGATAAAGAAACAATCTGCAAACAATAGAGAATATCCACGAACGTCAAAACCCCAAGGTAAGTTTTCTAACTCTAACAAGAAAACCAGAGTGCTGACTTGTTTTGAATGTGGTGAAACAGATCATCTCGTTAAGAACTGTCCACAAAAAAAGAGGACCAACTTCAAGAAAAATGATCAAAAGTAGAAAGTTATGGTAGCGTCATGGAGTGATTCAAAATCCTCAAATGAATTAGAAGACGAAAAAGAACAAGCAAACCTGTGTCTTATGGCCGATTATGAAGAAGATTCAAATCTCTACGTTGATAATGCGGTAAATACTATCATGTCTCAACCTGAATATGACCTAAAACAATTCCTTAAAGACATTATTATATGTGACAAGGAACATAGAATAAGGATAAATTCTCTAAAAGAAAAGCTTCTTGAACAAGAAAAACAACTAAGTGAGATTTCTCTATAGATTGAAAATCTTAACATAGAGAAGGTAGAGCTTGATGACAATATCAAGGCCTTGGAATCGGAAAATGCGATTCTCAAGGACAACCTCTCATCTCTTCATCGAAACTATATCGATCTAAAGAAAGAGAAAGTTGATCTAACTTTGACGTGTCAAGACTAGAAGGCTGCACTTGTTAAATTTACTCGTTCAAAAGCTAATCTTGAAAAAATGATAGGTGAACAATAGTCCTCACTTAACAAAAATGGTATAGGTTATGATAAGAGCTTTCCTAGAAAACCAACTACCACTTTTGTCAAGGCTAAATGAAGTATTCATATGCCCACTTATTTCTACTGTTGTAAAAAGGGTCATGTAAAATCTACATGTCCATATAGAAGTGATAGCATGAATTATAGTCTATATTTTGGGGCTTGTTTAGACGTTTTATCTTCAATAATCTGCATGTTTGAATGTATATTATGTGATTATATTGTCGTTTCATCTACCTTTGCGGGAATCGAGGTCTACACCAAGTTTCGTTGTAATCGTAGGTAAAATGGCACGTTTTGCATCAAAATGGAGCTAAAAGAGCTAAGGAGTCATTGGAGCTACATTCAGGAGCTTAAGGAAGAATCCAGGAAGCATGGAATTGAATTAAATATTTATTTTGGACCAGATTTAAGAGATTTCACCTTCAGCTGAGAGTCACCTCGGTTGACCACAGAGTCACCTCGACCGAGGTGATCTAAGGGAGCGTCTAGACCGAGGCGAATATCCCGACGCGGCGAGATATATTTTATTTGGCTGAGATCTTTTATTTTTGGAAGGAGAGATCTTATATTTTTGGGCTGGATTTCTGGAAGGAAGATCATATATTTAGAAGATTTATTTTAGGAGATAAGATATATTTTAATAGGAAATTATCTTTTTAAGATATTTTATCTTTGGAAGATAATTCTCCTATATAAAGGGTTGGATTTTCCACAAGTTCAACCATGCTTAGAGGGCTGATAGCATCCAACAATTAAGGGATTTTTCCGGAGTTTTGAAGGAAGGAAGGAAGATTGAAGATCAATCAAGGAAAGATTGATAGTTCGGATATAGCTTTTGTGAAGGGATTTGTAAGACTTTCTTAGATTCCCTTTTGTTTGATTGTCTTGTTGGATTTGTGATCCAAGGAACGCTTATTTGTTTATTTGATTAAGTTATTGAAGCCTTGTTCTTAAGGTTTTTGTGTTCAATTTGATTATTGCTTTCATGATGATGAGTGGCTAATTTCCTTGTGCGATTTTAGGGTGATTGGCTGAAGGTTGTGGGAAAAACGATGATAGAATAATCTTAAATTTCAGTAGGACCCTGAAAGCTCGATTCTTTATCCTTAACCTTAGAACATCTTGTTCAGTCGATGAACATCTCGGCTGGGGTGGAACTTGACTGACCGAGGTGACTTATCTGATCCATAACTGAGAGTTAAGTGTTGGAGTTTGCCAAATCCTATTCTTATTACACCTTTCCTGGTTCAATGCAAGCTTAGGATGAGACTTACCCGGTAATTCCTTTGTTTGTTTACCCATGATCATAAGTGTAGGTAATAAAGGTTTATCCTTTATTGGGGTTTGAGTGTGCCTTCACTCCATCTTTGTGAGTTAGCCTGAGACTTACCTGGTAAAGGTTGATTCTATTTCCTTAGATGGTTTGTTGGTTTGAGATTATAATTCCTTTCCTTAATACATTGAGACTTACCCAGTGATAGGTTCTTTGGCTTGTGATTGTGAGTAGTGAGACTTACCCGGTGATCTAATCCACTTTAGTAACACCTTCCCTTTGCAAAACCTCAGCTTTGTCCGCTTATCTTGAGATCTTGAGTTGAAACCACAACTGGATGCTTTAATCCCTAGAATTTGCATATTTCCTTAATTGACTATATTATCATCGTTGATTGCTTTAATTGCTTTTGTGGTTAGTTGTAATATTGACAACCTATACTTGCTTGTGTTTCACCTAAGTCCCTGAGATCGACACCCCAGAATTCTTGCTTTTACTACGATTAACCCGTACACTGCGGGTTCGCATCCTTGTTTTAAGCATACATCTTGGGTTATAAATTTAAAGCTTGCACACACCATTTGGAGCGTACAAGAAGAAATGACCCTTATATTATTAGAAACAACTATCCTCTATGTTTAAGAAAACAGGTCAAACAAATCTGGGTTCCTAAAGGTACTAGACTACCAAACATTATCGAACCTAAATATGGACCAAAATATGTCATTTGGTCGACCCGGAAAGGTTGATGTTTGCTGTTTTGCAGGATATCACCAAGGTAAAGGAGCATAAATGGATATTAGATAGTGGTTGCTCAAGACACATGAGTGGAAAAAGTTCACTATTCTCAGATTTAAAGAAGCAATCATTTGGAACCATTACGCTTGGTGATAAAGGAAAGTGTGAATTTATTAGCATTGGTAAAATATGTTATAATTCATCTAACTTCATTGATGATGTATATCTTGTTGACAGTTTGAAGTATAATCTGCTTAACATCTCTCAAATATGTGATAAAGGCAACAAAGTATTGTTTGATTCAGAAAAATATGAAGTTCAAGACAAAACGATGGGTGACATTGTGCTTACTTCTCCTAGATGTAACAATGTTTATTCTATGAGCACTAACCAAATTTCAGGAACTAAGATAAAATGTCTCAAGGCCTTGACTGATGATCCAAGGCTTTGGCATAGAAGACTTGGTCACGTAAGTATGCATACAATGCAGAAGCTACTTTCAAAAGGTTTGGTATGTGGCTTGCCAAACCTTAATTTCAAGGTAGATGAACAATGTAAAACTTGTACACAAGGTAAACAAAAAAGAGGTTCATTCAAACCAAAGAAAGTTGTAAGTTCTTCTCGACCCATTGAACTCTTACATATGGATCTTTGTGGACCTATGCGTGTCAAATCTCCCAAAGGTAAGTAGTACATCCTTGTTATTGTGGATAATTTCTCTCGTTTCACATGGATTTCTTTCCTATGAGAAAAATCTGAAGCATTGTTTGAGTTTTCAAAATTGTGTAAGGAGTTGCAAACCTTGAAAAATCTACCAATCGTTTTTATAAGAAGTGATCATGGTAGAGATTTGATCAACTAAAGTTTGATTTGTTTTGTGCAAAATATGGTATTTCACATAAATTTTCAGCTCCTAGAACACCTCAACAAAATGGAGTTGTGGAACGTAAGAACCGCACTCTTGAGGATATGTCTAGGACTATGCTTTTAGAAATCAGTTTGCCAAAAAATTTTTGGGCAGAAGCAGTAAACACTGATAATTACATTTTAAATAGATGTTTAATTCTCCCCATTTTGAAAAAGACTCCTTATGAACTATTTAAAGGAAGAAAACCTAATATTTCATATTTCAAACACTTTGGATGCACTTGCTTTGTTCATAACAATGGCAACAATAATCTTGGAAAATTTGATGCACGTAGTGATGAAGCTATATTCATTGGATATGCTTCAAATAACAAAGCTTACCGTGTTTATAACAAACGTACCAAAATTGTTGAGGAAAGTATTCTGTCATTTTTGATGAAAGCAATGATGGCACTTTGAGTGAAAGTTTTGCAGATCTTAATCTGAATCAACGAGAAGATCACAATTAGGATGAAGATGAAGATCCTAAAGATCAAGAAAAGAATATGCAAGAAAAGATTCAAGATACCGGAGAAAACCGTCAAGACCTTGAAACACATCTTCAAGACTTTGACACAGAAAACTGCAATGTCAAAACTCCGTTTAAAGGGCTTGAAACCCAACTTCAAGGCCTTGAGATAGAATCCAAGGGCAATACATCAACGGTACCTGAATCTAGTCAAGCATATGAGCCTCAACCTTCAGGATCTGTTCCATCATACAAACGAAGGAAATTTCAACACTCTTCATACCATCCACAAGAGAATGTGATCTCAGATCCAAACGCACATGTTCAAACTCGATCTAAAGTAAATAACCTATGTGCATTCTCTTTGTTCGTGTCTCTTATTGAGCCAAAGAACTATGTTCAAGCTCTTCAAGAACCCGACTGGATCATTTCCATGCAAAACGAACTAAATGAGTTTGATAGAAACAAGGTTTGGACTCTTACTACAAGACTAAAGCATCAATCCGTCATTGGCACGAAATGGGTTTTTCGAAATAAGTTGGATGAAAGTGGCAAAGTCATACGAAATAAAGCACGACTTGTAGCACAAGGCTATAACCAAGAAGAAGGTATTGATTATGAGGAGACTTTTGCTCCGGTTTCCAGGTTAGAAGCCATACGTATGCTAATTGCATTTGCATCTTTCATGAGTATAAAACTATTTCAAATGGATGTAAAAGGTGCTTTCCTAAACGTTTCTTGGAAGAAGAAGTCTACGTTGCCCAACCTCCTGGTTTTGAAAATGATGAATTTCCTGATCATGCTTTTAAACTGGACAAGGCTCTTTATGGTCTTAAGCAAGCCCCTCGAACTTGGTATGAAAGATTGTCCAATTATCTTCTCGAAAACAAATTCAAAAGAGGTTTGATTGATAAAACTTTATTTATCAAAACCAGAGGCAACAATATATTGGTCGTACAAATCTATGTTGATGATATATTATTCGGTGCTACTAATGATTTCCTATGTAAGAAATTTTCAGATATCATGTGCAGGGAATTTGAAATGAGCTTAATGGGTGAGCTAAATTTCTTTCTTGGACTTCAAGGCACACAAGCAAAGAAAGAAAATTTTCTAAATCAAAGCAAGTATACCAAGGACTTGCTTAAAAAGTATAAGATGGATCAATCTAAGGTCACAAAGACTCCTATGAGTTCGACACTTTCGCTTGATCATGACAAAGATGGCAAAAGTGTAGTACAAAAGTAGTATCGAGGTATGATCGGTTCATTGTTGTATTTAACCGCTAGTCGACCTGACATTATGTTTAGCGTGTGCATGTGTGCAAGATTTCAAGCTGATCCTAAAGATTCACACTTGATTGTTGTGAAAAGAATTTTTCGGTATCTCAATGGCACTAAGGATCTAGGGTTATGGTACCCACGTCAAAGCTCGTTTCACCTTGTTGGCTATTCAGATGCAGACTTTGCAGGTTATAAGGTCGATAGGTAGAGCACTTTAGGATGTTGTAAATTCTTAGGGTCATCCCTAATCAGTTGGCACTCCAACAAGCAAAACTCTGTTGCCCTATCCACAGCCGAAGCTGAATATATAGTTGCGGGAGCCTGTTGTGCACAAATTCTATGAATAGCTCAACAACTTCGTGATCTTGGCTTTGATTTGAAAGGTATTCCTATAAAATGTGATAATACTAATGCTATTTCAATTACTAAAAATCCTGTGCAACATTCAAGGACTAAGCATTTCGATGTAAGGCATCACTTCATACGTGATCATGTTGAGAAAAGTGATGTTTTGATCTCTTTTATATCAACTAACTTGCAGCTTGCAAATATCTTTACCAAGCCCCTTCCTGAAGATCAATTTAATTTTATTAGATTAGATCTTGATATGTTGAACAAGGAAGCATTAACGTAGGGGAGTAAATTATTTTATTTTCTCCTCCGTATGCAGCCTAGTTATATTTTTCAAGGGTTTTGAAAGACAATTCAAGGGCCTTGAAATGAGATTCAAGGGTAAATTAAGAAATACGGATCTATTTAAGGATTAATATCTTTTAGATATTTCAAATTCTTAAATTGTTTTAATGTTTTGAAATTTTTTTTTCAAAGGCTTGAAAAAGATTTGTTGAGATTTTATTGGAAATATTTTTGGTCTTTATAGATCTTGATCTTCTCAAAATCTTGGTATTGTTGTTTTCATTCTTTTAAAAGGCCAGATTTTCCTATCTTTTTCATTTTCCATCTTTACATAAAACCTTTTCAAAAAACCCCTTGTTTTCTCTCTCAACATCATCTATGGCTCCCAGAAGTAAGAAATCTGCTCCTCAGGCATCCAAAAAGAAATCTGTTCAGATCTCCTCTGTTGCAAAAGAAGAAACACCTTTTGAGGATTTGGAAATTTTTCAAACGACCGGTCTTCCCACATCTTGGTTTATCAACTTTCAAGCCTCGGGATCTTGGCTCGATGGTTTTCATAATCGACCCCTCTGTATGTGTGATCTAGTGGATACTACATTTCTTGAAACACTTCAGATCCCTTGCATAGACAGGCTCAAGAGTTCGACAGTTTGGAAAATCTTAAACCCTCGCGATTTTGCTTTCCCAAGGCTCACAAGGATGTTCAATGTCAATCTCGTCACAAAACGGGACAAAGGAGTTATTACCCTTGAATCTTGTGTAAAAGGTATCCCAATTTCTCTCACCTCTTCTGTTTTAAGTGAGATTCTTGGAATTCCTACAGATATGTCTTTTACTCATCCCTCACAATTAGAGAGTGTTTGACTTGCTAAGGAGAAGTTTCTAGTTCCCAATTCAACCTCACGCCAGCTTACTCATACTTCCCTAACCCTAGACGCTAAAATTGTTTTTACCATTCTCGTTCGATGTGTTGTTCCTCGTGCAAACTCAAGAGAGCTTTTGACTGATCAATCCCTGGAGCTAATTCATCTGATTATGTTTGGGTTGGACATTGATTACCTAACCTCATCCTCAACCATATGATACACTCTATTAACTCTAAGCGAGCCATCCCTTTGCCTTATGAAAATCTGTTGCCTAATATCTTTGACTATTTCACAATTGATACATCCTCTGAAGATCGATAGTCAATTCTTGACAAGATTGATGAGACCTGCTTAGAATGACTAGGAATTGAGAAGACTCTTTTAGGCGCATGGACTTTAAAAGGGAAATGAGATATTCCACTTCCAACTCAAGAAGCTCCAACATCTTCTATCCTACTCCCGAAATCAAGTTAGAAGGAGGTGAAAAGGAACCGGTTTGTCTGAATCGTGAACTGTCTGATTTCCAGTTTGACACTAAGAGAAGACTGGATGCCAATCATGAACTATTATCTACCATGAATGCTAAGGTCAATGAAATATATTTGATGAATGCTCTTACTCTGACCACTATGGGAAGGATCCTATCCATGACTGAAGATGTAGCTCAACATACTTAAGAGAAAGTGGAAAATGTGCTGATGAATTGCAAACGTCGTGTACAGAATAACTTTATTTTGTATCCAACTCATGTTGAGCCAACTATCTTGTCAGTGATCGAATATGAGGTGGTTAAGGAACGAAGAGCTGAAGAAAAGAGACGACGCTTAGCTGCTGAAATGGATGATTGGAGCCACAAAAAGTCTTCATCCAAGGGCAAAAGGAGATTTTATGAGGAGGATTCAGATTGAGTTGATGATTGAGGGAACGTGATTTTTTTGGGTTTTGTGAAATACTTTTCTAGGTTGTAAACTTTTAAACTTCCTTGCTTTAACTATTTTTCTCCCTTATTGAAAGACAAAGGGGGATAAATAAATGATCCGACATTTCGATATTTTTTTGCATTCTGCATTTTAAGTTAGTTTGATATTCAAATATGCATCACTAACTTTACAATGCAGGTACGAGACATTTGTGTTGTCTTCCATCAAGGGGGGAGATTGAAACTCCACCTTGATTATATATTTGTATAGACAATGATGATGGAAGACTTAAACACAAATGGAGTGGTTTTATACACTAACAATTTATTGATTATATATCGAGATGCTTGGTTTGGTTTGGTGGTTTGTATTGAATGTATCGTGGCTTTGAAACGCATTTGAAAGGACCTTGGAAGGCCTTGAAATCGGATGCAAAGAAAGACAAGGCATTTAGAGTGATTAAAAGACGAAGGCCTTGAAAGCCATTTAAAGGGATCAGAATTCAAGATACGCCAAGGCTGCACACTGAAGGAATTCAAATTCAACAAACTTATCTACCAAAGCGCCAAAGAAGATCTTCTAAGAAAGATATACTCAACAAGAAGATATGTTTAAAAGAAGATCTCAACCGACCAAGAAAGATTTGATTCGTAAAAGGATCTTGCAACGATCCTCAACCAAAAGCACAAAGATCCTCTCTCAAACGGAATTTAATATCTTCACAACAGATACGAGAAGATTACGGACCAGAGAGATCGACATGTTTCAAGGAGATGAAGATGGTAGAAAATCCACAACGTCTACCTCATCTCAACCAAGAAGCGACTTTCATGGAGAAGAACAGTCATCGTCAAATGGTCATCTTCCTAATGGCTAGAAGACCTCTCCATAGAAGTCTATAAATGAAGATGTCGATTGAAGGACAAAAGAACAAGCTTACACGGAAACATCCAAAGTCTTCAAGTGATCCAAAACATCTTCATTCGATCAAACAATTTTTCTTTCTCTCTTTTACTTAAAAAGCGTTATCCCCTAGAGAGAGATAAAACTTGAGAGCTCCATTGGTATATCTAAAAAGTGTTATACTAGAGTGTGTGTTACTCTGTGAAGTAACTAGGCTATTATAGAAAGGTGAAGAGTTGGAGCTAGATCGTAGCATTGGCTACAGTGAGAGAAGAAGGGGATTTATTCTAGTTTGTATCTAGGACTCTTTGAAGCTGATAATAGATAGTTAGATCCTAAGGCTTTACCCTGGGACGGAGAGTAGGCTATTTAGAGTAGAACTTCGTAAACATATCCTCGTGTCAATCTTTTACATTCCGCACTTTATCTTGCTTTATTGTGACTAACTTTGTTTTGCAGGTTTACAAAGTCAAGGTGAAAGTAGTTTCAAAGCCCTTGAAATCAAAGTGTCTCACAAAGAGCTCAGATCGACTTCAAGGCCTTTGAAAATTGTTTCAAAGCGTTGAGATATGCATTTGTGAAAAGTTCTCATACTCTATTCAACCCCCTTCTAGAGTATCTTTTATCCTTTTTATTCACCTAACGGTTCTTCACTAAGGACTACGAGGATTTCTCGAGCAACGTCGCAAGGAGCATTTGATCGACCAGTAGAGGAGCAATCGATCGGCCATTGTCTTCTTCAGCCACGATGGTCAACTTTTGGAGTACCATGCTTTCATTTCTCATTGGACTTTATGTGGAACATTACTTTTCTTTATTTTGAGTTTTTTTTGTACTTTGTAAGCGAGCTTCCCTTGTTTCGATCATGTAAATTTTTTTTTTCTTTTCTTCTTTGATGAATGACGCTTCAAGGAACATCAACAATTTGTACCTGTAACACCCCAAATTCTAGGTACTTGGAGTGTTACGGGTTAGGACATCATAATGGGTCCCGACCCTCAGAGTAACAACAATAACATCGGATCTTGTAACAAGACACAAATAAATGAAAAACCACAATAGATAAAATATCAAAAGGTATAACAAAGGAAAAGCAAAAGACTCTTAGCCGAGTTCAACAACAATCTGGAAAAGACAACAACTGAAATATAAACCCCGATCCCGTCCTATAATGTACGGGAACCCCGACTGACCACTCTATCCGGGTCACTCAACAACATCTCTAACCTGCATGGCATCTACAACATCGGTATAAACTGTTAGCTAACATTATAGATATCAGTAAGACAGTAAAGGCACAACCAGATATAGAAATATAAACACAAAGCATGCTTGCACACAATGCGTCGATCATGATGGATCCTTATGAGACGTTGTATGGGCGGAGAGGCCGTACACCTCTATGTTACGATGAACCGGGTAGTGCTAGTGGAGTAGCTCCTGAGCAGGTACATGATGACATGGCTCAATTAGCGATGATCCGAGAGCGGATGCTGTCCATGTAGAGTCGTTAGAAGTCTTACGCGGACAAGAGGCGCATGCCTCTGGAGTTTAGAATGGGAGCTCAGTTCTTGTTAAGAGTATCACCGGCGCAAGGCGTTAGACATTTTGGCATTAAGGGGAAGTTAAGTCCCCGATATTTGTTAGCATGAAATATTGCGATATTCTAGGCACTTATTTTGGTTGTTTTTCTCTCATTATTGTGTACATGGATGAAGTTTAGAAGCAATTGTTAGCTCGTTCCTCTATTATTGTCGATATGGATGTCTACACTAGCTTTGTGTTGATTATAGGCGAAAAGGAGCTAAATGGGAGCTATTAAGAGAGAAAAGAGAGGATTCGATCATGTTCGAGGATTAGGAACACATCAAGGAAACTAAGGGAGGAGCTAGGATGAAGAATGTCACGACACAAAGGAAAATACAAGCATTTTACACTTCCACCCCCTAAATTACGGTCGTAGAAGGGTCCACGCTCTAAACCACGGCCGTGGATCTTGGCATCATGAGCGTGGAGCATTCCAGTAAGTTACACGGCCTAAAGTACGGTCGTGGAAGTCACAAGAGACCGTAATCCAATTCCACGCCCTAAACCACGGTCGTGGAAACCCTTGAGACCGTGATTTAGGCGATCTTTTGACGAGACTTTATTTGCCACGTTATTTACGTGATGGGCTTGGACGGTTATTTCTTTCCCGTCTTATAAAAAGGTCAGAAAAGAGAGTTTTGGGCATCCGCGCTTACGCCCGCTTAATCTCGCAACATTTGCGATTGATCCCGCGGAGACGCTGACGGCCGCTTACCTTGCTTGGAGCATTCTCGCTTAGGGTGGATTGAAGATCGCCGAAGGTTTTAACCTCTCTCTTAGGTTTTGACATTGGAGACGGATTGACAACCTGTTCTTCATACTTACCTTAGATCATTGTGAGGTTTTGTGTTCTATATTCCGAATCCATTGATTATCGCTTCTTGTGTTCGGATTTGAGAATTGGTTTTGAAGTTTTATTAAGTATTCGAGGGTTTTCATCTTTTATTCCCTTTGATTTGAATATTGATATCATGAAAATGGTTGTTGGCTAAAACCCTTTAGCAATTCTAAGGTGAAGGGTTGATAGTTGTGGCTTAGATAATGATAGATCGATCGTAAATTGATTGGACCCTGAGAGTTAGAGAGATCTCGTCGACGAACCCAAATCAGGGGCTGTTCTTGGAGTTCCACGACCATGGTTCTCAAGATGTGACCGTGATTTACCCTAGTTTACGAACTTTGCTTTTACTTTGATCCAAGGTTAAAGATTAGCTTTAATCTAGTCTTGGCTTGCCCTTTTCTAGGTAGTAGTGAGACTCATCACCCTCTATTTAGATTTCGAGTGTCACAACCTTAATCGTTTTAGTTAGTCTGATCCTTGGGTTACAAGTTTGGGTATTTGAGATTAATTCTTGTTCATAGATCCTTTGTATACTGAAGCCTCAACAACCTTTATAGAGAGTGTCTGCAGATAAGTCATATAAAGTCTTGGAACTTCACCGTACATTGCTTTACTTTAGCATACCTTTGCAACTCTTAACTCTGTCCTTAGTTCTTTAGTATATCTTGAATCGATTGCTATAATTTGTCACCTGGATCTTTAGGGTTGCTGTTTTCCCAAATATTTGCAAAGCTTTATACGTTTACTTGCTCGATAACTTGAGACTGGGTTTTGTTTCACCAAATCCCTGTGATCGACACTCTGGAATACTTGCTATTCTACGCCGATCCGTACACTGCGGGTTCGCTTGATTTTATTCTAGTTTTATAAATTTAAGACTTGATTGCACGCACGCTTTTGGGTGAACAAGTTTTTGGCACCGTTGCCGGGGATTTGGTCTAAACCAAACTTCGGTTTTCGGTTGTCGAGCTTGGGAGCTTTGCTCTTGTAATTTGATATCCCTTGTGAGTGTTATTTGCAGGTTCTTTTAGGTATATGCACAGGTCTAGATCCAACAAAGACCTCATACCTTTCGATCCGGAACTTGAGAAAACTCTTAGGAAGAAAGCCAAGGAAAGAAAGATGGCTGAAAATAAAGAGAGAGATGTCCAAGCAAAATTAGACGAATCTCAACGTCAACTTAGGTTGAGTGAGAAAGCTCGTAGAGATGCGGAAACAAGTCATCATTTCCAAATTGATGAACTTAGGGCTATGATGTTGGGCATGAAGTTTGAGCTGAATGATTCTAAGAAGAAGAAGAAAGTCAAAAAGCCAACTAAGTCCATTAGGGTGGAATCATCCGATGATGAGGAATTTGATCCGGATATGCCACCACTAGAGGAGATTGATCCAACAATTAATCCAGTCCGGATTAATCCAATGTCAGCCGCTATTCCTCGTGTCCCAGCTGGGGGCGCGAGAGCCGCTCGTGTAGATGCAGAGCCAAGAACTCTTGGGCAAAGGATGGATCCGATTCAGCAACCACGCCTTCTAGGTGTGAACTTTAATGCTGACGATATTCAGGGGTTTAGCTTTAACCCACAAGTTATTACCATCGTTCGATAAAGCCAGTTTGGAGGAACGAGTGTCGAATCTTGATGACATGAATTATATACCATTATAATCATGCATATTGTAGAGGTTTACCTCGATTTGCCTTGCATTTAAGGAGAATTTGTGTACCTTTTGCGTTCTATTCAATAATATTTCAGAAATAGAGGTCTACACGAGTTTTGATTGATATATAGGTAAACGGAGAGGATTTGAAAGCAAAAGTGGAGCAAGGAGCATCTAAGGTCATTAAGGAAACTAGAGGAGTCTTAGAGGAGTCACAAAGGGCAGGGGAGTTACGTAAAAGAAGCACAAAGAAGAGGAAGGAAACAAGACAAAAGACGAGCACTTTCTGTTGAAGAAAATCGTGCCATCATACATATAAATCGGACGATTTTCTTCATTAGAAATCGAACGGTTTTATGTATAAATATGCCAGTCCGATTTATTTTATTTTTCGGCCAAATGGAAAGACGACATAAAGCCCATCAACTTTGGGCTCGAGAAGGGTTTTGCCAAACGGCCCACTAGGAAGAAACTATAGTTGGGAACCCTGGGAACGAAATCGAGGAGGCCGCATCGGGAAATCTTTACACGTTAGTGAGAGATTGAAGATCCAAGGAGAAGGATTGAAGCACTTTGACCGGAAAGTCAATCTTGATCATATTTGTGAGATTTTTGTATTCCATTGAGGTCTTTGTGGTTCTTAAACACGATATTGAGTTGATTGAGAGATACATTGATTACTTTTGAGATTGGTTTGTAGAGTTGAAGGTTATTAAGTTTTTATTCAAGATTCGGGTTTAATTGCATTATTTCACTCAATCTTTGATTTGATTTGATTTTGAAAATGGTTGGCTAAAACCATTGTGATTCTGGGGAGAATAGTTGATGATTAAGGCTTAGATGATGATAGACTGAACTCATTCAAACATTTGGACCCTGAGAGTTTAGATTTTAACTTTGCGACAAACAGGAAAATCGTCCTGTTCTTGAGATAAATCGGACGATTTATTTAAGGTAGGTCGATTTAATACCCTGTCCAACTTTAATTGATTCATTCCTTAACCAAAGTTAACCCTAGCCTAAATCCCACCCTTGATTAACCTTTTTAACCTCTAATTGAATGTATGAAGAGACTTCAAACTTGATTATACATTTAATAGATTAAAATTTCAAGAATTGGGTAATAGAGAGATTCAACATCCTTTATTAAGATTTTAAATGTGCTTTCTATTCTTTATCTTGGAGAGTCATATCCTAAGGTTTTAGATAGTTAGTTTGAACATAATTCTTGTCTTTAGATCTTTCTATATTGCAGCCTCAACAACCCTCATAGAGAAAATCTTCAGATTAGACAAATAGGTTTCGGAACTTGGCCGTACGATACCTGCCTTAGAACGTATAATCTTGGCAATATAAATTCTGTGCTTATATCATTTAGAAGTGTCTTGAATCGAAAGCCGAAATCGGATACTTGAATCCTTGGAATCATTTCCCCCTTTATTAATCACAAAAGCTTTTGCAATTTCGCTAGATAATTGACTTTGAATTTATTCTCACCAAATCCCTGAGTTCGACTCTGGAATTCTTACCTTACTACTGCTGATCCTTACACTGCGGGTTCGCTTTGTTTTGAGTTCTAGATATAAATATTAAGACTTTAACGCACACACCTTTTTGAGCGAACAAGTTTTTGGCGCCGTTGTCGGGGATTTGGTCTAGACCAAATTCGGTTTTCGGTTGTCTAGCTTGAGCGCTCTTGCTCTTGTGATTTGATTAGTCTACTTGAGTGATCTTTGCAGGTTCTTTAGGTATATGCGAAAGACTAGATCCACTAAAGATCTAATTCCTTTCGATCCCGAATTAGAGAAAACTTTAAGGAGAAAGTTGAAGGAAAAGAAAATGGCTGAAAATAACGAGAGAAACATCCGGGCTGAGTTGGATGAAACTCAACGTCAACTAAAGTTGAGTGAGAAAGCTCGTGTAGATGCTGAAACGAGTCATCAATTTCAAATTGAAGAACTCAGGGCTATGATATTGTGCATGAATTTGGAATTGAACGAATCCAGGAAGAAGAAGAAAGTCAAAACACCGACTAAATCCATTAGGAATGACTCATCCGATGATGAAGAACTTGACCCGGACATGCCGGAACTTGAGGAGATCGATCCACAGCTTCATCCTGTTCGAAACACCCCAAAACCACGGGTTGTTCCTTGCCTCCCAACTAGGGATTTGAGAGTTGCTAATGAAGGTGATAGACCCCGAACTTTGGGGCAACGGATGGACCCAATTCAGCAACCACGCCGTCTAGGTGTGGATTTCGGAGCTGAAGACATCCAGGAGTTTAGCTTCTCACCACAAGTTATCACCATGGTTTGCCAAAGTCAATATGGCGGAGCAAGTACTGAATCTCCACATCAACAGTACAGAATTTCGAGATTCTCATGGAGACTATGAAGCCGAAGAAGGCTACTACAAGCAATTACAAGATCAAACCGTTCTTCTTTTCTTTGAAGGACAAGGCTCTAGCGTGGTACCAAACACTTCCAGCTACAAAGCTGGCTACATGGGAGGAAATGTCTTCGGAATTCCTCACCAAGTTCTTCCCGCCATCCAAAACGGCGGAATTGAGAGGTAAGATAAACGCTTTTTCTATGAAACCTAACGAAAGTTTGTTTCAATCTTGAGAAAGGTTTCAGGATCTCTTGTTGGATTGTCCACACCATGGCATTTCAAAACTGGAATTATTGGAGATCTACTATAAAGGATTGGAAGTGGAAACACAATTCAACCTCTAATCTCTCTCTTGTGGCACATACATGGACATGAGAGAGGATGACGCTTGGGAAATCATTGAGAAGCAAGCCCAAGTGATTGAGAAGTATTCCCACCGGAAGGTGGAACCAAATAGCCGGAATCAAGGTGATCCAGGAGTTAAATTGAACCATGCTTCTCAAACACAAATATTTTCCCTCAACAATGAAATCAAAGAGTTGAAGGAAGTAATCAAAACGAGTCTTTAAAGGACTAAGGAGCAGGAAGCCAACTATATGGGGAGGGTTAATGATGAAAGGAATGACTACCGGCACAATAACCGGAATTCTAACTGGAACAACAACAATAGGAACTCCAATAGCAACAATTGGAGGTTGAATCAACAAAATTCAGGTAACCCTTATTCCCATGCTGAAAAAGCTCTAACACCTCCATCTTCCTCTACTCCATTGAAAAGCCAGGAACAATCATCAAATGGATCGAACAAACCCGATCCCATGTTGGAAACGATCCTAGGGAAATTACAAGGATTGGAGAGCTATATAACTTCGGTTGATAAAGCTCACAAAGCTTTAGAAAGCCAAGTATTTAACAAAGCCGGAGAAGTTCCAAGAGACCAAGGGAAACTTCCCGGGAAGACGGAAGATAACCCAAAGGGAAGGGTTATGGCAATCACTACTAGGAGTGGCGTAACAACTACCGATCCTCAACCTAAAGTAGTTGAAACCACCACCAAAGAAGGAGAGGGAAAAGAGAAGGAAGATATCTATGTTCCTCCTCCCGCCTACAAACCACCTCTACCTTTTCCTCAATCTAGAGCGCATGCACGCCTAGATAAACACTTCGGTAAGTTTATTGAACTTATGAGTAAGCTGCATATTAACATACCTTTTATGGATGCAATTTTAGGTATGCCAGCTTATGGGAAATTCCTCAAGGAGATCCTCTCTAACAAGAGGAAATTAGAAGACATTGGAGAAGTCAAGATGAGTATGCAGTCATCAAAACTCATCAAGACTATGACGGAGAATATGCCACCTAAGCTCCGTGACCCAGGATCCTTTTGCATACCCATCACTTTGGGAGAGTTTACTTATGATGCACTTTGCGACCTTGGAGCGAGTGTGAGCATCATACCACTTGCTTTATGAAAAGTAGTTGGTCTAGGAGAGCCTAGACCGGTGAAGATCACACTCTACATGGCTCATCGTTCCACCACTAAACCAGTTGGGATATTAGAAGACATTCTTGTAAGAGTCGGTAAGTTTTACATTCCTATAGATTTTGTCGTTCTTGATATCCCTGCGGATTATCCGGTTCCCATCATCCTTGGGAGACCATTCCTTGCAACATCCGGATGCATAGTGGATTGCAAGAATGGCCAGCTATCCTTCAATATAGGTGAAGAGAAAGTGGAGTTCATACTCTCCTCTTTGATCAAGGAGCCAGCCTTGAGAGATGATGTCTTTGACATCTTTGATGAAGAAGAATCTAGAGAGGTAGTAAGTTCAATCTTAATGAAAGATCCTCTTCAAAAGGTTCTTAGTATGAGTATCATGGAGGAAGGAGTAGAACATGACTGTGACAATGATGTGAAAGCATTAGAAGATGGTGAGGAAGAATTTGGAATAGGATTTGAAGAGCTGAAATCGACCCAGAAAACTGTGAAAAAAATCGGCCGTCACAAGTTAAATCGTTCGATCTCTAAAGAGGTAAGTCGATTTTTGACAACCGAAATAAAAATCGACCCACAGATCGTCCGATTTTCTTCAGGGGAGGTCGATTTATCGAAGAATTCTCCGGATCCTACAAACTTGACTGCAGTTGTTCTCAACTCTAACGACACACCCTCCTTACCTTCAGAGGCTTCTCCCATGACATTGGAAGGTCATGAATCATCGGTCAAAGCACCTCCATCATTGGAATTGAAGCCCCTCCCTACACACCTAAGGTACGCATTCCTTGACACTAATTCTACATATCCGGTTATAGTTAATGCGAATCTAGACGATGTTGAGCTAGAGAAGCTCATGACAGTTTTAAGGCAGCATAGGAGAACATTAGGCTATACTATTGATGATTTGGTAGGTATAAAACCCTCCCTATGTATGCATAAGATTTTAATGGAAGAGGATTACAAACCTTAACGTCAACCTCAAAGACGGTTAAATCCGGCGATGAAGGAGGTCGTGAAGAAAGAAATCCTTAAGGTACTTGATGCAGGTATCATCTTCCCTATCTCCGATAGCAAATGGGTGAGCCCAGTACAAGTCGTACCAAAGAAAGGAGGCATTACCGTTGTTGCCAACAAAAACAACGAACTTATTCCCACAAGGACAGTTACGGGGTGGCGAATGTGCATCGACTACCGTAAGCTGAACGTAGCTACTAGGAAGGACCACTTCCCCCTTCCTTTTATTGATCAAATGTTGGAAAGATTAGCCCAACACTCTTACTATTGTTATCTAGATGGATATAGCGGTTTCTTTCAGATTCCCATTCACCCGGATGATCAAGACAAGACGACTTTCACATGCCCTTGGGGTACATTCGCCTATAGAAGAATGCCATTCGGTCTATGCAACGCTCCAACAACCTTTCAAAAGTGTATGATGGCAATCTTCTCTGAATACGTAGAGAACATCATGGAAGTCTTTATGGACGACTTTTCGGTATACGGTTCTTCCTTTGATAACTGTCTCTCTAACCTTTCATTAGTTCTTAAGAGATGTGAGGATACTAACTTAGTTTTAAACTGGGAAAAATGTCACTTCATGGTCACTGAAGGGATTGTGTTAGGTCATCTAGTATCACAAAGAGGAATAGAGGTTGATAGAGCTAAGATAGAAACTATCGAAAAGTTACCTCCTCCCTCTTCTGTAAAAGGAATAAGAAGTTTCTTAGGACATGCAGGCTTCTATAGGAGATTCATAAAGGATTTTTCTAAGATTTCAAAACCTTTGACTAATCTTTTGATGAAAGACGAAACTTTCAAATTCTCGAAGGATTGTTTAGATGCTTTTTGCAGGATCAAAGAAGCTTTGATTTCAGCGCCAATCATCCAACCACCTGATTGGACTCTTCCTTTCGAGGTTATGTGCGATGCAAGCGATGTCGCTATAGGAGCCGTACTAGGACAGAAGAAAGATGGTCGCACTCATGACATCTACTATGCTAGCAAAACGCTAGACGAGGCTCAATACAACTATGCCACCACGGAAAAGGAACTCTTAGCAGTAGTTTACGCTTTTGAAAAGTTTCGTTCCTATCTTGTAGGTGCAAAAGTGATTGTCTATACAAATCATTCGGCAATACGCTAATTATTCACGAAGAAGGATGCGAAGCCAAGGCTTCTAAGATGGATCTTACTCTTACAAGAGTTTGATTTAGAAATTCGTGATAAGAAAGGGTCGGAAAACTCCGTTGCTGACCATCTCAGTCGTCTTCCACACCTCACCGACGAGACGGATGAACTCCCTATAGACGACTCATTCCCTGACGAGCAACTACATGAGATTGAAGAGTGTCTCCAACACATCTCAAAAAGTAATGATCCATGGTTTGTTGACATTGTAAATTACCTTGTTTGTCAGGAGATTCCCCCCGGACTTTCGTATGCTCAAAGGAAGAAGTTCTTTAATGACGTCCGACACTTCTATTGGAATGAACCTCTTCTATTCAAAAAGGGCCCCGATGGCATTTACAGGAGATGTATTCCAGAAGATGAGGTGGAAAGTGTCATCCACCATTGCCATTCTCTTCCATGTGGAGGACATGCTAGTTCCCACAAGACTTGTGCTAAGGTACTTCGTTCCGGTTTCTTTTGGCCTACACTATTCAAAGATGTGCAAAAATACGTTGTTGCTTTTGATGCTTGTCAAAGGACAGGTAATATATCTAGAAGAAACGAGATGCCTCTCAACAACATACAAGAACTAGAGATCTTCGATGTATGGGGAGTAGACTTTATGGGACCTTTCCCATCTTCATGCGGAAACCAGTATATACTTCTCGCCGTAGACTATGTCTCGAGACGGGTTGAAGCAATCGCTTCTCCTACTAATGATGCAATGGTAGTGGTGAAGTTCTTCAATAGAACGATTTTCCCAAGGTTCGGAACTCCCCAAACCATCATTAGTGACGGTGGAACGCATTTCACAGCCCGTCGATTCGAGATTCTATTGGCTAAGTATGGGGTGACCCATAAGATAGCTACACCATATCATCCGCAAACCAGCGGACAAGTTGAGATCTTCAATAGAGAGATCAAGGGAATTTTAGAGAAAACTGTCTCTTAAACAAGGAAGGATTGGTCAATGAAGCTTGACGATGCATTGTGGGCGTACAGAACCGCCTTTAAGACACCAATAGGTACGACTCCCAATAATCTCGTTTATGGTAAATCTTGTCATCTTCCTATAGAGCTAGAGCATAAAGCATATTGGGCAATCAAGTGGCTCAACTTTGACATGAAAGAAGCCGGAGAGAAGCGGCTCTTAGACATCAACGAGCTGGATGAGATCCGGCTAAATGCGTATGAGAACGCGAAGATCTACAAGGAACGGACGAAGCGTTGGCATGATAAGCATATCATTCCAAAAGATCTAAAAGAGGGAGATCAAGTCCTTCTATTCAACTCGAGGCTTCGTCTATTTCCAGGTAAGCTTAAATCCCGTTGGACAGGACCTTATGTAATTAAACGAATTTTCCCCCATGGTGCAGTTGAAGTATGGGGTGAACAAAGCGGAAATTTCAAAGTTAATGGCCAACGGTTGAAGAAATACACACCGGAAGCTCCAGTCGAGGAGATAGCTCCTATCCTCCTCCATTGAACACAAACCATACACCATCCAACTAAAGACGATAAATCAAGCGCTTCTTGGGAGGCAACCTGATAACACGATTTATGATTTAGGTTTAGGTAATCATTTCGATAGATTTCTCACTCATTCATGCATGGTTTAGCACTAATTCACGACGTTTGCACTCAATTCACGTATTATGTCGAGATAGACGTCTACACGGACTTGTGCGTTGCTTTGTAGGTATTTCGGGGGTCTTTTGGACAATAACCGATACATTCGAGGGCCAAGCCTCATGGTGGTACACATCCGATGGCTAAGGAGGAGCATAAATGGAGCAACAAGGGACACAAAGACCACTATTGGTGCAAGCAATGGATCAACTCATGGCTAAACGATCATGGCATGTTTCTGCTGAAGAAAATCGGACCAACTAGCAGCTAAATCGGCCGATTTAATCCTACTGGGTCGATTTTTGGGGCTTTGACAGCTTAAGCCACGTGTCCCACGATCTCTTGTCCGTCCTTGCTCTTGGTGGAGAATATAAGTGGTCCTGCAGGTGGTTGCTGAGCATCTCTCCTCTCCCACACTCTCATTCACAGCTCATCCATTGGAGGCAAAAGATTGGAGGAGAAGAAAATCTCTCAAGGATTGAAGGAAGAAGAAGAACACCATTCTAGGAGTGATAGTGAGGTTTTGAGTAACTTTTGAGTGATTTTTGTAATCTTGGCTTGAAGAACTATTGCAAGGATTGTTAGGAACGTTTTGAATCTTCATTTAAGAGTTTGTAAGTCTTGCTACAACTTGGATTCAGTTGAGATTTATTGATTTTGCTTGCCTATCTTTCATTATCCATCTATGAACACCATGTATGCTTGTTTGATGATTTTGGATCTTGATATGCATACTATTGGCTAGTTTATTGTGATTCCGGAGTGATGGATTGATGGTTATGGCAAGGTTGATGATAGGATGGACTTATATGTTAGTTTAGGATGAACTGATTGAACCAAACCTTAACCAGAGAGGAAAATCGGCCTGTTCATCAGGTAAATCGGCCGATTTCCCTATGATCCACCCGATTTCCTTCTCTGTTGCTCTTTAAATGATAAATCTGTATGATTGGGGTGTTAGGTTGTTAAATCCTAGGGTTTATTAAGCCTAATCTAGCTTAGGATCACCTAATGCTATCAACCTAAGTGAGGGAAGAGATCTACCCGAAGATTTCCGATCTTAGATACCTTAGAAGATGAATTCTAGGTAGCAGTGAGCCTCATAAGCCGCTAAGAGGAAAGATCAATGCCTTCGTGATGAAGGATAGAGAGAGTTTGTTCAAGTCTTGGGAGAGATTCAAAGATCTTCTCCTAGATTGTCCACACCATGGCATACCGAAAATCGAGCTATTGGAGATCTACTTCAAAGGGCTTGATAAAGATAGCCAATTGAAGCTTCAATCTCTTTCCGGTGGGACATTTATGGAGATGCATGTAGATGATGCTTGGGAGTTTGTGGAGAAGCAAGCTCTAGTAATTGAGAAGTACTCCCATAGGAAGAGTGAAGGGAGAAAGGTGGGAGCATATGAGGTGAGTGAGGTCACCATGAGCAACTTCAAGCTCGACGCCATCAACAACGAGCTAAAGTCCTTGAGGGAGTTGTGTGCTACAACCTTGAAGAACCAAGCAACCCCTCAAGTGCTTCCACAAGCTAACTTGTCTTCCAAGGAGGAGGATGTGAACTATATGGGAAGGGGCAACTACAACAACTACCAAGGCCCAAAGAACTTCAACAACAACCGGCAATTCAACAATTACCGGCCCAACCATAACCATCCCGGGTTCTCTTACTCTAACCCGGATGGAGCCTTGAACCCTCCCGCTTCCACAAGCACAACTCCACCACCAAAAGCTTTACAAGAACCTCCACCCGGATTTACTCAACCTTCAAAAGATAGAACCGAAATGATGTTTGAGCAATTGCTCGGAAGGTTGAGTGGTCTTGAGAGCACCGTGACTTCCATTTCCAAGGCTCAAAAAGTGTTGGAAGCACAAGTGTTCCAAAAGGCGGGTGAAGCCCATAGAGATCCGGGGAAGCTTCCCGGAAGAACCGAAGAAAACCCAAGAGGCCAAGTGTTGGCTATTACAACGAGAAGTGGGTTAAGCATGAAGGATCCTTTGCCCAAGGAGAATGTTAAAGGGAAGCAAGTGGTGAGTGAAGAAGAGCCATTGCAAGGAGATGGAGGCAAGGGCAAGGATGTTGAGCCAACATATGTGGCACCGCCTCCATACAAACCACCACTACCATTCCCTCAATCACGAGCAAGAGCTCGCTTGGACAATCACTTTGGTAAGTTCCTTGAACTAATGTCTAAATTGCATATTAACATTCCGTTCATGGACGCTATCTTAGGTATGCCGGCATATGGCAAGTTCTTGAAGGAAATACTCTCCAACAAAAGGAAGTTGGAGGAGTATGGGGAGATAAGAATGACAAAGAGATCCTCGGAATTGATTCAAACGATGAAGGAGGAGATGCCTCCTAAGCTAAGGGATCCGGGATCCTTTTGTGTGCCAATCGGAGTAGGAGAAGTGAAGTATGACGCCCTATGTGATCTTGGGGCAAGTTTGAGCATCATTCCGCTTGCACTTTGCAACAAGGTTGGGCTAGGAGAGCCAAAGCCGGTCAAGATGACCCTTTACATGGCGGACCGCTCAATCACTCATCCGGTTGGAATCTTGGAGGACATTCCGGTGCAAGTAGGGAAGTTCTATGTGCCCATAGACTTCGTTGTTTTGGACATCCCGGCGGACTATCCGGTTCCTATCATCTTGGGGAGACCTTTCCTAGCTACTTCCGGATGTCTAGTAGATTGTAAGAATGGAACCCTCTCCTTCAACATTGGAGAAGAAAACATCAAGTTCAAGCTGTCCACAATGATGAAAGGGCCAACCCTTGATGAAGATGTATTCAACATAGTTGAAGAGGAAGAGTCTAGAGAGGTTGTGAGCTCAATCTTGCTCAAGGATCCACTTGAGAGGGTTCTTAGCTCAAGCTTGATGGAGGAAGGAGTTGAGGAGAGTAGCAATGAAGTAATCAAGGCCTTTAATGCATTGGACGAGCTACCAAGTGTTGGGTTTGAAGTGCTAGAAGAAGAGGAAAACAGACAGAAAAATCGGACTGGAGGGCAAAAATCGGCCGATTTTTGTCCTTGTGCTGAAATTTCAGCCAGTTCAGCAAAAACAGAAACTCAGATCGACCCACTGCCAGAAAAATCGTCCGATTTTTTCTCCTGGGTCGATTTTCCTGAGTCTTTTCAGCACCAACAACTTGAATGTGAGCAATCATCAAGGGACTTCAAGGAGGCTTCCATGGCTTTGCAATCATCTCAACCTACATTGTATGGATCGTCTCCAACCGAAAAAGGTCCTCCTCAACTTGATCTTAAACCTCTTCCTTCTCATTTAAAGTATGCTTTTATCGGTTCAAATTCTACTTATCCGGTGATTGTGAATGCATCTTTGAATGATGATGAGCTTAATAGATTGTTGAATGAATTGAAACTGCATAGAAAGGCAATAGGATACACCATTGATGATCTTGTTGGCATCAAGCCCTCTTTGTGCATGCATAGGATAATGATGGAAGATAATCATAAACCCTCTATTGAACATCAAAGAAGATTGAATCCCATAATGAAAGAGGTAGTCAAAAAGGAAATCATTAAGTTGCTAGATGCGGGAATTATCTACCCTATCTCGGATAGTAAGTGGGTTAGTCCCGTTCATGTAGTACCTAAGAAGGGTGGGATGACCGTAGTAACCAATGAGAACAATGAACTAATCCCAACTAGGACGGTTACGGGATGGAGGATGTGCATTGATTATAGGAAGTTGAACATGGCCTCTAGGAAAGATCACTTCCTTCTCCCTTTCATTGACCAAATGCTAGAAAGGTTAGCTCAACATTCTCATTTTTGCTACCTAGATGGCTATAGTGGATTCTTCCAAATCCCCATCCACCCCGATGACCAAGAGAAAACAACCTTTACATGTCCATGGGGTACTTTTGCATATAGGAGGATGCCATTTGGGTTGTGTAATGCACCCGCCACCTTCCAAAGGTGTATGATGGCTATCTTTTCGGAATACATTGAAAATATCATGGAAGTGTTCATGGATGATTTCTCTGTTTATGGTTCTTCCTTTGATAATTGCTTGGCTAACTTGTCATTAGTATTGCAAAGATGTGAGGAGACAAATCTTGTCTTGAATTGGGAAAAATGTCACTTCATGGTAAGTGAAGGTATCGTGTTAGGACACTTGGTGTCTAACCGTGGCATTGAGGTTGATAGGGCCAAGATTGAAACTATAGAGAAGTTGCCACCACCTACCTCGGTGAAAGGGGTAAGGAGTTTCTTAGGGCATGCCGGTTTTTACCGGAGGTTTATGCAAGATTTCTCTAAAATTTCTAAGCCTCTCACTAACCTACTAATGAAAGATGTTGATTTTTTCTTTTCCAAAGATTGTCTTGAAGCTTTTTGTAGGTTGAAGAACGCTTTGATCTCCGCACCTATCATGCAACCTCCGGATTGGAGCTTACCGTTTGAGATCATGTGTGATGCAAGCGATGTAGCCGTTGGGGCTGTCTTGGGGCAAAGGAAAGATGGGTGCTCTCATGCCATTTATTATGCTAGCAAGACACTAGATGACGCCCAACTTAACTATGCCACAACTGAGAAAGAGTTGCTAGCGGTGGTGTATGCTTTTGAGAAGTTCCGCTCATATCTTGTTGGAGCGAAGGTCATTGTCTATACGGATCATGCTGCGATCCGTTACCTCCTTACAAAGAAGGATGCCAAACCTAGGTTGATTCGGTGGATCCTTCTCCTTCAAGAGTTTGATTTGGAAATCCGGGACAAGAAGGGATCCGAGAACTCCGTGGTGGATCACCTTAGTAGACTACCTCCCTTAGAGATTGAGAGAGATGACATCCCGATTGATGACTCATTCCGGGATGAGCAATTGCAAATGGTGGAGGAGTGCTTGTTCCAAGTGTCTAAAGGAAGTGAGCCATGGTATGCCGACATTGTGAACTACTTGGTGTGTGAGGAAGTGCCTCCCGGATTGACATATGCCCAAAGGAAGAAGTTCTTCAAAGATGTGAGACACTACTATTGGAGTGAACCACTTTTGTTCAAGAGAGGGCCGGATGGAATGTTTAGAAGATGCATACCGGAGGACGAGGTGGAGAGTGTAATCCGCCATTGTCATTCCTTGCCATGTGGAGGGCATGCTAGCGCACACAAGACATGTGCGAAAGTGTTGCAATCGGGCTTCTTTTGGCCAAACTTGTTCAAGGATGTGCAAGGCTTTGTGGTAGCTTGTGATGCTTGCCAAAGGACGGGCAACATCTCAAGGAGGAATGAGATGCCATTGAACAACATCCAAGAGGAAGAAATATTTGATGTATGGGGTGTGGACTTCATCGGACCCTTCCCTTCTTCATGTGGCAACCTCTACATCCTATTGGAAGTTGACTATGTTTCAAGATGGGTGGAGGCAATCGCCTCTCCTACAAATGACGCCAAGGTTGTGGTGCGGTTCTTCAACCGAGTGATCTTTCCTAGGTTTGGAACACCAAGGGTGATCATAAGTGATGGAGAGAAGCACTTCACCAATAGGAACTTTGGGGCACTTTTGGCTAAGTATGGGGTGACTCATAAGGTGGCAACACCTTACCATCCCCAAACTAGTGGCCAAGTGGAAATCTCCAACCGGGAGATCAAGGGGATTCTCGAGAAGACGGTTTCAAGGACGAGAAAGGATTGGGCTATGAAGCTAGATGATGCCTTGTGGGCATATAGGACCGCCTTCAAAACACCAATTGGCACCACTCCTTACAAGCTAGTCTATGGCAAGTCTTGCCACCTTCCGGTAGAGATGGAGCATAGAGCTTATTGGGCCATTAAGTGGCTAAATTTTGATCTCAAGGAGGCGGGAGAGAAGAGGTTGCTTGATATAAACGCCCTTGAGGAGATCCGGTTGGATGCTTATGAGAATGCCCGGATCTACAAGGAGAGGACTAAACGATGGCATGACAAGCGCCTCATCCCGAAGGAGTTGAGTGAAGGCGACCTTGTCCTTCTCTTCAACTCAAGGCTGCGGCTCTTCCCCGGAAAGCTCAAATCAAGATGGACCGGGCCATATGTGGTGAAGAAAGTTTTTCCTCATGGAGCGGTGGAGATAGGAGGAGATCATTGTGGTAACTTCAAGGTGAATGGGCATAGATTGAAGAAGTACATCTCGGGAGCCCCGGTGGAAGTGATTGCCCCGCTTCACCTTGATTGAAACGCTCCTGAATTTGGTCAAGCTAATGACCTTAAAGAAGCGCTTAATGGGAGGCAACCCATTGGTATATATTTTTCCTTTTCTTTTTCTTGCTTTTCTTTAATCTCACTCTTGGTGTGCTTTGTTTTTCTTTTGTGTTTTTGGGTGCTAGATCTTGTTGATTGTCATGAGTTATGAGATGCTGGAGGTCATGTGAAAACCTCATGGAACTGTTGAGAAGAAGGTGCAAGATCCGAGCACATGGACAAGGAAGAAAGCACCCAGGAAAATCGGACTGTTCTTCACAGAAATCGGCCGATTTTCCTGGGTAGCTGGTCCAAATTTTCCCTCTGTCAAGGAAAGTGATGATCTCCAATCAAGCATGGGTGGAGCGGACGTGGAACTTGGACGGCTTGCGGCGCCAACCGCGGGTTCCGACATCATAATGAACATCAAGAGCTCTCTACCATCCTTGATCGATCATCCACCATCATCATTCAATGTGAACCGAAATACCAAAGCATCACCAATTTTACATTGTGAGAACTCTCTTTCACTTCTTTATTTAGTTTCCACATTGGGGACAATGTGTTTCTAAGTATGGGGTGGTGTTTTCATGATCACTTGCATGATTAGCATCTAGGATAGTTTAATATTGTCACATGTTTCATTATGTCTTGCATTGTACATACATATTTCGAAAAATCCAAAAAAATCAGAAATTTAAAAAAATTTTAGTGCTTCTAAGCTTGGGAATGACCCTTATGATGAGGTTGTCTTGTGAATTAGCTATGGATGACCTTATGTGTTGAATAGATGAATGCATATGTGGACTTGAAGTACATATCTTGAATCCCATGAATGATTTGTGATCATTAATGTTTGCCTTGATTGAATTGAGATTGAAAGTCGAAATTACATGCTAGTTCTTGCACATCATTTAGGAGTAAATGAGGCAATTCATCTTTCTCTACTTCTCATCTTGATCATGTTGTTTGAGCACCTCAATTGATGAAAAATTTGACCTTTTTTGACCCATCCGGGAATAGGAGCATGATAATGTGTTGATGTGTGTGAAAAGCAAGTGTGGGGTGAAGTTGTTGATGAAAGAATGATGTGAAAGAAATGCTGAAATTGTTGTGAAAGTGTAGACAAAAACATAGGTTTGGGGACGTTAGTTTAAATGACAAGTAACTCGGTACACTTCACATAATCGGGTGTTGGTGCCTTGCCAAAGTCAAATAAACCGATAGTCCTAACGAGCTTTGGTATGTGTTCCCGGTGTGGATGCATCTCGAAAAATAGAAAAAGCCCGAGAATGGCTAATCACCAAGGTTTCGGCTTTTGTACACCAATGCCATTGTCTCAAAAATAAAAGAAAGAAAAGAAAATGAAGAAAAATATACACTTGAGGGAAGTTGATAAGAAAATTTGAAGTTGTGGTTGTTTAGTTCCTTTCCCGGATTAGCATCACATAGCCTAGAAAATTCCCACCTAATCACAACGTCTCTTGGCCTTCTATTTTACAAGTCCTTATAACCTACTTGCATGTGTGTAATACTAAGTAATTTAGATTGGATATGCTCATGATCATCTTGACTTCTTCATCTTTACATTTCATTGCATGCTATCAAGTTAAGTGTAATTGTCTTTCCATGCTTTCATTTATTTGATACATAATTGCTTGTCCATTGCCATGAAACATGACTATGAAGGTGATCCAATATTAGAAGCACAAACCCAAAAAGATTTTGCCATTTTTCGGCATACATAAATAATATCATCTCTTAGTCTATAGTTGGGAATTTGCTCGGGGACGAGCAAACCTTAAGTATGGGGTATTTTTGATAACACGATTTATGACTTAGGTTTAGCACTAATTCACGACGTTTGCACTCAATTCACGTATTTTGTCGAGATAGACGTCTACACGGACTTGTGCGTTGCTTTGTAGGTATTTCGGGGGTCTTTTGGACAATAACCGATACATTCGAGGGCCAAGCCTCATGGTGGTACACATCCGATGGCTAAGGAGGAGCATAAATGGAGCAACAAGGGACACAAAGACCACTATTGGTGCAAGCAATGGATCAACTCATGGCTAAACGATCATGGCATGTTTCTGCTGAAGAAAATCGGACCAACTAGCAGCTAAATCGGCCGATTTAATCCTACTGGGTCGATTTTTGGGGCTTTGACAGCTTAAGCCACGTGTCCCACGATCTCTTGTCCGTCCTTGCTCTTGGTGGAGAATATAAGTGGTCCTGCAGGTGGTTGCTGAGCATCTCTCCTCTCCCACACTCTCATTCACAGCTCATCCATTGGAGGCAAAAGATTGGAGGAGAAGAAAAGCTCTCAAGGATTGAAGGAAGAAGAAGAACACCATTCTAGGAGTGATAGTGAGGTTTTGAGTAACTTTTGAGTGATTTTTGTAATCTTGGCTTGAAGAACTATTGCAAGGATTGTTAGGAACGTTTTGAATCTTCATTTAAGAGTTTGTAAGTCTTGCTACAACTTGGATTCAGTTGAGATTTATTGATTTTGCTTGCCTATCTTTCATTATCCATCTATGAACACCATGTATGCTTGTTTGATGATTTTGGATCTTGATATGCATACTATTGTCTAGTTTATTGTGATTCCGGAGTGATGGATTGATGGTTATGGAAAGGACGATGATAGGATGGACTTATATGTTAGTTTAGGATGAATTGATTGAACCAAACCTTAACCAGAGAGGAAAATCGGCCTGTTCATCAGGTAAATCGGCCGATTTCCCTATGATCCACCCGATTTCCTTCTCTGTTCCTCTTTAAATGATAAATCTGTATGATTGGGGTGTTAGGTTGTTAAATCCTAGGGTTTATTAAGCCTAATCTAGCTTAGGATCACCTAATGCTATCAACCTAAGTGAGGGAAGAGATCTACCCGAAGATTTCCGATCTTAGATACCTTAGAAGATGAATTCTAGGTAGTAGCGAGCCTCATAAGCCACTATTGGATCGAGTGTGCTAGGATTATTGCTTGAGATCTCCCTATTCCGAGACTTACCCGGTAAGGAGAGGGTTACCCCTTGATTAGTATCTAGTTTGTGTAGAATTCCTTATTTTAACCCCTTGAGACCTACCCGGTGATAGGAGTTTGATGCGGGATAGTGAAGTGAGAGACCTACCCGGTAATTGCTTCCATTAGTGAAACATTCTTTCCCCAACACCGCAGTTTGTCCTTAGAATCCTTAGAACCTTGAGTCCGATGCCATAACCGAAAATCTTGACCTCTAGAATCCACTTTTCTCTCTTGATCATACAATTGTGTGTTTTGTGTTACTTGCTTGTTTTGCTAGCTTGAGTTGTTGGTTTGTTTCGTTATCTTGTTTGATTTGTTATCTTTGCTTGATCGCCACAAAAACTCAACCAAAAATATCTTCATTTTCCTTTCTTTATTTCTTTCTCTTCTCTTAGATTAGATCCACACTATCTATGATCATTGTTTGACTCGATTTCACCTTAGTCTTTGTGTTCGACCTCGGAATACTATCCCTACTACGAACGTCCCGTACACTGCGGGTTCGCTAGGAGTTAGAATAAATATTACGAGTATAAATTTAAAGTTTATTGCGTGCACATCACACGATCTTAGCGTAACACAACCCATGATAGTATAGTTTTTCCCTCCTTTCATTACTTAGTTAGATTAGATTAGTTGCTTTGTTTCTTCATTTTCGCTTTTTGTTTGTTCCTCGATGCACTCTTGGTTTGTCGTGTCATTAATCGCAGGAAATTAGTTCCAACTTGAGAGATCCATAGAGAAAGGGAGCATAAATCAGTTCAAATCTCAATTTCCAAGAGGAACAAGGAAGGAAATCGAGGTACACAAAGTAAATCGTTCGATTCAGGAACAAAGCAAGTCGATTTTTGACAACAGAAAGAAAAATCGACCCAGAGATCGAC
The DNA here is from genome assembly GCA_033239045.1 of Fagopyrum esculentum. NCBI lineage: Eukaryota > Viridiplantae > Streptophyta > Magnoliopsida > Caryophyllales > Polygonaceae > Fagopyrum > Fagopyrum esculentum. The sequence continues at coordinate 49,580,364 of BSUD01000001.1, read as the reverse complement.
CACCCAAAATAAATCGACCGATTTTTCTTGTGTTCAAAGAAAATGAAAGAAAAATCTCCCCGACGATTAAATCGACCATCTAGATCGTCCGATTTTCTTCATAATTTCTCAAGCCTATATAAAGACACAAACACTCGATTCCCTCATTCCAAAACACCTCCACTCTCGATTTCTCTCTCTAAAAAACTCCGAAAATCGCCCACCCCCTACATTCCTCATTCCTTAATCGTTTTGAACGATTCTTGGCTCCAAACTGAAGCTTTGTCAACAAGGAACAAGGATCTAGCAACAACAAACTCGGGTTTTTCATTTCGAAACCTAAGTTTCTCATTCGAATTTGAATCTTGCTTAGAAAGTGTTTGTTTGCTGAGATTGATTGAGGGGTTTGCTTAGGAAATACTATAGGAGACTGTGTGTGGTGATTGTTGAGTCAGAACTTTACAGAATTGTGAGAATCGTAGAAATCGACAAAAAAATCGACCTTAACTAGAAAAATCGGACGATTTTTGTGAAGAACAGGCCGATTTTTTGTTGCAGAAGTGGATATTGTGAAGAGAATAACTAGAAATACGGGGAAGAAGAAGGGATCTTCTTCCAAAGCCCCTCCCCCACCTCCACCACCCTCACAAAACATTCCCAAACTTCCACCTCCCGCATCCAAACACAAGAAACGATACGAACGTATCTTAGATCGCCCATTCACCCCTCCTAGATACATTGTGCTAGATGACTTAAACCCCTTGTTTGTTCGAGAGGATGTGGATATGATGTTAGACAAAGCTGGGCTGAGTCAGTTTGCTATGATAAGAGAAGATGCTTACACCGAGATCACCTTAGAATTCCTTAGCACCTTCGAGCATGACCCTAGAGAGAGAACGGTTTCTTTCCGTCTCATGAACCGCGACCATACTATGAGTATATATGACTTTGGGGATTTGTTTGGTTTCTCTTACTCTAATGTAGGCACGTTTGCAAGAGGAGTAAGCGCTAGCGCTTTTTGGGAATCTATTTCGGTGGGAGAATATGAAGGAGATAAGTGGAGACCCGGGAATTCAAAGGAGGCTAGTATGTACAACCTCTCCTTTAAGGTAGTACATAGGATCCTTAGTGAAAGCCTATTTGCTCGTACGGAGACCCCACAGAAGCTCAAGGCTAATGAGCTCTTCATCCTATACTGTATGACATGCACTACCGTCCCCGACATCACCTCCATGCTTGCTGACTATCTAGGAAAGATAGCCAACAAGGCAAAAGGTGACATATGTGCTGGAGGCCTTGTCACTCATGTGGCTAAGGCATTGGAGTTAGACTTTTCGGATTGCACTCTAGCTGAGAGTGCCCTTCCATTAGGCTCACAGAGATTGGTTGTCCGACAGGTTTTGATTCCTCGAGGGAGAGGAACCCTTCATGTGCCCATGCCATGGGCAAAGGATCCAAAGAAGAAGCTATCCAAGATTATTTGGAAGTCCAAATACACTATTCGGAATAGGAGGAATTGGAAGGAAACGTTTGAGTCGATGCTTGAGGAGATGTCTCCTCCCATGTATTATAATGATGATGTAGGTGACGCTGAGGACGAGGAGGATGATGAGGATGGAGCACACCAGGGGAACATGCTTGAGTTCGAGAGTGACACTTATAGTGGTCACACCACGGATACCATGGCCACCGAGACTCATGGTGGAGGACCTAGCAGGACTAGTAGAGGTGACGAGGAGACAGAGGATGACATGCAGCCACCTCGCCACTCTTTTGCACATGCCCTGAGCCATGGACGAGGACGTCGACTTCCCCGCCACTTTAGAGACTTAGTCTCTAGCTTCCAGAGCCTCCGCACCGACTATCGCGCTCTCCACACCGACTATGACACCTTGAACACTCAGTTCAGGGAATACCGGCAGGAGATGGACGCTAGGCATTCCTCCTATGACGGCCAGATGAGAGACTTATACTACCATCAGTTCGGCCACTTCTACGATCCTAGTGCACCGATGTATCCGTATCCTCCACCACCACCGACCGAGGATTGAGCTTCCACTTCTTTTACATTGTAAGTATTTTTCTCCATCTTATGCTTGATTTTCACATTGGGGACAATGTGGATGTTAAGTATGGGGTGGGGGTACTTACAATACCTTTTATTTCATCTTAGCACTCTATGCACTTTACACTACTCTTGATGATTTGGCTTGTAATAACTCTTACACTACTTGCTTTCCACTTTGACATTTGCATTTGTATGATCTTTTTCAAAAATTATGACTCTCTTCAAAACTTTTTGTGCTTCTTATGATGGAAATGACCTCTATGATGAGAATTGTGATGTGGATAGGCAAAAAGATGACATGGTTGTGTTGAGATTTTAATCATAGCATGAATGAGCTTACTTTTGTTACTTGAACACATGGATAAGTTATATGATTTAGATGTTTTGATAAGAGAATGAAATAATAGTCGAAGCTATATTGCAAGTTCTTTTACATCATGTAAGGATGACTAAGGCAATTCACTTCTTTTCTCTTCTCATATCTTGATCATGCTAGCCCCTCAATGAAATATGTGACCCTCCTTTACCATCCGGGAATTAGGATAAGTGATTGAAAAAAGGCATGTTTGATGTGGGAGGGCCAAAGAAAATGTGTTAAATGAAAGTGTAGCGATTCATAAGTTTGGGGACGTTGAACATGAGGATGAGTAACTCAGCACCATTCACATAGCCGGGTGTTTGTGTCTTGCCAAAGTCCGATTGAACGACAAGTCCTAACGGGATATGGTATGTGCATCAAGGGTTTGAGGCATCTCAAAATTTGAGAAACGCCGATCTCCTAGGCTCCGGTTTTTGTGCACCTCTATCCATACTCTCAAAAAGTAAAGTAAAGAAAGTAAAGCTTTTACATGCAAAGCATGTGTGGTGAAGTAAAGTTCTTGAAGGTATTATGTTGTTCCTCTTTCCCGGATTAGCACCACAATTGCCTAAAAGAGTTCCCTCCCTTAACACGTTTCTTAGACCTTATCCTTGATTAGAAGACCTTGAGACTTTTATGCATTTATTTAAGACTTCATAGCTTAGACTTGTTTGACTTTAATTACCTCTACATCTTTATCATGTCTTTTATTTGTGTTTTCAAGAAAGAAAAGAGAGTTAGTCCATGTTGATGTTATCATTGATACATACTTTGCCTTCCTATTCCTTGAAACATTACTTTGAGGGTGATCCAATAAGAAGAAGCACTATCAAAAGAAAAGTTTTTGAGTTTTCATACATATATAATCCATGACATCTTGTGTTCTAAATTTGAGTCTTGTTTAGGGACAAGCAAGGGGCAAGTATGGGGTATTTTGATGACATGAATTATATACCATTATAATCATGCATATTTAGAGGTTTACCTTGATTTGCCTTGCATTTAAGGAGAATTTGTGTACCTTTTGCGTTCTATTCAATAATATTTCAGAAATAGAGGTCTACACGAGTTTTGGTTGAATTATAGGTAAACGGAGAGGATTTGAAAGCAAAAGTGAAGCAAGGAGCATCTAAGTTCATTAAGGAAGCTAGAGGAGTCTTAGATGAGTCACAAAGGGCAGGGAAGTTACGTAAAAGAAGCACAAAGAAGAGGAAGGAAACAAGACAAAAGACAAGCACTTTCTGTTGAAGAAAATCGTGCCATCATACATATAAATCGGACGATTTTATTCATTAGAAATCGAACGGTTTTATGTATAAATCGGCCAGTCCAATTTATTTTGTTTTCGGCCAAATGGAAAGACGACATAAAGCCCATCAACATTGGGCTCGAGAAGGGTTTTGCCAAACGGCCCACTAGCAAGAAACTATAGTTGGGAACCCTGGGAACGAAATCGAGGAGGCCGCAGCGGGAAATCTTTACACGTTAGTGAGAGATTGAAGATCCAAGGAGAAGGATTGAAGCACTTTGACCTGAAAGTCAATCTTGATCATATTTGTGAGATTTCTGTATTCCATTGAGGTCTTTGTGGTTCTTGAACACGATATTGAGTTGATTGAGAGATACATTGATTACTTTTGAGATTGGTTTACAGATTTGAAGGTTATTAAGTTTTTATTCAAGATTCGGGTTTAATTGCATTATTTCACTCAATCTTTGATTTGATTTGATTTTGAAAATGGTTGGCTAAAACCATTGTGATTCTGGGGAGAATAGTTGATGATTAAGGCTTAGATGATGATAGAATGAACTCATTCAAACATTTGGACCCTGAGAGTTTAGATTTTAACTTTGCGACAAACAGGAAAATCGCCCTGTTCTTGAGATAAATCGGACGATTTTTTTAAGGTAGGTCGATTTAATACGTTGTCGAACTTTAATTGATTCATTCCTTAACCAAAGTTAACCCTAGCCTAAATCCCACCCTTGATTAACCTTTTTAACCTCTAATTGATTGTATAAAGAGACTTCAAACTTGATTCTACATTTAATAGATTAAGATTTCAAGAATTGGGTAATAGAGAGATTCAACATCCTTTATTAAAATTTTAAATGTGCTTTCTATTCTTTATCTTTGGAGAGTCATATCCTGAGGTTTTAGATAGTTAGTTTTAACATAATTCTTGTCTTTAGATCTTTCTATATTGCAGCCTCAACAACCCTTATAGAGAAAATCTTCAGATTAGACAAATAGGTTTCGGAACTTCGCCGTACGATACCTGCCTTAGAACATATAATCTTGGCAATATAAATTATGTCATTATATCATTTAGAAGTGTCTTGAATCAAAAGCCGAAATCGGATACTTGAATGCTTGGAATCATTTCCCCCTTTATTAATCACAAAAGCTTTTGCAATTTCGCTAGATAATTGACTTTGAATTTATTCTCACCAAATCCCTGAGTTTGACTCTGGAATTCTTACCTTACTACAGCTGATCCGTACACTACGGGTTCACTTTGTTTTGAGTTCTAGATATAAATATTAAGACTTTAACGCACACACCTTTTTGAGCGAACAAATCTCCACATCAACATTTACAGAATTTTGAGATTATGATGGAGACAATGAAGCCAAAGAAAGCAACCACCAACAATTACAAGATCAAGCCATTCTTCTTCTCTTTAAAAGGGAAAGCTTTATCTTGGTATCAAGCTCTTCCAAATGGAAAACTCGACACATGGGAGGATCTATCTTCGGAGTTCCTAACCAAGTTCTTTCCACCATCCAAGACAACGGAGTTGAGAGGTAAAATCAATGCTTTTTCTATGAGATCTAATGAAAGTTTGTTTCAGTCTTGGGAAAGATTTCAGGATTTACTATTGGATTGCCCACACCATGGCATTTCCAAATTGGGGTTGTTGGAGATATACTACAAGGGGCTAGATGTGGAAACACAATTCAAGCTCCAATCCCTTTCATGTGGTTCATTCATGGACATGAGGGAAGATGATGCTTGGGACTTCATTGAGAAGCAAGCCCGAGTCATTGAGAAATACTCTCATCGGAAGGTAGAAGCTTACCAAATGGAGCAAGGAGCAAAGCTAACACAAGCTGCTCAAACTCAAATCTTTTCTCTCAACACCGAGATTCAAGAATTAAAGGAAGTCATCAAAGCTAGCTTTCTAAAGCCTAAGGAGCAAGGTGTTGGTTATTTAGGAAACAACAATAACCATAGCGGAAATGAGAACACCAATCGCAACAGCCGGAGCAACAACCGGAACAATTGGAACAACAACAACCGGAATAACAATTGGAGCAACAATAGGAGTTCAAACAACAACAATTGGCGTTCCAACCAAAAACAAAATTCCGGTAATTCTTATCCCAATTCAGAAAATTCACTAACTCCACCATCTTCTTCTTCCATTCCTTTGTAAAGCCAGGGGTAAACATCTAATAGTGGAAGTACTTCGGGGAAAGAGAAGCCCGATCCCATGCTGGAAACGATCTTGGGAAAGCTTCAAGGGCTGGAGAGTCACATCACTAAGGTTGATAAAGCTCAAAAGGTTTTAGAAAACCAAATGTTTAGCAATGCTGAGGAAGTTCCTAGAAATCAAGGAAAACTTCCAGGAAAGACGGAGGATAACCCGAAAGGAAGGGTGATGGCTATCACAACTAGGAGCGGAGCAACAACCACTGACCCGCATCCTAAGTTTGTTGAAGTTCCCGTCGAAAAGGAGAAAGCAAAGGGGAAGGAGAAGGAAGACATCTACATTCCTCCTCCAGCTTACAAACCTCCCCTACCATTTCCACAATCTAGAGCAAGAGCGCGTCTAGACAAGCAATTCGGTAAGTTCATTGAACTCATGAGCAAACTACATATTAATATACCTTTCATTGATGCAATTGTAGGTATGCCAGCTTATGGAAAGTTCTTAAAGGAGATCCTCTCTAACAAGAGGAAACTAGAAGACTTTGGAGAAGTCAAGATGAGTTTGGAATCGTCGGATCTCATCAAAACGATGAAGGAAAAGATGCCCCCAAAGCTGAATGATCCGGGGTTATTTTGTGTTCCAATCGGAGTAGGAGATGACGTTATACATGGCGGATCGATCCATAACTCGCCCCATCAGTATCATTGAGGACGTCCCAGTCAAGCTTGGTAAGTTCTATATTCCAATAGATTTTGTTGTGCTTGACATACCTGCAGATAGTCCGATTCCGATCATACTCGGAAGACCGTTTCTTGCAACTTCCGGTTGTATGGTAGATTGCAAGAATGCTAGACTCGCCTTCGACATAGGAGAGGATAAAGTAGAATTTGTTCTTTCTACTTTGGTGAAAGAGCCAGCTCTTGAAGAGGATATGTTTAACATCCATGACGAAGAGGCATCTAGAGAGGAAGTAAGCTCGATTCTATTCAAGGATTCATTGCAAAAGGTGATCACTATGAGCATTATGGAGAAAGGAGAGGAAGAGGAGTGCAATGAGGAAATTGAAGCTTTGGAGGAACTAAAGGAAGTGCATGAAGAAGAGTTCGAAAAACTCTACGATGGGTCAGAAAACGTGAGAAATCACGGCCAGTCGTGCTATTCCACGGCCGTGGTTCCCACCAACATGACTGTAATTAGCTATTCAAAGGACTCCAGTAAGTTACACGGCCAAAACCACGGCCGTGGAACTATCAGAGGTGCCGTAATTGACTTCCACGCCCTAAACCACGGCCGTGGAGGAAACATAGGTGCCGTAATTTTGGGAAAATCTGAGAAAAATTACGTTCTTTCCACCAATGCTCTTGAGTCTTCTTCAACAACTTCTATACCCTTAGAGACTTCTAAGGAAGCATTGAACACTCCTCAAGAACCACTAGAGATTCCGATAGTGATGGAATTGAAGCCACTTCCCACACATATAAGGTACGCATTTCTAGGATCTAATTCTACCTTTCCGGTAATTGTTAGTTCCGATCTAAGTGACGATGAACAGAGTCTGCTTATGGTTGTTCTAAGGAAACATAGGAAAGCCTTAGGTTACACTATGGAAGATCTAGTAGGAATTAAGCCTTCATTGTGTATGCATAAGATCCTAATGGAAGAAGACTTTAGAACTTCATGACAACCTCAAAGGCGGTTAAATCCGACCATGAAGGAGGTTGTCAAGAAGGAAATTCTTAAACTACTTGATGCAGGTATCATCTACCCTATCTCCGATAGCAAGTGGGTGAGTCCCGTACAGGTTGTTCCAAAGAAGGGAGGAATGACGGTTATCACCAACAAGAACAATGAGCTCATTCCTACAAGAACTGTGACTGGATGGAGAAGGTGCATTGATTACCGGAAGCTAAACAATGCAACTAGAAAGGATCACTTCCCATTACCCGTTATCGATCAAATGCTTGAAATGTTAGCACAACATTCTCATTTTTGCTATCTTGACGGTTATAGTGGCTTCTTTCAGATCCCGATTCATCCAGACGATCAAGAGAAGACCACATTCACGTGCTCATGGGGTACGCTCGCTTATAGGATAATGCCGTTCGGGCTTTGCAACGCCCCAGCCACCTTCCAAAGGTGCATGATGGATATCTTCTCAGAGTACATAGAGGAGATCATGGAGGTTTTCATGGATGACTTTTCTGTTTATGGTTCCTCTTTCGATAATTGTCTCTCTAACCTTTCCCTTATGCTACAAAGGTGTGAAGACACTAACCAAGTCCTTAATTGGGAGAAGTGTCAATTTATGGTGAAGGAAGGCATTGTACTCGGACACTTAATCTCTAGTAGAGGGATTGAGGTAGATAAGGCTAAGATAGAAACCATAGAAAAGCTCTCTCCTCCATCTTCGGTGAAGGGGATAAGAAGCTTTCTAAGACATGCTGGATTTTATAGACATTTTATAAAGGATTTCTCTAAGATATCAAAACCGCTTACTAATCTATTAATGAAGGATGCAGTTTTTGATTTTTCGCAGGAGTGCTTAGATACGTTTCATAAGATTCGAGAAGCTCTAATCTCAGCCCCGATCATTCAACCTCCGGATTGGAATCTTCCATTCGAGGTTATGTGTGATGCAAGTGACGTAGCTATAGGAGCTGTGCTTGGGCAAAAGAAGGAAGGACGAACCCATGCTATCTACTACGCTAGCAAGACGCTAGATGAAGCACAACTTAACTACGCCACTACTGAAAAGGAATTTCTAGCTATTGTTTATGCATTTGAAAAGTTTTGTTCTTATCTTGTAGGTGCAAAGGTGATTGTATACACGGATCATGCTGCGATCCGGTATCTACTTGCAAAGAAGGATGCGAAACCAAGGCTGATTAGATGGATTCTTCTCCTACAAGAATTCGATCTAGAGATCCATGACAAGAAGGGTTCAGAAAATTCTGTTGCGGATTATTTGAGTCGTCTACCACATCTAGAAGACGACAACCTACCTATAGATGACTCCTTTCCGGACGAGCATTTGCACATTATAGAGGAGTGCATCGACAAGATAACCAAAAGTAACGAACCATGGTTTGCTGATTTTGTTAACTATTTGGTTTGTTAGGAAATACCACCCGGACTATCCTATGCACAAAGGAAGAAGTTCTTTAAGGATGTCCAAGAATACTTTTGGAATGAACCTCTACTCTTCAAGCGAGGTCCTGACGGCATCATTCGAAGATGTGTGCCGGAAGACGAGATGCAAAGTGTCATCCGTCATTGTCATTCACTACCTCGTGGAGGACACGCTAGCTCGAACAAGACTAGCGCTAAGCTATTGCAATTTGGATTCTTTTGGCCTACTTTATTTAAAGATGTGCAAACCTTTGTTTCCTGCTGCGATGCTTGTCAAAGAACAGGGAACATATCTAGGAGAAACGAAATGCCTCTTAATAACATTCAGGAGGTAGAGATCTTTGATGTTTGGGGAGTAGACTTCATGGGACCTTTCCCATCATCTTGTGGAAACCAATACATACTTCTAGCTGTAGATTGTGTTTCGAGTTGGGTTGAAGCAATTGCCTCTCCAACTAATGATGCCATGGTTGTAGTTAAGTTCTTCAATAGAACTATCTTCCCAAGGTTTTGGATACCACGGACTATCATTAGTGATGGAGGCTCTCACTTCATTGCCCGACGATTCAAAGCTCTACTAGCTAAGTATGGGGTGACTCACAAGATCGCCACCCCTTATCATCCACAAACGAGTGGACAAGTGGAGATTTAAAATCGGGAGATTAAAGGAATCCTAGAGAAAACAGTTTCGAAGACAAGGAAAGATTGGTCTTTGAAGCTAGATGATGCATTGTGGGCATACCGGACTGCATACAGGACTCCCATAGGAACGACACCATACAACCTTGTGTATGGGAAGTCTTGTCACTTACCGGTGGAGCTGGAACATAAAGCGTATTGGGCGGTTAAGTGGTTGAACTTCAGCACGAAGGAAGCGGGCGAGAAGCGCCTCTTGGACCTTAACGAGCTTGAAGAACTTTGCCTAAACGCCTACGAGAACGCCAAGATCTATAAGGAGAGAGCAAAGCGTTGGCATGATAAGCATATCATTCCAAAGGACCTTAAGAAAGGAGATCAAGTTCTCCTCTTTAATTCAAGACTTCGTCTCTTTCCAGGTAAGCTTAAATCTCGTTGAGAAACTGGACCTTATCTAATCAAACACATTTTTCCCCATGGCGCAGTTGAAGTATGGGGTGAAAAGGGCGGAAGCTTTAAGGTGAACGGTTAACGACTCAAGAAGTATTCGCCGGAGGTCCAAGCTGAGGAGTTCGCGCCTACTGCACTCGAATAGGTGCAAGTACGGTCTAGCTATGGACCTTAAACAAGCGCTTCTTGGGAGGAAACCTAAGGTATTACACTTATGCTTTTGTTTATCATTCTTAGATTAGATTAGTTTAGTCGTTTTTGCTTTGTTTTTGCCCTCGATACCTCCCGGTATGTCGTGTTTTTGGATGTAGGAACAATTGAATAGGCAATGGGAAGGAAAAAGTTAGAAGGAATTGATGAAACTTGGATTTTGGCACATTACAGAGAGTTCCACGCCCTAAACCACGGTCGTGGAAGCTACAGTGACTGTAATTTGCAAAAGTCTGAGAAAAATCACCAAAACCACGGTTCCGTACAAAACCACGGCCGTGGAACACCCCGAATGACCGTGATTTTCCAAAAATTTGACGGCCACTATATAAACCACCTTCCTTCACAAAAACACCCCTATCCCCAAATCCACGCCCCTCTTCCACGAACTAAAACCCGAAAAACCTCCCCATCTCGCAATTCTTCATTCGGAAACCGTTTCGAGCGATTTTTTGTGCTAAAGTGAAGCATTTCCGATCATCTACAAGATCCAATCAACAAATCAAGTGGACAACCCTTGCAAAGGATGGATATTGGATTCAAAGATCCAAAAACCTAGGTTTTTCTTCTATTTCTCTACTTTGTCAATTCGGGTCTAATTTTCGCAAGAACTTAGAGGCATTGTATAGGATTGAGATTAAAATTAGTCTAGGACAGGCTTTGCTGAGTTTGGTGATTGATTTGTTGAGATTTGAGCAAAACAGTGCCGAACCACGGTCCCTGTAGGTTCCACGGCCGTGGTTTCGTAGAAAAGACTGTGATTTCTTCTCTGAAATGGATTTGATAAGGAGACTGTCTACTAGAAGCAAGAAGAGGAAAGGTGATGCCTCCTCCTCCTCCCAAGTACCCCCTAGTGAGCCACCATCACCCCCACCTCTTAGGATTCCAACAATCCATGAGGATTACCTCGATGCTTTAGAAAAGATCGAGAAGTGGCCGGTCATAGGACTGTGCTACTTAGTTCTTGAGGAGTTAGAGCCGCTGAATGTAGTGAATGACCTTACATGGCTTCTAGATAGAGCCGAATTGATCGTCTTCTCCGCTATTAGGGAAGACGCATATGAGGAGATCACTAGGGAGTTTGTGATTTCTTTCGAGCATAGTGTTATGGATAGGACAGTTTCCTGTAGGCTGATGGAGGAGAACTACGAGTTCTCGATCTTTGAGTTCGGAGCCTTCTTTGGGTTCCAAGAGACCTTCAATGGTCGCTTTCCTAGCGGTGTATACGCTAAGGGTTTTTGGGAAGACATTGCCATGATCTATGCCAGCGAGGACTGCTGGCAGCCAACTGACATCAAGGCTAAGCTCATCTATCACTTAGCCTTGAAGATACCCCATAGAGTCCTTTCTGAGTGTCTTTTCCCTAGGACCGAGACCCCTCAGAAGATTAAGATAGATGAGCTATTCCTTCTTTACTCCATGCTGCACGGTAGATCTACTGACTGTGCTACCCTCTTATCCTCCACCATGAGTAAGCTCAAGATTAAGAGAGCCGGGAACATTGGATATGGTGGTATGGTTACCCACATTACTAGACAGCTTGGTATAGATTTTTCTTCTTGCACTAGGATTGCAGCGAGACCTTTGGGTCTCAACAGTTTGATGATGAGGGGTATCATCTTCCCTAGGCCCCGCGGTCCACCTACCGCCGGTATGCCTTGGGAGGAGAGAGACGGTAGAGGCATTCCGTGGCTCCCTGAGTATTCCATTGTGGCTGGACGCCATTATTGGAAGTAGACCTTCGCTACTATGCATGCGAATAGGTTAGTAGCACCTCCCTACGTCCCCGATGAGGTACCGGCTGCAGATGTTGAGGAGGAGATAGGAGGAGGTGATGGTTTTGAGGGAGGAGGTGAGGAGCAAGACTTTGGTACTTTCTTGGATCAGCCGGCACACTTCCCTGACCCTCCCAAGCATTCACCACGACTAGCTGGACATTCAGGAGCATCTTCCTCTCGCTGTGCTAGCGTGAGTGAGAGGCCGACATGGATAGACACTCCACCCACTTGGTACGGAGCACAGCCGGAGTGGATGGGAGCTCCACCACCATGGTACAGTCAGGCACCAGCAGCACCGGCGACACCGACTCCACAAGACGCACCAGCATGGTACGGCCAGCCTCCGACCTGATATGAGCAGCTACCGGAGTGGGCTACCGACCTTTCTAGGCAAGTCGGTGACTTGGAGATCCGCCAGGACACTCGAGATGTACGGGCTGATGAGCATGACGGGATGATGAGAGACATCTACCGCCAGCAGTTTGGGCGGCATTTCAGCTCCGAGTTCCATCCATTTCCACCACCGCCACCTCCACAGTGATGAGCTTCGAGGATTGACAGTTCAGCCGCCTCACCACCGTCTTTAGTGAGTTCATTTTCCTTTTCTTCTTTTCTTTATTTCTTTTTCGAACATTGAGGACAATGTATGTTCTAAGTATGGGGTGGGGTGTGACTATGTGTTGTAATAACTCTACTACATTTGCTTGCTTGCTTCTATCCATAACACTTTGCATGTTTCATTTTCATAGTCACACGTTTCATTATTGCATTGCATGAAAAAGTTTGTAGAACCTATAAAAATTTGCAAAATTTTGAAAAATTTGAAAGAGTTCTTGTGCTTCTAAGATTAGAGATGACTTCTATGACAGTTCTTACTTGTGGAATGAGTTTTAATGACAATTCTATGCTTAAACGGAATAATGAATTGAAAAGAAATTGAATGTGTTGTTTATCCTTTCTTACAAGTTTCATAATGTGAAAGTTCTATCTAAATTATATTGAGAAATTGAGGTTGAAATCACATGATGAGTTCTTATACTTCTTTATGAAATGATTAAGGCAATTCGGTTTTCTTTCTTCTTTCTTTGATCACTTAGCCCCACAATGAAAGTAATTGCCTCCCTTACCTATCCGGGAATTTGGAGGAGTTGATATTTGGCATGTTTGATGTGGGAGGGCCATGAAAGCAAAATTTTGCATTCAAAGAATAGAATTAATAGGTTTGGCGAAGTCAATCATGACGATGAGTAACTCGGCACCATTCACATAGCCGGGTGTTTGTGTCTTGCCAAAGTCGGATTGAGCGATATTCCTAACGGATTATGGTATGTGCATCAAGGGTTTGAGGCATCTCGAAATTGAGAAACGCCGATCACCTAGGCTTCGGTTTTTGTGCACCTCTATCCATCTTTCAAAAAGTAAAGTCGAAAAATAATGTGAAAAAGAAGAGAGCAAAGCTCAAAGTTGATGGTGTTGCAATTCAAAGTAAAAAGAAAAAGAGTTGGGTTATTCATTTTCCCGGATTCATGCACCACATACCTTATAAGTATCCCTCCCTTCCTCATTCTAGACCTTACTTGAAAGTCCTTAAGATCAAAAGAATGTTATTTGACTTGGTGATCTAAATTGAAGTTTCTTATACTTGATTTTGACAATACTTAAAGGTTATGATGTTTGTCTTAAAGTCTAAGCAATTTATGATGTTTCTTTGCTTTACATTCTTTGGTTTATGTATATAAGCGTTTCAAAGATGAATGAAACAAGGTTTGAGAATGATCTATTGATTAGAAGCACATTTACCTAAAGAATGTTTTTGTTTTGAGATTGCATGCATATTTCATTCTAACTCGTATTCTAAGCTTTTAAAAGACCTTGCTTGGGGACAAGCAAGTGACAAGTATGGGGTATTTTGTTAGCATGAAATATTGCGATATTCTAGGCACTTATTTTGGTTGTTTTTCTCTCATTATTGTGTACATGGATGAAGTTTAGAAGCAATTGTTAGCTTGTTCCTCTATTATTGTCGATATGGATGTCTACACTAGCTTTGTGTTGATTGTAGGCGAAAAGGAGCTAAATGGGAGCTATTAAGAGAGAAAAGAGAGGATTCGATCATGTTCGAGGATTAGGAACACATCAAGGAAACTAAGGAAGGAGCTAGGATGAAGAATGTCACGACACAAAGGAAACTACAAGCAGTTTACACTTCCACGCCCTAAATTACGGCTGTAGAAGAGTCCACGCTCTAAACCACGGCCGTGGATCTTGGCATCATGAGCTTGGAGCATTCCAATAAGTTACACGGCCTAAAGTATGGTCGTGGAAGTCACAAGATACCGTAATCCAATTCCACGCCCTAAACCACGGTCGTGGAAACCCTTGAGACCGTAATTTAGGCGATCTTTTGACGAGACTTTATTTGCCACGTTAATTACGTGATGGGCCTGGATGGTTATTTCTTTCATGTCTTATAAAAAGGTCAGAAAAGAGAGTTTTGGGCATCCGCACTTAGGCCCCTTAATCTCGCAGCATTTGCGATTGATCCCGCGGAGACGCTGACGGCTGCTTACCTTGCTTGGAGCATTCTCGCTTAGGGTGGATTGAAGATCGCTGAAGGTTTTAACCTCTTTCTTAGGTTTTGACATTGGAGACGGATTGACAACCTGTTCTTCATACTTACCTTAGATCATTGTGAGGTTTTGTGTTCTATATTCTGAATCCATTGATTATCGCTTCTTGTGTTCGGATTTGAGAATTGGTTTTGAAGTTTTATTAAGTATTCGAGGGTTTTCATCTTTTATTCCCTTTGATTTGAATATTGATATCATGACAATGGTTGTTGGAAAAAAGCCTTTAGCAATTCTAAGGTGAAGGGTTGATAGTTGTGGCTTAGATAATGATAGATCGATCGTAAATTGATTGGACCCTGAGTGTTAGAGAGATCTCGTCGACGAACCCAAATCACGGGCTGTTCTTGGAGTTCCACGACCGTGGTTCTCAAGATCTGACCGTGATTTACCCTAGTTTACGATCTTTGCTTTTACTTTGATCCAAGGTTAAAGATTAGCTTTAATCTAGTCTTGGCTTGCCCTTTTCTAGGTAGTAGTGAGACTCATCACCCTCTATTTCGATTTCGAGTGTCACAACCTTAATCATTTTAGTTAGTCTTGATCTTTGGGTTACAAGTTTGGGTATTTGAGATTAATTCTTGTTCATAGATCCTTTGTATACTGAAGCCTCAACAACCTTTATAGAGAGTGTCTTTAGATAAGTCATATAAAGTCTTGGAACTTCACCGTACATTGCTTTACTTTAGCATACCTTTGCAACTCTTAACTTTGTCCTTAGTTCTTTAGTATATCTTGAATCGACTGCCACAATTTGACACCTAGATATTTAGGGTTGCTGTTTTCCCCAATATTTGCTAAGCATTATACCTTTATTTGCTCGATAACTTGAGACTGGGTTTTGTTTCACCAAATCCCTGTGATGGACACTCTGGAATACTTACTAATCTACGCCCATCCGTACATTGCGGGTTCGCTTGCTTTTATTCTAGTTTTATAAACTTAAGACTTGATTGCACGCACGCTTTTGGGTGAACAATATGTCGGACCTTTTGAGATCCTTGAGCAAGTTAGAGAGGTGGCATACAGACTCGCGTTGCCACCAAAGTTAGACGGTATTCATCCGAATTTCCATGTGTCTCAACTGCGGGAGTACATACCATACCCAAGACACATTGTCAGGCATGAGGATCTAGTGGTCGATCCGGACCACATGTTTATAGAGCATTTGGTAGCTGTCCAGGAGCATAGTACAAGACGCTTGCGATCGAAGGACATACCGATGATGAGAGTATAGCGGTTTTAGATGGGGAGCCGATCAGGCTACTTGGGAGACGGAGGATAGTATCCGGACGAACTAGCTAGAGTTCTACGCTTAGCTAGAGGCGCCTATGAGAGCGACGGGTGCGTCACAGTTCCTTTCTTCATTTAATTATGTGCGTATGTGATGTTATGTGTGATATGTCCCGTAAGGGAATGTGTTGAGTGTTTAGTAGATCTTGATTTGCTAGCATGAGGGATCAAGTATGTGGATTAGAAGGTTGATGCCTTCATAGAAATGTTGCGAGTATATCTCGGCATGTGAGACCGAGAGGTTCAACATTGTCTAAGTTTCGGAACGAAACTTGTGTTTAGGGGGATCTCGTGTAGCAAACGGAACTTTTGTTCCAGAAACCGACACTCCGAACTTCCTTCGGAGCCACATGAGTGGTGTCAAAAAGAGTTCCCTTGCCCGCAGCCACGACGAGGTTTAGGCATGGGTGCGGTTTAGTTACCAAATCGTGGGCCGATTGGTAGAAACCGTTTTTCTTGCCTTTCCGTTCTTAGCGGAGCGTGATATTTTGGGCAGTAATTCTTCATCCTCTGAACCCTAGCAATCGTCTAGTCTCCATTCTTCCTGTTTCACATTCATTCCTTCTCCTTCACCTTCTCCTTTACCTTCTCAAGTGATCATCCTCTTAATTCTTTCCTCCAACGAGCAATCTTGTGTTCCGTCTTCCTTCGTGCGATCCAGAAGAACAAGAGATTGCCTTGGGAATTCTTTGGTGGTGGTAAGAAGATCTTCGTCGTCTTCTTCTTCTTCTTCTTCTTCTTCTTCTTCTTCTTCTTCTTCTTCTTCTTCTCCTTCTTCTTCTTCTTTTCTTGGATTTTATCCATGAAATTTGTTCATGTGTTCTTCTTCTGCATGGTGTGTGTTGATGGCGTGTAGGAACCAAGTTAATATCCTATTCTCAAAGGAGATGATCCATAGAGGAATCGCGCAGACGAAAGAAGTTCAAACGAATATTCTAGAGTTTGCCCGCACCCGCGCCTAAGCCTTCCCGTTGTCTCGCCTTTCCTGAGTCACCGCCCCCGCGGCTATGTGTCACCGCGGTCGCGGCGTCTTGACCCTCGTCACTACAGTCACACCATCCTTCCCCGCAGTCACGCCTTGCCTCTAGGTTGGACCCTAGAGTTGATCCTAGAGTTGTACCATGCTAGGTTGGACCCTAGCATAACTAGTACGAATGCCACTTAGTGGGTTGTGGATTCTTATGTGATTGTGCAAGTTGGATGAGGACGTAGAGCTTGGTGTATGGTTGTTGATCTCGTGAGGATCTTGAGACTAGGATTCGGAATGTCCTAGCATATTGTTATATGATCTTACAAAGATCATTGAGACTAGAAGTATGAACCTTCTAGCATGAGGTTATATGATTTTGTAGAGGTCATTGAGACTAGAAGTCGAGGAAGCGGAGCGTGATATTAGAGCTGGGACTTGTTTTATCAGGCATAAAGTACTTTCCCGCGGGAAGCGGAGCGTGATATTAGAGTTGGGACTATCTTGAGACAGGTAAGTCCCTTGGACTTACTTAGCTGACGCTTGTGTGTTAGCATAGCTGTGATAGTGTTGTATGTTGTATGTTATGGATGATAACATGCTAAGACAACCTATATTGTTATTTGGCCCAACTAGTAAGAGGCGGTGACAACTTATTCAGTTCTATAGGAGATTGGGAGGTTCTCTGCGACTAGTCCAAACAAGTACACGGTGAGATGCATCGGAATCAAACATATTGGTATAAGGGGACAGAGGCAAGGTTTGGGAGATCCTCGTGTCACAAAAGAAGTTGAATTAGTATAGTGAATCACCTAATGAAAGATAATAACTGACTTGATTGTGAACATGCTTTATAGTTATAGTACCTTATGTGTGATTGTGTTGTTATAGTTATCCTTATATATAGAATGTTAGCTGAAGGTTTATCCATTGTTGTAGATGTCTTGCAGGTTAGGGATGCTGTCGAGTGATCCGGTCAGAGTGGTTAGCCGGGGTTCCCGTACATTATAGGACGGTTTTATGAGATTCTTATTTATGTTGCATGACTGTGTATTTAGTATTCGGCCGAGAGTCATATATCATTATGCAAAACAGTTTGACATTTATCTATTTGGAGTTTTATATTTATTTGTGCCTTGTTGCAAGATCCGGTGAAATTGTTGTCAAGCTAAGGGTCAGGACCCACTGTGAGGTCCTAACCCGTAGCATCCCGAGTTCCTAGAATTTGGGGTGTTATAGTATGTAGGAGGCTCTAGTTTTGTATTTCATCCTTTAAGAGCATGTTTTGTGATATATTGCATATGCTATGTATTTACTTGTTTGCTTAATTGCTTTCATTTGTTCTTAGACTTGACTTGATTGATATAGGGACAATGTCTATCATGTTCAAGTATTATATTATGATAATACACACCATGCATGAAGTGCTTCGTGCTCCCTCTCGGGATGGTTGAATATGTTGTTATGCTTTGTTTAGCTATCTATATACATATATTAAAGCAGAAGCGTTTACTTCAACGTGGTTCATCCTAACAAAAAAATATGCCACGTGTCATTTTCTTAGAATTTTAGTTTTTTTTTAAATAATATATATAGTTACCATATTTTAATTATCCTATTATATAACTTACATTTATCTACTTACCAAACATATATGTATATATACTATTAGTGTTAAAATACATATCTAGATACTAATAATAAAGTAGAAGCTTTTAATGTCATATGTTTTTTTTCCGTTCTTTTTGTCAATGCAATTTAAAACGCAATATCATTTTAAAAAAATTAATTAAAAAATTATATAAACTAACGATCTATTTATATACATATATACTAATATTAAAAACAACCTTAATTACATAAACCATGGTTCCATATATTTTTATATTACGGGTCGTTTTAACGTTCAGTTTCATTTGAAGACTTTTTTTTTATCAAGAACATGTAAACTATCATTTATTTAAAAATATCCCTTTCTGTTTTTATTATCTTTTACTTTCCCCTATAATATTATCTTCCAACTCACTTTAATTAATAATTAGATTTGTTTTACAATTTATTAAAGCTAAACCCGCACACGGTGCGGGTATTAGACTAGTATATGATTCATTGAGAGTCTCACTTACTTTATCCTATCGAGCAACACTATAGTTGGACATTGAGGAGGCATACCCAGATATAAATGCTTACCATGGATTTCCATTCAACTCCTTGATTGCTTAGCCCTTTGTTTCCATCTTGGATGAATCATATTGGGTGATACCTTGTGTTGCTTGTATGATTTCCTTCGTGTGTAACTTGCTAATTTGTATGGTGAAAATATTGATTACTTAAGTAGTATCTTGATTATGAAACATGATTTGCATCAATTGTTTACCCCCTAAATGATTGGATCATGCACTTTACTTAGTTTGTGACCATTGGTTTGGGAGGATTATCCCCCTAACCTAGTCTTTCCTTTATTGTTTACCTTTTGCTTTACTTTTACTATTTGGATACTTGTTACATCATCATTACTCCCTTGTTTTCACTTGATCCATGAGCACCCCTTGCTACTTAACTTGTTCATTTCTCTACACTTCTTTGCATGAATGCTAATGAACAATGCTCAATTCTCCATGGAAGTTGACCTTGATGTTATGATTCATGTACTACATTGAAATGGTCGTGCACTGACGGTGTACCATACATGCCTTTCATTATCTCTTACCTTAGAGGCGCATTACAAGTAAACAAAGAACAAATACATATTAATCAATTTAAACAAGGCAAATTTGATTAATACCTAGTAGGTACATCCACGCATACTATCGAGGTACCATCCAAAACTACTTTATAAAACTTTCACAAATGGAATCAAGCAAGCACATATAATCCTTACACAAATGGATCATAAAGGATAAAGACAATAAAGGGAAATTGGTGAGTTTGCCAACACAGGGACTCCATCAATAAGCAACTTTTCCAATAGTATGGGGAAAAAGTTCCTTAAGTAGTTTAACCGGGATGTTGAGTTGGATCCCAATAGCCTCTAGGGACTCCCTTGTGCTTAGTCTGTTTTCAGTAATAACCCGATCTAGTGAGACATCATCAACCATATCTATTAATAATGAGAGATGTGAGACATGATAAGCCTAGGGTGATAAATTTTCTCCCCTTTCACGATCAAATCCACAAGGATCAAGTCTTGGTAGGTTAAAAAAGACTTGTTGTGTATTCTAGATACAAGGTACCTAACTATGAACACATGAAGAAGTTTCATACAAAAAGAGAGCAAACTTGCAAGCAACTTAGTATTTTTCTTTATATCGTAGTGGAAGATACGTCAGATAACAAACTTTGAAAACTGAGAGAGAGTTTTCTTACTTATTTCATGAATACCTTCACTAGAGGTACCTTGATTTTCAAACCAATGATGTCACTACATCTCCATCAACCGTCACTGTGCATAATGAAAACTTGGACAACCCTTGGTACTCAAGCATTAAGTGAACTTGATGACATGAATTATGACCTTAATTTAGACATGCATTTAGGTAGATTTTCCTTTTTTTTTTTTTAAATACATACGACATGAATCCATAGTATTTGAGCTCATATTTGCATAGTTTGTTAGAATATATGTCTACACGAATACTTGTTGCATTTGTAGCTACTTTGGCAAATTTGGAGCAAAATAGAACATATGAGGACTAAGCCTCAAGCTTGATCATGATGGAACATGGTGGAGCATTAATGCAAGCAGGGAACACCCACTAAAAAGCAAGAAAAGAGCTAAGAAGAAGACGTTACAGAACAAAAATCTCGACCCCGACAAACCAAGGAAATCTCGACCAAGATTTCAACAAAGATAGACCGAGATTTATCTTATTTTCGGCCCATGGCCCAAGCTTCTAAACCCTACTTTTTCCTATAAATCTTAAAGGCTTGCAGAAAGTGGGAGATGTCGAACATATAATCAAGGACCACATTGGAGGCACCACACCCCATAAAAGACGGCTACAATATTTTGGATTAAGAGAGACTTGAAGATTTCTTGGAGAGAAAGACTTAGTTCTAGATTCCATTGCTTTTGGATTAAGATTGGATCTTTGTTATTGGTTTGCTTTTGCTTTTGGATATTGAAGAAAGATATCTATGTATTTCTTACTTTTCTTTTAGTTCTATTGGTTTATGGTTTTCTTGAGTTCTTCTTCTATCTTTCTTGATTTGAATATGTGTATTGTTGGCTAAACCCTTGCAATTCTAGAGTGATTGGTTGATGGTTGTGGTTTAGATGATGCTAGATTGAGCATTTAAGTTAGATTGGACCCTGAAGAGTTGGTTTAACCATTGAGCAGATGAATCTCGGCTTGTTCTTGAGAATCTTGACCGAGATTTTCCTTAGAAAAGCCCGAGATTTGGCTTTGTTGATTCGTTTTTGTTATATCTTTATGCCTAGGTTATAGATTTCCCAAATCCTAGTCTTTGTTGACCCTTTCATATCCTTAGTTCCCTCTAAGGCTTACATCTAAGCTTTGGAAGAGACTTACCCGGTGATTCCCTTTCTTGATTACCAAAGTGTTCGCCACTTAGCGTGCGTGCAAATAAGCTTTAAATTTATAAAACTAGAATCAAGCAAGCGAACCCGCAGTGTACGGATCGATATAGTTAAGCAAGAATTCCAGAGTATCGAACACAGGGATTTGGGGGGTTAAATCCAATTATAGAATTGTCAAGCAAGTAAATGTATGTAGCTTTGTAAATATTGGGAAAACAACAATCCTAAAGATCCAGGAATCCAGCTGTGGCAATCGACTCAAGATATACTAAAGATATAAGGACAGAGTTAAGAGCTGCAAAGGTATACTAATGCAAAGCAATGTACGGTGAAGTTCCAAGGCTTTATGTAACTTAACTAAAGACACTCTCTATAAAGGTTGTTGAGGCTTCAGTATAGAAAGGATCTAAAGTCAAGAATTAATCTCAAATACCCAAACTTGTAATCCAAGGATCAAGACTAACTAAACCGATTAAGGTTGTGACACTCAAAATCGAGGTAGAGGTTGTTGAGGCTTCACTACCACCTAGAAAAGGCAAGCTAAGACTAAGTTAAAGCAAATCTTTAACTTTGGATTAAAGTAAAAGCAAGGTTCGTATACTAGGGAAATTACGGGTTGATCTTGAGATTCCACGGCCGTGGAACTCAAGAACAGGCCGTGATTTAGGTTCGTTGACGATTCTCTCTAACTCTCAGGGTCCAATCTGTTTACGATCGATCTATCATCATCTAAGCCACAACTATCAACCCTTCACCTTAGAATTGCTGAAGGGTTTTAGCCAACAACAGTCATATTGATATCAAATTCAAGATTTAAAAGAATGAAAGATGAAAACCTTCGAAAACCTTGAATAAATCTCAAACAAATCTCAAATCCACAAACAAGAACAATGATGTAAGCAGATTCGTAATAACACAAACCAATCACAATCCTTGATAAGAACGAAGAACGGGATGTCAATCCGTCTTCTAATCAAACCTAAGGACAAAGTGTAACTTCCAAATCTTCAACTTTTCGCAAATCTCCGTTGTGGAATAGCAATCTCCACACGTCCAACTTAAAACCCTAGGCACGTGCAATAAGCGTAGGCGAAGTCTAAGCAGAGGTGACGGAATCTCTCTCTTCCCGTCCTTTTATAGGGCAAGATAAAATATGAGTCCAGCCCATTGTGTAAAAGATCATGGCTTTAAGTTGTACGTTTAAAAGATTGCCAGAATCACGGTTTCCTAAGATTCCACGCCCGTGGTTTAGAGCGTGGTTTAGAGCGTGGAAATTCATCACGGTTTGTCACAACTTCCACGACCGTGTAACTTGCTGGAATGCTCCACGCTTGTCTTGCTAAGATTCCACGGCCGTGGTTTAGAGCGTGGATCCTAGTACGGCCGTATTTTAGGGCGTGGAACAAAAGTAGCTCGCAATTCTCCTTTGTCTTGTGCTATTCTTCAACTTAGCATATTCCTTAGCTCCTAATGATTTCCTCATTCCTTGGACATGCTCAATCCATCTCCATTCTCCCTTGATTTGTCCGGTTTTAGCTCTTATTTGCCTAAAATCAACACAAAGCTTATGTAGACCTCCATATCGACAATATAGATAAACTAACTCACAATTGCTTCAATGCTTTATCAATGAATACCAATATGGATGAAATACACTTAGAAAACGTGCCTAAAATATCACAATATTTCATGCTAACAAATAACCCCATACTTGCCACTTGCTTGTCCCCAAGCAAGGTCTTTCAAAAGCTTTAAAACTCAAGTTAGGATGAAATATTTGTACACTCTCAAAGCAAAACTTCTTTTAGATAAATGTGCTTTCTAGTCAATAGATCATTCTCAAATCTTGCTTCATTCATTTATAAGACTTTGATATACATAATCAAAGAGTAAGGAGTAAAGAAAGCTCATGAATTAATCAAACTTCCATGTAAACATCATAACCTTCAAACATTATCAAAACCTATCATAAGAAACTTCAATTTAGATCACCAAGTCATATATAACATTCTCTTGATCTTAAGGACTTTCAAACAAGGTCTAGAATGCGAAAAGGGAAGGAAAACTTTAAGGAATGTGGTACATGAATCCGGGAAAGTGGATAACTAACTCTTTTCTTTTTCTTTTGCGGTTTCCACAACACTTTCAACTTAGAGCTTCGCTCTCTTCTTTTCAATTCATTTTTCGACTTTACTTTTGGAGTTATGGATAGAGGTGCACAAAAACCGAAGCCTAGGAGATTGGCGTTTCTCATTTTTACGAGATGCCTCAAACCCTTGATGCACATACCATAATCCTCTAGGAATATCGCTCAATCCGACTTTGGCAAGACACAAACACCCGGCTATGTGAATGGTGCCGAGTTACTCATCATCATGATTGACTTCCCCAAACCTAATATTTCTTTCTATTCTTTTGAATGCAAATAATTGCTTTCATGGCCCTCCCACATCAAACATGCCAAATATCAACTCCTCCAAATTCCCGGATAGGTAAAGGAGGCCATTATTTCAATGAGAGGCTAAATGATCAAAGAAAGAAGAAAGAAAATCGAATTGCCCTAATCATCTCAAAAAGAAGCATAAGAACTTATCATGTGATTTCAACCTTGATTTCTCAACATGATTTAAGTAACATTCATCACATTATGAAACTTGCAAAAGATGAATAATCAACTCATTCAATTTCTTTTCAATTCACTATTTGTTAAGCATGTGATTGTAATCAAAACTCAATTCACAAGTAGTGATTATCATAGAAATCATCTCTATCCTTAGAAGCACAAAATTTTCAAAATTTTTCAATTTTTATGGGTTTTTCAAAAGCTTTTTCATGCAATGAAATAATGAAACGTGTAACAATAGAATGAACATGCAAGGTAGTCTCGATAAAAGCATACAAAGTGAGTAAGAGTTATTACAAACTATTAGTCACACCCCACCCCATACTTGGAACAAACATTGTCCCTAATGTTCAAAAAGAGAAAAAGAAGAAAAGAAAGAAAGAAAAAGAACTCACAAAACGGTGGTGGAGCGGCTAAAACGGTCGATCATCAAAGTCATCACTAAGGTGGAGGCGGTGGTGGAAACGGGGAGAAGCCGGGATCATAGTGCCACCCAAACTGTTGGCGGTAAACATCTCTCATCATGTGGTCAAGATCGTCGGCTCGTTCATCCCTAGCATCTGCACGAATCTCCAAAGCTCCGACCCTATCGGAAAGGTCGGTAGCCCACTCTGGCAATTGCTCGTACCAACCAGGCGGCTGACTGTACCACGCCGGTGCATCTGAAGGTGCTGGTGCAGGTGGCGGCTGTATATGCCAAGGCGGTGGAGCTCCCATCCAATCCGGCTGCGTCCTATACCATGTAGGAGGATCCGCCATCCATGTAGGCCTCTCGCTCACACTAGCACGGCGAGAGGAAGAACTTGAAGCTCTAGTAGGGCGGGGAGAGTGTCTAGGAAGGTCAGGAACTGCATCCGGCTGATCCGGAAATGTACCAAAGTCATGATCAGCTCCTCCTCCCTCAAACTCGTCATCCCCTCTCATCTCCTCCTCTACAACTGGCGGTGGTGGAACATAGGGAGGGGCTACTAATCTGTTCGCATGCATGGCAACGAACGTCTCCTTCCAGTTATGGCGTCCAGCCATAATGGAATACTCAAGAAGCCACTCAATGCCTCTTCCAGTCCTACACTCCCAAGGCATAGCAGCATATGGTGGACCTCTATGTGTGGGAAAGATAATGCCTCTAGTCATGAGGCTCTGTAGTCCTAGGGGTCTAGCTGCAATGCGTGTGCATGCTGAGAAGTCTACCCCTAACTGTCTAGCAAGGTGGGTGACCATCCCACCGTATCCAATGTTGCCAGCCCTCTTATTCTTTAGCTTGCTCATAGTAGCAGCTAAGAGGGTGGCGCAGTCAGCTGGCCTGCCATATAACATGCTGTAAAGAAGAAACAACTCATTTGTCTTAATCTTCTGAGGTGTCTCCGTCCTAGGGAAAAGACACTCAGAAAGCACTCTGTGGGCAATCTTCAAGGCTAGATGATAGATCAATCTAGCCTTGGTATCAGCAGGCTGCCAACGGTCCTCGTTGGCGTAAATCATCGCAATCTCCTCCCAGAAATCGCGTACACGCCACTGGGGAATCAACCATTAAAGGTCTCGTGGAACCCAAAGAAGGCTCCAAACTCTGTAATCGAAAAATCATAGTTTCTCTTCATCAGCCGGAAAGAAACTGTCCTGTCTACGTGACTGTGCTCGAAGGAAACCACAAACTCCCTAGTGATCTCCTCATAAGCATCTTCCCGAATGGCGGAGAAGATGACTAAACCGGCTCTATTTAAAAGCCAAGTGAGGTCTCCTATCACATGTAGAGGCTCTAACTCCTCAAGCAGTAAGTATCTAGGTCCTATGACCGCTCTCTTATGGATCCTCTCTAAAGCATCGAGATGATCGTCATGGATAGTAGGGATCTTAGGGCAAGGTGGTGATGGTGATGATGGAGGTAATGGGGATGAAGGAGGTGGTGCTCTAGAAGAGGAAGAGGGGTTTCCCTTCCTTTTCTTATCCTTGTTTCTACCAGATACACTTCTCACAAAATCCATATTCTGTCAAAATCCACGGTCTGTTCTAAGGTTTCCACGGCCGTGGTTTCTCCAGAAACCGTGGTTCGGCTCGAAAAATCTCAAAACTCAGCAAAATCACACCAAACTCAGCAACAAGCAGTCCTAGACTAATTTCCGTCCAATTCCAATCAGTTATCCTAAAAATTCTAGCAAAAACGAAGCCGAATCGAGAAAGAGAAGGAAAGAGCAAAAAACCTAGGTTTTCGGATTTCTGAATCCGAATTCCGTCTTCTCCGGTGATTTGCCGCTTGAATTGTTGCTTGGATCTTGTTGGTGATTGGATTTGCTTCAGTTTTGGCCAAAGAATCGTCAAAAACGATTAACGAATGAGGAATTGAGAGATAGGGCGTGGATTCGGCGATTTGGGCGTGGAATGGGGTTTGTGTTGTGTGTTTTGTGAAGAAACGTGGTTTATATAGTGGCCGTAAAAATTTTTGAAAATCACGGTCTGTCAGGGGTTCCACGGCCGTGGAATTGTACGGAACCGTGGTTTTGGTGATTTTTCTCAGGCTTTTGAATATTACGGTCACTGTAGTTGTCACGGCGTGGTTTTGGCCGTGGAACTCTCTGTAATATCTCAAAGTCCAAGTTTCGTCAATTTTCTTCAAGCTTTCCTTTCCCCTTCCTTTTCCACTGTTCCTACATCCAAAAACACGAACATACCGGAAGGTATCGAAGGCAAAACAAAGCAAAACGTCTAAACTAAACTAAACTATGAATCAAAGACAAAAATGTGAATGCAATACCTTGGGTTGCCTCCCAAGAAGCGCTTTGTTTAAGGTCCGTAGCTAGATCAAATTCGCACTTATTCGAGTGCGGTGGGCGCGAACTCTTCAGCTTGGAGTTCCGGTGTATACTTCTTGAGTCGTTGACCGTTCACCTTAAAGCTTCCGCCCGTTTCACCCCATACTTCAACTGCACCATGGGGAAAAATACGTTTGATTAGAAAAGGTCCGGTCCAACGAGATTTAAGCTTACCTGGAAAGAGACGAAGCCTTGAATTGAAGAGGAGAACTTGATCTCCTTCTTTGAAGTCCTTTGGGATGATATGCTTATCATGCCAACGCTTTGCTCTTTCTTTATAGATCTTGGCGTTTTCGTAGGCGTTCAAGCGAAGTTCTTCAAACTCATTTAGGTCCAAGAGACGCTTCTCTCCCGCTTCTTTCATGCTGAAGTTCAACCACTTGATTGCCCAAAACGCCTTGTGCTCCAACTCTACCGGTAAGTGACAAGACTTCCCATACACAAGGTTGTATGGTGTAGTTCCGATGGGAGTCTTATATGCAGTCCGGTACGCCCACAATGCATCATCTAGCTTCAAGGACCAATCCTTCCTTGTCCTTGAAACCGTCTTCTCTAGGATTCTTTTGATCTCCCGGTTTGAGATCTCCACTTGTCCACTAGTTTGTGGATGATAAGGGGTGGCGATCTTGTGAGTCACCCCATACTTAGCTAAGAGAGCTTCAAAGCGCCGGGCAATGAAGTGGGAACCTCCATCACTAATGATAGTCCGTGGTGTCCCAAATCGTGGGAAGATGGTCTTGTTAAAGAACTTAACCACTACCATGGCATCATTGGTGGGAGAGGCAATCGCTTCAACCCATCTTGAAACATAATCAACCGCTAAAAGTATGTATTGGTTACCATAAGATGATGGGAAAGGTCCCATGAAGTCTACTCCCAAACGTCAAAGATCTCCACCTCTTGGATGTTGTTGAGAGGCATCTCATTCCTCCTAGATATATTTCCTGTTCTTTGACAAGCATCGCAGCAGGAAACAAAGGTTTGCACATCTTTAAATAGAGTAGGCCAAAAGAATCCAGATTGCAATACCTTAGCGCTAGTCTTGTTCGAACTAGCGTGTCCTCCACAAGGTAGTGAATGACAATGGCGGATGACACTTTGTATCTCATCTTCCGGCACACATCGCCGAATAATGCCATCCGGGCCTCTCTTAAAGAGGAGAGGTTCATTCCAAAAGTATTCCCGAACATCCTTAAAGAACTTCTTTCTTTGTGCGTAGGATAATCCAGGTGGTAATTCCTGACAAACCAAATAGTTAACAAAATCAGCAAACCATGGTTCGTTACCTTTGGCGATCACATCGATGCACTCCTCTATGATATGTAAATGCTCGTCCGGAAAGGAGTCATCTATAGGTAGATGGTCGTCTTCTAGATGTGTTAGACGACTCAAATGATCCGCAACAGAATTTTTCAAACCCTTCTTGTCGCGGATCTCTAGATCGAATTCTTGTAGGAGAAGAATCCATCTAATTAGCCTTGGCTTCGCATCCTTCTTTGCAAGGAGATACCGGATCGTAGCATGATCCGTGTATACAATCACCTTTGCACCTACAAGATAAGAGCGAAATTTGTCAATTGCATATACAATAGCTAAGAACTCTTTTTCGGCAGTGGCGTAGTTGAGCTGCGCCTTATCTAGCGTATTGCTAGCATAGTAGATAGCGTGGGTTTGCCCTTCCTTTCTTTGCCCAAGAACAGCTCCTATAGCTACGTCACTTGCATCACACATAACCTCAAAGGGAAGATTTCAATCCGGAGGTTGGATAATCGGGGCTGAGATTAGAGCTTCCCGAATCATGTTAAACACATCTAAGCATTCCTGCGAAAACTCAAAAACTGCATCCTTCATCAATAGATTAGTAAGCGGTTTTGATATTTTAGAGAAATCCTTTATGAAACGCCTATAAAATCCAGCATGTCCTAGAAAACTTCTTATCCCTTTCACCGAAGTTGGGGGAGGAAGCTTTTCTATTGTCTCTATCTTAGCTTTATCCACCTCAATCCCTCTACTAGAGATTAAGTGTCCTAATACAATGCCTTCTTTCACCATAAATTGACACTTTTCCCAATTAAGAACTAGGTTAGTGTCTTCACACCTTTGTAATACAAGAGCAAGGTTAAAAAGGCAATTGTCAAAAGAGGAACCATAAACGGAGAAGTCATCCATAAAAACTTCCATGATTTCCTCTATATATTCCGAGAAGATGGCCATCATGCACCTTTGGAAAGTGGCTGGGGCGTTGCAAAGCCCGAATGGCATCCTCCTATAGGAAAACGTACCCCACGGGCACGTGAACGTGGTCTTCTCTTGATCATCCGGGTGTATCGGAATCTGAAAGAAACCACTATAACCACCAAGATAGCAAAAGTGTAAATGTTGTGCTAACCTTTCAAGCATTTGATCGATGAAGGGTAGTGGGAAGTGATCCTTCCTCGTCGCGTTGTTTAGCTTGCGGTAGTCTATGCACATCGGCCATCCTGTTACGGTTCGGGTATGAATGAGTTCGTTGTTTTTGTTGGTGATGACCGTCATTCCTCCCTTCTTTGGAACCACTTGTACGGGACTCACCCACTTGCTATCGGAGATAGGATTGATGATACCTACATCAAGTAGCTTAAGAATTTCCTTCTTGACAACCTCCTTCATGGTCGGATTTAACCGCCTTTGAGGTTGTCGCAAAGTCCTAAAGTCCTCTTCCATTAAGATCTTATGCATGCATAGGGAAGGTTTGATTCCAACTAAATCCTCTATAGTATATCCTAAGGCTTTCCTATGTTTCTTAAGGACAACCATAAGCTTACTA
The DNA here is from genome assembly GCA_033239045.1 of Fagopyrum esculentum. NCBI lineage: Eukaryota > Viridiplantae > Streptophyta > Magnoliopsida > Caryophyllales > Polygonaceae > Fagopyrum > Fagopyrum esculentum. The sequence continues at coordinate 49,550,656 of BSUD01000001.1, read as the reverse complement.
TGTTCATCTATGCTTAAATCGGAACTAACAATTACCGGAAAGGTAGAATTAGGTCCAAGAAATGCGTACCTTAGATGTGTAGGAAGTGGTTTCAATTCCATAACTATCGGAGTTTCTAATGGCTCTTGAGGAGCATCCGATGCTTCCTTAGAAGTGTCTAACGATGTAGAAGGTTTTGGAGAAGATTCAAGAGAAGTTGTAGAAGAGACACAATTTCCTTCTAGCTCATTCAAAATTACGGCGTCCCTGACTTCTCCACGGTCGTGATTTTGGGCGTGGAAAGTAAATACGGTAGCTTTGTTTCCTCCACGGCCGTGTAACCCTCTAGAGTGCTCCACGCTTTCGTTGGTGAAATCCACGGCCGTGGAATAGGCCGTTTGACCGTGGATCCGTACGTTTTCTGCCTCATCGTGGAGTTTCTCAAATTCTTCTTCACACACTTCTTCTTGTGCTTCTAAGGCTTCAATTGCCTCATTGCACTCCTCTTCTTCCCCTATATCCATTAAGCTCATAGAAATAACTTTCTGCAAAGGATCTTTGAAGAGAATAGCACTTACCTCCTCTCTAGATAGCCCTTCTTCATGGATATTGAATATATCCTCATCAAAGATTGGTTTCTTCACTAGAGTAGAAAGGACGAACTCTACCTTCTCTTCTCCTATGTCAAAGGAGAGTCTAGCATTCTTGCAATCGACTATGCAGCCGGATGTTGCAAGAAACGGTCTTCCGAGAATGATCGGGACCGAACTATCTGTAAGAATGTCAAGCACAACAAAATCTATAGGAACATAGAATTTACCTAGCTTGACCGGAACGTCTTCAACTATACCTACGGGACGAGTTATGGATCGATCCGCCATGTACAACGTCATATTTACCGGTTTAGGGTCGCCTAAACCGATCTTCCTGCATAAGTCAAGTGGGATGATGCTCACACTTGCTCCTAAATCACATAATGCATCATATGTGACATCTCCCACTCCTATGGGAATACAAAATGACCCCGGATCCTTTAGCTTTGGGGGCATCTTCTATCTCATGGTTTTGATGAGATCCGAAGAATCCGAACTCATCTTAACCTCTCCAAAATCCTCTAGCTTTCTCTTGTTAGAGAGGATCTCCTTTAAGAACTTTCCATAAGCTGGCATACCTACAAAAGCATCAATGAAAGGTATATTAATATGCAGTTTGCTCATGAGTTCAATAAACTTACCAAATTGTTTGTCTAGACGCGCTCTCGCTCTAGATTGTGGAAATGTCAAGGGAGGTTTGTAAGCTGGAGGAGGAACGTAGACATCTTCCTTCTCCTTCCCCTTTTCTTTCTCTTTCTCAACGGGGACTTCTACAAACTTAGGCTGCGGGTCGGTAGTTGTTACTCCGCTCCTAGTTGTGATTGCCATCACCCTTCCTTTTGGGTTGTCCTCCGTTTTTCCTGGATGTTTCCCTTGATTCCTAGGAACTTCCTCCGCATGGCTGAACATTTGGTTTTCTAAAACCTTTTGGGCTTTATCAACCTTAGTTATATGATCATCAACCTTGATGATGCGAGTCTCTAATCCTTGAAGCTTGCCCAAAATTGTCTCCAACATGGGATCGAGCTTCTCTTTCCCCGAAGTACTTCCACCATTTGATGTTTGCCCCTGGCTTTTCAAAGGAGTGGAAGAAGAGGAAGGTGGAGTTAGTGAATTTCCTGAATTGGAAGGATAAGAATTACCGGAATTTTGTTGATTGGGACACCAATTGTTGTTGTTTGAACCCCTATTGTTGTTCCAATTGTTGTTCCGGTTGTTGTTGTTGTTGTTCCAATTGTTCCGGTTGTTGTTCCGGTTGTTGTTCCGGTTGTTGCGATTGGTATTCTCATTACCGTTGTGGTTATTGTTGTTGCCTAGATAACCCACATCTTGTTCCTTTTGCTTTGGAAAGTTGGTTTTGATTGCTTCATTCAACTCTTTAATCTCCGTGTTGAGAGAAAAGATTTGAGTTTGAGCTGCTTGTGATAGCTTTGCTCCTTGATCCACATGATTCGACTCCACTTTCCGATGAGAATACTTCTCTATAACTCGCGCTTGCTTCTCAATGAAGTCCCAAGCGTCATCTTCCCTCATGTCCATGAATGTACCACATGAAAGGGATTGGAGCTTGAATTGTGTCTCCACATCTAGCCCCTTGTAGTATATCTCCAATAGTGCATGCTTGGATATGCCATGATGTGGGCAATCCAATAGCAAATCCTGAAATCTTTCCCAAGATTGAAACAAACTTTCGTTAGGTCTCATGGAAAATGCATTAATCTTACCTCTCAACTCCGCCGTTTTAGATGGCGGAAAGAACTTAGTGAGGAATTCCGAAGAAAGATCCTCCCATGTTTCAAGCTTCCCACTTGGAAGAGCTTGATACCAAGACAATGCTTTCCCCTTCAAGGAGAAGAAGAAAGGCTTGAGTTTGTAGCTGTTGGTAGTTGCATTCTTTGGCTTCATCGTCTCCATCATAATCTCAAAATTTTGTAGATGTTGGTGTGGAGATTCAGCGTTTGTTCCACCAAATTGATTTTGGCGGACAATAGTAATAACTTGTGGGTTGAAGCTAAACCCTTGTGCATCATCAGCATCAAAGTTCACACCTAAACGGCGTGGTTTCTGCGTTGGATCCATCCTTTGGCCAAGAGTTCTTGGCTCCTCATCCACACGTTCGACTCTCGCACCTCTAGGTGGAACACCGCGATTTGCAGCTGGCCGTGGAAAGAATGGGTTCACATTGATCGTTGGATCAATTTCCTCTAGTGGTGGCATGGAGGAGTCGCTATCCTCATTGGATGAGTTGGCTCTAACCGATCTTCCCGGTCTCCTTCTTTTCTTTTTCTCCTTGAGGTTGTTTATTTCCAGCCTCATTTGAAACATCATGTCCGTTAGATCATTTACCTTCATTTGATGACGATCCGTTTCTTCCCTACGAGTCTTCTCACTCCATTGGAGTTGAGCTTCCTTTTCCGCTAACTCCGTTTGAAAATCACGTTCTCTTTCTTCAGCCATTTTTCTTTCCTTAAGCTTTCTCCTCAAAGTCCTCTCAAGCTCTTGATCAAGAGGTAGGAGGTCTTCGTTGTTCCTAGACCTGCGCATACACTCGAAGAGATATCAAATAACAAGGGAAAAGCTCCCAAGCTTGACAACCGATAACCGAATTCGGCCTAAACCAAATCCCCGGCAACAGCGCCAAAAACTTGTTCGCCACTTAGCGTGCGTGCAAATAAGCTTTAAATTTATAAAACTAGAATCAAGCAAGTGAACCCGCAGTGTACGGATCGATATAGTTAAGCAAGAATTCCAGAGTATCGAACACAGGGATTTGGGGGGTTAAATCCAATTATAGGATTGTCAAGCAAGTAAATGTATTAAGCTTTGTAAATATTGGGAAAATAACAATCCTAAAGATCCAGGAATCCAGCTGTGGCAATCGACTCAAGATATACTAAAGATATAAGGACAAAGTTAAGAGCTGCAAAGGTATACTAATGCAAAGCAATGTACGGTGAAGTTCCAAGGCTTTATGTAACTTAACTAAAGACACTCTCTATAAAGGTTGTTGAGGCTTCAATATAGAAAGGATCTAAAGTCAAGAATTAATCTCAAATACCCAAACTTGTAATCCAAGGATCAAGACTAACTAAACCGATTAAGGTTGTGACACTCGAAATCGAGGTAGAGGTTGTTGAGGCTTCACTACCACCTAGAAAAGGCAAGCCAAGACTAAGTTAAAGCAAATTTTTAACTTTGGATTCCACGGCCGTGGAACTCAAGAACAGGCCGTGATTTAGGTTCGTCGACGATTCTCTCTAACTCTCAGGGTCCAATCTGTTTACGATCGATCTATCATCATCTAAGCCAGAACTATCAGCCCTTCACCTTAGAATTGCTAAAGGGTTTTATCCAACAACAGTCATATTGATATCAAATTCAAGATTTAAAAGAATGAAAGATGAAAACCTTCGAAAACCTTGAATAAATCTCAAACAAATCTCAAATCCACAAACAAGAACAATGATGTAAGCAGATTCGTAATAACACAAACCAATCACAATCCTTGATAAGAACGAAGAACAGGATGTCAATCCGTCTTCTAATCAAACCTAAGGACAAAGTGTAACTTCCAAATCTTCAACTCTTCGCAAATCTCCGTTGCGGAATAACAATCTCCACACGTCCAACTTGAAACCCTAGGCAGGTGCAATAAGCGTAGGCGAAGTCTAAGCAGAGGTGACGGAATCTCTCTCTTCCCATCCTTTTATAGCGCAAGATAAAATATGAGTCCAGCCCATTGTGTAAAAGATCATGGCTTTAAGTTGTACGTTTAAAAGATTGCCAGAATCACGGTTTCCTAAGATTCCACGCCCGTGGTTTAGAGCGTGGTTTAGAGCGTGGAAATTCATCACGGTTTGTCACAACTTCCACGACCGTGTAACTTGCTGGAATGCTCCACTCGTGTCTTGCTAAGGTTCCACGGCCGTGGTTTAGAGCGTGAATCCTAGTACGGCCGTATTTTAGGGCGTGGAACAAAAGTAGCTCGCAATTCTCCTTTGTCTTGTGCTATTCTTCAACTTAGCATCTTCCTTAGCTCCTAGTGATGTCCTCATTCCTTGGACATGCTCAATCCATCTCCATTCTCCCTTGATTCGTCCGGTTTTAGCTCTTATTTGCCTAAAATCAACACAAAGCTTATGTAGACCTCCATATCGACAATATAGATAAACTAACTCACAATTGCTTCAATGCTTTATCAATGAATACTAATATGGATGAAATACACTTAGAAAACGTGCCTAAAATATCACAATATTTCATGCTAACACAAAGATGACGAGTTTTAGGTAATAAAGGATTCAAAACCCTTTATTAGGGTTGAGTGTGCCTTCTTCTTGTCTAAGTGAGCTTTACGTGGGACTTACCTTGTAAAGGTTAGTTCTTGACCCTTAGGTTGAATGGTTGATTTGAGTTTATGTTCCTTTACTTAGATCCTTGAGACTTATCCGGTGATAAGAGCTTTGGTTTGGGATAGCGGCTTGAGAGGCCTCCCCGTGATCATTCCCACCTTGGAAACACCTTTCCTTAGAGATTCCAACCTTTTCCTAGTTTAAGAAGTCTTGAACCGAAAACCGCAATTGGATACTTTGATATCTAGAATCTGCATTGTTCCGATTATCATATTATACGATCTTTATTGCTTTTTATCTTGCTTCTTTTCCATTCTTTGTTTTCAATTTTGGTTTATTCTATTTTTATCATTGGACATATTGATTCACCATAGTCCTTGAGATCGACCTTGAAATATTTTCTTTTACTACAATCGATCTGTACACAACGGGTTCGCTTAGTTGTTTAGGCTTTTGATTACAAGTATAAATTTAAGACTTTATTCGTTCATTATCACGCGCATTTGAGAGCGAATAAGGTTTTGGTGCCATTGTAGGGGACTAGGTCTAGATCGATTTGTCTCTATGATCATTGATAGTGTAGACCTTTCCTTTTGCTTTTGATCTTCTTTTTATTTGAGTCTTTGGCTTTTCATAATAGCCAATGGCCGTAAGGAGCCTCCGAGCCGAATTTGAAGAAGCTTTGAGGCAACTTAGGCTAAAGGAAGAAACCTTGGAAATTTGAGAGATGCGTTGCAAGACAAATGGAGGAAGCTATCGAGGATGAGCTTGAATATTGGAAGGATGTTTACTGATGACATGAATTATGACCTATATTTAGACATGTATTTAGGTAGATTTTCCTTTTATTTTGCATGCATAGACATGAATCCATAGCATTTGAGCTCATATTTGCATACTTTGCTATAAAATATGTCTACACGAATTCTTATTGCATTTGTAGGTAATTTGGCGAATTTTGGAGCAAAATGGCACGTATGAAGATTAAGCCTTGATGCGGAACATGATGGATCATAAAAAGAATCTAAGAACACGCACGAACTGTAATCTGATACCACGGAGTGGACTCTGATACCACATAACGGACTCTGATATCTGAAGCGGACTTTGATACCGCGGGCTCAGTTTCTTTTTTTGCCCAAGATTTAGGGTTTATCTTTACGGTGCAATTTATTATTAAACTAGGGTTTATCTTTAAGAGCGATCTATCTTTAAGGCCCATGCTTGTAAAATCCTAGATTTACCTCTATATATTTCGCATGACCTACAATGTTAAGAAGACGCCCACCGAAGGATCCCCATAGAAGGCTACAACATTTGTTCTTTATATTAGAGATTCGAGAGTTTCTTGAAGAGAAAGATTGTGGTTCTTGATTTCAAAGTTCTTTAGATTAAAAGATTGGATCTTTTGTTGATGTATTTCTTTTCCCTTTTGATATTGAAGACACCTTTGCTAAGTATTTCTTCCCTTTCTTTTATTTTCTTGATTATAGCCTTCTTGAATCTTTCTTTTACAATTCTTGATTTGAATATGTGCATTATTGGCTAAAACAGTTGCGATTCTAGGGTGATTGGTTGATCGTTGTGGTTTAGATGATGATAGAATGAACCTTTAAGTTTAGATTGGTCCCTGAGAGTTATTTTTACCTTCACAAAGCAAAATCTCGGTCTGTTCTTGAGAATCTCGGACGTGATTTCACCAAGAACAACCCGTGATTTCTTCTGTTGCTCCGTTTTTGTTATATCCTTAAACCTAGATTATAGATCGCCTAAATCCTAGCCTTGTTTAGCCTTTCAAGCTTACATCCAAGCTTGGGAAGACACTTACCCGGTTATTCCCTTTCTTGGTTGCCACAGATGATGAGTTGTAGGTAAAAAAGGTTTATCCTTTATTAGGTTTGAGTGTGCCTTCTACTTGCCTTTGGGAGTTAACCTGAGACTTACCTAGTAAATGTTAGCTCTATTCCCTTAGGTTGAGTGGTTGATTTGAGTTTATAGTTGCTTTCCTTAGATCCTTGAGACTTACCCGGTGATAGGACCTTCGGTTTGGGATAGTGGATAGCGAGACCTCCCCCGTGTTATTTCCCACCTTAGAAACACCTTCCTTTAGCGATCCCAACCCTGTCCATAGATCTTTAGAAGTCTTGAATTGAAAATTACAATCGGATGCTTTGATCTCTAGAATTCGCAGTTTCCTAATTATAATATATCATATCTTGTCTTTGCTTTATTTCATTAGTTATAGAGTTGCTCTTTATCATCTTAATTGGGTTTTGCTTATTTGCGAGGTCTATTCAATTTTTTATTGTTAACCTTAGTCCCTGTAATCGACCCTGGAGTATTTTCTTTTGCTGTGATTGATCCGTACACTGTGGGTTCGCTTATTTGCTTGACTTTTATTTCTGGTATAAATGTAAAGCTTATTTTCGTTCATATTACACCCATGTGTGAGAGTGAACAACGTTTTTGGCGCCGTTGCCAGGGACAAACTCTATAAATTGTTCTTGGCAAAAATCGTGTTCCGATGTTGGGGCTAGGGTGTGCTATTATCCCTTTCTGGAAATAGCGCGGCCGAAACACATTCCTCTTCTTCATTCAACAACATTCTCCGAGGCCGATCAGAGTATTCAAAGTTCCCTATCCGAAGTTACGCTGCCACCACCGCCCGAGGAATGATTTCCGTTGCCTGATTTTCCATTTTACATTATAAGTACCTTTTTCCACCTTTTCTTTTTTTTTTTTCTATATTGGGGACAATGTGAGTTTGAAGTATGGGGTGGAGGTATTTTCAATACCTTTTGCATGTTTCAAATTTCATTTATTGCATTGGTTTTTGATTTTATGCCACACATTTAGTTTTATGTCTTGCTCATATATTCTTTGAAAAATCCAAAAAAATTGAAAATTTTTGAAAATTTTTGTGTTTCTAGGATGGATATGATCTCTATGATGATAATTGTTTGTGGAATATCTTTGGTGATCTTTATATGTTTAAATTGATTTATGACATATGTGGGATTTGAATACTTTGCTAGAATTCATGTATGGATTGTAATTTTCTTTTGTCTATATCATGTTGAGTGTTGATGGTTAAAACCACGTCACAAGTTCTTACACATCTCTTTGCAATGATTAAGGCAATTCAATTTCTTTTTCTTTCTTCATCTTGATCATACCTAACACCTCTTGAAAATATATATATTTGTCTCCTTTTACCTATCCGGGAATTAGGAAGCATGCTAGTGTGATGTGTGAAAAGGCAAAGTTATGGTGAAGTTGAAAAAAGTGATGTGTTGTGTTAGAAAAAGAGGTTTGGGGACATTGATTATGATGATGAGTAACTTGGTACCATTCACATAGCCGGGTGTTTGTATCTTGCCAAACTTTGATTGATCGATAGTCCTAACGAGTCATGGTATATGCATCGGTGTGAGACACCTTGATAAAGTTCCGAGGTTTGTTGATCACCAAGGTTTCGGCTACCGTGCACCTATGTCATGTTCTCAAGTGAAAAAAAAGAAGTGAAGTGAATAAGTGCTTATTTTTTGGGGATATTGTTTGATGTTGATGTTATGGAGTTGTTCATTTTTCCCTGATTTTTTGCACCACATATCCTAAAATGCTTCCCATCCATAATACATTTCTTGGCCTTTTCTTGTTAAGTCCTTGAGACCTTTTAGCACATGTGTTTTGACTTAGTGGTTTAAATTGGATTCCTCATGATTGATTATGATAATTGTATTTTGCTATGCTGTTATGAATTCAGGTAAAGTGTGATTATCCTTTTCATGCCTATACTTCTCTTTGATCATATGATGATTATTACGAGATATGAAGCATTATTTTATGGTAATTTATGAATAAAAGAACAACCAAAAATATTTGTGGTTTTTCTTTGTTTTTGCATATGCATAATCCATATCATCTTGTATCTTAAGTTTGAACCTTGCTTGGGGACAAGCAAGAGGCGAGTATGGGGTATTTTGTGACATGAATTATGACCTATATTTAGACATGCATTAAGGTATATTTTCCATTTATTTTGCATGCATATAAATGAATCTATGACATTTGAGCTCATATTTGCATACTTCGCTAGAAAAGATGTCTACACGGACTGTTGTCGGATTCGTAGGTAATTTGGCGGATTTTGGAGCAAAATGGCACATATGAGGATTAAGCCTTGATGCGGAGCATGATGGAGCATAAAAGGAAGCTACGAATACGCACGGAGTGGACTTTTATACCACAGAGTAGACTCCGATACCGTGGGGCGGACTCCGATACCCGAAGTCGACTTTGATACCGCGGGTTCAGTTTCTTTTTCGGCCCAATATTTAGGGTTTATCTTTAAGAGGAAGTTTATCTTTAAGCTATGGTTTATCTTTAAGCTGCGGTCTATCTTTAAGGCCTATGCTTATAAAACTCAAGATTTATCTCTATATATTTCACATGACCTACAACTTTAAGAGGACGCCCACCGAAGGAGCCCCATAGAAAAAGGCTACAACATTTGTTCTTAAGATTAGAGATTCAAGATATTCTTGAAGAGAAAGATTGTGGTTCTTGATTTCATAGTTCTTTAGATTAAAAGATTGGATCTTTTGTTGTTGGGTTTCTTTTCCCTTTGATATTGAAGACACCTTTCTTAAGTATTTCTTCCCTTTCTTTTATTTTCTTGATTATAGCCTTCTTGAATCTTTCTTTTACGATTCTTGATTTTAATATGTGCGTTATTGGCTAAAGCCCTTGCGATTCCAAGGTGATTGGTTGATGGTTGTGATTTAGATGATGATAGAATGAGCTTTTAAGTTTAGATTGGACCCTAAGAGTTGTTTTTACCTTCGAAGAGCCAAATCTTGGTTTGTTCTTGAGAATCTTGACTGAGATTTCACAAAGAACAATCCATGGTTTCTTCTGTTGCTCCGTTTTTGTTATATCCTTAAACCTAGGTTATAGATTGCCTAAATCATAGCCTTGTTGAGCCTTTCAAACTTATATCCAAGCTTGAGAAGAGACTTACCCGGTGATTCCCTTTCTTGGCTGCCAAAGATGATGAGTTCTAGGTAATAAAGGGTTATCCTTTATTAGGTTTGAGTGTGCCTTCTTCTTGCCTTTGTGAGTTAACTTGAGACTTACCCGGTAAAGGTTAGCGTTATTCCCTTAGGTTGAGTGGTTGGTTTGAGTTTATAGTTCCTTTCTTTAGATCCTCGAGACTTACGTGGTATTAGGAACTTTGATTTGGGATAGCGGATAGTGAGACCTCCTCCATGATCATTCCCACCTTAGAAACACCTTTCCTTAGCGATCTCAACCCTTTCCACAGATCTTTAGAAGTCTTGAATCGATAACCACAATCGGATGCTTTGATCTCTAGAATTTGCAGTTGCCCAATTATCATATATGATATCTTGTGTTTGTTTTATTTCATTAGTTATAGAGTTTCTCGTTATCATCTTTATTGCTTTTTGCTTATTTGCAATGTCTATTCTATTTTTGATTGTTCACCTATTGATTTCACTTTAGTCTCTTTGATCGACCCTAAAATATTTGCTTTTGCTGCGATTGATCCAGACACTGCGGGTTTACTTATTTGCTTGGCTTTTATTTTTGTTATAAATTTAAAGCTTATTTTCGTTCATATTACACACACGTCTGAGAGTGAACATTTACACCTCCTACAAGATATGTGGACAAGTTCACGAACCTCCGATGCCTCAAATTCAACCTCCACAACAACCTCTTGAGGATCAATTTGAATCTACGCTCGTGCGATTGATAAAGAGATTGGATAACCTTGAGCGCATATTCACCCCCGTTAAAAAAACTCAACCGGAGGAGAAGTGCGACGAAGAACTCCAGGATTTCAGCATTCCTCTTATCGACCCCGAAGTCCCTCTTGAAATTCTCGAAGAAGAAGAAGAAGATATAGAATAGCTTGGCCAAATTGTTGAACCATTGGCCAAGATTGAGGTAAAACCGGAGGAGATGGGAGATATTCCATGTGCAGATTGTCATCTTGGCATGATTCTCAGCCCAAATCTTGAAAGACTTCGCCTTGTATTTACTCTTACTCCATTTGAAATTCCAAATCTTTCTTGGGAAGCACCTAAGAGTTGGAGGTATCTACTGAAGGAATCTCCTAAAGTCAAGATGAAGCCTCCCCTAGTTCTATTAAAAGTTAAAGATGATAGGATGTATTTGAGAACCTATAACAGGTTCACCCTCCTAAATATTAGCACACCTCAAGGTATCATGATTGATGTTGGCAAACGGTTCACCGCTAATGCCAATAAGTGTTCCTTGTTCAAGTATGGGGTCAACCGTGTGGTATGAACCCTATACCGTCCTTGAGCTAGTGGTCAAGAGAAGATCTTAAATGGAGAAGCTAAGAGGATTCATGAGAAGCTGATCTATCGGTCCCAGAAAGGTTGGGTGATAACATGAAATATGACCTCAGTATAGATATGTATTTAGCTAGTTCTTCCCTTTCTTTTGCGTACATAGATATAAATTCATGGCAATTACGGTTCATATTCATCTATTATGTTAGAATCGAGATATTCACAAGCTTTGTTACAATTGTAGGTGAATTGGCGCAAATTGAAGCAGAAATGGAGCATTCATGGACAATTGATCAATGTGGACCACAATGGAAGCATTGAAGGACTTAAAAAGAAGTACGAAGTCAGGTTTTAGAAGATACAAGGAAGAACAAAGAGATCACACGTCTCAGAGAAGTAATCTCGGACAAGGATATATTTCCACGGCTGAGATTTTCTTCTGGCCGGGAAGTGGTTTCTACATTTCAGCCCAAAACACAATCTTTCAAACCCTACCTTTGTTATATAATATAGATCGCAAAAAGGATGATTGGACACACCACACAACACAACATCAATTGGAGAGAAAGCGGCATTGCAGCGGAGAGCTTGGATTCGCACTTTGGAAACGGATTGACAACCCGTACTTCATCAAGATTCGAGATTGAGAGATACTTTGTGAAACTTTTCAAGTTTTTGATTTTCCTTTCTTTAAAACACAAGAATGGATTTGTTATTGGTTTTATTCAGTTTACGTTATTTGAGAACGCCTTGCGTAGCAATTATTGCGTTTATTTCGTTTTTATAGATTGCATTCGATTATGGAATATATTTATTGATTTGAATATGATGATTGTTGGCTAAAACCCTTGCAATTCTAGGGTTATTGGTTGAAGCTTGTGGTTTAGATGATGATACATTGACTTTTAAAAACAGATTGGACCCTGAGAGTTGTGTTTTAAACTTCGTAGATACGTTTTCACGGGCTGTTCTTGAGAATCTCGTCCGAGATTTCACCAAGATCCACCCGTGGTTTCTTCTATCGTGCATACTATGTTTTATCCTTAGACCAAAGTTAAAGATTGCTTGAACCCTACCCTTGTTGAACTTTCCTAACCTATATCCAAGTAAGGAAATAGACTTACTCGGTGATTCCCTTGCTTCATTGCCAACGATGATGAGTTCTAGGTAATAAAGGTTACTCCTTTATTAGGTTTGAGTGTGCCTTCCTCTTGCCTTTGTGAGTTAACTTGAGACTTACCCGGTGATAGTTAATTCTATTCCCTTGGGTTGAGTGGTTGGTTTGAGACTATCATTCCTTTCCCTTGAAGCTTTGAGACTTACCTGGTGAGTTTCCTTGGTTTGGAATAGCAGATAGTGAGACCTCCCCCGTGATCTATCCCATCTTCGAAACACCTTTCCTTTACAATTCCAACTCTGTCCTTTGCATCTTAAGGAGTCTTGAATCGAAAACCACAATTGGATACCTTGATCTCTAGAAACTTGCGCTTTCCCAATTATTACACATATTCTTATCTTTGCTTTTATTGCTTTTGATCATTATTACTTGCATATTGTCTTAGTTAGATTGCTTTTATCAATTTAGTTTTACCAAATCCCTGAGATCGACCCTGGAGTATTTACCGTTACTACGATTGATCCGTACACTACGGGTTCACATATCGTTTAGGCTTATATTTTAGGATATAAATTCAAAGCTTATTTGCACACACACTTTTGAGCGTACAAGTTTTTGGCGCCGTTGCCGGGGATTTGGCCTCGACCAAATTCGGTATTTCGGTTGTCTAGCTTAGACGCTCTTGGTTTTGCTATTGATCTTTTTCTTGAGTAGTTTTGCTTGCAGGAATTGTTTTTTAGGTTTATGCAAAATATTCGCAACAGTAGAGAACTCATTCCTTACGATCCAGAACCAAAAAGAACCATTCGAAGAAGGCTAAGAGAAGCTAGTCGAAGAAGAATGGATGAAATAGATCCCCAAACTGCATTGGAATGAGCCTTGGAACAATTAAGGGTTGCGAATCAACAAGCACATGATGCGGAGCGACAAGCATGTAAAATACAAGAAGAGGCTCACGAAAGGCAGGAAGCACTTCAAACGCAATTGGATGAGCAGAACAACAACAACATGAGAAACCAACTACTTCAAAGAGGAGGAAACGTCCGCGTTGAAATCCCACCTCCAAATGTAGCTAACCCTCCTCTACAAGGTACAACACATTGTAACACCGTAAGTTCTGGGAACTCGAAGCGCTACGGGCTAGGACCACACAATGGGTCCCGAGCTTCAGAGTAGCAACAACACAACAAATCTTACAACAAGACACAAACGAATGAAAACCAAAACCCAATATAAAACCAAAGGTTTGAAAAAAAGAAAACATAAAAGACTCACAACCGAGTTTAAAACAAAAAGGGAAACAAAAATGAAAACATAAACCCGATCCCGTCCTATAATGTACGGGAACCCCGGTTGACCACGCCGTCCGGATCACTTAGCAACATCCTGAACCTGCGGAGCATCTACAACTACGGTATGAACCGTTAGCTAACATTCTGGATATCGGAGAGAACATAAAGGCACAAACACACATAAAGTAAAATAAACATATATCATGCTCGCACACTACCGGTTATTATCTTTCAATTAATGTTATCCAATACTAATTCAACTTTTTTTGTCACACAAGAATCTCCCGAAACTCGCCTCCGCTTCCGTCTACCAATAGGAATAGATTAGTACTATCCGTTACCTACGGGCCTGGGTTGCATGAGCACATTCTAGTCTCCTGAAGAACTAGACAAGTGGTCAGCACCCGATTATCATACACTTGGGCCAGTTAAGGTTATAAAGGGTGAATCCTATTCCGGTCATCTGTTATAAACATAGTAATGCAAACAAGCCAAAACACTCAAACCAATATACTGAATGAAGCTAAGTAAGTCCAAGGGACTTACCTCACTCAAAGGAACTGTTCGCTCCAAACGGTGTGTGCAAGCTTTAAATTTATAACCCTAGATGTAAGCTTAAAACAAGGATGCGAACCCGTAGTGTACGGGTCAATCGTAGTAAAAAGTAAGAAATTCCAGGGGTCGATCACAGGGACTTAGTGAAACAAAGTAGGTATAGGTTGTCAATGCAACTACTAACCACAAAAGCGATTAAAACAATCAAAGATGATAAAAGGTCAATCATCGTCATAAAAGCAATAATCAAATGTAAGGGAAGAAAGTGAATAATTGAACAAGAAAACCTTAAGAAAAAGGCTTCAATAACTGAATCAATTATCAAACAAACAAGCGTTTCTTGGATCACAATCCAACAAGACAATCAACAAAAAGGGAATCTAAGAGAATCTTACAAAACCCTTCACAAAAGCTATAAAAGCTATCAACTTCCTTCCTTCAATCTTCCTTCAACCTTCAAAAAGGTTCTTCAAATCTTCCAGCTGTAGTGGGGTAAAACGGTTGTCTAAGCACTGTCGGTGTTATAGCACGATCCAATTTGTGAAAAATCCGACCCTTTTTATAGGAAAATTCCCTCCCAAAGATAAGATATCTTAGAAAGATATTTTCCCATAAAAATAGGTAAAATATATGGGCTAAATTATCTTCTTCCTTCCAGGAATCCAGCCTAAAAATATAAGATCCTCTTTCCAAAAATAAAAGATCTCAGCCAAGAATAAAATATCTCTCGCCGCGTCCAAGGTTTTCGCCTCGGTCGAGCAGCTCCTCTGGATTACCTCGGTCGAGATGGTACTGTAGCTGACCGAGGTGAATCACAACTGAATGTGAAATCTCTCAAATCTGGTCTAAAGTGAATCTTCAATCCATTTCCATGATTCCTGGATTCTTCCTTAAGCTCCTGAATGTAGCTCCAATGACTCCTTAGCTCCTTTTGCTCCTTTTTAGTCCAAAATGTGCCATTTTACCTACGATTACAACGAAACTTGGTGTAGACCTCGATTCCCGCAAAGGTAGATGAAACGACAATATAATCACATAATATACATCCAAACATGCAGATTATTGAAGATAAAACGTCTAAACAAGTCCCAAAATATAGACTATAATTCATGCTATCAAAATACCCCATACTTAGCCCTTGCTTGTCCCCAAGCAAGTTCCGAATATAAAATACAAGATAGAATGGATTATACGTCATAAAGATCAATGAAAAATTCTTTCAAAACACTTTAATGGTGTGCTACAATCATAGATCACTCTAAGAGAATGCTTCATGGAATATAAAATCAAAATATGATCGAAACATTTTATAAATATAAGAAAGTTGTTCATCTTTGCATAAAATCATAGAATGCATAATAAATCATAATCAACGAAATTAATCATGTATAATCCAGTTTAAACCACCAGGTCAATCAACAAGCTCGAGGTCTCAAGGGCTTTCCAAATGAAAGGTCAAGAAACGTGTGAGGGTGGGATGTATATAGGGAATGTGGTGCTAGAATCCGGGAAAAGGATGTTCACTTCACTTTCTTTGAACATCAACATCATCCACCAATAAGCTTTGCTTATCTACTTTTTACTTTACTTTTTGGGATGCATGGACAGAGGTGCACAATAACCGAAGCCTAGGAAATCAGCAATCATCAATTTCTCGAGATGCCTTAAACCCTTGATGCACATACCATGACCCGTTAGGAATATCGCTCAATCTGACTTTGGCAAGACACAAACACCCGGCTATGTGAATGGTGCCGAGTTACTCATAATCATGATTGACTTCCCCAAACCTATTTGTTTCTTTCTAACTTTCAGCCAACATCTCAACTTTTCTTTCACTTGCTTTTCACTTGCTTGCTTCCAAATTCCCGAATAGGTAAGGGAAGGCAAATATGTATATGAGGGGCTAAGCATGATCAAGAAGAAGAAGAGAAGAGAATGAATTGCCTTGGTGTTTCCAGGAAGAAAGTGAGAGAACTCATAATGTGATGTCAACCTTCAAATCCAACATAATTTGTATAAAAACAAAGTATTAAACATGCCAAAATTTCAAACAAAGCATTTAAAAACTTAAACATATCTTAAAACCTTTCAAACATATAGAGATTTTGAAACCAGTCAGCAAACAAAATCATCACTGAGGTCATATCCAGATAAGAAGCACAAAAATTGTTTCAAAATTCTTTTCAGTTAAACCGCCTCGGTCGAGATGTTCTAAGTCAACCGAGGTGCAGTACCTCGTTTGGCCAGAATGACTTCGGTCGAGGTCATAAAATTTTTTTTTCAAACCAGTTTCTGACGTTTTTTTCAATCAAATATTCTATATGCATGCATGTAATCTCAGATAAGCACATAGAGCAAAATAAAACATAAATATCCGAATAGAGTTGAGTCATACACCCATAGTCAAATAACATATCCAAATACCCCATACTTGGGACACATTGTCCCAATGGGTCAAAATAAGTCTAAAGAAACAAAGTACTCACCGGACAAAGCTGAGCTGCATAATAAATAAAGAAAGAAAATCCTGCAAGCTCTCAATAATCCCGATCCGGTGGTGGTGGTGGTGGTGTTGGTGGCACGTACGGGTGCTGAGATGGGTCGAAAAGATAGCCCATGACATGCTGAAACTAAATCTCAGCCATCGTGTGCTGGTAATGTAGTCTCTCTTGCATCTCTCTAATCTCAGGGACAGGGCAGCGTAGGAATCTATCATCTGACCCGTCAGATCGTCGATCCGACGGTGAGAAACTGGATCCCTCTGTCTGCGTACCCTACGCCTAGCGGGACGTGCTGGTGCTGCAGCCGGCTCCTCCTCAGTCTCATCGTCATCTAAATCAATGACCGGCGCACTAGTCCCAGCTGTATTTGTGCCCGTATCCATGGGAGCACCGCCATCCTCATCATCACCATCATCATCCTCCTCAGCCTCATCCTCCTCACCTGGCCTCTGAGCTGCTGTTGTTGCTGCCTCTCTGGCGTCATCCATCAGCGGGATCCATGCAGTCTGCCAGTAATGTGGATCATATACAGAGAACTGAGCTGACCACCTAATACCATGGGGTGCAGTCTACTCCCAGGGCATCGCCACATATGGCGTAGTAAGACCACGAGGAACCAGTATCCTCTTGGTGATCATCTCTTGAAGCCCGAGCGGCTTGGCAGCCGCCACCATAGTGCATGCACTCAGATCTAGATCCATGTAACTCGCTATATGAGTCACTATCCCTCCGCAGCAGATGTCTCCCTTGGCCTTCGCCTTTATCCTGTGCAAATCCTCAGCCAACATCATCCCAAAATCCGGAACTCCTCCGGTCACCATGCAGTACAGACTCAGAAGCTCACCCTGTCTGATCTTCTGGGGTATCTCAATACGCGCCAGAAGTGTCTCACTAAAGATCCTGTGAGCTAGTCTAAAAGCTAGATGGAATATAATCCACTCCCTGGAATCTCTAGGTCTCCATCTATCAACATGCTCAACCACATGAGCAATTTGTCCTCAGAACTCTCGAGCTACAGCTCGAGAGGGAAAGTCAGCAACAGTAGGGATCGGGAAGCCAAAGATATCCCGCCAGTGGTCCAAGGGAACTAGATAATTCCGGTTCATCAACCGGTACTTCATGGCGCGCTCGGTGGGCAAGTAGGTGACGGAGCTGACAAACTCCAGGGTCGGCTCTAAGTAGGCCGGAGCTCGGATCTCAATGAACTGCTCCAGCCCCACATCAGATATCATACGCCTCAAGTCCTCATCCACATAGAGGCAATCAAAAGCAGAGATGTCCAGGAAGCGTGGTGCAACCACTGGACGGGCCGCTATGCGGTCATCGTCGACCTGGTGACGCTCGTGTATCACCGGTCTAGTACAGCGTGATGAAGAAGAAGGAGAAGGAGAAGATCTATCTCTCAACACAAGCTGCCTGTCACAACTCATTTCCTGCAATCTGTCAGACCACCTCGGTCTCTCTAACAAATCTCAAGAACACCTCGGCCGAGGCGCAGGCCGACTGGACCGAGGCGAGGCGCTGTTCGATTACAACTCTCAAAAATCCAGTTCTTTTCCCCCAAAATCACTACCAAAGGTTCCTATGGGGTAATTAATCCTTTTTCAGCAGAATGCAGGGGCAACCAAAGCCCAAATCGAAAGGAATAAGTGGAAGATGAGGGAGTTAGGGTTTTCTCGAATTTTACCCAGATTTGCTCGATTCGGTTCATTTTCTCTGCAGATTGACGGTTGCAAATCGGTCCTCTACCCTTTCCTTGCTTTTTGGAAGCGAGAATCATCGAAAACTAGCGAAGAACGAAGGAGCGAGGTGAGGATTGCGCCGCGGTCGAGAAGAAGGTAAAGGGAGGAGAGAGAAATCTCAGCCCCCTTTTATACCTTTTTTGGAACTGCTATCACCTCGGTCAAGATGGTCTCGACTGGACCGAGGTGGTACGGACTGAGGTGGATCTTCAGAAACCCTAGTCGCCTCGGTTGCTCAAGAATCATCTCGGTCGAGATGCTGTGACAGCAACCGAGATATGTCTCAGTCAAACTCCGTCTTCTCAAATTCTCGAACTTTTGTCCTTCCAGTTGTGCTCCTAGGTTGTATTCCTTCCTTAGATGTCCCCTGTTGTCTGTCTAGGATGCCAAAAACGAAACAAAGCAAAGCAAAAGCAAACTATCTAATGCTAGACTAGAAAAAAGGGAAAATAAAGCAATACCTTGGGTTGCCTCCCAAGAAGCGCTTGATTTAAGGTCGCTAGTTGGACCGTACGGTGTCTCTAAACATGATGGGAGGTATCCTCACCCCATACTTCACCTTCATCATGGGGTGAGATAAGTAAGTCTATCAAACGTTCCAACAAGTGCAAGTGCTCATCGGGGAATGAATCGTCTATGGGTGGGTCGTCCTTCTCGCGTGAAGAGGGAGGTAGCCGGCTGAGGTGATCCGCAACAGAATTTTCGGATCCCTTCTTATCGCGGATCTCTAGGTCAAACTCTTGAAGCAAGAGAATCCATCGAATAAGGCGTGGCTTGGCATCCTTTTTAGCAAGTAAGTAACGAATAGCTGCATGATGGGTGTAGACAATGACTTTCGCCCCTACTAAGTAAGAACGAAACTTTTCGAAAGCATATACAACCGCCAATAACTCCTTCTCGGTGGTGGCGTAGTTACGCTGGGCTTCATCTAGCGTCTTGCTAGCGTAGTAAATGGCGGTGGTCCGCCCATCCTTCTTTGTCCAAGCACCGCTCCTACCGCCACATCACTCGCATCGCACATGATCTCAAAGGGCAAGGTCCAATCCGGAGGCTGGATAATGGGAGCGGAGATCAACGCTTCCTTAATCTTGTAAAATGCATCAAGACACTCCTGCGAAAACTCAAAAACAGAATCTTTATTCAAGAGGTTAGTTAGTGGTTTAGAAATCTTCGAGAAGTCCTTGATGAATCTCCTGTAGAAACCTGCATGCCCGAGAAAACTACTCACACCTTTAACAAAACAAGGGGGAGGGAGTTTCTCAATGGTCTCGATCTTAGCGCGATCGACCTCAATACCTCGATTAGAAACGAGGTGTCCTAGCATATTGCCTTCATTAACCATAAAGTGACACTTCTCCCAATTCAAGACAAGATTAGTGTCTTCACATCTTTGTAGCACTAGAGAAAGGTTAGATAGGCAATCATCAAAAGAGGAACCATATACTGAAAAATCATCCATAAATACCTCCATGATCTCCTCTATATACTCAGAAAAGATCGCCATCATGCATCACTGGAAGGTAGCGGGTGCATTGCATAATCCAAATGGCATCCTCCTATAATTTAATGTCCCCCATGGACAAGTGAAAGTGGTCTTCTCTTGATCATCCGGATGGATAGGGATCTGGAAGAAACCACTATAGCCGTCTAAATAGCAGAATTGTGAATGCTGGGCCAACCGTTCGAGCATTTGATCAATGAAGGGAAGTGGAAAATGGTCCTTCCGAGTGGACACGTTCAGCTTCCTATAGTCGATGGACACCCTCCAGCCTGTGACAGTCCTAGTTGGGATTAACTCGTTGTTCTTATTCGTCACAACGGTCATCCCTCCTTTCTTCGGAACTACATGTACTGGGCTAACCCACTTGCTGTCCGAGATAGGAAATATGATACCTGCATCCAACAACTTAAGAATTTCTTTCTTCACAACCTCTTTCATGATCGGATTTAACCGTCTTTGAGGTTCTTGTGAAGTCCTATGATCGTCCTCCATTACTATGCATGCAGAAAGAAGGCTTAATGCCAATAAGATCATCAATAGTATATCCCAAAGCCTTTTGATGATTCCTCAGGACATGCATTAGTTTAGATAATTCAGATTCGGAGAGGGAAGCACTAACAATAACGGGATAAGTAGAATCTGGTCCAAGAAAGACATACCTCAAGTGACTTGGGAGTTGTTTAAGCTCCACAACTAAGGGTGCTTTCTGAGGGGGATCCTTGCTTCCTCCTTCCAATGGAGTAGATCGAAGAAGTGGACTTTCAAAAGTCTTAGTTGACATCATCTCGCTTTCGACCTCGGTCGAGGTCCAGAGAGGTTGACCGAGATGTTCTTCAGTCACCTCGCATGGTCGAGAAAGTGCCTCGGTCGAGGTACTGCAACTGGAGATCTTCTTCTCCTGGATTAGTTTTTCAGTTTTAGCTCCTGGATCTTCTTCTAGTGCCTTTAAGCTCCGTATATCTGTATCACAAGAAGCATCTATACCTTCCTCCATTAAGCTAAAGCTAATAACTTTTTCAAGTGGATCTTTAATAAGGATAGAGCTCACCAATTCTCTTGATTCTTCTTCATCATAGATGTTGAAGATATCATCTCCTAGGTGCTCTCCCTTCATAGCCGCAAGTAATGCAAACTCCACTTCATCTCCGCCAATGTTGAATTTAAACTTGGCGTTCTTACAATCCACATTGCAACCCGAAGTTGCAAGAAATGGTCTCCCGAGAATGATAGGAACGGGATAATCTGCGGGAATATTAAGTACAACAAAGTCTATAGGTAAATAAAAGTTACCTAACTTAACCGGAACGTCTTCCAAAATGCCCACGGGATGGGTAATGGAGTGGTCCACCATGTATAACCGTATCTTCACCGGCTTGGGCTCTCCAAGTCCGATCTTATCACATAGCTCCAGTGGGATGATGCTCACGCTGGCTCCTAGATCACATAAGGCTTCACAAGTGACATCCCCAACTTGAATGGGAATGCAAAATGAGCTGGGATCTCTTAATTTGGGTGGCATCTTCTCCTTCATTATTTGAATAAGCTCCGAGAATTTAGATGTCATCCTTACTTCACCAAAGTCTTCCAACTTCCTCTTCCTTGATAGAATCTCTTTCAAGAACTTCCCATAGGCGGGCATCCCTATAATAGCATCAAGGAAAGAGATATTAATGTGTAGTTTATTCATCAAGTCAAGGAACTTACCAAAATGCTTGTCTAGATGTGCTCTGGCCCTTGACTGAGGGAATAGAAGTGGTGGTTTATATGCAGGAGGTGGAATATAAACTTCAGTTTTCTCCTCCGCTTTCTGTGGCTCCACCTCGGTTGGCATCTCGGTCGAAGTGTTCTTCGATTGTACCTGGACGGAGGTGGTCTTCGTCTGCACTGGCATCGACCGAGGCATTGGATCTGCAGTCTTTAGTCCACTCCTCGTCGTTATTGCTGTAATCTGCCCCTTAGGGTTGCTTTCCGTCCTTGCTGGAAGCTTCCCTGGATCTCTTGGCGCTTCATTCGCCTTGTTAAAAAATTGTTGATCTAAGGCTTTTTGTGCCTTCGAAAATGAAGTCATGGACGTCTCCATAGAGTTGAGCTTGATCAAGATGGCCTCCAGCACCGCATCCTTCTTTTCCGGCTGGGACAAACTCGATCCTTGCTCCTGGCTCTTCAATAAAGTAGGAGAAGAAGAAGAAGAAGAGAGAAAAGGATTAGAGGATTCATTCGAATTGGAGTTAGAGTAAGGGTTACCCAAATTTTGGTTGTTTGCCCTCAAATTATTGCTGTTGGATCCTCTATTGTTGTTGTAGTTGTTGATCCGGGAACCGTTGTTGTTGTTCCGGTAACTATTGTTGTTCCTTGATCCTTGATCTTCCTTCTTGGTTTGAGCAACTAAGAGTTCCTTCAATTGTTTCACATCATTCTTCACAGAAGTGAGTTGATCATCGTTTGGTGGAGCATCTTGAAAGTTGACTTCTTTAACTCCACCTTCAGCTCCTTGGTGGGAGTATTTCTCCATGTGCAAAGCTTGCTTCTCTATGAACTCCCAAGCTTCGTCAATTGGCATGTCCATGAACATGCCGGTAGATAGTAGGTGAAGGTTGAACTGGGTGTTTTCGTCCAGTCCCTTGAAGTATATCTCCAACACCTCTATCTTTGGAATCCCATGATTTGGGAAATCCAAAAGAATGTCTTTAAATCTCTCCTATGACTTGGACAAGCTCTCCTTGTCCTTCATGATGAATGCATTAATCTTCCCTCTCGTTTCAGCAGTTTAAGAGGGGGGAAAGAATTTAGTCAAGAATTCCGTCGTCATCTCCTCCCAAGTATTGATTTTTTCTGGAGGAAGAGATTGATACCAAGTAAGAGCTCTATCTTTCAAAGAGAAGTAGAAAGGCCTTAGCTTGTAGTTGTTGTTTTCTATTCTTGAAGGTCTCAAGGTCTCCATCAAGATCTCATAGTTTTGTAGATGTTGATGTGGAGAATCCCTCTCTAGCCCTCAAAACTGGCATTGGTGAATCATGGAAAGAACTTGTGGTCGAAGGTCATAATCATGGTCCACTGGATCACCTAGGTTAACTCCTGGACGCCTTAGTTATTGATTAGGGTCCATCCTCTACCCTAGGGTTTGTGGAATACATGCAAAAAGAACATCTCGGACTGGCATCCGAGGTGGAAGTATCTTGGCCGGGGCAACAGGTACAGGATTCTGCCTTGGTCGAGGATCTGGAGTAGGGTCTTGCCTCGGTTGAGCATCTGGGTTCGGTCGAGGTAGATACTGGTCTCGTAAAGCCGCCATATCTGCTTCGATCGCCTCAGTCCTTGTGCGAGTTTCTTCCCTTTCCAGTCTCAGCTCTTCCTTGCTGAGGCGTAGTTGTTCTAACGCCTCCTTTAATTCGGTCTCAAGATCGCGATTGTCTTGGTTGGCCATCTTCGCTTCTTTCAAGCGTCTTTTGTATGTCTTTTCTGGTTCAGGATCGTAGGGAACGATTTCCTTCCTAGCGCGGGTTCTTTGCATAAACCTAAGAAAAAGAACCTGCGAAAGTCACTCAAGTAGAGTGGTTAGTAGAAAGAGAGGCAAGCGCCCCGAATGCCAACCGCAACCGGCTCGGTCTAGACCAAGTCCCCGGCAACGGCGCCAAAAACTTGTTCGCTCCAAACGGTGTGTGCAAGCTTTAAATTTATAACCCTAGATGTAAGCTTAAAACAAGTATGCGAACCCGCAGTGTACGGGTCAATCGTAGTAAAAAGCAAGAAATTCGTGGGGTCGATCATAGGGACTTAGTGAAACAAAGCAGGTACAGGTTGTCAATGCAACTACTAACCACAAAATCGATTAAAACAATCAAAGATGATAAAAATTCAATTAAGGAAATATGCAATTCTAGGGATTAAAGCATCTAGTTGTGGTTCCAACTCAAGATCTAAAGATAAGCGGACAAAGCTGAGATTTTGCAAAGGGAAGGTGTTACTAAAGTGGAATAGATCACCGGGTAAGTCTCACTACTCACTAATCCCAAACCATAACTCCTATTACCGGCTAAGTCTCAAGGAATTAAGGAAAAGAACTATAACCTCAAACTAACACTCCAACTAAGGGAATAGAATCAACCTTCACCGGGTAAGTCTCAGGCTAACTCACAAAGATGGGATGAAAGCACACTCAAACCCCAATAAAGGATAAACCTTTATTACCTATACTTATGATCTTTGGTAAACAAACAAAGGAAATACCGGGTAAGTCTTATCCTAGGCTTGCATTGAACCAGGAAAGGTGTAATAAGAATAGGATTTGGCAAACTCTAACACTTAACTCTCAGTTTCGGATCAGATAGGTCACCTCGGTCAGAAGAGTTCCACCCCGACCGAGATGTTCATCGACTGAACGAGATGTTCTAGGGTTAAGGATAAAGACTCGAACTTTCAGGGTCCTACTGTGATTTAAGATCATTCTATCATTGTTTTTCCCACAACCTTCAGCCAATCACCCTAGAATCACACAAAGAAATTAGCCAATCATCTTCATGAAAGCAATAATCAAATGTAAGGGAAGAAAGTGAATAATTGAACAAGAAAACCTTAAGAAAAAGGCTTCAATAACTGAATCAATTATCAAACAAACAAGTGTTCCTTGGATCACAATCCAACAAGACAATCAACAAAAAGGGAATCTATGAGAATCTTACAAAACCCTTCACAAAAGCTATAAAAGCTATCAACTTCCTTCCTTCAATCTTCCTTCAACCTTCAAAAAGGTTCTTCAAATCTCCCAGCTGTAGTGGGGTAAAACGGCTGTCTAAGCACTGTCGGTGTTATAGCACGATCCAATATGTGGAAAATCCGACCCTTTTTATAGGAAATTTCCCTCCCAAAGATAAGATATCTTAGAAAGATATTTTCCCATAAAAATAGGTAAAATATATGGGCTAAATTATCTTCTTCCTTCCAGGAATCCAACCTAAAAATATAAGATCCTCTTTCCAAAAATAAAAGATCTTAGCCAAGAATAAAATATCTCTCACCGCGTCCAAGGTGTTCGCCTCGGTCGAGCAGCTCCTTTGGATCACCTCCGGTCGAGATGGTACTGTAGCTGACCCAGGTGAATCAAAACTGAATGTGAAATCTCTCAAATCTGGTCAAAAGTGAATCTTCAATCCATTTCCATGATTCCTGGATTCTTCCTTAAGCTCACGAATGTAGCTCCAATGACTCCTTAGCGCCTTTTGATCCTTTTTAGTCCAAAATGTGCCATTTTACTTACGATTACAACGAAACTTGGTGTAGACCTCGATTCCCGCAAAGGTAGATGAAACGACAATATAATCACATAATATACATCCAAACATGCAGATTATTGAAGATAAAACGTCTAAACAAGTCCCAAAATATAGACTATAATTCATGCTATCAGGAACCCTCAACACTCTGCACACACTCAAATAATGGCTCAGTTTCCCTCAGGAAAGGAGGAAGGAAAGTTTGTTCACACAAGCATCACGAATCAGGAACGAAACGGTTTCTAGAAGTCTATAATTTCTAGTCTCAATGATCTCTAAGAGATCTCCACAATGTAAAGGCTCAAACTTAGTCTTACAGCATACTCAGGGGACAAGGAACATATCCAGAAGGATCAAGGAAAGGAATGAGGAAAGGAAGGAAGGAAGAAACTCACAAGAACGGGAGTTACTATAGAGGAAACGGCAGGGGCGGTTGGACAGGCACAGGGGCGGCACAACAGAGGCGCGAGGGCGATTTTTTGTGCAGAAGCGTTGTCGACTCCTTCGATAGCAAGGAACACATCAAAGGACAAAGCTTGCTCTTCTCAACACACAACCATGTCACAACTCAACCAAGGGTGCCGGTGAACATCATAGGATAATCAACGGAACGCTCGAAAAGAATCAAGGATCAAACTTGATTCTTGGAGAAGAAGAAACGAGAAAACAAAGAGGGAAACGAAACAAAAGAGAAGCAAGGTGCATCAACACATGAACGTGATGAAGAACAAGGGAGGAAAAACTTACACGTTCAGCATCAACACAGTGGCAAGGCTGCAACACTCTAGGGTGGAAGAAGACATAACCAAGAAACAGGGAAAAGAAGAAAAGGCGGGATCATATAGGAGAAGCGGAAAAGATAGATGGAAAGGACGTCTAGGTTTAGAAAGAAGATAAGGAAATCGGCCCATAAAATAGAAGATCGGATATTCTATCTATTGAAGAAAGATAAAACGGACGAAAAAAGATCGGGTGCGATCTACATCGCATCCGCAGGGGCGGATCGCCACAGCCGCAGGGGCGGCCAGCCACAGGGGCAGCCCATTATCACCGCGGGGGCAGTGACAGACACCAAGGCCGCAGGGGCGGCCTTCTTCACCACGGGGGCGGTGAAGGTCAAAACTTGGATCTTACACCGACACATC
The DNA here is from genome assembly GCA_033239045.1 of Fagopyrum esculentum. Taxonomy (NCBI): domain Eukaryota; kingdom Viridiplantae; phylum Streptophyta; class Magnoliopsida; order Caryophyllales; family Polygonaceae; genus Fagopyrum; species Fagopyrum esculentum. The sequence goes on along the minus strand of BSUD01000001.1, from coordinate 49,524,262 downwards.
ATCCTCCGGTGAGGAACATTAGAGCAGATCCGATTGTGGAAGAACCACAAATGCTAGGACAAAGAATGAATCCAACACAACGTACTTGATGACATGAATTATATACCATTATAATCATGCATATTGTAGAGGTTTACCTCGATTTACCTTGCATTTAGAGAGAACTTGTGTACCTTTTAGGCTTTATTCATTTATATTTCGGAAATAGAGGTCTACACGAGTTTTGGTTGAATTGTAGGTAAATTCAGTGGATTTGGAAGCAAAAGTGGAGCAAGGAGCATCTAAGGCCATTAGGGAAGCTAAAGGAGTCTTAGAGGAATCAAAAAGAGCAAAGGAGTTGCGTAAAAGAGTCACAAAAGGGAGGAAGGAAACAAGCCAAAAGAAGAGCATTCTCTGTTGAAGAAAATCGTGCCAATTGCATCTAAATCGGACGATTTTCTCTTATAAAAATCGTACTGTTTTCCATGTAAATCGGCTGGCACGATTTATCTATTTTTCGGCCCAAGGGTAAAGAGGACTCAAAGCCCATCACTTTTAGGCTAGAGAAGTGTTTTGCCAAGTAGCCCATTAGCAAGGAACTAGAGATTGGAACCCTAGGAACGGAAACGGGGGTTCCGGAGCGGGAAATCTTTACACGTTTGAGAGAGATTGAAGACTCTTGGAAGAGGATTGAAGGGATATTGCCGGGAAGTCAATCTTGATCATATTTGTGAGATTCTTTGTTTCCTTTGAAATTCATGTGGTTTGTGAACGCATTTCTAAGTATATTGAAAGATACTTAGATTAGGTTTGATTATGGTTTACAGATTTGGAGATTATTAAGTTTTTATTCAAGATTCGGGTTTATTTGATTTACTCACTCAAACTTAATTTTGATATGATTTTGAAAATGGTTGGCTAAAACCTTTGTGATTCTGGGGAGAATAGTTGATGATTGAGGCTTAGATGATGATAGACTGAACTCATTCAAACATTTGGACCCTGAGAGTTTAGATTTTAACTTTGCGACAACAGGAGTATCGCCTTGTTCTTGAGAAAATCGGACGATTTATGTGTGAACATGTCGATTTATTCCCTTGACGATCTTTAATTGATTTATTCTTTAAACAAAGTTAATCCTTGCCTAAATCCCAACCTTGCTTAACCTTTTTAACCTCTATTTGAGTGTATGAAGAGACTTCATCATTGATTCTACATTTAATAGATTAAGATTACAAGATTTGGGTAATAGAGAGACTCAACATCCTTTATTAAGGTTTTAAGTGTGCTTTCTATCCTTACTTTGGAGAGTCACATCATGGGGTTTTGGATAGTTAGTTTGAGCGTAATTCTTATCCTTAGATCTTTCTATATTGCAGCCTCAACAACCCTTATAGAGAGAACCTTTGGAATAGACAAATAGGCTTCGGAACTTCATCGTACGATATCTACCTTTGAAACACATAACCTTGGCAATATCAACTCTATCCTTTTATCTTTAGAAGTGTCTTGAATCGAAAGCCGCAGTCGGATACTTGAATCCTTGGAATCATTTCCCCCTTTATTAATCACAAAAGCTTTTGCACTTTGTTAGATAATTGAATTCAATTTTATTCTCACCAAATCCCTGAGTTCGACTTTGGAATTTCTTGCCTTACTACAGCTTATCTGTACAATGCGGGTTCGCTTTGCTTTGAGTTCTAGATATAAATTTAAAACTAGTGACACACTCTTTTGAGCGAACAAGTTTTTGGCACCGTTGCCAGGGATCGAACCCGGGTCACCCGCGTGACAGGCGGGAATACTCACCACTATACTACAACGAGTTTTGGTTGAATCTTTGGTAGATCTAGTCTTTTGCATATACCTAAAGAACCTGCAAAGATCACTCAAGTAGACAAATCAAATAACAAGAGCAAGAGCTCTCAAGCTAGACAACCGAAAACCAAATTTGGTCTAGACCAAATCCCCTGCAACGGCGCCAACTTGTTCGCTCAAAGTCAATTTGGTGGAGTAAGTGCTGAATCTCCACACCAACACTTGCAGAATTTCGAGATTTTCATGGAGACGTTGAAGCCGAAGAAAGCTACCACAAGTAATTACAAGATCAAACCGTTCTTGTTTTTCTTTGAAGGACAAAGCTTTAGCTTGGTACCAAACTCTTCCAGCTGCAAAGCTGGCCATATGGGAGGATCTATCTTCGGAGTTCCTTACCAAGTTCTTCCCGCCATCCAAAATGGCGGAATTGAGAGGTAAGATCAATGCTTTTTCTATGAAACCTAACAAAAGTTTGTTTCAATCTTGGGAAAGGTTTCAGGATCTCTTATTGGATTACCCACACCACGGCATTTCAAAGCTGGAATTGTTGGAGATCTACTATAAGGGGTTTGATGTGGAAACACAATTCAATCTCCAATCTCTCTCTTGTGGCACATTCAAGGACATGAGAGAAGATGATGCTTGGGACTTCATTGAGAAGCAAGCCCAGGTGATTGAGAAGTATTCCCACCGAAAGGTGGATCCAAATAGCCGGAATCAAGGAGATCCGGGAGCTAAGTTGAACCACTCTGCTCAAACACAAATATTTTCCCTCAACAATGAAATCAAAGAGTTGAAGGAAGTCATCAAAACTAGCCTTCAAAAGGCAAAGGAGCAAGAAGCCAACTATATAGGGAGGGATAACAATCAAAGGAATGACTACCGGAACAACAACCGGAGCAACAACTGGAATAACAACAATAGGAACTCCAACAACAACAATTGGAGATCCAATCAACAAAATCCAAGTAATCCCTATTCACATGCTGAAAAAGCTTTAACATCTCCATCTTCTTTTATTCCTTTGAAAAGCCAGGAGCAATCATCAAATGGATCGAACAAGACAGAGAAGGAGAAGCCCGATCCCATGTTGGAGACGATCCTAGGAAAGCTACAAGGATTGGAGAGTTATATAACTTCGGTTGATAAAGCTCACAAAGCTTTAGAAAACCAAGTATATAGCAAAGCCGGAGAAGTCCCAAGAGATCAAGGGAAGCTTCCCGGGGAGACGGAAGATAACCCAAAGGGAAGGGTTATGACAATCACTACTAGAAGTGGCGTAACAACCACCGATCCTCAACCTAAAGTAATTGAAACCAACACCGAAGAAGGAAAAGAAAAAGAGAAGGAAGATGTCTATGTTCCTCCTCCCGCCTACAAACCACCTCTACCTTTCCCTCAATCTAGAGCGCGGGTGCGGCTAGATAAACACTTCGGTAAGATTATTGATCTTATGAGTAAGCTGCATAATAATATACCTTTTATGGATGCAATTTTAGGTATGACAGCTTATGGGAAATTCCTAAAGGAAATCCTCTCTAACAAGAGGAAATTAGAAGACATTGGAGAAGTCAAGATGAGCACGAAGTCATCCGAACTCATCAAGACTATGACAGAGAATATGCCACCTAAGCTACGTGATCCAGGATCATTTTGCATACCCATCACCTTAGGAGAGGTTACTTATGATGCACTTTGTGACCTTAGAGCAAGTGTGAGCATTATACCGCTTGCTTTATGCAAGGTGGTTGATCTAGGAGAGCCTAGACCGGTGAAGATGACGCTTTACATGGCCGATCGTTCCATCACCAGGCCAGTTGGGATAACAGAAGACATTCTTGTAAAACTCGGTAAGTTTTACATTCCTATAGACTTTGTCGTTCTTGACATCCTTGCTGATTATCTAATTCCCATCATTCTTAAAAGACCATTCCTTGCAACCTCGGGATGCATGGTAGATTGCAAGAATGGACAACTATCCTTCAATATAGGTGAAGAGAAAGTTGAGTTCGTACTCTCCTCTTTAATCAAAGAGCCAGCTTTGAGAGAAGATGTTTTTAACATCTTTGATGAAGAAGAGTCTAGAGAGGTGGTGAGTTCGATCCTAATGAGAGATCCACTTCAAAAGGTTCTTAGCATGAGCATCATGAAGGAAGGAGTAGAGCATGATTATGATGATGAGGTAAAAGCATTGGAAGATAAAGAGAAAGAGCCAGGAGCAGGATTTGAAGAGTTGAAATTAACCCCGGAAACTGTGAAAAAAATCGACCTACACGAAACAAATCACACGATTTTTGAAAAGGCAAGTCAATTTTTGACAATAGGAAGAAAAATCGACCCAAAAATCGGACGATTTTCTTCAAAGGGGGGCGATTTAGCGTTGATTTCTCCGGTTTCTACGAACTTGACTGCAGTTGTTCTCAACTCTAATAGTGCACCTTCCCCACCTTCAGAGGCTTCTCCCATGACATTAGAAGGTCATGAATCATCGATAAAAGCACCTCCTTCATTGGAATTGAAGCCCCTTCCTACACACTTAAGGTATGCATTCCTTGGGCCTAACTCTACATATCCTGTTATAGTTAGTGCAAACCTGAATGATGATGAACTAGAGAAGCTTATGAATGTTCTAAGACAACATAGGAGAGCATTAGGCTATACTATTGATGATTTGATATGCATTAAGCCTTCTCTATGTATGCATAAAATCTTAATGGATGAGGATTACAAACCTTCAAGTCAACCTCAAAGACGGTTAAATCCGATCATGAAAGAGGTCGTGAAGAAAGAAATCCTTAACCTACTTGATGCAGGTATCATCTTCCCTATTTCCGATAGAAAGTGGGTGAGTCCGGTGCAGGTAGTACCAAAGAAAGGAGGCATTACCATTGTTGCCAACAAAAACAACGAGCTTATTCCCACAAGGACAATTACGGGATGGAGAATATGCATCGACTACCGTAAGCTGAATGTGGCCACCAGAAAGGATCACTTTCCCCTTCCTTTTATTGATCAAATATTGGAAAGGTTAGCCCAGCATTCTTACTTTTGTTATCTAGATGGATATAGCGGTTTCTTTCAGATTCCCATTCACCCGGATGATCAAGAGAAGACGACCTTCACGTGCCCATGGGGTACGTTTGCTTATAGAAGGATGCCATTCGGCTTATGCAACTCCCCAACCACCTTTTAAAGGTGTATGATGGCAATCTTTTCAGAATATGTAGAGAATATCATGGAAGTATTCATGTACGACTTTTTGGTATATGGTTCTTCCTTTGATAACTGTCTCTCTAACCTTTCACTAGTTCTTAAGAGATGTGAAGATACTAACTTAGTTTTAAACTGGGAGAAGTGTCATTTCATGGTCACCGAAGGAACTGTGTTAGGTCACTTAATATCAAATAGAGGAATAGAGGTTGATAGGGCTAAGATAGAAACTATTGAGAAACAACCTCCTCCATCTTCTGTGAAAGGAATTAGAAGCTTTTTAGGACATGCAGACTTCTATAGGAGATTCATAAAGGATTTTTCTAAGATTTCAAAACCCTTAACTAATCTTTTAATGAAGGACGCAACTTTCGAGTTTTCAAAAGATTGTCAGGTTTTTGCAGGATCAAAGAGGCTTTGATTTCAGCACCTATCATCCAACCACCCGATTGGACTCTTCCTTTCGAGGTCATGTGCGACGCAAGCGACGTCGGTATAGGGGCTGTACTCGGACAGAAGAAAGATAGTCATACACACGCCATCTACTATGCTAGCAAGACGCTAGACGAAGATCAATCGAATTATGCTACTACGGAAAAGGAACTTCTAGCCGTAGTTTATGCTTTTGAAAAATTTCGTTCCTATCTTGTAGGTGCGAAAGTGATAGTCTATACGGATCATTCAGCAATCCGTTACTTGTTCACAAAGAAGGATGTGAAGCCGAGGCTTCTAAGATAGATCTTACTCTTACAAGAGTTCGATCTAGAGATCCGTGACAAGAAGGGCTCAGAAAATTTAGTTGTTGACCATCTTAGTCGTCTTCCACACCTCACCGACGAGACGGATGAGCTCCCTATAGACGACTCATTTCCTGACGAACAACTACATGAGATTGAAGAGTGTCTTCAACATATCTCGAAAGGTAATGATTCATGGTTTGCTGACATTGTAGATTACCTTGTTTGTCAGGAGATTCCCCCCGGACTTTCATATGCTCAAAGAAAGAAGTTCTTTAAGGACGTCCGGCATTTCTATTGGAACGAGCCTCTTCTCTTCAAAAGAGGTCCCGATGGCATATACAGAAGATGCATTCCGGAAGACGAAGTGGAAAGTGTCATCTGCCATTGCCACTCTCTACCTTGTGGAGGACATGCTAGTTCCCACAAAAATTGTGCTAAGGTACTTCGTTCCGGTTTCTTTTGGCCCACCTTATTCAAAGATGTGCAAAAATATGTTGTTGCTTGTGATGCTTGTCAAAGGACAGGTAATATTTCTAGGAGGAACGAAATGCCCCTTAACAACATACAAGAAGTGGAGATATTCGATGTATGGGGAGTAGACTTTATGGGACCATTCCCATCCTCTTGTGGAAACCAGTACATACTTCTAGCCGTAAACTATGTCTCAAGATGGGTAGAAACAATCGCTTCTCCTACTAATGATGCAATGGTAGTGGTGAAGTTCTTCAATAGAACGATCTTCCTGTTACGCTAAAAAGTGTGCACGCAATAAGCCTTAAATTTATACTCGTTATAATTATCCTACTCCCAGCGCACCCGCAGTGTACGGGACGTATGTAGCAAGATAAGTATTCCAAGGTCGAACGCAAAGACTAAGGTGAAATCGAATTTAAATTGTGATTGAATTTAGCAAGACCTAAGTTTAAAGGAAAAGAGAAAATAAAGGAAGAAAATCTCAATTGTTTTGGTTGTTTTTAAGTGATCACATCAAAGATCAAATGCAAGCAAACAATTAATCAACTAAATCGGAAGATTAGCACAAATAAACAAATCAAACAAGATATTGATCAAGAGAAAGGAAGGACGGATTCTAGGGGTTGGAAATTCCGGTTATGGCATAAAACTCAAGTTATCTACTCATTCTTTGGATTGATTATGATATGTTGGGATTAAGTGTTCCTAAAATGGGATCAATTACCGGGTAAGTCTCATGATCCAACTAGTCCACACCTAAGGTCTCATTACCGGTTAAGTCTCTAAGAACCTAAGGATAGGAATTTAACACAAACCGGATTGTTTGATTAGGGATCTAACCTATCCTTACCGGGTAAGTCTTGGAGAGGGAAGTCCTAATCAACTATCCTAGCACATTTAATCCAATGGCGGCTTATTAGGCTCACCATTACCTAAGGTTTTGCTATTTTAGATTCTAAGGGCAAGGATTACCGGGTAGATCTCTCCTAGCACTTAGTCGCTACACTAGGACACCCTAGGGTAGGTTAAACTCAGCAAAGACTTAGGGTTTCAACAATTTTATGGATCTAAGGTAAGATTCTTCGAACCAGGAAGAATCACGGTTTGTTCTACAGAAACCACGACCGTGGTTCTTCAAGAACTACCCGTGATTTCTAACAGTAGCTACGTTCATAAGCAAGAATCATCCAAAGGTAAAATTAAGTTTGTCCTATCATAGTTCTAGCCACAACCATTCTTTCCTTACCCTAGAATCACATCAATCTAGCCTACAACATTCATGATAGAAATCAAAGCAAACAAACATATATTCATAACCTCCATTGCAAGAAGATGAGAGAAAGAAGATGAACAAATGAACTTTAAACACAATCCAAATCTGAAGATGAAATTAGAACGACTTACAACCCTTCCAAAGGAAGGTTCAAGAGTTCATAAATCTCTAGAAATAAATCCGAAAATACAAGAGCTAAGTGTGTCTTCTCCTCTCCTCTTCAATGGCTCCTTCCTTCTTCTTTTTGCACTTTCCTTCCTAGAAAAAATTCCTTCTTCTTCTTGGAATATATTTTGTTAAAGAATAGAGAATGTGTGAGCTGCTCCCAAACTACCCCCAATTCCCCGCTGCCTCAAACAACCATCAAGGACCACTTTTTATAAGCAATTTTTTATGTGCTGGCCATGAGAGTCGTGGCACAGCTGTCACGAGAATCTGGCAAAATCCACGGTCATTTCCACGGCCGTGGTTCTTCAGAGAACCGTGATTCTGTGCAGAAACTTTGCCTTGGACAATTAGGCTGTGGTTTGGTGCATGGCTTGTGTAGGAAAGGTTCCTTGAGTCTCCTCAACCCTTGGCTTGCGTTCCCATGAGTCTGGAAACGTGTCCTCTGAATGAGCGACCCTTAAACGCATCGTTTTAGCTCGAAACTTCCCGAAATACCTATAAAACGCACACAAGTCCGTGTAGACGTCTATCTCGACAAAATATATGTTTTGAGTGCAAAACGTATTGGACTAGTGCTAGATAATGAATGATTGAGCGAGAATCCTATCTAAATGTACGCCTAAAACTATGCTATAAATCGTGTTATCAAAATACCCCATACTTAAGGTTTGCTCGTCCCTGAGCAAATTCCCAACTATAGACTAAGAGATGACATGATTTATGTATGCAGAAAAATGGCAAAATCTTTTTGGTTTTGTGCTTCTACTATTGGATCACCTTCATAGTCATGATCATTGGCAATTGGATAAGCAATTATGTATCATACAATAAGGGCATGGAAAGACAATTGTACTTAACTCAAAAGCATGCATGAGATGGGAGGACGGAGATGTCGAGAAGATCAAGAGTCTATCCAATCTAGATTACTAAGTCTTACAAACATGCAAGTAGGTCATAAGGGCTTGTGACATAAAGGGCTAAGAAACGTTTTAATTGGGGAGGGGAATTTTCTAGGTATGTGATGCTAATCCGGGAATGGAACTAACTTCACTTCCTTGTCCTCGATCAACTTCCCCCAAGTGTGTATTTTTTTCCTATCTTGCTTTCTTTTCTTTTTCTTTAACTCATTTTTGAGACAATGGCATTGGTGTACAATAGCCGAAACCTCGGTGATTAGCCATCCTCGGGCTTTTTCTCTTTTTCGAGGTGCATCCACACCGGGCACACATACCAAAGCTCGTTAGGGCTATTGGTTCATTTGACTTTGGCAAGGCACCAACACCCGATTATGTGAAGTGTCCCGAGTTACTTATCATTTAAACCAACGCCCCCAAACCTATTTTGGCTACACTTCCACCATAATTTCAGCATTCCATTCACGACATTCTTTTCATTACATCTTCACCCCGCACTTGCTTTTTACACATTCAAACACACTAGCATGCTCCTATTCCCGGATGGTTTTAAAAGGAGGTCAAATTTTATATCAATTGAGGTGCTCAAGCAATCATGATCAAGATGAGAAGTAAGGAAAGATGAAATGCCTTATTCATTCCTAGATGGTATGCAAGAACTATCATGTAATTTCGACTTTCAATACTCAATCCATTCTAGGCAATCACCATGATCTCAAGTCATTCATGGAATTTAAGAGAAGTAGTTCAAGTCCACATATGCATTTATCAATTCAACACATAAGGCCATTCATAGCCAATCACAAGACAAGTTTCATCATTAGGATCATATCCAAGCCTAGAAAGCACAAAAATTTTGAAATTTTCTGATTTTTATGGGATTTTCGATTTAAGTATGTACAATGCAAGACACATGCAAATATTAACCTATCCTAGATGCTCATCATGCAAAGGATCATGCGAACCCCACCCCATACTTAGAAACACATTGTCCCCAATGTGGTATACAAGTAAAGAGAGTGAAAGAAGGTTCTCACAATGTAAAAGTGTTTGCTATGGTATTTGGGAATTCTCAAGTGGATTGATGTTTGATGATCCTTTCAACCATGGTAGAGAGCTCTAAACATCCATCAAGCTTTGAAACCCGCGCTAGGCACCGCTAGCCGTCCAAGTTCCGCGTCCGCTCCACCCATAATTGGTTAGGGTTTCATCATCATCATTTCCGAGAGAGGCTTCCGACGCCATTAATGCTTCTAGCATACACATGAAGTAGACAAAACACACAAAGCACACAAAAACAGAAAAAATCTAAGCAAAAATGAAGGAAAAATGTTACCGATGGTTGCCTCCCACCAAGCGCTTCTTTAAGGTCATTAGCTTGACCAAACTTCGGGAGCGTCTATTCAAGGTGGAGCGGGGCAATCATGTCTATCGGGGCTCCCGGAATATACTTCTTCAAGCGATGCCCATTCACTTTGAAATCTCCACAATGCTCCCCTCCTATCTCAATAGCTCCATGGGGAAAAATCTTCTTTACCACATATGGCCCGGTCCATCTTGATTTGAGCTTTCCGGGAAAGAGTCTTAGCCTCGAGTTGAAGAGAAGGACAAGATCTCCTTCATTCAACTCCTTTGGAATAATCCTCTTGTCATGCCATCTTTTGGTTCTCTCCTTGTAAATCCGGGCATTCTCATAAGCTTCCAACCGGAGCTCCTCAAGGGCATTGATATCAAGCAATCTCTTCTCTCCCGCCTCCTTGAGGTCAAAATTCAGCCACTTAATGGCCCAATAAGCTCTATGCTCCATTTCCACCGGAAGATGGCAAGACTTGCCATAGACCAACTTGTAAGGAGTGGTGCCAATAGGTGTTTTGAAGGCGGTTCTATATGCCCATAGTGCGTCATTGAGCTTCATAGCCCAATTCTTCCTTGTCCTAGACACCGTCTTCTCGAGGATGGCCTTGATCTCACGGTTGGAGATCTCCATTTGACCACTAGTTTGGGGGTGATAAGGTGTTGCTACCTTATGAGTCACCCCATGCTTAGCCAAAAGTGCTCCAAAATTCCTATTTGTGAAGTGCTTCCCTCCATCACTAATGATCACCCTTGGTGTTCCAAACCTAGGGAAGATCACTCGGTTGAAGAACCGCACCACCACCTTGGCATCATTGGTAGGAGAGGCGATGGCCTCTACCCATCTTGACACATAGTCCACCGCCAATAGGATGTAGAGATTGCCACATGAGGAAGGGAATGGTCCCATGAAGTCTACACCCCACACATCAAAAATCTCAACTTCTTGGATGTTTATCAAGGGCATTTCATTCCTCCTTGAGATGTTCCCCGTTCTTTGGCAAGCATCACATGCCGCTACAAAACCTTGCACATCTCTAAACAAGTTAGGCCAATAAAAACCGGATTGCAATACCTTTGCACACGTTTTGTGTGAGCTAGCATGGCCTCCACATGGTAAGGAGTGACAATGCCGGATCACACTCTCCATTTCATCTTCCGGTATGCATCTTCTAAGTACCCCATCCGGGCCTCTCTTGAATAGAAGTGGCTCACTCCAATAGTAGTGCCTTACATCGTTGAAGAACTTCTTCCTTTGTGCATATGTAAGCCCGGGAGGTACTTCCTCACACACCAAGTAATTCACAATGTCGGCATACCATGGCTCACTTCCTCTAGCCACGTGGAACAAACATTCTTCCATCATTTGCAATTGTTCATCCCGGAATGAGTCATCTATCGGGATGTTGTCTTTCCCAAGCTCCAATGGTGGGAGTCTACTAAGGTGATCCGCTACGGAGTTCTCGGATCCTTTCTTATCTCGTATCTCCAAATTAAACTCTTGGAGAAGGAGGATCCACCAAATCAATCTTGGTTTGGCATCCTTCTTTGTAAGTAGATAACGGATCGCCGCATGATCCGTGTAAACTATGACCTTCGCTCCAACAAGGTACGAGCGGAACTTTTCAAATGCATACACCACCGCCAACAACTCTTTTTCGGTGGTAGCATAGTTGAGTTGGGCTTCATCTAGCGTCTTGCTAGCATAATAAATGGCATGAGTGCGCCCTTCCTTTCTTTGCCCTAAAACGGCCCCAACGGCCACATCACTCGCATCACACATGATCTTAAACGGTAAACTCCAATCCGGAGGTTGCATGATGGGTGCGGAGATCAAGGCGTTCTTCAACCTACAAAACGCTTCAAGACAATCTTTGGAAAAAACAAAATCAACATCTTTCATTAGTAGGTTAGTGAGAGGTTTAGAAATTTTAGAGAAATCTTGAATAAATCTCCGGTAGAAACCGGCATGCCCTAAGAAACTCCTTACCCCCTTCACCGAGGTAGGTGGTGACAACTTCTCTATCTTTTCAATCTTAGCCCTGTCAACCTCAATGCCACGGTTAGACACCAAGTGTCCTAACACAATACCTTCACTCACCATGAAGTGGCATTTCTCCCAATTTAAGACAAGATTTGTCTCCTCACATCTTTGCAACACTAATGACAAATTAGCCAAGCAATCATCGAAAGAAGAACCATAAACAGAGAAATCATCCATGAACACTTCCATGATATTTTCTATGTATTCCGAAAATATAGCCATCATACACCTTTGGAAGGTGGCGGGTGCATTACACAACCCAAATGGCATTCTCCTATATGCAAAGGTACCCCATGGACATGTAAAAGTTGTTTTCTCTTGGTCATCGGGGTGGATAGGGATTTGGAAGAATCCACTATACCCATCTAGATAGCAAAAGTGAGAGTGTTGAGCTAATCTTTCTAGCATTTGGTCAATGAAGGGGAGGGGAAAGTGATCTTTCCTAGAGGCCATGTTCAATTTCCTATAATCTATACACATTCTCCATCCCGTGACCGTCCTAGTCGGTATTAGTTCATTGTTCTCATTAGTTACTACCGTCATTCCACCCTTCTTAGGTACCACATGAACGGGGCTAACCCACTTACTATCCGAGATAGGGTAGATAATTCCCGCATCTAGCAACTTAATGATTTCCTTTTTGACCACCTCTTTCATTATAGGATTCAATCTCCTTCGATGTTCAATAGAGGGTTTGTGGTTATCTTCCATCATTATCTTATGCATGCACAAAGATGGCTTAATGCCAACCAAATCATCAATAGTATATCCAATGGCTTTCCTATGCAATCTTAGTTCATGCAGCAATTTAGCAAGTTAATCATCACTCAAGCATGCATTAACAATCACCAGATATGTAGAATTATCACCAAGGAATGCATACTTTAAATGAGAAGGGAGGGGTTTGAGTTCAAGTGATGGAGGACCTTTATTGGTTGAAGATGATCCAAATAAGATTGGATGAGATGAATCCAAGGCAAAAGAAGACTCTTCTTGGCTCCTAGAAGCTTGATCACCATCAAAAGCTGATTCAGGGAAAACCACGGTTGGAAACACGGGTTGCTCATCTTCCACGGCCGTGGTTCTTGCTAAGCTTGCTTCTCGGAGTTGTCCAGAGAGTTTGACGGCCGTGGAACCTAAATCTCGACCGTGGAACTTCCAGCTGTTCACAATTTCTTCATGGCTCTCAAATCCAACTCTTGGCTCCTCTTCCAAGGCCTCCAAGGATTTGATCTCTTCATTGCATTCCTTTTCAATGTCTTCCTCCATCATACTCAAGGTAAGAACCTTCTCCAAGGGGTCCTTGATCAAGATCGAGCTTACTATTTCTCTAGATTCTTCTTGCTCGACTATGTTGAAGATATCTTCATCAAGGGTTGGCCCTTTCATCATTGTGGACAGCTTGAACTTGATGTTCTCCTCTCCAATGTTGAAGGAGAGAGTCCCGTTCTTGCAATCCACTAAACATCCGGAGGTGGCTAGGAAAGGTCTTCCTAGGATGATGGGAACCGGGTAATCCGCCGGAATGTCCAACACTACAAAGTCAATGGGCACGTAAAATCCTCCCAATTGCACCGGAATGTCCTCTAGAATCCCAACTGGATGAGTGATAGAACGGTCCGCCATATAGAGAGTCATCTTGACCGGCTTTGGTTCTCCTAACCCGACCTTGTTGCTAAGTGCAAGCGGTATGATGCTTACACTTGCTCCAAGATCACAAAGGGCCTCGTATTTCACATCTCCCACTCCTATTGGGACGCAAAAAGAGCCCGGATCCCTTAGCTTGGGAGGCATTGCTTCCTTCATTGTTTGGATTAACTCCGAGGATCTCTTGGTCATCCTAATCTCCCCATACTCCTCCAACTTCCTTTTGTTGGAGAGTATTTCCTTCAAGAACTTTCCGTATGCCGGCATTCCTAAGATGGCATCCATGAACGGAATGTTAATATGTAACTTGGACATTAGTTCAAGGAACTTACCAATGTGATTGTCCAAACGAGCTCTTGCTCTTGATTGTGGGAATGGTAGTGGTGGCTTGTATGGAGGCGGTGCCACATAAGTTGGCTCTACATCCTTGCTCTTCCCTCCATCTTCATGCTTTCTTCCCTCTTCTACCACTACTTGACTCCCCTTAGCTTGATCCTTGGGCAAAGGATCCTTCATACTCAACCCACTCCTTGTTGTGATAGCCAAAACTTGACCTCTTGGGTTGTCTTCGGTTCTTCCGGGAAGCTTCCCCGGATCTCTATGTGCTTCACCCGCCTTTTGAAAGACTTGTGCTTCCAAGACTTTTTGAGCCTTAGAAATTGAAGTGACGGTGCTCTCAAGTCCACTCAATCTTCCTAGCAATTGTTCAAACATGACTTCGGTCCTATCCTTTGAAGGTTGAGTAAAACCGGGTGGAGGTTCTTGTGAAGCTCTTTGTGGTGGAGTTGCACTTGTGGAGGCGGGAGGGTTCAAGGCTCCATCCGGATTAGAGTAAGAAAATCCGGGATGGTTGTGGTTTGGCCGGTAATTGTTGAATTGCCGGTTGTTGTTGAAATTTTTTGGGCCTTGGTAATTGTTGATGTTGCCCCTTCCCATATAATTCACATCTTCCTCCTTGGAAGACAAGTTAGCTCTTGGAGGTGCTTGAGGAGTTGCTTGGCTCTTCAAGGTGGTAGTACATAACTCTCTCAAGGATTTCAACTCGTTGTTGATGGTGTCAAGCTTGAAATTGCTCATGGTGACTTCACTCACCTCATATGCTCCCGCCTTTCTTCCCTCGCTCTTCCTATGAGAGTACTTTTCAATCACTAGAGCTTGCTTCTCCACAAACTCTCAAGCATCATCTACATGCTTCTCCATAAATGTCCCACCGGAAAGAGATTGAAGCTTGAATTGGCTATCTTCATCATGCCCTTTGAAATAGATCTCTAATAGCTCAATCTTTGGTATGCCATGGTGCGGACAATCTAGGAGAAGGTCCTTAAATCTCTCCCAAGACTTGAACAAACTTTCTTTATCCCTCATCACAAAGGCATTGATCTTTCCTCTTAATTCGGTGGTCTTGGAAGGTGGGAAGAACTTGGTCAAGAACTCGGTTGTCATCTCTTCCCAAGTACCAACTCGCCCTTGCGGAATAGATTGATACCAAGCCAAGGCTTTGTCCTTAAGAGAGAAGGAAAAGGCCCTTAGCTTATGGTTGTTGCTCTCCAATCTTGGTGGTCTAAGAGTCTCCATCAAAATCTCATAGTTCATCAAATGTTGGTGAGGAGACTCTCCTTCCATCCCTTCAAACTGATTATGCCGGATCATTTGAAGAACTTGAGGGCGGAGCTCATAGTTGTGGGTTGCGGGATCTCCTAGATTCACACCCGGTCGGTGTGCTCTTTGTGCCGGATCCATACGTCTCCCTAGGGTTTGTGGCTCCTCAATAGCAATGGGAACAACCCTAACATTGGCCGCCGGCTGCGGTTGTGGTGGAGGTGGTGGAGGTTGTCGGCGATTAAGCTCTCCTTGAACAAGGGCTTGCCTAATCTCCTCAATCTCCCTCCTTGTTTCCTCTTGCCTCTCATTGGCAAGTCTCCTCTCTTCCTCTAAGAGCTCATCTCTTAGCCTTATTTGCTCTAAGGCTTCATCCAATTCAGCTTGAAGATTCCTACCGGCCATCTCTTTCTCCTTTCGGATGTTCTTAGATCTAGATCGAAGGGTTTTCTCCGGTTCGGGATCGAATGGAGCTAAATCCTTGCCACGAGATCTTCGCATACACCTAAAGAGCAATAGATGTCCTGAAAAGCAAAGACAAAAACCAAAAAGAGATCAAAAGAAACAAGAAAGATCTACACTAGAGACAATCACAAAATAGACTCAATCTAGACCTAGTCCCCGGCAACGGCGCCAAAAACTTGTTACGCTAAAAAGTGTGCACGCAATAAGCCTTAAATTTATACTCTTTATAATTATCCTACTCCCAGCGCACCCGCAGTGTACGGGACGTATGTAGCAAGATAAGTATTCCAAGGTCGAACGCAAAGACTAAGGTGAAATCGAATTTAAATTGTGATTGAATTTAGCAAGACCTAAGTTTAAAGGAAAGGAGAAAATAAAGGAAGAAAATCTCAATTGTTTTGGTTGTTTTTAAGTGATCACATCAAAGATCAAATGCAAGCAAACAATTAATCAACTAAATCGGAAGATTAGCACAAATAAACAAATCAAACAAGATATTGATCAAGAGAAAGGAAGGACGGATTCTAGGGGTTGGAAATTCCGGTTATGGCATAAAACTCAAGTTATCTACTCATTCTTTGGATTGATTATGATATCTTGGGATTAAGTGTTCCTAAAATGGGATCAATTACCGGGTAAGTCTCATGATCCAACTAGTCCACACCTAAGGTCTCATTACCGGTTAAGTCTCTAAGAACCTAAGGATAGGAATTTAACACAAACCGGATTGTTTGATTAGGGATCTAACCTATCCTTACCGGGTAAGTCTTGGAGAGGGAAGTCCTAATCAACTATCCTAGCACATTTAATCCAATGGCGGCTTATTAGGCTCACCATTACCTAAGGTTTTGCTATTTTAGATTCTAAGGGCAAGGATTACCGGGTAGATCTCTCCTAGCACTTAGTCGCCACACTAGGACACCCTAGGGTAGGTTAAACTCAGCAAAGACTTAGGGTTTCAACAATTTTATGGATCTAAGGTAAGATTCTTCGAACCAAGAAGAATCACGGTTTGTTCTACAGAAACCACGACCGTGGTTCTTCAAGAACTACCCGTGATTTCTAACAGTAGCTACGTTCATAAGCAAGAATCATCCAAAGGTAAAATTAAGTCTGTCCTATCATAGTTCTAGCCACAACCATTCTTTCCTTACCCTAGAATCACATCAATCTAGCCTACAACATTCATGATAGAAATCAAAGCAAACAAACATAGATTCATAACCTCCATTGCAAGAAGATGAGAGAAAGAAGATGAACAAATGAACTTTAAACACAATCCAAATCTGAAGATGAAATTAGAACGACTTACAACCCTTCCAAAGGAAGGTTCAAGAGTTCATAAATCTCTAGAAATAAATCCGAAAATACAAGAGCTAAGTGTGTCTTCTCCTCTCCTCTTCAATGGCTCCTTCCTTCTTCTTTTTGCAGTTTCCTTCCTAGAAAAAATTCCTTCTTCTTCTTGGAATATATTTTGTTAAAGAATAGAGAATGTGTGAGCTGCTCCCAAACTACCCCCAATTCCCCGCTGCCTCAAACAACCATCAAGGACCACTTTTTATAACCAATTTTTCATGTGCTGGCCATGAGAGTCGTGGCACAGCTGTCACGAGAATCTGGCAAAATCCACGGTCATTTCCACGGCCGTGGTTCTTCAGAGAACCGTGATTCTGTGCAGAAACTTTGCCTTGGACAATTAGGCTGTGGTTTGGTGCATGGCTTGTGTAGGAAAGGTTCCTTGAGTCTCCTCAACCCTTGGCTTGCGTTCCCATGAGTCAGGAAACGTGTCCTCTGAATGAGCGACCCTTAAACGCATCGTTTTAGCTCGAAACTTCCCGAAATACCTATAAAACGCACACAAGTCCGTGTAGACGTCTATCTCGACAAAATATATGTTTTGAGTGCAAAACGTATTGGACTAGTGCTAGATAATGCATGATTGAGCGAGAATCCTATCTAAATGTACGCCTAAAACTATGCTATAAATCGTGTTATCACTTCCCAAGGTTCGGGACTCCCCGAACCATCATTAGTGATGGAGGAACGCACTTCACAGCCCGTCGATTTGAGACTTTATTGGCTAAGTATGGGGTGACCCATAAGATAGCTACACCATACCATCCGCAAACTAGAGGACAAGTCGAGATATCCAATAAAGAGATTAGGGGAATTTTAGAGAAAACTGTCTCTAAAACAAGGAAAGACTGGTCGATGAAGCTCGACGATGCATTGTGGGCATACAGGACAGCCTTTAAGACACCAATAGGTACAACTCCATATAATCTTGTTTATGATAAATCTTGTCATCTTCCTGTAGAGCTAGAGCATAAAACATATTGGGCTGTCAAGTGGCTCAACTTTGACATGAAAGAAGCCGAAGAGAAGCGGCTCTTGGATATCAACAAGCTGGACGAGATCCGGCTGAATGCGTATGATAACGCAAAGATCTACAAGGAAAGGACGAAGCGTTGGCATGATAAGCACATTATTCCAAAGGATTTGAAAGAAGGAGATCAAGTTCTTCTATTCAACTCAAGGCTTCGACTATTCCCACGTAAGCTTAATTACCGTTGGACAAGCCTTATGTAATTAAACGAATTTTCCCTCATGGTGCAGTTGAAGTATGGGGTGAACAAAGTGGAAATTTCAAAGTAAACGGCCAACGGTTGAAGAAGTACACACCGGAGATTCCGGTTGAGGAGATAGCCCCTATCCTTCTCCATTGAACACCACAACGAACACCGTCCAGCTAAAGACGATAAATCAAGCGCTTCTTGGGAGGCAACCCATGATAGTATAACTCCTTCCTTCTCTTATCACTTAGTTTAGCTTAGTTTAGTTGTTTTGCTTATTTTGTGTTTGCTTTTATTTGTTCCTCGATGCACTCTTGGTTTGTTTGTGTCAAAAAGCGTAGGAAATTAGGTCCAAGTTGAGAAATCAATGAAGATAGGGGACATTAAATAGTTCAAATTGCAATCTTCAAGGAAAACAAGGAAAGAAATCGAGCTACACAAAGCAAATCGTTCGATTCAGGAATAGAGCAAGACGATTTTTTGGCAACAGGGAGATAAATCGACCCCTAGATCGACCCCCTAAGGAAAATTGTCCGATTTTCTTCCTTGTGCTGAGAAAGCGAAGGAAAATCGCCCCGACAAATAAATCGCCCCTAAAAATCGTCCGATTTTCTTCACTAAACCTCCGGCCTATATAAAGCCTTCACCACTCGATTCTCTCATTCCACACTTCTTCATTCCCGATTTCCCTTTCTTCCAATGAGCCAAAAATCGCCCACCCTCTCATCTCCTCATTCCTTAATTGTTTTGAACGATTCTTGTCCCTAAACTGAAGCATTTTCGACAAGGAAGAAGGATCTAGCAACAACAAGCTTGGCAATCGACTCATCCATCCGGAATTCAGGTTTTCCAATTCGAAACCTATGTTTTTCGCTCGATTTTGATTCTCGCTAGAGATTGTTTGCAGAGATCTATTGAGGGGTTTGCTTAGAAACAACTATAGGAGACTGTGTGTGGTGATAGTTTGCTCAGAACTTTACAAAATTGTGAAAATTGTTGAAATCGACAGAAAAATCGTGCCAACCCAGATAAATCGTCCGATTTTTTGTTAGAACAACCCGATTTTTTGTTGCAAAATGGAGACTTTGAAAAGAATCACTCGAAATGCGGGGAAGAAGAAATGATCTTCTTCCAAAGCCCCTCCCCCACCACCACCACCCTCTGAAGCCAAACCAAATCTCCCCCTCCCCTATCAAACCATAAGAAGAGATATGAACATCTCTTAGATCGTCCTTTCACCCCTCCTCGATACTTTGTGCTATATGACTTAGATTCCTAGTTTGTTCGAGAGGATGTGGACATGATGTTAGATAGAGTTGGGCTGAGTCAGTTTGCCATGATTAGGGAAGATGCTTACACCGAGATCACCCTAGAATTCCTTAGTACGTTTGAGCATGATCCTAGAGAGAGGACGGTCTCTTTCCGCCTCATGAACCAAAACCATGCTATGACTATTGATGACTTTGGGGACTTGTTTGGTTTTCCCTACTCTTCTGCAGGCACATTCGCGAGAGGAGTGAGTGCTAGTGCCTTTTGGGAAACCATCTCAGTAGGAGAGTATGGTGATGATAAGTGGAGACCCGGAAATTCGAAAGAAACTAGCATGTACAACCTTTCCTTCAAGGTAGTGCATAGTATTCTTAGTAAGAGCTTATTTGCATGGACGAAGACTCCACAAAAGCTCAAGGCTGATGAGCTCTTTATCCTGTATTGTATGACTTGCAGCACCATCCCTGACATCACCTAGATGCTTGCTGGCTATCTAGGAAAGATAGCCAACAAGGAAAAGGGTGACATATGTGCTGGAGGCCTTGTCACTCATGTGGCAAAGCATTGGAGTTAGATTTTTCGGATTGCACCTTAGCTGAGAATGCCCAACCCTTAGGATCACAAAGGTTGGTAGTGTGACAGGTCTTGATTCCACGAGGGAGAGGAACTCTTCATGTGCCCATGCCGTGGGCAAAGGATCCACAAAAGAAGCCATCCGAGATAGTATGGAAGTCCGAATACACCATTCGGAACAAGAGGAATTGGAAGGAGACTTTTGTACTGATGCTTGAGGAGGTAGCTCTTCCTTGTTATTATGATGATGATGCAGGTGATACTGAGGATGAGGAGGATCATGAGGATGCAGTACACTGGGGGGACAATGCTCGAGTTTGAGAGTGACACTTATAATGGTCACGCCACGGATGCCATGGATACCGACACTCATGGTGCAGGACCTAGCCGGACTAGTCGAGGCACCGAGTATACAAAGAATGAGATGCAACCACCCCGTCACTCCATTGCACACGCTCCTAGCCACGGTAGAGGACATGGACGAAGACATGGACTTCCCCGACATTTTAGAGACTTAGTCTCTAGCTTCCAGGGACTACGCACCGACTACCATGATCTATGCTCAGATTATCAGGCTCTCCACACCGACTATAGCACCTTGAACACTCAGTTCAAGGCATACCGGCAGGAGACGGATGCTAGACACTCCTCCAATGATGGCTAGATGAGAGACATGTACTACCATCAGTTCGGCCACTTCTATGACCCCAGCGTGCCGATGTATCCATATCCTCCACCTCCACCACCACCGACCGAGGATTGAGATCCCACTCCTTTTTACATTGTAAGTATTTTTCTCCATCTTATGCTTGATTTTTCACATTGGGGACAATGTGAAGATTAAGTATGGGGTGGGGGTACTTACAATCTCTTTTACTTCATTTTGGCACTCTATGCACTTTGTATTACCTTGATGATTTGGCTTGTAATAACTCTTGCACTACTTGCTTTCCACTATGACATTCACATTTGCATGCTTCCTTTCAAAAATTATGAGTTTTCAAAAAAACATTTGTGCTTCTTATGATGGAAATGACCTCTATGATGAGAATTGTGATGTGGAAAAGGCAAAAAGATGACATGGTTATGTTGAGATCTTAATTATAGCATGAATGAGCTTACTTTTCTTACTTGAACACATGAATGGTTTATATGATTTTGATGGTTTGATAAGAGAATGAAATAATGGTCGAAGCTATATTATAAGTTCTTTTGCATCATATAAGAATGACCAAGGCAATTCACTTCTTCTCTAATTCATATCTTGTTCATGCTAGCTCCTCAATGAAATATGTGACCTCCTTTTTACCATCCGGGAATTAGGATAAGTGATTGAAAAAGGCATGTTTGATGTGGGAGGGCCAATAAAAATGTGTTAAGTGAAAGTTTAGCAAATTATAAGTTTGGGGACGTTGAACATGAGGATGAGTAACTCGGCACCATTCACATACCCGGGTGTTTGTGTCTTGCCAAATTCCGATTGAACGACAAGTCATAACGGGATATGGTATGTGCATAAAGGGTTTGAGGCATCTCGAAATTGAGAAACGCCGATCTCCTAGGCTTCGGTTATTGTGCACCGCTGTCCATACTCTCAAAAAAGTAAAGTATAAAGAAAGCAAAGCTTTTACATGCAAATCATGTGTGGTGAAGTAAAGTTCTTGAAGGTATTATGTTGTTCCTCTTTCCTGGATTAGCACCGCAATTCCCTAAAAGAATTCCCTCCTTTAACACGTTTCTTAGACCTTTCTTTGATTAGAAGACCTTGAGACTTTTATGCATGTATTTAAGACTTCATGGCTTAGACTTGTTTGATTTCAATTGCCTCTACATCTTTATCATGTCTTTTATTTGTGTTTTTGAGAAAGAAAAGAGAGTTAGTTCAGATTCTTATTATCATTGATACATGCCTTGTCTTTCTAGCCTTGAAACACCACTTTGAGGGTGATCCAATAAGAAGAAGCACTACCAAATGAAAAGTTTTTGAGTTTTCATATATATATATATATATATATATAATCCATGACATCTTGCATTCTAAATTTGAGTCTTGCTTGGGGACAAGCAAGGGGCAAGTATGGGGTATTTTGATGACATGAATTATATACCATTATAATCATGCATATTGTAGAGGTTTACCTCGATTTACCTTGCATTTAGAGAGAACTTGTGTACCTTTTAGGCTTTATTCAATTATATTTTGGAAATAGAGGTCTACACGAGTTTTGGTTGAATTGTAGGTAAATTCAAGGGATTTGGAAGCAAAAGTGGAGCAAGGAGCATCTAAGGCCAATAGGGAAGCTAAAGGAGTCTTAGAGGAATCACAAAGAGCAAAGGAGTTGCGTAAAAGAGTCACAAAAGGGAGGAATGAAACAAGCCAAAAGAAGAGCATTCTCTGTTGAAGAAAATCGTGCCAATTGCATCTAAATCGGACGATTTTCTCTTATAAAAATCGTACGGTTTTCCATGTAAATCGGCTGGCACGGTTTATCTATTTTTCGGCCCAAGGGTTAAGACGACTCAAAGCCCATCACTTTTAGGCTAGAGAAGTGTTTTGCCAAGCGGCCCTTAGCAAGGAACTATAGATTTGAACCCTAGGAACGGAAACGGGGGTTCCGCAGCGGGAAATCTTTACATGTTTGAGAGAGATTGAAGATTCTTGGAAGAGGATTGAAGGGATATTGCCGGGAAGTCAATCTTGATCATATTTGTGAGATTCTTTGTTTCCTTTGAAATTCGTGTGGTTTGTGAACGCATTTCTGAGTATATTGAGAGATACTTTGATTAGGTTTGAATTTGGTTTACATATTTGGAGATTATTAAGTTTTTATTCAAGATTCGGGTTTATTTGATTTATTCACTCAATCTTAATTTTGATTTGATTTTGAAAATGGTTGGCTAAAACCTTTGTGATTCTGGGGAGAATAGTTGATGATTAAGGCTTAGATGATGATAGACTGAACTCATTCAAACATTTGGACCTTGAGAGTTTAGATTTTAACTTTGCAACAACAGGAAAATCGCCCTGTTCTTGAGAAAATCGGATGATTCATGTTTGAACAGGTCGATTTATTCCCCTAACGATCTTTAATTGATTTATTCTTTAACCAAAGATAATCCTTGCCTAAATCCCAACCTTGCTTAACCTTTTTAACCTCTATTTGAGTGTATGAAGAGACTTCATCATTGATTCTACATTTAATAGATTATGATTACAAGATTTGGGTAGTAGAGAGACTCAACATCCTTTATTAAGGTTTTAAGTGTGCTTTCTATCCTTACTTTGGAGAGTCACATCTTGGGGTTTTGGATAGTTAGTTTGAGCGTAATTGTTGTCCTTAGATTTTTCTATATTGCAGCCTCAACAAACCTTATAGAGAGAACCTTTGGATTAAACAAATAGGTTTCGGAACTTCATCGTACGATATCTACCTTTGAAACACATAACCTTGGTAATATAAACTCTATCCTTTTATCTTTAGAAGTGTCTTGAATCGAAAGCCGCAGTCGGATACTTGAATCCTTGGAATCATTTCCCCCTTTATTAATCACAAAAGCTTTTGCACTTTGTTAGATAATTGAATTCGATTTTATTCTCACCAAATCCCTGAGTTCGACTCTGGAATTTCTTGCCTTACTACAGCTGATCCATACACTGCGGGTTTGCTTTGCTTTGAGTTCTAGATATAAATATAAAACTAGTGACACACTCTTTTGAGCGAACTAACCCGCACAATTGGAATAGATTTCGGAAATCCAATTGACCATGATTATGAGTTTTGCGCTAATGTCATCACTATAATCTGCCAAAATCAATTTGGAGGATCCCTAGGGGAGTCTCCTCATTTACATTTACAAAATTATGAAATTCTTATGGAAACATTGAGACCCACTAGATTAGAAACTAACAATCATAAATTGCGAGGTTTTTTAATTTCTTTGAAAGACAGGGCGCAAGCATGGCTTCAATGTTTACCGCATGGAATAATAAACACTTGGGAGGACATGACCTCCAAATTTCTTACAAAATTCTTCCCACCATAAAAAATTGTTGAATTTAGAGGCAAAATTAATGCTTGTACCATGAAAGACAGGGAGAGCTTGTTCGAATCTTGGGAGAGATTCAAGGACCTTCTACTTGATTGTTCCCATCATGGAAAATCAAGTTTTTACTAAAGCTCCAAAAGCTCCAAAAGCCTTGGAAAATCAAGTTTTTACTAATGCAGGAGAAGTTCCTAGGGATCAAGGAAGACTTCCTAGAAGGACGGAAAATATCTCAAAGGGGCAAGTGATGGTAATCACCACAAGAAGCGGAATTAAAATTAATGAGTCATTGCCCAAGGGCACTGATAAAGGGAAGCAACCAATGATCGAGGAGGAACCGGAACCAAGCAACAAGGAGAAGGAGAAAGAAAAAGGACCGGTTTATGTACCTCTTCCTGCATACAAACCACCTCTACCATTCTTGCGATCTCGCGCTAGAGCGCACCTCAACAAACATTTCGGTGAGTTCCTTGAACTTATGAGCAAATTGCATATTAATATCCCGTTCATGGATGCCATTGTAGGTATGCCAGCATATGGGAAGTTCTTAAAGGAAATCCTCTCCAACAAGAGGAAATTAGATACGTTGGGGAAGTAAGGATGACCAAGAGGTCATCCGAACTAATCCAAACAATGAGAGAGGAGATGCCACCAATGCTAAGGGATCCCGGATCCTTTAGCCTTCCCATAGGAATTGGAGAGGCAACTTATGAAGCCTTATGCATTCTTGGAGCACGTGTGAGTATCATAACACTTGCGTTATGTGAGAAAGTAGGACTTAGAATGCCAAAACCCACCAAGATGACACTCTACATAGCGGATAGATCAATAATGCGACCGGTGGGAATTCTCGATAACATTCCTGTCTTGATACGTCAGTTCTATATCCCCATTGATTTTATAGTATTGGGCATTCATGCAAATCATCCGATTCCAATTTTACTTTTGCAGACCGTTCCTTGCAACTTCGGGTTGCATGGTAGATTGCAAGAATGCAACGCTCTCTTTCAACATAGGTGAAGTGCTTGTTGAATTCCAGTTGGAAGCTATGGTCAAAGGGCCAGCCCTTGGAGAAGATGTTCAACATCTATGATGAAGAGGAATCAAGGGAGATAGTGAGTTCTATTTTGCTCAAGGATCCACTACAAAAAGTCGTAAGTATGAGCATCGTTAAAGAGGGAATAGAGGAAGACTGCGACTCTGAAGTACGAGCTTTAGAAGAGTTGGAGGAAGATCCTGAAGGGGAATTTGAAGAATTAGAATAAGGCACGAAAATTGCCAAAAATATCGGTCAAGTACAACTTTCCACGGCCGAGATTTTAATTAATTCACCCGTGATAAACTATGTCGATGGTCACCTCGACAGGAATCTCGCCCGAGATTTTCAAGGTCAGGCCGTGGGATTTAGAAATTCTGAGACTTCTCCAAAACTCCTTAGAAGCATTCCCGGACGTCTCCCCATCCCTTCTACAGCCATGGAAGCATCCCGCGATGCTTCGGAAGACTAAACACCTCTACAAAGGAACCTTCTACCTTGGAGTTGAAACCACTTCCTACACACTTAAGGTACGTATTTCTAGGACAAAACTCTACATATCAAGTCATACTTAGTGCTAACTTAACTGATGATGAAGACAATAGATTGATGAATGAATTGAAATTGCATAAGAATGCCTTGGGACTATTGATGATCTAGTTGGTATCAAACCTTTTTTATGCATGCATAAGATTTTTATGGACGATGATCACAAACCTTCACGAGAACCTTAAAGACGGTTAAATCCGATCATGAAAGAGGTTGTGAAGAAGGAAATCTTTAAGTTGCTTGATGCAAGTATTATTTTCCCAATTTCTGATAGCAAGTGGGTGAGCCCCATCCATTTAATGCCAAAGAAGGGGGAATGACCGTTGTGACTAACAAAAATAACGAGTTAATTCCCACAAGAACTGTAATAGGATGGAGTATGAGCATCGACTACAGGAAGTTGAACGTTGTAACAAGGAAGGATCACTTCCCTCTTACTTTCATCGATCAGATGCTCGAGAGATTGGCACAACAATCACATTTTTGTTACTTGGATGGGTATAGCGGATTCTTCCGATTCCCTATCCATCCGGACGATCAGGAGAAGACTACCTTTATGTGCCCATGGGGTACATTTTCTTATAGGAGAATGACATTCGGACTTTGCAACGCACCAACCACCATCCAAAGGTGCATGATGGCAATATTCTCCGAATATATAGAAAACATCATGGAGGTGTTTTTGGATGACTTTTTCCGTTTACGGTTCCTCTTTGATGATTGTCTAGCTAACCTTTCTTTAGTTCTTCAAAGATATGAAGACACTAACCTTGTGTTGAATTAGGAAATGTGTCATTTTTTGGTTAGCGAAGACATTGTTTTAGGACATTTGATCTCAAACCGCGACATTGAGGTTAATAGGGCGAAGATAGAAACCCTCGAGAAACTACCTCCACCATCATCGGGTAAGAAGTTTTCTTGGTCATGCCGGATTTTATAGAAGGTTCATAAAAGACTTTTCTAAAATTGCTAAACCATTGACTAACTTACAGATGAAGGATGTGGTTTTTGAGTTTTCGAAAGATTGTCTAGATGCCTTTTTCTAGATAAAAGAAGCTTTAGTGTCAGCCCCCATCATTCAACCGCCGAATTTGAATCTTCCATTCGAGATCATGTGTGATGCAAGTGACGTAGCCGTAGGAGCGGTACTTGGACAAAAGAAGGATGAACGCACTCATGTCATCTATTATGCTAGCAAGACGCTAGACGAGGCTCAACTCAACTACGCTACAATCGAGAAAGAATTGCTTACGGTGGTTATGCTTTTGAGAAATTTTGTTCCTACCTTGTGGGAGAGAAAGTGATCGTCTATACCGACCATGCAGCAATACGGTATTTGCTCACCAAAAAGGATGCAAAACCATGGCTTATTAGATAGATTCTCCTCCTCCAAGAGTTTGATCTAGAGATTCGGGACAAGAAAGGATCCGAGAACTCTGTGGCGGATCATCTAAGCCATCTACCCCACATCACAAGCATGAAGGATTATCTCCCTACTAATGAATTGTAAGAGCCTTAGTCTTTGGAGCCTAGACGAGCGAGAGATCCTTAGCCTTGACCAGTCAGCCGCCCCTGCGTCACAAAGGAGCCGCCCCTGCGCCTAGGCTGGCCGTCCCTACGGCTCTGTGGCTAGTGCAACCGCTTTTGTTGACTCTTGACCCTACATTGCGGCTGGCTTCCTACAAAAGCTTCTTGAGACTTCAGATGAGAGGTTTCCTTACCTCTTTTCAGCTTCATCTTCATCCTCACGTTCTTCCTCTTCTCTTTCCTTCTTCTTGATCTTCTTGATCTCTTCTTGCTTGTGTGAGTGTGTTTATGAGAGTTGGATGTGTTCTTGAGCTTGGCTGGTCTTGATGATGTTGCTGAAGGTTGTTGGAGCTGTGTTGAGGTGATTGGCGAGTTGTTGCTCCATAGTTGCAGCCTAGGGCTTGTGTGGTAAGTTTTCTCTTCTTCTTTCTTTCTTTCTTCATCCTTGCTTCTTCTTCTTCCTCTAGCTTAAGATCACAAGTTTGGTCTTGTGTTGGATCTTCCTGGATGTTTTGATGATCATATATGTGTATATACATATGGGTTGATATGATGTGTCGAAGATGTGAAGAGAATCGAGAAAGAGATCGAAGAGAAGTCGGGACCAACTCAATGTGCTGTTGGCCGCCCCTGCCCCTAACCTGAGCCGCACCTGCGCCTAGTGTGGAGCCGCCCCTGCGCCCTGGTGAGCCGCCCCTGCACCTCACTGGTCTGGCTGGTGTATTCTTGCTTCTGTTTGTGCATACCTTGTTGGTATGTCTTCTTCCCTTCCTTTCCTTTGGCCTTGGATTAGTTGCTAACTAGGTTAAGAGGTTTAAGATGAGTTATATGCTAGAGATGTGCCTTAGGCACCTGTGTTAATGTTGAGAGTATGCTTGTTCGCTCCAAACGGTGTGTGCAAGCTTTAAATTTATAACCCTAGACGTAAGCTTAAAACAAGGATGCGAACCCGCAGTGTACGGGTCAATCGTAGTAAAAAGCAAGGAATTCCAGGGGTCGATCACAGGGACTTAGTGAAACAAAGTCCAATTACGGTAAGCTTTAGCAATTACTAACCACAAAGTAATTAAAACAATCAAAGATGATAAAAGTCAATAAAGGAAATATGCAATTCTAGGGATTAAAGCATCTAGTTGTGGTTCCAACTCAAGATCTAAAGATAAGCGGACAAAGCTGAGGTTTTTGCATAGGGAAGGTGTTACTAAAATGGAATAGATCACCGGGTAAGTCTCACTACTCACTAATCCAAAACCGTAACTTCTATTACCGGGTAAGTCTCAAGGAATTAAGATAAAGAACTATAACCTCAAACTAACACACCATCTAAGGGAATAGAATCAACCTCTACCGGGTAAGTCTCAGGCTAACTCACAAAGATGGGATGAAAGCACACTCAAACCCCAATAAAGGATAAACCTTTATTACCTACACTTATGATCTTAGGTAAACAAACTAAGCAATTACCGGGTAAGTCTCATCCTAGGCTTGCATCGAACCAGGAAAGGTGTAATAAGAATAGGATTTGGCAAACTCTAACACTTAACTCTCAGTTTTGGATCAGATAAGTCACCTCGGTCAGCCAAATTCCACCCCGGCCGAGATGTTCATCGATTGAGCGAGATGCTTAGGGTTAAGGTTAAAGACTCGAACTTTCAGGGTCCTACTGTGATTAAGATCATTCTATCATTGTTTTTCCCACAACCTTCAGCCAATCACCCTAGAATCACACAAAGAGATTAGCCACTCATCATCATGAAAGTATTAATCAAATATATGGGAAGAAAGAGAATAATTGAACAATAAAACCTTAAGAGAAAGGCTTCAATAACTGAATCAATTTTCAAACACAAGCGTTCCTTGGATAGAAATCCAACAAGACAACAAACAAGAAGGGAATCTAAGATGATCTTACAAAACCCTTCAAAAAGCTATAAAAGCTATAGACTTTCTTCCTTCAACCTTCAAAAAGGTTCTTCGAATCTCCCAACTGGAGTATGGCCGCTGCGGTGTAGTAGGTGTAAGCGAGGTGATCAAGGTTGTATAACGTGCTATGCGGGATGTCGGATTTATGGGAAATCTGACCCTTCTTATAGGAAAATTACTCTCCAAAGATAAGATATCTTAGAATGATCTCTTCCCATAAAAATAGGTGAAATATATGATCTAGCATATCTTTTCTCTTCCAGGAGCCAAGCCCAAAAATATAATATCTCTTTCCAAAGATAAAAGATCTCAGCCAAGAATAAAATATTCTCGCCGCGTTCCAGGTGTTCGCCTCGGTCGAGTCGACTTCTCTGGATCACCTCGGTCGAGGTGAATCTGTAGTCAACCGAGGTGAATCACAACTGAATGTGAAATCTCTCAAATCTGGTCCAAAGTAAATCTTTAATCTATGGCTATGCTTCCTGGATGTTTCCTTATGTTCCCGAATGTAGCTCCAATGACTCCATAGCTCCTTTTGCTCCTTTTTGATATAAAACGTGCCAATTTACCTACAATTACAACAAAACTAGGTGTAGACCTCGATTCCCGCGAAGGTAGATGAAATGGTAATATAATCACATAATATACATACAAACATGCAGATTATTGAAGATAAAACGTCCAAACAAACCCCAAAATATAGACTATAATTCATGCTAACAAAATACCCCATACTTAGCCCTTGCTTGTCCTCAAGCAAGTTCCGCATATAAAAGGAAAGATAGAATGGATTATAAATCAAGAAAATCAATGAAAAGTCTTACAAAACAGTTTTATGGTGTGCAACAATCATAGATCACTCTAAGAGAATACTTCATGGACTTCAAAATCAAAATATCATCAAAACATTTTATAAATATAAGAAAGTTGTTCATCTTTGCATAAAATCGTAGAATGCATAATAAGTCATAATTATCGAAATTAATCATGCATAATCAAGTTTAAACCACTAACTCAATCAACAAGCTCGAGGTCTCAAGGGCTTCCCAACAGAAAGGTCAAGAAACGTGTAGGGTAGGGGTGTATGTAAGCTAATGTGGTGCTAGAATCCGGGAAAAGGATATACTTCACTTTCACTTTGACTTTCAACATCTTCCACCAATAAGCTTTGCTTATTTCACACTTTTTCTTTTACTTTACTTTTTGGGATGCATGGACAGAGGTGCACAATAACCGAAGCCTAGGAAATCAGCAATCATCAATTTCTTGAGATGCATCAAACCCTTGATTCACATACCATGACTTGTTAGGAATATCGCTCAATCCGACTTTGGCAAGACACAAACACCCGGCTATGTGAATGGTGCCGAGTTACTCATCATCATGATTGACTTCCCCAAACTTATTTCTTTCTTTCTAACACTTTCACTTTCAGCCAACTTCTCAACTTTTACTTCACTTGCTTTCACCACTTCGCTTGCTTCTGAATTCCCGGATAGGTAAAGGGGGCAAGAATGTATATGAGGGGCTAAGCATGATCAAGAAGAAGAAGAGAGAAGAATGAATTGCCTTGGTCTTTCCAGGAAGAAAGTGAGAAAAGTCATAACGTGGTGTCAACCTTCAAATTCAACATAATTTGGACAAAAACAAAGTATTAAACATGCCAAAAATTTCAAACAAAGCATTTAGCAACTTAAACATATTATAAAACCTTTCAAACACATAAAGATTTCAAAACCAGTCAGTAAGCAAGATCTTCACTGAGATCATATCCAGATAAAAAGCACAAAAATCGTTTCGAAAACTCTCAATTAACCCACCTCGGTCGAGGTGTTCTTTGGTCATCCGAGGTGAAACACCTCGTTCGGCCAGAACTGCCCCGGTCGAGGTCAAAATTTTTTTATTTAAAACCAGTTTTTTTTACGTTTTCTCAATCAAATAACCTGTATGTATGCATGCAATCTCAGATAAACATATAGAAGCAAAATGAAGCATAAATAAAACATAAATATCTTATAAAGTCGAGTCATACATCCATAAGAGTCAGATAATACATCAATAAACACCCCATACTTGGTACACATTGTCCCTAGTGGGTCAAAATAAGTCTAAGGAAATAAAATACTCACCGGACATAAAGCTGAGCTGCATAATAAATAAGAAATAAAATCCTGCAACTCTCAGTAGTAACGATCCGGTGGTGGTGGTGGTGGCACATATGGATACTGAGACGGGTCGAACGGGTAGCCCATGATGTGCTCAAACTGAATCTGAGCCATCAGATGCTGGTAATGCTGTCTCTCCTGCATCTCGCGGATATCCAGTGATAAGGCAGCATAAGAATCGATCATCTGATCCGTCAGATCATCGATCCGACGGTGAGCCTCTGGATCTCTTTGTCGGCGTGCTCTACGCCTAGCAGGTCTCACTGGAGATGTGGCTGGTGCAGGCTCAGTATCATCATCATCAATATCAATAACCGGCGCACTCGTCCCGGCAGTATCTGTCCCTGTATCCATCGGAACTCTATCATCCCTATTATCATCAGCATCAACAGTCTCCTCCTCATCCTCCTCCTCAGTTGGTGCAGATGCTGCCTCTCTCGCATCCTCCATCAGTGGAGCCCAAGCAGTCTGCCAGTAATGAGGGTCATAAACTGTAAACTAGGCTGACCACCTGATCCCCTGTGGTGTAGTCGGCTCCCACGGCATCGCCACATATGGCGTAGTCAGTCCTCGGGGAACCAGAATCCGCCGGGTAATCATCTCCTGCAGCCCTAGCGGCTTGGCAGCCACCACCATAGTACAAGCGCTGAGGTCCATGTCCTGATAGCTGGCGATGTGGGTCACAAGTCCTCCGCAGCAGATGTCCCCCTTTGCCTTGGCTTTGATCCTGTGCTGATCCTCTGCCAGCATCAAGCCAAAGTCGGGGATCCCTCTAGTCACCATGCAGTAAAGGCTAAAAAGCTCCCCCTGTCGGACCTTCTGGTGCGTCTCAGTACGCGCCAGAAGCGTCTCGCTGAAAATACGGTGAGCTAACCTAAAGGCTAGGTGGAAAATAATGCGCTCCTTGGATTCTCCAGGGCGCCACCTGTCTACGTGCTCAACTATGTGAGCAATCTTACCCCAAAACTCTCTAGCTACAGTCCGGGAAGGGAAATCAACAGCGGTCGGGGCCGGGAAACCAAAAATGTCTTGCCAATACTCTAAAGGAACTATGAAGTTCCGGTTCATCAACCGGTACTTCACAGAACGCTTTGTGGGGAGGTAGGTGAAATAGCTAACAAACTCTAAGGTGGGCTCTAAGTAGGCAGGTGCACAGATCTCAGTAAATTTATCTAGCCCTACCGTCGATATCATCCGTCTAAGGTCTCCGTCCACATGGAGACAATCAAAAGCCGAAACGTCCAGAAAGCGTGGTGCAATCACTGGACGGGCTGCAATACGGTCATAATCGACCTGGTGTCGCTCGTGGATCACCGGTCGATAAGGTCTGGAAGAAGAGGAAGAAGGGGAAGGGGAGGATCTATCCCTAATGGCAAGCCGTCCGTCAGAACTCATTTTCAAAATAACACTGTCAGGTCACCTCGGTCGGTCTGACAACACTGAAGAACACCTCGGCCGAGGCATAGCACGACTGGACCGTGGCGAAAAACTGCGCGACTAATTTCCTCAAAAATCCAGTTCTTTTCCCCCAAAATCACTACAACTGGTTCATATGGGGTACTTAATCTGTTCTTCAACAATTGTGGGGCAACCAAAGCCCAAATCGAAGCAAAATCAGCGAGGTTAGGGTTTTGTTCTATTTTACCTCATTCGGCCGTTTCGGTTCGATTTCTTCGCAGATCGACGCTTGCACTGGGATCCTCTACGCTTTAATCGCAGTTTGGAAGCGAAAATCTTCGAAAACGAGCAAGAATTGAAGGGCGAGGTGAAAGGGAGTGCCGCGGTCGAGGGGGTAGGTAAAAAGAAGAAAGAGAATTTTTTCCCTTTTTATACCCTTTCTGGAACTGCTGTCACCTCGGTCGAGGTGGTCTTGACTGGACCGAGGTGGTGCGGACCGAGGTGGCTCTTCAGAAACCCTAGTCGCCTCGGTTGCTCAAGAATCATCTCGGTCGAGGTGTTTTGATAGCAACCGAGATGTGCCTCAGTCAAACTTCGTCTTCTCAAATTCTAGAAGTTCTGTCCTTCTAGTTATGCTCCTGGTTTGTACTCCTTCCTTAGATGTCACCTGTTGTCTGTCTAGAACGCCAAAAACAAAACAAAGCAAAGCAAAAGCAAAACTATCTAAGCTAGACTAGAAAAAGGGAAAAGAAAGCAATACCTTGGGTTGCCCCCCAAGAAGCGCTTGGTTTAAGGTCGCTAGTTGGACCATAGTGCGTCTCTCAAACGTGATGGGAGGTGCCCTCACCCCATACTTCACCTCCATCGTGGGGTGAAGTAAGTAAGTCTATCAAACGCTCCAACAAGTGTAAGTGCTCATCGGGGAATGAATCGTCTATAGGTGGGTCGTCCTTCTCGCGTGAAGATGCAGGTAGCCGGCTGAGGTGATCCGCAACAGAATTTTCGGATCCCTTCTTATCGCGGATCTCTAAGTCAAACTCTTGAAGCAAGAGAATCCATCGAATAAGGCGTGGCTTGGCATCTTTCTTAGACAGCAAGTAACGGATGGCTGCATGGTCGGTGTAGACAATGACTTTCGCCCCTACTAAGTAAGAACAAAACTTCTCGAAAGCATATACAACCGCCAATAACTCCTTCTCGGTGGTAGCGTAGTTGCGCTGTGCTACATCTAGCGTCTTGCTAGCATAGTAAATGGCGGTGTTCCGGCCATCCTTCTTCTGTCCAAGCACCGCTCCTACGGCTACATCACTAGCATCACACGTGATCTCAAAGGGCAAGGTCCAATCCGAAGGTTGGATAATGGGAGCGGAGATCAACGCTTCCTTAATCCTGTAAAAAGCATCAAGACACTCCTGCGAAAACTCAAAAATAACATCTTTATTCAAGAGGTTAGTTAGAGGTTTAGAAATCTTGGAGAAGTCCTTGATGAATCTCCTGTAGAAACCTGCATGCCCGAGAAAACTCCTGACACCTTTAACAGAACAAGGGGGAGGGAGTTTCTCAATAGTCTCGATCTTAGCGCGATCGACCTCAATGCCTCGATTAGAAACGAGGTGTCCTAGTACACTGCCTTCATTAACCATAAAATGACACTTCTCCCAATTCAGAACAAGATTAGTGTGTTCACATCTTTTCAGCACTAGAGAAAGGTTAGATAGGCAATCATCAAAAGAGGAACCATATACAAAAAAATCATCCATAAATACCTCCATGATCTCCTCTATATACTCGGAAAAGATAGCCATCATGCATCGCTGGAAGGTAGCGGGTGCATTGCACAATCCAAATGGCATCCTCCTATAAGCAAATGTCCCCCATGGACAAGTGAAAGTGGTCTTCTCCTGATCATCCGGATGGATAGGAATCTGGAAGAATCCACTATAGCCGTCTAAGTAGTAAAAGTGTGAATGTTGGGCCAACCGCTCGAGCATTTGATCAATGAAGGGAAGTGGAAAATGGTCCTTCCGAGTGGCTGTGTTTAGCTTCCTATAATCAATACAAATCCTCCAGCCCGTAACGGTCCTGGTTGGGATCAACTCGTTGTTCTTATTCGTCACAACGGTCATCCCTCCTTTCTTCGGAACTACATGCACCGGGCTAACCCATTTGCTGTCCGAGATAGGATATATGATACCTGCATCCAACAACTTAAGAATTTCCTTCTTCACAACCTCTTTCATGATCGGATTTCACCGTCTTTGAGGTTCGCGTGAAGTCTTATGATCATCCTCCATTAGAATTCTATGCATGCAGAAAGAGGGCTTAATGCCAATAAGATCATCTATAGTATAACCCAAAGCCTATTGATGCTTTCTCAGGACATGCATTAGTTTAGACAATTCAGATTCGGAGAGGGAAGAGCTAACAATAATGGGATAAGTGGAATCCGGTCCAAGAAAGGCATACCTCAAGTGATTTGGGAGTTGTTTAAGCTCCACAACTGGCGGCGCTTTCTGAGGAGGATCCTTGCTTCCTCCTTCCAGTGGAGTAGATTCAGAAACTGGACTTTCGGAAGTCTCAGTTGAAATCGTCTCGCCATCGACCTCGGTCGAGGCGCAAAGGCGTTGACCTAGATGTTCTTCAGTCGCCTCGCTCAGTCCAGAAGGTGCCTCGGTCGAGGTACTGCAACTGGAACCGAAACTGGAGATCTTCGTCTCCTTGATTAGCTTCTCAGTTTTAGCTCCTGGATCTTCTTCCAGTGCTTTTAAGCTCCGTATATCTGCATCACAAGAAGCATCTATACCTTCCTCCATTAAACTGAAACTAATAACTCTTTCGAGTGGATCGTTAATAAGGATAGAGCTCACCAATTCTCTTGATTCTTCTTCATCGTAGATGTTGAAGATATCATCACTAAGCTGCTCTCCTTTCATGGCTGCAAGTAATGCGAACTCCACTTCATCGCCACCAATGTTGAATTTCAACTTGGCGTTCTTGCAATCCACGTTGCAACCCGAAGTTGGTAGAAATGGCCTCCCGAGAATAATGGGATCTGGATAATCTGCGGGAACGTCAAGTACAAAAAAGTCTATTGGTAAATAGAAGTTACCTAACTTGACCGGAAAGTCTTCCAAAATGCCCACGGGATGGGTGATGGAGTGATCCGCCATGTATAAGCGAATCTTGACCGGCTTGGGCTCTCCAAGTCCGATCTTCATACATAGCTCCAGCGGAATGATGCTCATGGTGGCTCCTAGATCACACAAGGCTTCACAAGTGACATCCCCAACTCGAATGGGAATGCAAAATGAGCCGGGATCTCTCAACTTAGGTGGCATCTTCTCCTTATCCGAGGATTTAGATTCTTCCTTACTTCAACAAAGTCTTCCAGCTTCCTCTTCCTTGATAGGATATCCTTCAAGAACTTCCCATAGGCGGGCATTCCTAGAATAGCATCAAGGAAAGGAATGTTAATGTGCAGTTTATTCATCAAGTCAAAGAACTTACCAAACTGCTTGTCTAGATGTGCTCTGGCCCTTGACTGGGGGAATGGAAGTGGTGGTTTGTATGCAGGAGGTGGAACATAAACTTCAGTTTTCCCCTCCGCTTTCTGTGGCTCCACCTCGGTTGGCATCTCGGCCGAAGTGTTCTTCGACTACACCTGGACCGAGGTTGTCTTCGTTGGTACTGGCACCGACCGAGGCACTAGATCTGCAGTTTTCAGTCCACTCCTCATAGTTATGGCCATGATTTGGCCCTTAGGGTTGCTTTCCGTCCTTGCTGGAAGCTTCCTTGGATCTCTTGGCGCTTCATTCGCCCTACTAGCAAGTTGTTGCTCAAAGGCCTTTTGGGCCTTCGAAAATGAAGTCATTCATGTCTCCATAGCACTAAGTTTGATCAAGATGGCCTTCAGCACTGCGTCTTTCTTTTCCGGCTGAGACGAACTCGATCCTTGCCCCTGGCTCTTTAATGGAGTAGAAGAAGAAGAAGGGGAAGAGAGGAAAGGATTAGAGGAATCGTTAGAATTGGAGTTAGAATGATTGTTACTAGAATTTTGGTTGTTCGCCCTCCAATTGTTGCTATTGGATCCTCTATTGTTGTTGTTGTAGTTGTTGTTACGGTGTCCATTATTGTTATTCCTTTGTCCTTGATCTTCCTTCTTGCTTTGAGCAACCAAGAGTTCCTTCAATTGCTTCATGTCGTTCTTCAAAGACGTGAGTTGATTGTTGTTAGGTTGAGTTTCTTGGAAGTTAACTCTTTTAACTCCACCTTCAGCTCCTTGATGGGTGTACTTCTCCATATGCAAAGCTTGCTTCTCGATGAAGTCCCAAGATTCGTCAATCGCCATGTTCATAAAGGTACCGGCGGAGAGTAGTTGGAGGTTGAACTGGGTGCTTCTGTCCAGTCCTTTGAAGTATATCTCCAACAACTCTATCTTTGGAATCCCTTGATGTGGGCAATCCAAAAGAATGTCCTTGAACCTCTCCCATGACTTGGACAAGCTCTCCTTGTCCTTCATAATGAATGCATTGATCTTCCCTCTCATTTCAGCGGTCTTAGAGGGGGGAAAGAATTTAGTCAAGAATTCCGTAGTCATCTCCTCCCAAGTGCTGATTTTTGCTGGAGGAAGAGATTGATACCAAGTAAGAGCTCTATCTTTTAAAGAAAAGTAAAAAGGTCTTAGCTTGTAGTTGTTGTTTTCAATCCTTGAGGGTCTCAAGGTCTCCATCAAGATCTCATAGTTTTGAAGATGTTGATGCGGGGATTCCTTCTCTAGCCCTCCGAACTGGCATTGCCGAATCATGGACAAAACTTGTGGTCGAAGTTCGAAGTCATGGTCCGCTGGATCTCCTAGGTTAACTCCTGGACGCCTCAGATGTTGATTGGGGTCCATACTTTGACCTAGGGTTTGCGGGATTTCTACGAAAAGAGCGCCTCGGACTGGAATTCGAGGTGGAAGTACCTTGGCTGGGGCGTCAGGTACTGGGACCTGGCTCGGTCGAGGGTCAGCGACTGGGACCTACATCGGTCTAGCATCGGGAACTGGGTCTGCCCTCGGTCGAAGTTGATATTGGTCTCGTAAGGCTGCCATATCTGCTTCGATTGCCTCAGTCCTGGTGCGAGTTTCTTCTTTCTCTTGCCTTAGTTCTTCCCTGCTGAGGCGTAGCTGCTCTAGCGCCTCCATCAATTCGGCCTCAAGATCGCGATTGTCTTGGTTGACCATCTTCGCTTCTCTTAAGCGTCGTTTGTATGTCTTTTCTGGTTCGGGATCGTAAGGAACGATTTCCTTCCCAGTGCGGGTTCTTCGCGTAAACCTAAGAAAGAACCTGCAAAAGTCACTCAAGTAGAGTGGTTAGTAGACACGGGGGCAAGTGCCCCAAAAGCAAACCATAACCGGCTCGGTCTAGACCAAGTCTCCGACAACGGCGCCAAAAACTTGTTCGCTCCAAATGGTGTGTGCAAGCTTTAAATTTATAACCCTAGACGTAAGCTTAAAACAAGGATGCGAACCCGCAGTGTACGGGTCAATCGTAGTAAAAAGCAAGGAATTCCAGGGGTCGATCACAGGGACTTAGTGAAACAAAGTCAAATTACGGTAAGCTTTAGCAATTACTAACCACAAAGTAATTAAAACAATCAAAGATGATAAAAGTCAATAAAGGAAATATGCAATTCTAGGGATTAAGCATCTAGTTGTGGTTCCAACTCAAGATCTAAAGATAAGCGGACAAAGCTGAGGTTTTTGCAAAGGGAAGGTGTTACTAAAATGGAATAGATCACCGGGTAAGTCTCACTACTCACTAATCCAAAACTGTAACTCCTATTACCGGGTAAGTCTCAAGGAATTAAGATAAAGAACTATAACCTCAAACTAACACACCATCTAAGGGAATAGAATCAACCTTTACCGGGTAAGTCTCAGGCTAACTCACAAAGATGAGATGAAAGCACACTCAAACCCCAATAAAGGATAAACCTTTATTACCTACACTTATGATCTTAGGTAAATGAACTAAGGAATTACCGGGTAAGTCTCATCCTAGGCTTGCATTGAACCATGAAAGGTGTAATAAGAATAGGATTTGGCAAACTCTAACACTTAACTCTCAGTTTTGGATCAGATAAGTCACCTCGGTCAGCCAAATTCCACCCCGGCCGAGATGTTCATCGACTGAGCGAGATGCTTAGGGTTAAGGTTAAAGACTCGAACTTTCAGGGTCCTACTGTGATTAAGATCATTCTATCATTGTTTTTCCCACAACCTTCAGCAAATCACCCTAGAATCACACAAAGAGATTAGCCACTTATCATCATGAAAGTATTAATCAAATATATGGGAAGAAAGAGAATAATTAAACAAGAAAACCTTAAGAGAAAGGCTTCAATAACTGAATCAATTATCAAACACAAGCGTTCCTTGGATAGAAATCCAACAAGACAACAAACAAGAAGGGAATCTAAGATGATCTTACAAAACCCTTCAAAAAGCTATAAAATCTATAGACTTTCTTCCTTCAACCTTCAAAAAGGTTCTTCGAATCTCCCAACTGGAGTATGGCCGTTGCGGTGTAGTAGGTGTAAGCGAGGTGATAGCGGCTATATAGCGTGCTATGCGGGATGTCGGATTTGTGGGAAATCCGACCCTTCTTATAGGAAAATTACTGTCCAAAGATAAGATATCTTAGAAAGATCTCTTCCCATAAAAATAGGTGAAATATATGATCTAGCATATCTTCTTCCTTCCAGGAGCCAAGCCCAAAAATATAAGATCTCTTTCCAAAGATAAAAGATCTCAGCTAAGAATAAAATATTCTCGCCGCGTCCCAGGTGTTCGCCTCGGTCGAGTCGACTTCTCTGGATCACCTCGGTCGAGGTGAATCTGTAGTCAACCGAGGTGAATGTTACGCTAAGAACGTGTGCACGCAAAAAGCCTTAAATTTATACTCGTTATATTTCTCCTAACTCCTAGCGAACCCGCAGTGTACGGGATGTTTTGTAGTAGGGATAGTATTCCGAGGTCGAATACAAAGACTGAGGTGAGATTGAATCGATTAGTGACTAAGTTTAGTGAAGATCTAAGCTAAGAAAAGAGAAAGAAATAAAGAAATGAAAATCTCAATGTTGTTGGGATGGTTTTTAGGTGATCAATCAAAGATCACCAATCATGCAAAATAAACAATCAACTAAGCTAACAAATCAACACAAACAAATGAGCTAAAAACGAGATATGAGATCAAAGAGAGAAAAACGGATTTTAGGGTTTGGAAATTCCGGTTATGGCATTGGACTCAAGCTATCTAATCATTCCTTGGATTAACTATAATATGTTGGGAGTGAGTGTTTCTAGATTGGGATCAATCACCGGGTAGGTCTCATGGTCCACTAGTCCGTTCCTAAGGTCTCATCACCGGGTAAGTCTCAAAGAGCCTAAGGATAGGAATTCTACACAAACCGGATGGAATTCTAGGGATCCAACCTCTCTTTACCGGGTAAGTCTCGGAAAGGTAGTTCCTAAACACCTATCCTAGCACACTTAGTCCAATAGCGGCTTGTGAGGTTCACTACTACCTAGAGTTTGTCATCTTTGATATCTAAGAGCAAGAATCACCGGATAGGTCTCTTCTAAACACTTAGTTGCTAACACTAGGTCACCCTAGGATAGATTTAACTCAACAAACACTAGGATTTCAACATTCTAACATTCTAGAACTTAGACTCATCAGATCAAACAAATCAGGCAAACCACGGGCTGTTTATCTACTTCCACGGTCGTGGACTGGCAAGAACAAACCGTGGACTCCAACAGTGGCTCTCTTCAAGTAAATGAATCATCCAAAGGCAACTCTAAGTCCATCCCATTATAGTCCAAGCCATAACCCTCCTTTCCTTACCCTAGAATCGCATCTATTTAGCCTACAACATACATCATCACAATCGAAATCATCAAACATAAAATCATGGCTTCCATTTACAAGGTAATAAAGAGAAAGAGATGAACAAGTGAAACAAGTAAAACCAAGCTGAATATGAGATTAGGAAGTCTCACAACCCTTCAAAAGAAGGTTTAATCGATTCTTACAACCCTAGAAAACGATTCCGATAATCTTCACTCTAAAATCTATCAAAGGCTAACAATGGTGTCTTCTACTCTTCTTCTCCAATGGAGCTTTTCTCCTCCTCCAATGGTAGCTTTCTTCCAAGCTTCCTCTTGAAAGAATCTTCTTGTTGAGAGTATGGTAGTGTGAGTGGATGATGGGAGAATAGAAGATTGGGATTGGATACTTTCTCTCAGCCTTGCAGGACCACTTTTATACTACAACTTTGCTAGAGTCGGCCATGAGATCGTGGCACAGCTGTCACAACCGTCTGGCAAAAACCACGGTCAGGTTCCACGCCCGTGGAAGTGCCAGTGACCGTGGTTTTGGGTGCCTCAGCTTGTTTTGGATCATTGAGTCACGATTTGGTGCATGGCTTGCACCAACATGGTCCCATGAGTCCTCTTTACCTCCTAACTTGCATCCCAATGAACCCGAAGGTGTGTCATCTCGAGGAACGATCCTTGAATGTATCGATTGAGCTCCTAAATATCCCAAAATACCTACAAAGCAATGCAAAAGTCCGTGTAGACGTCTATCTCGACAAAATACATGAATTAAGTGCAAACGTCGTGAACTAGTGCTAAACCATGCATGAATGAGCGGAAAATCTATCTAAATGATTACATAAACCTAAGCCATAAATCGTGTTATCAAAAATACCACATACTTAAGGTTTGCTCGTCCCCGAGCAAGTCCTCAACTATAGACTAAGAGATGACAAGATTTATGCATGCAGAAAACGACAAAATCTTTTTGGAGTTGTGCTTCTAATATTAGATCACCTTCATAGTCATGTTTCATGGCAATGGACAAGCAATCATGTATCAAATAAATTAAGGCACGGAAAGACAATTGTACTTAACTCGAAAGCATGCATGAAATGTAAAAATGAAGAAGTCAAGATGATCAAGAGCATATCCAATCTAGATTACTAAGTCTTACACACATGCAAATAGGTCACAAGGGCTTGTTAGATAAAAGGCCAAGAAACGTTGTGATTAGGTGGGGATTTTTCTAGGCTATGTGATGCTAATCCGGGAATGGAACTAACTCCACAACTTTGTCCTTGATCAACTTCCCACAAGTGTATATTTTCTCCATCTTTTCTTTCTTTTATTTTTCTTTCACTTATTTTTGAGACAATGGCATTGGTGTACAAAATCCGAAACCTTGGTGATTAGCCGTCCTCGGGTTTTTTTATTTTTCGAGGTGCATCCACACCGGGCACACATACCAGTGCTCGTTAGGACTATCGGTTTATTTGACTTTGGCAAGGCACAAACACCCGATCATGTGAATAGTGACGAGTTACTCGTCATTTAAACCAACGTCCCCAAACCTATATTTTTGGCTACACTTTCACAACAAATTCAGCACTTCATTCATAACATTCTTTCACCAACAACTTCACCCCACACTTGCTTTTCACACACTCAACACACTAGCATGCTCCTATTCTCGTATGGGTCAAAAGAGGTCATATATATCAATTGAGGTGCTCAAACAACATGATCAAGATGAGAAGTAGAGAAAATGAATTGCCTTAATCACTCCTATATAATGTGCAAGAACTAGCATGTAATTTCGACTTTCAATACTCAATCCAATCAAGGCAAGCATCATAATCACAAATCATTCATGGGATTCAAGATAAGTACTTCAAGTCCACATATGCATGCATCAATTCAACACATAAGGCCATCCATAGCCGATTCACACAACAATCTCATCATAAGGGTCATTCCCAAGTTTAGAAGCACTAAAATTTTTTAATTTTTCTGATTTTTTTGAATTTTTCGCAATATCTATGTACAATGCAAGACATGTGACAAAAAGAAACTACCCTAGATGATTATCATGTAAAAGATCGTGCAAACCCCACCCCATACTTAGAAACAGATTGTCCCCAATGTGTAAATGAAGTAAAGAAGAGTGAAAGAGGGTTCTCACAATGTAAAAATGGTTTGCTTCGGTATTTGGGATTACTCAAGTGGATTGATGGTGGATTATCCTATCAACAATGGTAGAGAGCTCTAAATGTTCATCATGGCGTCGGGACCCGCGCTAGGCACCGCTAGCCGTCCAAGTTCCGCGACCGCTCCACCCATAATTGATGAGGGGTTCATCATCATCATTCACATGCCATGCAAGGCTTCCATGCTACCAAGACTCTAGCATACACACAAGGCACACCAAACACACAAAAACAGAAAAATCAAAAGCAAAAACAAAAACAAAAAGGGAAAAAATGTTACCAATGGGTTGCCTCCCATCAAGCGCTTCTATAAGGTCATTAGCTTGACCAAACTCGAGGGCGTCTACTCAAGGTGAAGTGGGGCAATCATATCCACCGGAGCTCCCGGGGTATACTTCTTCAACCGGTGCCCATTCACCTTAAAATCTTCACAATGCTCCCCTCCTGTCTCAACCGCTCCATTGGGAAAGATCTTCTTCACCACATAAGGACCGGTCCACCTTGACTTTAGCTTTCCGGGGAGGAGCCGCAGCCTTGAGTTGAAGAGAAGGACAAGGTCGCCTTCACTCAACTCCTTCGGGATGAGGCGCTTGTCATGTCACCGTTTGGTTCTCTCCTTGTAGATCCGGGCGTTTTCTTAAGTATCCAACCGGATCTCCTCAAGAGCTTTCATGTCTAGCAACCTCTTCTCTCCGGCCTTCTTGAGGTCAAAATTCAGCCACTTAATGGCCCAATATTCTCTATGCTCCATCTCTACCGGAAGGTGGCAAGACTTGCCATATACTAGCTTGTAAGGAGTGGTGCCAATCGGTGTCTTGAAAGCGGTTCTATATGCCCACAAAGCATCATCGAGCTTCATAGCCCAATCCTTTCTCGTCCTAGAGACCGTCTTCTCAAGAATTCCCTTTATCTCGCGGTTGGAGATCTCCACTTGGCCACTAGTTTGGGGATGGTAAGGTGTTGCCACCTTATGAGTCACCCCATACTTAGCCAAAAGTGCCCCAAAGTTCCTATTGGTGAAGTGCTTCCCTCCATTACTTATGATCACCCTTGGTGTTCCAAACGTAGGAAAGATCACTCGGTTGAAGAACCGCACCACCACATTGGCGTCATTTGTGGGAGAGGCGATTGCCTCCACCCATCTCGAAACATAGTCCACCGCCAATAGGATGTAGAGGTTGCCACATGAAGAGGGGAATGGTCCCATGAAGTCCACACCCCATACATCAAATATCTCTACTTCTTGTATGTTGTTCAAGGGCATTTCATTCCTCCTTGAGATGTTTC
This sequence comes from Fagopyrum esculentum, assembly GCA_033239045.1. Lineage (NCBI taxonomy): Eukaryota > Viridiplantae > Streptophyta > Magnoliopsida > Caryophyllales > Polygonaceae > Fagopyrum > Fagopyrum esculentum. The sequence continues at coordinate 49,480,160 of BSUD01000001.1, read as the reverse complement.
CCGTCCTTTGGCAAGCATCACAAGCTACCACAAAATTCTGCACATCCTTGAACAAACTCGACCAAACTCGAGGGCGTCTACTCAAGGTGATGGTGGATTATCCTATCAACAATGGGAGAGGTTTGAGTTCAAGTTTAGAATTATCACCAAGAAAAGCATACGGGCAAATCCACGGATTCTGGCACATCCACGGCCGTGGATTTTGCAAAGCTTGCTCTTCGGAGCATTTCAGAGAGTTCCACGGCCGTGGAACTCCCTTAACGACCGTGGTTCCTACAGGAACTCAGCATACTCTCGTGGACTTCAAATTCAGCTCTTGTCTCCTTTTCTAATGCTTCCAAGGCCTTCACTTCTTCATTGCAAGCCTCCTCAACACCTTTGTTCACGCTAGGATGTAGCACAAAAAGCTTTACATTTATAAACTCGAACTAAATCCTAAACTACCTAGCGAAACCCGCAGTGTACGGGTCGTTTTGTAGAAAGGAAAGTATTCCGAGGTCGAACACAAGGACTAAGGTGAAACTAAGTCATTCAATGATCGAAAATAGTGTGAATCTACACTAAGATAAGATGAGGAATAAAGAAAATGAAAAACACAATGTTTTTGGAGGGTTTTTGGGTGATCAAACAAAGATCACAAGTATGTCAACACAATCAAGCAACACAAACACACACTAACACAATAACAAAGCGGATTCTAGAGTTTGGAAGTCCGGTTATGGCATAGACTCAAGCTATCTATTCATTCCTCGGGTTAACTATGATATGTTAGGATTAAGCGTTTCTAGATTGGGATCAATTACCGGGTAGGTCTCATGGTCCACTAGTCCATTCCTAAGATCTCATTACCGGGTAAGTCTCTAAGAACTTAAGGATTGGAATTCTACACAAACCGGATTGTTACCTAGAGATCTAACCTATCCTTACCGGGTAAGTCTCAGAAAGGGAAGTTCTAAGCAACTATCCTAGCACACTTAGTCCAATGGAGGCTTGTGAGGCTCACCACTACCTAGGGTTTGTCATCTTTTGAATCTAAGAGTAAGAATCACCGGGTAAGTCTCTTCTAAACACTTAGTTGCTAACGCTAGATCACCCTAGGATAGAATTAGCTCAACAAACACTAGGATTTCAACATTCTAACTAACTAAAGCTAGATCCATCGAACCAGGGAGAATCACGGGCTGTTCTACCACAACCACGGCCGTGGTTTGACATGAACCAACCGTGGACTTCAACAGAGCCCTCATTCAAGAACACAAGTCATCCAAGGGTAAAACTAAGTCCATCCTATCATAGTCCTAGCCATAATCCTTCTTTCCTTACTCTAGAATCGCAATCTATCTAGCCAACAACATTCATTTCATGATCAATCTCCACAAATAAAGCATGCTTGCAAGTCATGGTCAAATGATGAAGAATAATCCAAAGAAAAGACATTAAAAGCATAGAATAGAAATTACCAAATCCTTACAAGGGTCCAAGAGCTAATCCAACTTGACAACAATCGAAGCTTCACTCGAATCCAATCTAATCTCACTTTAAAACGAGAATCTACACTAATCTCTTCCAAGAACACCCCTAATGGGTGCTTGGAAGAGAGGCAACAATGGAGAAGTGTTTTGGGGAAGAAAGGTAGGTCAAAAGAGAGGAGAAGGATCCCCAATTACAGCCTGCAAAATCCTTTAAATACCCACTAAGATGCAAGAGCAATGGAAGAGATCGTGGCCAGCTGTCGATGTGGTCCTGGCAAGAATCACGGGCAAGTCCACGGCCGTGGTCTTGGTCCAGACCGTGGTTTGTTCCAGAGGTTGCTTCTAGGCTCGTTAAGCCATGATTTGGTGCATGGCTTGTGTTGGCTAGGTTCCATGAGTCCTCCTTAGCCCTTAACTTGTACTCCAATGAGTCCGGGAGTGTGTCATCTCGAGGAATGATCCTCGGATGTATCGATTAGGCTCTTAAATCTCCCAAAATACCTACAAAGCAAGCAAAAGTCCGAGTAGACGCCTATCTCGACAAAATACGTGATTTGAGTGCAAACGCCGTGAACTAATGCTAAACCATGCATGAATGAGCGGAAAATCTATCTAAATGAGTGGCTAAAACTAAGTCATAAATCGTGTTATCAAAATACCCCATACTTAAGGTTTGCTCGTCCCCGAGCAAATGCTCAACTATAGACTAAAGGATGACATGATTTATGCTTGCAGAAAAATGGCAAATCTTTTTCGAGTTGTGCTTCTAATATTGGATCACCTTCATAGTCATGTTTCATGGCAATGGACAAGCAATTATGTATCAAATAAATGAAAGCATGGAAAGACAATTACACTTAACTTGATAGCATGCAATGAAATGTAAAGATGAAGAAGTCAAGATGATCATGAGTATATCCAATCTAAATCACTTAGTCTTACACACATGCAAGTAGGTCAAAAGGACTTGTAAAATAGAAGGCCAAGAAACGTTGTGATTAGGTGTATATTTTTCTTCATTTTCTTTTCTTTCATTTCTTTTATTTTTGAGACAATGGCATTGGTGTACAAAAGCCGAAACCATGGTGATTGGCCATCCTCGGATGTTTTTTTTCTATTTTTTCGAGGTGCATCCACACCGGGCACACATACCAAAGCTCGTTAGGACTATCGGTTTATTTGACTTTGGCAAGGCACCAACACCCGATCATGTGAAGTGTGCCGAGTTACTTGTCATTTAAACCGATGTCCCCAAACCTATATTTTTGGCTACACTTTCACAACAATTTCAGCACTTTATTCACAACATTCATAATATCATCTTCTTCACCCCACACTTGCTTTTCACACACATCAACACACTAACATGCTCCTATTCCCGGATGGGTCAAAAGAGGTCAAATTTATCTCAATTGAGGTGCTCAAGCAACATGATCAAGATGAGAAGTAGAGGAAGATGAATTGCCTTAATCACTCCTAATTGATGTGCAAGAACTAGCATGCAATTTTGACTTTCAATCCTCAATTAAATCAAGGCAAGCATCATAATCACAAGTCATTCATGGAATTCAAGATAAGTATTTCAAGTCCACATATGCATCATCAATTTAACACACAAGGCCATCCATAGCCAATCCACAAGACAAGGTTCATCATTAGGGTCATATCCAAGCCTAGAAAGCACAAAAATTTTTAAATTTTCTGATTTTTATGGAATTTTCGAAATGAATATATACAATGCAAGACATGTGCAAATATTAAACTACCCTAGATGCTCATCATGCATAGGATCATGCAAACCCAACCCCATACTTAGAAACAGATTGTCCCCAATGTGGTATTCAAGTAAAGAGAGTGAAAGAAGGTTCTCACAATGTAAAATGGTTTGCTTCGGTATTTGGGATGAACTCGTGTGGAGTGGTGGTGATGGATGATCGATCAAGCATGGTAGAGAGCTCTTCATAAACATTCCGGCGTCGAGACCCGCGCCAAGGTATATGTAAGATGGGAGCTCTTCCATCTAACAAGACACCTCAAGCCGTCCAAGCCTCACGTCCGCTCCACCCATGTTTGTAAACGGAATCATCGTCATCAACTCGCCTTGCAAGGCTTCCTCATTACCTAAAATCTACCACAAACAAAAAACACAAAAACACACAAAAGCAAAAAGAAAAGCAAAAACAAAAGAGAAAAGGGAAAGAGTTGTACCAATGGGTTGCCTTCCATTAAGCGCTTCTTTTAGGTCATTAGCTTGACCAAACTCCGTGGATATGTTAATCCACCTCGAATACCATGGTTTGCTTGAGGAGTCCAAGCAACCATCTCTTTCCGGAATCCATGATGACAAGCAAGGGCCACTTGATGCCCAAATAAGCTTTAAGTTCTCTCTTCACCGGTGAGTAGTAGACTCCTTCATTCCCGCTTCCTTGATGATAGTATAGAGTTGCAACCATAGGTGTCACCCCATACTTAGGCAATTTGTACCCCGCGGTCACACCGGTGAAGCGCTTGTCATCCTCATCCTCTATGATCCGAGGAAAGCCGATTCGTGGAAAGAATCCTTCATTGAAGCACTTCATAACCATCATGGATCCATCATGCTTGCTTTCTTCATTCAATAATGGAGAATCCTTAGGAAAGGGACTCCAATCTTCGTATGTACTCCGGGAAAGCAAGGAAGGATCGGGAGGAGCTGAATTTAGCTCAGGATTGTCCAGGACAGAACCTTCCACGGGCATGGTTTGCCCTCCATGGCCGTGGTTCTCTCTGTTGGCTTCCACGGGCGTGGTTTGTCCTCCACGGTCGTGGTTCACTCTGTTGCAACCGTTCCAAGTGAGCTCTTCATGTATGGTTCCGGGGTTGATGGCAAGGATGTCCGGGGATGAGAATACTTCATTGCACTCCTCTAAAGGTGAAGGAGATGGAGGTGAACTTTGAAGAATGGTAGGATCTCCTAGCATAAGAGCATTCCTAATCTCCTCAATCTCCCTCCTCATTTGTTCTTCTCTCTCGGTATTCAATCTCCTTTCTTCCTTCAGGGCCAAATCCTTTAGCCTCAATTTCTCCCGAGCTTCATTCAACTCTTCCTCAAGGCTTCTATTGGTTATGGTTGAATCGGGCAATTCTTGGATCTCCTCATAGTGAACCTCCTCTTGATGACATAATTCCGCTTCAAGCTCCATGTGGGAACTAGAAATGGAAGTAAGGTTGCTTTCTAGATCATCCATCTTCCTCATCATTTTCTCTAGCATTGATTCCAATTGATCTTCATGAAGTTAATGGTGAGGTTCCTCATGAGGTAATGTAATCATGTGAGCTTGATGATGGGACTCATCATAGACATTGAACTCCTCCCAATACTCAAACACATCATGGAGAGGTCCTAGATCTTGGCCTTTCATCCACTCCTCATACTCCATGTTGTCAAGGTCGTCTTGGAGGTACAATCCGTCCATGGCAAACATGAAAAGGCAAAGACAAAAACAACATAAGATCAAAAGTAACAAGAAAGATAAACACCAAAAATAATCAAAAGCAAATGACTTAATCTTAACCTAGTCCCCGGCAACGGCGCCAAAAACTTGTTCACGCTAGGATGTAGCACAAAAAGTTTTACATTTATAAACTCGAACTAAATCCTAAACTACCTAGCGAAACCCACAGTGTACGGGTCGTTTTGTAGAAAGGAAAGTATTCCGAGGTCGAACACAAGGACTGAGGTGAAACTAAGTCATTCAATGATCGAAAATAGTGTGAATCTAGACTAAGATAAGATGAGGAATAAAGAAAATGAAAAACACAATGTTTTTGGAGGGTTTTGGGTGATCAAACAAAGATCACAAGTATGTGAACACAATCAAGCAACACAAACACACACTAACACAAAAGATGGAAATAACAAAGCGGATTCTAGAGTTTGGAAGTCCGGTTATGGCATAGACTCAAGCTATCTATTCATTCCTCGGGTTAACTATGATATGATGGGATTAAACGTTTCTAGATTGGGATCAATTACCGGGTAGGTCTCATGGTCCACTAGTCCATTCCTAAGATCTCATTACCGGGTAAGTCTCTAAGAACTTAAGGATTGGAATTCTACACAAACCGGATTGTTACCTAGAGATCTAACCTATCCTTACCGGGTAAGTCTCGGAAAGGGAAGTTCTAAGCAACTATCCTAGCACACTTAGTCCAATTGAGGCTTGTGAGGCTCACCACTACCTAGGGTTTGTCATCTTTTGAATCTAAGAGTAAGACTCACCGGGTAAGTCTCTTCTAAACACTTAGTTGCTAACGCTAGATCACCCTAGGATAGAATTAGCTCAACAAACACTAGGATTTCAACATTCTAAGTAACTAAAGCTAGATCCATCGAACCAGGGAGAATCAAGGGCTGTTCTACCACAACCATAGTCGTGGTTTGACATGATCCAACCGTGGACTTCAACAGAGCCCTCATTCAAGAACACAAGTCATCCAAGGGTAAAACTAAGTCCATCCTATCATAGTCCTAGCCATAATCCTTCTTTCCTTACTCTAGAATCGCAATCTATCTAGCCAATAACATTCATTTCAAGATCAATCTCCACAAATAAAGCATGCTTGCAAGTCATGGTCAAATGATGAAGAATAATCCAAAGAAAAGACATTAAAAGCATAGAATAGAAATTACCAAATCCTTACAAGGCTCCAAGAGCTAATCCAACTTGACAACAATCGAAGCTTCACTCGAATCCAATCTAATCTCACTCTAAAACGAGAATCTACACTAATCTCTTCCAAGAACACCCCTAATGGGTGCTTGGAAGAGAGGCAACAATGGAGAAGTGTTTTGGGGAAGAAAGGTAGGTCAAAAGAGAGGAGAAGGATCCCCAATTACAGCCTGCAAAATCCTTTAAATACCCACTAAGATGCAAGAGCAATGGAAGAGATCGTGGCCAACTGTCGATGTGGTCCTGGCAAGAATCACGGGCAAGTCCACGGCCGTGGTCTTGGTCCAGACCGTGGTTTGTTCCAGAGGTTGCTTCTAGGCTCGTTAAGCCATGATTTAGTGCATGGCTTGTGTTGGCAAGGTTCCATGAGTCCTCCTTAGCCCTTAACTTGTACTCCAATGAGTCCGGGAGTGTGTCATCTCGAGGAATGATCCTTGGATGTATCGATTAGGCTCTTAAATCTCCCAAAATACCTACAAAGCAAGCAAAAGTCTGAGTAGATGTCTATCTCGACAAAATACGTGATTTGAGTGCAAACGCCGTGAACTAATGCTAAACCATGCATGAATGAGCGGAAAATCTATCTAAATGAGTGTCTAAAACTAAGTCATAAATCGTGTTATCAACCTTCCTCCATCAAACTTAAGCTAAGAACCTTCTCCAAGGGATCCTTGATCAAGATCGAGCTCACAACTTCTCTAGACTCCTCTTGCTCGACAATGTTGAATACATCTTCATCAAGTGTTGGCCCTTTCATCATTGTGGACAGCTTGAACTTCATATTATCTTCTCCAATGTTGAAGGAGAGAATTCCATTTTTACAATCCACCAAGCATCCGGAAGTGGCTAGGAAAGGTCTCCCTAAGATGATGGGAACCGGATAGTCCGCCGGGATGTCCAAGATAACAAAATCAATCGGCACATAGAACTTCCCGAGTTGCACCGGTATGTCCTCCAAGATTCCAACCGGGTGAGTGATTGAACGGTCCGCCATGTAGAGGGTCATCTTGACCGGCTTTGGCTCTCCTAGCCCAACCTTGTTGCAAAGTGCAAGCGGTATGATGCTTACACTTGCCCCAAGATCACATAGGGCTTCATACTTCACTTCTCCCACTCCAATTGGCACACAAAAGGATTCCGGATCTCTTAGCTTGGGAGGCATCTCCTCCCTCATGGTTTGAATCAATTCCGAGGATCTCTTCGTCATCCTCACTTCCCCATACTCCTCCAACTTCCTTTTATTGGAGAGTATTTCTTTCAAGAACTTGCCATATGCCGACATACCTAAGATAGCATCCATGAACGGAATGTTAATATGCAATTTAGACATAAGTTCAAGAAATTTACCAAAGTGTTTGTCCAAGCGAGCTCTTGCTCGTGATTGTGGGAGTGGTAGTGGTGGCTTGTATGGAGGTGATGCCACATATGTTGGCTCATCATCCATGCTCTTGCCTCCATCTTCTTGCAATGTTTCCTCTTCTATCACCACTTTCTTCCCTTTATCATTTCCCTTAGGTAAGGGATCCTTCATGCTCAACCCTCTCCTTGTTGTGATGTCCAACACTTGGCCTCTTGGGTTGTCTTCGGTTCTTCCGGGAAGCTTTCCCGGATCTCTATGAGCTTCACCCGCCTTTTGGAATACTTGTGCTTCCAACACCTTTTGAGCTTTAGAAATGGAAGTCACCGTGCTCTCAAGACCACTCAACCTTCCAAGCAATTGCTCAAACATCATTTCGGTTCTATCCTTTGGAGGTTGAGTAAATCCGGGTGGAGGTTCTTGTGAAGCCTTTTGTTGTGGAGCTGCGTTTGTGGAAGCGGGAGGGTTCAAGGCTCCATCCGGGTTAGAATAGGAAAACCCGGGATGGTTGTGGTTAGGCCGCTAATTATTGAATTGCCGGTTGTTGTTGAAGTTCCTTGCGCCTTGATAGTTGTTGTAATTGCCCATTCCCATGTAGTTCACATCTTCCTCCTTGGAAGACAAGTTTGCTTGCACTTGCACTTGAGGGGTTGCTTGGTTCTTCAAAGTTGTAGTACACAACTCCCTCAAAGACTTTAGCTCGTTGTTGATGGCGTCAAGCTTGAAATTGCTCATGGTTACTTCACTTACCTCATATGCTCCCGCCTTTCTCCCATCACTCTTCCTATGGGAGTACTTCTCACTGACTAGAGCTTGTTTCTCTACAAACTTCCAAGCTTCATCTACATTCTTCTCCATGAAAGTCCCACCGGAAAGAGATTGGAGCTTGAATTGGCTATCCTCATCAAGTCCCTTGAAGTAGATCTCCAATAGCTCAATTTTTGGTATACCATGGTGTGGACAATCTAGGAGAAGGTCTTTGAATCTCTCCCATGACTTGAATAAACTCTCTCTATCCTTCATTATGAAGGCATGGATCTTCCCTCTTAACTCGGTAGTCATGGAAGGTGGGAAGAACTTAGTCAAAAACTCGGTTGTCATCTCCTCCCAAGTACTCACTCGCCCTTGTGGAATAGATTGATACCAAGCCAAGGCTTTATCCTTAAGTGAGAAGGAGAAAGCCCTAAGCTTATGGTTGTTGCTCTCCAATCTAGGCGGTCTTAGAGTCTCCATCAAGATCTCATAGTTCATCAAGTGTTGATGAGGAGACTCTCCTTCCATCCCTCCAAATTGATTATGCCGGATCATTTGTAGAACTTGAGGGCGGAGCTCGTAATCATGGGCTGCGGGATCTCCTAAGTTCACACCCGGACGGTGTGCTCTTTGTGCCGGATCCATACATTGCCCTAACGTTTGTGGCTCTTCCATAGCAATGGGCAAAACCCGAATATTAACCGCCGGCTGCGGTTGTGGTGGAGGTGGAGGAGGTTGTTGACGATTAAGCTCTCTTTGCACAAGAGCTTGCCTAAGCTCTTCAATCTCCCTCCTAGTTGCCTCTTGCCTCTCATTGGCAAGTCTCCTTTCATTCTCCAAAGCTTCATCCCTTATCCTAATTAGCTCTAAAGCCTCATCCAACTCAGCTTGGAGATGTCTTCCGGCCATCTCTTTTCCCCTTCTAAGGCTCTTGGATCTAGATCTAAGGGTTTTCTCCGGTTCGGGATCGAATGGAGCTAAATCCTTGCCACGAGATCTTCGCATACACCTAAAGAGTGAGAGATGTCCTGAAAAGCAAAGACACAAACCAAACGAGATCAAAAGCAACAAGAAAGATCTACACTATAAACAATCACAAAAAGACTCAATCTAGGCCTAATCCCCGGCAACGGCGCCAAAAACTTGTTACGCTAAGAACGTGTGCACACAAAAAACCTTAAATTTATACTCGTTATATTTCTCCTAACTCCTAGCGAACCCTCAGTGTACGGGACGTTTTGTAGTAGGGATAGTATTCCGAGGTCGAACACAAAGACTAAGGTGAGATTGAATCGATTAGTGACTAAGTTTAGTGAAGATCTAAGCTAAGAAAAGAGAAAGAAATTAAGAAATGAAAATCTCAATGTTTTTGGGATGGTTTTTAGGTGATCAATCAAAGATCACCAATCATGCAAAATAAACAATCAACTAAGCTAACAAATCAACACAAAAAAATGAGCTAAAAACGAGATATGAGATCAAAGAGAGAAAAACGGATTCTAGGGTTTGGAAATTCTGGTTATGGTATTGGACTCAAGCTATCTAATCATTCCTTGGATTAACTATAATATGTTGGGAGTGAGTGTTTCTAGATTGGGATCAATCACCGGTTAGGTCTCATGGTCCACTAGTCCGTTCCTAAGGTCTCATCATCGGGTAAGTCTCAAAGAGCCTAAGGATACGAATTCTACACAAACCGGATGGAATTCAAGGGATCCAACCTCTCTTTACCGGGTAAGTCTCGGAAAGGTAGTTCCTAAACACCTATCCTAGCACACTCAGTCCAATAGCGGCTTGTGAGGATCACTACTACCTAGAGTTTGTCATCTTTGATATCTAAGAGCAAGAATCACCGGGTAGGTCTCTTCTAAACACTTAGTTGCTAACACTAGGTCACCCTAGGATAGATTTAACTCAACAAACACTAGGATTTCAACATTCTAACATTCTAGAACTTAGACTCATCAGATCAAACAAATCAGGCAAACCACGGGCTGTTTATCTACTTCCACGGCCGTGGACTGACAAGAACAAACCGTGGACTCCAACAGTGTCTCTGTTCAAGTAAATGAATCATCCAAAGGCAACTCTGAGTCCATCCTATCATAGTCCAAGCCATAACCCTCCTTTCCTTACCCTAGAATCGCATCTATTTAGCCTACAACATGCATCATCACAATCGAAATCATCAAACATAAAATCATGGCTTCCATTTGCAAGGTAATAAAGAGAAAGAGATGAACAAGTGAAACAAGTAAAACCAAGCTGAATATGAGATTAGGAAGACTCACAACCCTTCAAAAGAAGGTTTAATCGATTCTTACAACCCTAGAAAACGATTCCGATAATCTTCACTCTAAAATCTATCAAAGGCTAACAATGGTGTCTTCTAATCTTCTTCTCCAATGGAGCTTTTCTCCTCCTCCAGTGGTAGCTGTCTTCCAAGCTTCCTCTTGAGAGAATCTTCTTGTTGAGAGTATGGTAGTGAGAGTGGATGATGGGAGAATGGAAGATTGGGATTTGATACTTTCTCTCAGCCTTGCAGGACCACTTTTATACTACAACTTTGCTAGAGTCGGCCATGAGATTGTGGCACAGTTGTCACAACCGTCCGGCAAAAACCACGGTCAGGTTCCACGCCCGTGGAAGTGCCAGTGACCGTGGTTTTGGGTGCCTCAGCTTGTTTTGGATCATTGAGTCACGATTTGGTGCATGGCTTGCACCAACATGGTCCCATGAGTCCTCTTTAGCTCCTAACTTGCATCCCAATTAACCCGACATTGTGTCATCTCGAGGAACGATCCTTGAATGTATCGATTGAGCTCCTAAATCTCCCAAAATACCTACAATGACTCCATAGCTCCTTTTGCTCCTTTTTGATGCAAAACGTGCCATTTTACCTACGATTACAACAAAACTAGGTGTAGACCTCGATTCCCGCAAAGGTAGATGAAATGGTAATATAATCACATAATATACATACAAACATGCAGATTATTGAAGATAAAACGTCCAAACAAACCCCAAAATATAGACTATAATTCATGCTATCAATGCTACAGGCATATGTGAGTGTGTGTTGATCTTTAGGTTGTAGGTTGGTTCTGGTTTAGGAGACGAGTCTCCTAACCCTTTCAGGTTGTGATGTTGTGTGCCTTGCTCTTGCAGGAATTGGTTTCTTCCCCAAGGGGAAGTTGTGACGTGGTAGAGGATACGAGTGTATCAGGTAAGTCCATAGGACTTACTTAGCGTGCAGTGTGCATGGTTTGATTGTGATGGTTGTGTGTGTTCATATGATTGTGCATTTATAACTTAAACCGGACTAGGACGACCATTCATTATATTTATTTGGCCCAAGTGTATTATAACGGGCGGTTACCACCGGTCTCCGCCTGCGGGTTAGGAGGAGGTGCCCTGAAAATGATCTCATAGGAGGGGACGAGTGAAGGTCACCCCCATGCAAACTCCTGTGTTACGTTGGATGGGGCGGGGTTCTTGATGCTGCTCGTGTTACAAAAGAAGTTGAATTAGTAATGGAATAACGTAATGAAAGATAATAAATGAAAGTGTGTGACATTGCATGTATGAGATGCTGAGATGTGTTTGTGCTATTACTATCATGCTTATCTATTCCTGTAGCTAACGGTTTTATGCCGTGTTGTAGACGATCTGCAGGTTAGGAAGACTGCAGAGTGAGCCGGATGGTGTGACGAGCCGAGGACTTCTGTACATTAGGATGCGTGGGTTGGGGATCTTTTGTTGTGGTTGTTGTCATGGTTTTGTACTCGGCTTTGGGTTGTAAACTCTTTATTATATCATACAACTTTTATGTATTTGTTTTACTCTACTTGTACCTTGTTGTAAGATCCAGTGAACTTGTTGTCAGGCTAGAGTCAGGATCCATTGTGAGATCCTAGCCTAATTTAACACTTGCTATTTGCAATAAAGGTAGAGTGGATAAATAAACAAAACCCACATGGGGTCTAACTTTTCAAAAGATTTTGGTTTAAAGCGAGTACAGATGTTTTGGGATAGCGTGTACAGAAGTCGTCACCCATCTGAGGATCTTGATAGCATGAATTATAGTCCATATTTTGGGGTTTGTTTGGACGTTTTATCTTTCATATTCTGCATGTTTGTATGTACATTATGTGATTTTACTACCATTTCATCTACCTTTGCGAGAATCGAAGTCTACACCTAGTTTCGTTGTAATTGCAGGTAATTTGGTACGTTTTTGCATCAAAAAGGAGCAAAAGAAGTCAAGAGTCATTTGGAGCTACATCCAGGGAGCATAGCCATGGATTGAAGATTTACTTTGGAGCAGATTCGAGAGATTCCACATTCTGTCGTGAGTCACCTCGGTTGATCAAAGGTTCACCTCGACCGAGGCGATCCAGAGACATCGACTCGACCGAGGCGAATACCTAGGACGCGGCGAGAATATTTTATTCTTGGAAGAGATCTTTTAAATTTGGAAAGTGATCTTATATTTTTGGGCTGAGCTTCTGGAAGGAAGGAGATATGCAGAATCATATATTTTACCTATTTTTATGGGAATATATCTTTCTAAGATATTTTATCTTTGGAGGTTTATTTTCCTATAAAAAGGGTTGGATTTCCACAAATCCAACATCTCGCATACGACGCAGCAGCCGCAGTACACTCTAATTTGGGAGTTGTTGAAGAACCTTTTTGAAGGTGGAAAGAAAGTTAAAGATTAGCTTTTTATAGCTTTTTGAACGGTTTTGTAAGATTGTCTTCAATTCCCTCATTGATTGTCTTGTCTTGTTGGATTGCTATCCAAGGAACGCTTTTGTTGTGATATTTGATTCAGTTATTGAAGTCTTTTCATTAAATTCTTCTTTGTTCAAATATTCACCTTCTTCCCATATATTTTAATACTTTCATTATGATGATGAGTGGCTAATTTCCTTGTGTGATTCTAGGGTGATTGGCTGAAGGTTGTGGGAAAAACAATGATAGAATAATCTTAGATTCCAGTAGGATCCTGAAAGTTCGAGTCTTTAACCTTAACCCTAAGCATCTCGTTCGGGTGATGAACATCTCGGCCGGGGTGGAATTCTTCTGACCGAGGTGACTTATCCGACCTAAAACAGAAAGTTAAGTGTTAGAGTTTGCTAAATCCTATTCTTATTACACCTTCCTGGTTCAATGCAAGCTTAGGATGAGACTTACCCGGTAATTCCTTAGTTTGTGTACCAACGATCATAAGTGTAGGTAATAAAGGTTTATCCTTTATTGGGGTTCGAGTGTGCTTCCATCCCATCTTTGTGAGTTAGCCTGAGACTTACCCGGTAAAGGTTGATTCTATTCCCTTAGATGGTGTGTTAGTTTGAGGTTATAGTTCTTTATCTTGATTCCTTGAGACTTACCCGGTAATAGGAGTTACGGTTTAGGATTAGTGTGTAGTGAGACTTACCCGGTGATCTACTCCACTTTAGCAACACCTTCCCCACGCAAAAATCTCAGCTTTGTCCGCTTATCTATAGATCTTGAGTTGGAACCACAACTAGATGCTTTAATCCCTAGAATTGCATGTTTGCTTATTTGACATCTTATTCATCTTTGATTGTGTTAATCGCTTTTGTGGTTAGAATTAACGTAGCATACCGTGTTGACTTTGTTTCACCAAGTCCCTGTGATCGACCCCTGGAATTTTCTTGCTTTTACTACGATTGACCCGTACACTGCGGGTTCGCATCCTTGTTTTAAGCTTAAGTCTAGGGTTATAAATTTAAAGCTTGCACACACCGTTTGGAGCGAACAAGTTTTTGGCGCCGTTGCCGGGGACTTGGTCTAGACCGAGCCGGTACGGTTTGCTCTTGGGGCATTTGCCCCGTTTCATCTAACCACTCTACTTGAGTGACTTTTGCAGGTTCTTTCTTAGGTATATGCGAAGAACCCGCGCTGGGAAGGAAATCGTTCCTTACGATCCCGAACCGGAAAAGACATACAAGCGACGCTTAAGAGAAGCGAAAATGGCCCAACAAGACGATCACGATCTTGCGGCCCAATTGAGAGAGACGCAGGAGCTGCTACGTCTCAGTAAAGAAGAGCTAAGGCAAGAGAAAGAAGAGAATCATGCCAGGACTGCAGCAATCGAAGCTGAGATTGCAGCCATTCGGAACCAGATTCTACTTCGACCGATGCAGGATCCAGTAGTAGATCCTCGTCCGAGGCAGGATCTAGTAGTAGATCCTCGACCGAGGCAGATTCCAGTACCCGACGCCCCGGTCGATGTACATCCACCTCGGATACCAGTCCGAGATGTTCTTCTTGCAGGAATCCCGCAAACCCTAGGTCAAAGGATGGACCCTAATCAGCAGCTGAGGCGTCCAGGGGTGAACCTAGGAGATCCAGCGGATCATGACTACGAACTTCGACCGCAAGTTCTAGCCATGATTCGCCAATGTCAATTCGGAGGGCTAGAGAAGGAGTCGCCGCATCAACATCTTCAAAACTACGAGATCTTGATGGAGACCTTGCGGCCTTCTAGAATTGAAAATAACAACTACAAGCTAAGACCTTTTTACTTTTCTTTAAAAGATAGAGCTCTTACTTGGTATCAATCTCTTCCTCCAGGAAAAATTAGCACATGGGAGGAGATGACTACAGAATTCCTAACCAAATTCTTTCCCCCCTCAAAGACTACTGAAATGAGAGGGAAGATCAATGCTTTCATCATGAAGGACAAGGAGAGCTTGTCCAAATCTTGGGAGCGGTTCAAGGATATTCTTTTGGATTGCCCACATCATGGGATTCCAAAGATCGAATTGTTGGAGATCTACTTCAAAGGGCTGGACGGAAACACTCAGTTCAATCTCCAACTACTCTCCGCCGGTACCTTCATGGACATGGCGGTTGATGATGCATGGGACTTCATTGAGAAGCAAGCCTTGTACATGGAGAATTACACCCACCAAGGAGCCGAAGGTGGAGTTAAAAGAGTCAACTTTCAAGAGACTCAACCCAACAACAATCAACTCTCGTCATTGAAGAATGACGTGAAGGAATTAAAAGAGCTCTTGATGGCTCAAACTAAGAAGGAAGAGCAAGGGCAAAGGAACAACAACAACAACGGGTACCGTAACAACAATAACGGCCCCCGAAACAACAACTACAACAACAATAGGGGATCCAACAGCAACAACTGGAGGGCGAATAATCAAAACCACGGTAACAATTATTCGAACTCCAACTCTAATGATTCCTCTAATCCTTTCCTCTCTTCTCCTTCTTCTTCTTCTACTCCATTAAAAAGCCAAGGGCAAGGATCAAGTTCGTCTCAGCCGGAAAAGAAGGACGCAGTTCTGGAGGCAATCTTGATCAAGCTTGGCGCTATGGAGAATTCTATGACTTCATTTTCGAGGGCCCAAAAGTCCCTTGAACAACAACTTGCTAATAGGGCGAATGAAGCGCCAAGAGATCCAGGGAAGCTTCCAGCAAAGACGGAAACTAACCCTAAGGGCCAGTGTATGGCCAT
>BSUD01000001.1:49298872-49459433 GCA_033239045.1 Fagopyrum esculentum | reverse complement strand
GCTATCGGTTTCATACCGTGTTGTAGATGTTTACAGGTTAGGCGCTACTAGGTGATCTGGCAGGGTGACAGGCCGAGGACTCTCGTACATTAGGTGGTTGGTTTGGGGTTGTTGTGTTTCCCCTCCTGCGTGAGGATGATCTTTTGTACCTCCTATGTGAGGATGTCGTTTTATATACTCGGCTATGTTGTTGTTTACTTTGGGTCGTACAGTTTATACTGTTTTATGTATTTGTTTTATATCTGTCAGTGCCATGTTGTAAGGTCCAGTGAACTTGCTTAGGGACAAGCAAGGGCTAAGTATGGGGTATTTTGATAGCATGAATTATAGTCTATATTTTGGGGTTTGTTTGGACGTTTTATCTTTCATAATCTGCATGTTTGTATGTACATTATGTGATTTTACTACCATTTCATCTACCTTTGCGAGAATCGAGGTCTACACCTAGTTTCGTTGTAATTGCAGGTAATATGGTACGTTTTGCATCAAAAAGGAGCAAAAGGAGTCAAGAGTCATTTAGAGCTACATTGAGGAGCAAAAAGGAATCCTTCAGGAAGCATAGCCATGGATTAAAGATTTACTTTGGACCAGTTTTGAGAGATTCTACACTCAGTTATGATCACCTCGGTTGCCCAGAGATTCATCTCGACCGAGGCGATCCAGAGACACCGACTCGACCGAGGCGAACACCTAGGACGC
Source organism: Fagopyrum esculentum (assembly GCA_033239045.1). Taxonomy (NCBI): domain Eukaryota; kingdom Viridiplantae; phylum Streptophyta; class Magnoliopsida; order Caryophyllales; family Polygonaceae; genus Fagopyrum; species Fagopyrum esculentum. Next base: position 49,458,734 of record BSUD01000001.1, on the reverse strand, counting down.
GGCGAGAATATTTTATTCTTGGCTGAGATCTTTTAAAATTGGAAAGTGATCTTATATTTTTGGGCTGAGCTTCTAGAAGGAAGGAGATATGCAGAATCATATATTTTACCTATTTTTATGGGAATATATCTTCTTAAGATTTATTATCTTTGGAGGTTTATTTTTCCTATAAAAAGGGTTGGATTTTCCACAAATCCAAACATGCTTACAGTTAGAACATCCGCTTACAGTTAGAACATCACGCTATCAGCGCAGCAGCCGCATCCTACTCCAATTTGGGAGATTTGAAGAACCTTTTTGAAGGTTGAAGGAAGATTGAAGACTATAGCTTTATAGCTTTTTGGAGGGTTTTGTAAGATTATCTTCAATTCCTTTCCTTGTTGTCTTGTCTTATTGGATCATTATCCAAGGAACGATTTTGTGTGATATTTGATTCAGTTATTGAAGTGTTTTCATTAAATTCTTCTTTGTTCAAATATTCACCTTCTTCCCATATATTTAATACTTTCATTATGATGATGAGTGGCTAATTTCCTTGTGTGATTCTAGGGTGATTGGCTGAAGGTTGTGGGAAAAACAATGATAGAATAATCTTAATCCAGTAGGATCCTGAAAGTTCGAGTCTTTAACCTTAACCCTAAGCATCTCGTTCAGTCGATGAACATCTCGGCCGGGGTGGAAACTGGCTGACCGAGGTGGCTTATCCGATCCTTAACTGAGAGTTAATGTGTTAGAGTTTGCCAAATCCTATTCTTATTATACCTTTCTGGTTCAAAGCAAGCTTAGGATGAGACTTACCCGGTAATTCCTTAGTTTGTATACCAACGATCATAAGTGTAGGTAATAAAGGCTTGTCCTTTATTGGGGTTTGAGTGTGCTTCCATCCCATCTTTGTGAGTTAGCCTGAGACTTACCCGGTAAAGGTTGATTCTATTCCCTTAGATGGTGTGTTAGTTTGAGGCAATAGTTCTTTATCTTAATTCCTTGAGACTTACCCGGTAATAGGAGTTACGGTTTGGGATTAGTGTGTAGTGAGACTTACCCGGTGATCTACTCCACTTTAGAAACACCTTCCCCATGCAAAAATCTCAGCTTTGTCCGCTTATCTATAGATCTTGAGTTGGAACCACAACTAGATGCTTTAATCCCTAGAATTGCATGTTTGCTTTATTGACATCTTATTCATCTTTGATTGTATTACTTGCTCTTGTGGTTAGCGTCAAAAACTTGTTCGCTCCAAACGGTGTGTGCAAGCTTTAAATTTATAACCCTAGACTTAAGCTTAAAACAAGGATGCGAACCCGCAGTGTACGGGTCAATCGTAGTAAAAGCAAGAAAATTCCAGGGGTCGATCACAGGGACTTAGTGAAACAAAGTCCAATACGGTATGCTAGTGTTGATGCTAACCACAAGAGCAAGTATACAATCAAAGATGAATAAGATGTCAAATAAAGCAAACATGCAATTCTAGGGATTAAAGCATCTAGTTGTGGTTCCAACTCAAGATCTATAGATAAGCGGACAAAGCTGAGATTTTTGCATGGGGAAGGTGTTTCTAAAGTGGAGTAGATCACCGGGTAAGTCTCACTACACACTAATCCCAAACCGTAACTCCTATTACCGGGTGAGTCTCAAGGAATTAAGATAAAGAACTATTGCCTCAAACTAACACACCATCTAAGGGAATAGAATCAACCTTTACCGGGTAAGTCTCAGGCTAACTCACAAAGATGGGATGGAAGCACACTCAAACCCCAATAAAGGACAAGCCTTTATTACCTACACTTATGATCGTTAGTATACAAACTAAGGAATTACCGGGTAAGTCTCATCCTAAGCTTGCTTTGAACCAGAAAGGTATAATAAGAATAGGATTTGGCAAACTCTAACACATTAACTCTCAGTTAAGGATCGGATAAGCCACCTCGGTCAGCCAGTTTCCACCCCGGCCGAGATGTTCATCGACTGAACGAGATGCTTAGGGTTAAGGTTAAAGACTCGAACTTTCAGGATCCTACTGTGATTAAGATCATTCTATCATTGTTTTTCCCACAACCTTCAGCCAATCACCCTAGAATCACACAAGGAAATTAGCCACTCATCATCATAATGAAAGTATTAAATATATGGGAAGAAGGTGAATATTTGAACAAAGAAGAATTTAATGAAAACACTTCAATAACTGAATCAAATATCACACAAAATCGTTCCTTGGATAATAATCCAACAAGACAAGACAACAAGGAAAAGAATTGAAGACAATCTTACAAAACCCTCCAAAAAGCTATAAAGCTATAGTCTTCAATCTTCCTTCAACCTTCAAAAAGGTTCTTCGAATCTCCCAAATTGGAGTAGGATGCGGCTGCTGCGCTGATAGCGGGTGTGCTGCGTCGTATGCGGGATGTTCTCACTGTAAGCGGATCTTGGATTTGTGGAAAATCCAACCCTTTTTATAGGAAAAATAACCCTCCAAAGATAAGAAATCTTAAGAAGATATTATCCCATAAATATAGGTAAAATATATGATTCTGCATATCTCCTTCCTTCCAGAAGCCAAGCCCAAAAATATAAGATCACTTTCCAATTTTAAAAGATCTCAGCCAAGAATAAAATATTCTCGCCGCGTCCTAGGTGTTCGCCTCGGTCGAGTCGGCGTCTCTGGATTACCTCGGTCGAGATGAATCTCTGGTCAACCGAGGTGACTCACAACTGAATGTAGAATCTCTCAAAACTGGCCAAAGTAAATCCTTAATTCATGGCTATGCTTCCTGGATGTAGCTCCAAATGACTCATGACTCCTTTTGCTCCTTTTTGATGCAAAACGTACCATATTACCTGCAATTACAACGAAACTAGGTGTAGACCTCGATTCTCGCAAAGGTAGATGAAATGGTAGTAAAATCACATAATGTACATACAAACATGCAGATTATGAAAGATAAAACGTCCAAACAAACCCCAAAATATAGACTATAATTCATGCTATCAAAATACCCCATACTTAGCCCTTGCTTGTCCCCAAACAAGTTCTGCATATAAAATACAAGATAGAATGGATTATAAGTCAAAAAAATCAATGAAAAAGTCTTCCAAAAACATTTTATGGTGTGCAACTACCATAGATCACTCTAAGAGAGTACTTCCTGGAATTTAAAAACTCAATATGATCAAAACATTTTATAAATATAGGAAAGTTGTTCATCTTTGCATAAAATCATAGAATGCATAATAAATCATAATTATCAAAATTAATCATGTATAATCCAATTTGAACCGCTAAGTCAATCAACAAGCTCAAGGTCTCAAGGGCTTCCCAAAAGAAAAGGTCAAGAAACGTGTAGGGTAGGGATGTATGTAAGGTAATGTGGTGCTAGAATCCGGGAAAAGGATGAACTTCACTTTCACTTTGACTTGCAACATCTTCCACCAATAAGCTTTGCTTATTTCACACTTTTTCTCTTTTACTTTACTTTTTGGGATGCATGGACAGAGGTGCACAATAACCGAAGCCTAGGAAATCCGCAATCATCAATTTCTTGAGATGCATCAAACCCTTGATGCACATACCATGACCCGTTAGGAATATCGCTCAATCCGACTTTGGCAAGACACAAACACCCGGCTATGTGAATGGTGCCGAGTTACTCATCTTCATGATTGACTTCCCCAAACCTATTATTGCTTTCTAACACTTTCACTTTCAGCCGCTTCTCAACTTTTAATTTGCTTTCACCACTTCGCTTGCTTCCAAATTCCCGGATAGGTAAAGGGAGGCAAAATGTATATGAGGGGCTAAGCATGATCAAGAAGAAGAAGAAGAAGAATGAATTGCCTTGGTCTTTCCAAGAAGAACGTGAGAGAACTTATGCTGCGGTGTCAACCTTCAAATTCAACATAATTTGGATAAAAATAAAGTATTAAACATGCCAATAATTTCAAACAAAGCATTTAGCAACTTAAACATATCATAAAACATTTCAAACATATAAAGAATTTAAATCCAGTCGGTAAACAAGATCTTCACTGAGATCATATCCAGATAAGTAACACAAAAATCGTTTTCGAAAACTCTCAGTTAACCCACCTCGGTCGAGGTGTTCTTGGTTCAACCGAGGTGAAACACCTCGTTTTGCCAGAACTGTCCCGGTCGAGGTCAAAAATTTTTTTTTTAAAACCATTTTTTTTCGGTTTCGACGTTTTTCTCAATCAAATAACCTGTAAGTATGCATGCAATCTCAGATAAACATATAAATGCAGATAAAGCATGAATATGAAAATATCCGATACATCATAAGTCGAATAATACATCATAAGTCAAATAAGTCAGATAATACATCAACTACCCCATACTTGAGACACACTGTCCCAGTGGGTGTAAATAAAGTCTGAAAGAAAGGAGGACTCACCGGATAAAGAGCCGAACTGCATAAAAATAAAATAAATAAAATCCTGCAGCTCCTCAGAAGTCCTGATCCGGTGGTGGTGGTGGCATGTACGGGTACAAAGTAGGGTCATAGGGATAGCCCATGACATGCTGGAACTGTAGCTGAGCCATCATGTGCTGATGATGCTGTCGCTCCTGCATCTCCCGGATATCCAAAGAAAGTGCAGCATAAGTGTCGATAACCTGATCTGTCAGGTCATCAATCCGGCGGTGTGCTGCTCTGTCCCTAACCCTCTGCCTCCTGCGCCTAGCGGGCCTAACTGGAGAAGTCTCAGCCGGCGCTGGCTCAGTGTCCTCCTCGTCCTCATCAAGATCAATAATGGGAGGCGCGCTCGTCCCAGCAGTGTCTGTCCCTGTGTCCATCGGGACGCCGCCTCCTCTCTCATCAACCGTCTCGTCGTCATCCTCCTCCTCAGCCTCCTCAGCCTCCTCAGCAGCTGCAGCAGCTCCCTCTCTGTAGTCCTCCATCAGCGGGGCCCATGCTGTCTGCCAAAAATGTGGGTCGAAGACCGAAAACTGTGCAGACCATCTGATGCCCTGAGGCGCTGTCCGCTCCCAAGGCATGGCAACATACGGAGTAGTCAACCCACGAGGAACAAGAATCCGCCTCGTGATCATCTCCTGCAGACCCAGCGGCTTCGGAGCCGCCGCCAATGTGCAGATACTGAGATCCATCCCGTGGTAGGAGGCGATGTGGGTGACTAGACCTCCACAGCAAATATCACCCTTCCCTTTGGCCTTGATCCTGTGCAGATCCTCTGCCAGGAGCAAGCCAAAGTCCGGGAAGCCGCCTGTAACCATGCAGTATAAGGAGAAAAGCTCCCCCTGTCTGATCTTCTGGGGCGTCTCAGTACGCGCCAGAAGCATCTCGCTGAATATCCGGTGGGCGAGTCTGAAAGCTGGGTGGAAGATGACCTTCTCCCTGGAATCTCCAGGGCGCCATCTGTCTGCATGAGTGGTGATGTGGGCGATCTGACCCCAAAACTCCCTAGCTACGGATCGGGAGGGGAAGTCTACGGCTGTAGGGGTAGGAAAGCTGAAAATCTCTCTGAATATCTCTAATGGAACTATGAAGTTCCGGCTCATCAGCCGGTACTTCACAGATCCCTCTGTGGGTAGGTAGGAGAAGGAGCTGACGAACTCTAGTGTCGGCTCTATGTAGGCTGGGGCTCGGATCTCAGAAAACTGATCCAGCCCAACTGTGGCAATCATCCTCCTAAGGTCGGCCTCTAACCCTAGGCAGTCAAAGGCGGATACCTCCAGAAATCGCGGTGCGATAACTGGACGGCCCGCTATCCTCTCGTAATCTACCCGACATCTCTCGTGGATGACCGGGCGGTAAGGTCGGGAAGAAGAAGGGGAAGGGGAGGGTGAAGATCTGTCTCTCAGGGCTAAACGGCGATCTGAACTCATTTTCCCTAATCAATCTGTCAGACCACCTCGGTTGACTGACAACCCTCAGAAATCACCTCGGTCGAGGTGCAGACCGACTGGACCGAGGCGTAGCAGTTCGAATTCCAATTCTCAGATTTCCAGTTCTTTTCCCCCTAAAATCACTACAATTGCTTCCTAAGGGGTACTTATGCCTTTTCTCAGCAAAGTCAAGGGCGACCAAAGCCCAATAAGCAGTAAACGACGAGTTAGGGTTTTCGAACGGTTTTTACCTCGTTTCGGTCGAATCACTCAAATTTCTTGCAGATCTGTTGTAGTAATCGACTCCTCTACTCTTTAATCTCGGTTTGGAAGCAGAAATCTTCGAAAACGAGCGAGAAATGAGGGAGCGAGGTGATTCTGTGCGCCGCGGTCGAAGTGGGTAATAAAAAGTAAAAATGTAATTTTTCCCCCTTTTATACTTTTACTGAATCTGCTGTCACCTCGGTCGAGATGGTTTCGACCGGACCGAGGTGGTCTGGACCGAGGCGGTTCTGCAGAAACCCTAGTCGCCTCGGTTGCTTCAAGAATCAACTCGGTCGAGGTGTTCTGACAGTGACCGAGGTGCCTCTTTCTTCCTCAGAATCTCGAACTTCTCCCTTTTCTGGAGTGCTCCTTCCTGTTATCTGTCTAAAACACCAAAAACAAAGCAAAGCAAAGCAAAAACAAAAGACTATCTAAACTAGACTAGAAAGCGGGAAAGAAAGCAATACCTTGGGTTGCCTCCCAAGAAGCGCTTGATTTAAGGTCGCTAGCTGGACCATGATGTGTCTCAAAGGAGGTAGATCGGTGCGACCTCCTCAACCGGCGTTTCCGGTTGGTACTTCTTAAGTCTATGACCGTTGACCTTGAAGCTTCCGCTAGTTTCGCCCCATATCTCAACTGCACCATGAGGGAAGACATGTTTCACAACGTAAGGTCCGGTCCATCTAGATTTCAACTTACCTGGAAAAAGACGGAGGCGGGAGTTGAAGAGTAGAACTAAATCTCCTTCGTTAAGCTCCTTTGGAACGATACGCTTGTCATGCCATCTCTTCGTCCTTTCCTTGTAGATCTTGGCATTCTCGTAGGCGTTCAAACGCAGCTCTTCCAGCTCGTTAAGTTCCAATAGTCGCTTCTCACCAGCCTCCTTAATGTCAAAGTTCAACCATTTGATAGCCCAATACGCTTTGTGCTCCAACTCAACGGGCAAGTGGCAAGATTTCCCATACACCAAATTATAAGGGGTGGTGCCTATGGGAGTCTTGAATGCGGTCCTGTACGCCCAAAGAGCATCGTCTAATTTCATGGACCAATCCTTCCTCGTCCTAGAGACGGTCTTCTCCAAAATTGCTTTGATTTCTCTGTTTGAGATCTCGACCTGTCCACTAGTTTGAGGGTGATAAGCGGTTGATACCTTGTGGGTTACCCCATACTTCGATAGAAGTGCCTTAAACTTCCGGTTGATGAAATGCGTTCCTCCATCGCTGATGATGATGCGTGGAGTTCCAAATCGTGGAAAGATAGTTCTATTCAAGAACTTCACAACCACCTTGGCGTCGTTAGTGGGAGAAGCGATGGCTTCGACCCATCTAGAGACGTAATCCACTGCAAGGAGAATGTAGAGGTTTCCTCCGGAGGATGGGAAAGGTCCCATGAAGTCAATCCCCCATACATCAAAGATTTCCACTTCTTGGATGTTGTTAAGTGGCATCTCGTTCCTCCTTGATAGGTTCCCTGTTCTTTGGCATGCATCACAAGAAACAACAAAAGATTGCACATCCTTAAATAATGTAGGCCAAAAGAAACCGGAACGCAATACCTTGGCGCATGTTTTATCGGTGCTAGCATGCCCTCCACATGGAAGTGAGTGGCAATGCTTTATGACGCTATTAACTTCGTCTTCCGGAATGCACCTTCGAAGCATCCCATCCGGTCCGCGCTTGAATAGAAGCGGCTCATCCCAGTAGTAATGTCGTACTTCCTTGAAGAATCTCTTCTTTTGGGAGTACGTCAATCCGGGTGGTATTTCCTGGCAAACAAGATAATTCACAATATCAGCATACCAAGGACCTTTATTATCAGAAAGTTGGTGGAGAGAATGATCCGCCAACTGTGGGTGAATGTCAGAGAAGGGAGTAGAAAAATTGTCATTCTCAGCAATCTCAGTTGACATTGTCTCGCTGTCGACCTCGGTCGAGGCGCAAAGGCGTTGACCGAGGTGTTCTTCGGTCGCCTCGCTCAGTCCAGAAAGTGCCTCGGTCGAGGTACTGCTACTGGATCCGAGGCTGGAAATCTTCGTTTCCTGGATCAGCTTCTCAGTCATGGCTCCTGGATCTTCTTCCAGTGCCTTCAGGCTCCGTATATCTGCATCACAAGAGGCATCTATACCTTCCTCCATTAAACTGAAGCTAATAACTCTTTCGAGTGGATCATTAATAAGGATAGAGCTCACCAATTCTCTTGATTCGTCTTCATCGTAGATGTTGAAGATATCATCAGTTAGTTGCTCCCCCTTCATGGCTGCAAGTAGTGCGAACTCCACCTCATCGCCACCAACGTTGAATTTCAACTTGGCGTTCTTGCAATCCACATTGCAACCCGAAGTTGCTAGAAATGGCCTCCCGAGAATGATAGGAACAGGATAATCTGCGGGAATGTCAAGTACGACAAAATCTATGGGTAGATAGAAGTTACCTAACTTGACCGGAACGTCTTCCAAAATGCCCACGGGATGGGTGATGGAGCGATCCGCCATGTAAAGTCGAATCTTGACCGGCTTGGGCTCTCCAAGACCGATCTTAATGCATAGCTCCAGCGGAATGATGCTCACGCTGGCTCCTAGATCACATAGGGCTTCACAAGTGACATCCCCAACTTGAATGGGAATGCAAAATGAGCCGGGATCTCTCAACTTAGGTGGCATCTTCTCCTTCATGATCTTTATAAGCTCCGAAGACTTAGATGTCATCCTAACTTCACCAACATCCTCCAGCTTCCTCTTCCTTGATAGGATCTCCTTTAAGAACTTCCCGTAGGCGGGCATACCTAAAATAGCATCAAGGAAAGGGATATTAATATGGAGCTTATTCATCAAGTCAAGGAACTTACCAAAGTGCTTGTCAAGATGTGCTCTGGCTCTGGACTGGGGAAATGGAAGTGGTTGTTTATATGCAGGAGGTGGAACATAGGCTTCAGTTGTTCCTCCTGCTTTCTGTTGCACCGCCTCGGTTGGCATCTCGGTCGAGGTGTTCTTCGACTGGATCTGGACCGAGGTGGTCTGCGTCGAGCGAGGTACTGGATCTGTGGTTTTGAGTCCACTCCTCGTCGTGATGGCCATGCACTGGCCCTTAGGGTTAGTTTCCGTCTTTGCTGGAAGCTTCCCTGGATCTCTTGGCGCTTCATTCGCCCTATTAGCAAGTTGTTGTTCGAAGGACTTTTGGGCCCTCGAAAATGAAGTCATAGAATTCTCCATAGCATTAAGCTTGATCAAGATTGCCTCCAGGACTGCGTCCTTCTTTTCCGGCTGAGACGAACTTGATCCTTGCCCTTGGCTCTTCAATGGAGTAGAAGAAGAAGAAGGAGGAGAGAGGAAAGGGTTAGAGGAATCATTAGAGTTGGAGTTTGAATAATTGTTACCGTTGTTTTGGTTATTATTCGCTCTCCAATTGTTGCTATTGGATCCTCTATTGTTGTTGTAGTTGTTGTTTCGGGGTCCGTTGTTGTTGTTACGGTACCCGTTCTTGTTGTTGTTGTTGTTATTCCTTTGCCCTTGCTCTTCCTTCTTAGTTTGAGCCATCAATAGCTCCTTCAATTGCTTCACGTCGTTCTTCAAGGACGTGAATTGGTTGTTGTTGGTTTGAGTCTCTTGAAAGTTGACTCTTTTAACTCCACCTTCAGCTCCTTGGTGGGTGTACTTCTCCATGTGCAAGGCTTGCTTCTCAATGAAATCCCAAGCCTCGTCAACCGCCATATCCATGAATGTACCGGCGGAGAGTAGTTGGAGATTAAACTGGGTGTTTCCGTCCAGTCCTTTGAAGTAGATCTCCAACAACTCGATCTTTGGAATCCCATGATGTGGGCAATCCAAAAGGATATCCTTGAACCGCTCCCATGATTTGGACAAACTCTCCTTGTCCTTCATGATGAAAGCATTGATCTTCCCTCTCATTTCAGCAGTCTTTGAGGGGGGAAAGAATTTAGTCAAGAATTCCGTAGTCATCTCTTCCCATGTGCTGATCTTTCCTGCAGGAAGAGATTGATACCAAGTAAGAGCTCTATCTTTAAGAGAAAAGTAGAAAGGTCTTAGCTTGTAGTTGTTATTTTCAATTCTGGGAGGTCGCAAGGTCTCCATCAAGATCTCGTAGTTTTGAAGATGTTGATGCGGCGACTCCTTCTCTAGCCCTCCGAATTGACATTGGCGAATCATCGCTAGAACTTGTGGTCGAAGTTCGTAGTCATGGTCCGCTGGATCTCCTAGGTTCACTCCTGGACGCCTCAGCTGTTGATTAGGGTCCATCCTTTGACCTAGGGTTTGTGGAATTCCTGCAAGAAGAACATCTCGGACTGGCATCCGAAGTGGATGCACATCGGCCGGGGCGTCAGGAACTGGGACTTGCCTCGGTCGAGGATCAATTACTGGATCCTGCATCGGTCGAGGTTGAATCTGGTTCCGAATTGCTGCAATCTCAGCTTCGATTGCTGCATTCCTGGCCTGATTCTCTTCTTTTTCCTGCCTTAGTTCTTCTTTACTGAGACGTAGCTGCTCCTGCGTCTCTCTCAATTGGGCCAAAAGATCGTAATCGTCTTGTTGGGCCATCTTCGCTTCTCTTAAGCGTCGTTTGTATGTCTTTTCTGGTTCGGGATCGTAAGGAACGATTTCCTTTCCAGTGCGGATTCTTCGCATATACCTAAGAAAGAACCTGCAAAAGTCACTCAAGTAGAGTGGTAAGACAACACGGGGCAAATGCCCCAAGAGCAAACCGTACCGGCTCGGTCTAGACCAAGTCCCCGGCAACGGCGCCAAAAACTTGTTCGCTCCAAACGGTGTGTGCAAGCTTTAAATTTATAACCCTAGACTTAAGCTTAAAACAAGGATGCGAACCCGCAGTGTACGGGTCAATCGTAGTAAAAGCAAGAAAATTCCAGGGGTCGATCACAGGGACTTAGTGAAACAAAGTCCAGTACGGTATGCTAGTGTTGATGCTAACCACAAGAGCAAGTAATACAATCAAAGATGAATAAGATGTCAAATAAAGCAAACATGCAATTCTAGGGATTAAAGCATCTAGTTGTGGTTCCAACTCAAGATCTATAGATAAGCGGACAAAGCTGAGATTTTTGCATGGGGAAGGTGTTTCTAAAGTGGAGTAGATCACCGGGTAAGTCTCACTACACACTAATTCCAAACCGTAACTCCTATTACCGGGTAAGTCTCAAGGAATTAAGATAAAGAACTATAACCTCAAACTAACACACCATCTAAGGGAATAGAATCAACCTTTACCGGGTAAGTCTCAGGCTAACTCACAAAGATGGGATGGAAGCACACTCAAACCCCAATAAAGGACAAGCCTTTATTACCTACACTTATGATCGTTGGTATACAAACTAAGGAATTACCGGGTAAGTCTCATCCTAAGCTTGCTTTGAACCAGAAAGGTATAATAAGAATAGGATTTGGCAAACTCTAACACATTAACTCTCAGTTAAGGATCGGATAAGCCACCTCGGTCAGCCAGTTTCCACCCCGGCCGAGATGTTCATCGACTGAACGAGATGCTTAGGGTTAAGGTTAAAGACTCGAACTTTCAGGATCCTACTGTGATTAAGATCATTCTATCATTGTTTTTCCCACAACCTTCAGCCAATCACCCTAGAATCACACAAGGAAATTAGCCACTCATCATCATAATGAAAGTATTAAATGTAAGGGAAGAAGGTGAATATTTGAACAAAGAAGAATTTAATGAAAACACTTCAATAACTGAATCAAATATCACACAAAATCGTTCCTTGGATAATGATCCAACAAGACAAGACAACAAGGAAAGGAATTGAAGACAATCTTACAAAAACCCTCCAAAAAGCTATAAAGCTATAGTCTTCAATCTTCCTTCAACCTTCAAAAAAGGTTCTTCGAATCTCCCAAATTGGAGTAGGATGCGGCTGCTGCGCTGATAGCGTGATGTTCTAACTGTAAGCGGATGTTTGCAGCCTCTAAGCATGATCGGATTTGTGGAAAATCCAACCCTTTTTATAGGAAAAATAACCCTCCAAAGATAATAAATCTTAAGAAGATATATTCCCATAAATATAGGTAAAATATATGATTCTGCATATCTCCTTCCTTCTAGAAGCTCAGCCCAAAAATATAAGATCACTTTCCAATTTTAAAAGATCTCAGCCAAGAATAAAATATTCTCGCCGCGTCCTAGGTGTTCGCCTCGGTCGAGTCGGCGTCTCTGGATCGCCTCGGTCGAGATGAATCTCTGGGCAACCGAGGTGACTCATAACTGAATGTAGAATCTCTCAAAACTGGTCCAAAGTAAATCTTTAATCCATGGTTGTGCTTCCTGAATGTAGCTCCAAATGACTCTTGACTCCTTTTGCTCCTTTTTGATGCAATACGTACCATATTACCTGCAATTACAACGAAACTAGGTGTAGACCTCGATTCTCGCAAAGGTAGATGAAATGGTAGTAAAATCACATAATGTACATACAAACATGCAGATTATGAAAGATAAAACGTCCAAACAAACCCCAAAATATAGACTATAATTCATGCTATCACCAGCCTCCTGATTGGACCTTGCCCTTTGAGGTCATGTGTGACGCTAGCGATGTAGCCGTAGGAGCGGTGCTTGGGCAGAAGAAGGATGGACGGACCACCGCCATTTACTATGCTAGCAAGACGCTAGATGAAGCACAACGCCACTACGCTACCACCGAAAAGGAGTTATTGGCGGTTGTATATGCTTTCGAGAAGTTTCGTTCCTATCTAGTAGGGGCGAAAGTCATTGTCTACACCGACCATGCAGCCATTCGTTACTTGATGGCTAAGAAAGATGCCAAGCCGCGTCTTATTCGATGGATTCTCTTGCTTCAAGAGTTTGACCTAGAGATCCGCGATAAGAAGGGATCCGAGAATTCAGTTGCGGATCACCTCAGCCGGCTACCGGAATCTTCCCGCGAGACGGATAGCCCACCCATAGACGATTCATTCCCCGATGAGCACTTGCACGTCTTGGAGCGTTTGATGGATCTACTTACTTCACCCCACGAAGGAGGTGAAGTATGGGGTGAGGGCACCTCCTACCTCCTTTGAGACGCATTATGGTCCAGCTAGCGACCTTAAATCAAGCGCTTCTTGGGAGGCAACCCAAGGTATTGCTCTTCTTTCCCGTTTTCTAGTCTAGCTTAGATAGTTTTTGTTTTTGCTTTGCTTTGCTTTGTTTTTGGCATTCTGGACAGACAACAGGAAGGAGCACATCTGGAAGGACAGAAGTTCGAGAATCTGAGAAGATAGAAGCACCTCGGTCACTGTCAAAACACCTCGACCGAGTTGATTCTTGACGGAAACACTCAGACTTGCCCACAGGATCTTCAGTGAGACAAATATCCCTATGATCCGACTCAGTTCCCCTACATACCACCACCACCACCGGATCAGGACTACTGAGGAGCTGCAGGGTTTTATTTATTATATTTTTATGCAGTTCGGCTCTTTATCCGGTGAGTCCTCTTTCATTTAGACTTTTATTATACCCACTGGGACAGTGTGTCTCAAGTATGGGGTATTTGTCTGTATTATTTGACTACGTGACTACTTGATGTATTCGATACCTTTTGATGTATTATATTCATCGGATACTTTCATATTTATGCTTCACTTGCCTTTATATGATTATCTGATCTTACATGCATACCTACAGATTATTTGATTGAGAAAAACGTCGAAACCGAACCGAAAAGAAAAAAATTGGTTTTAAAAAAAAAAAAATTTTTGACCTCGACCGGGGAGATTCTGGCGAAACGAGGTGTTTCACCTCGGTTGAACCAAGAACACCTCGACCGAGGCGGCGTAACAGAAAGTTTTCGAAAACGATTTTGTGTTACTGAACTGGATATGATCTCAGTGAAGATCTTGTTTACTTACTGTTTTTAAATTCTTTGTGTGTTTGAAAGGTTTTATAATATGTTTAAGTTGCTAAATGCTTTGTTTGAAATTATTAGCATGTTTAATACTTTGTTTTTATCCAAATTATGTTGAATTTGAAGGTTGACACCGCAGGTTAAGTTCTCTCACATTCTTCTTGGAAAGACCAAGGCAATTCATTCTCTTCTTCTTCTTCTTCTTGATCATGCTTAGCCCCTCATATACATTTTGCCTCCCTTTACCTATCCGGGAATTTGGAAGCAAGCGAAGTGGTGAAAGCAAGTTAAAGTTGAAGAGTGGGCTGGAAGTGAAGTGCTAGAAAGTAATTTTAGGTTTGGGGAAGTCAATCTTGATGATGAGTAACTCGGCACCATTCACATAGCCGGGTGTTTGTGTCTTGCCAAAGTCGGATTGAGCGATATTCCTAACGGGTCATGGTATGTGCATCAAGGGTTTGATGCATCTCGAGAAATTGATGATTGCAGATTTCCTAGGCTTCGGCTATTGTGCACCTCTGTCCATGCATCCCAAAAAGTAAAGTAAAAAAGGAAAATTGTGAGATAAGCAAAGCTTATTGGTGGAAGATGTTGCAAGTTGAAGTGAAAGTGAAGTTCATCCTTTTCCCGGATTCTAGCACCACATTACCTTACATACATCCCTACCCTACACGTTTCTTGACCTTTTCTCTTGGGAAGCCCTTGAGACCTTGAGCTTGTTGATTGACTTAGCGGTTTAAATCGGATTATACATGATTAATTTTGATAATTATGATTTATTATGCATTCTATGATTTTATGCAAAGATGAACAACTTTCTTATATTTATAAAATGTTTTGAGCATATTAAGTTTTTAATTCCAGGAAGTATTCTCTTAGAGTGATCTATGATAGTTGCACACCATAAAATATTTTTTGAAAGACTTTTTCATTGATTTTCTTGACTTATAATCCATTCTATCTTATCTTTTATATGAGGAACTTGCTTGGGGACAAGCAAGGGCTAAGTATGGGGTATTTTGATAGCATGAATTATAGTCCATATTTTGGGGTTTGTTTGGACGTTTTATCTTTCATATTCTGCATGTTTGTATGTACATTATGTGATTTTACTACCATTTCATCTACCTTTGCGAGAATCGATGTCTACACCTAGTTTCGTTGTAATTGCAGGTAATTTGGTACGTTTTTGCATCAAAAAGGAGCAAAAGAAGTCAAGAGTCATTTGGAGCTACATCCAGGGAGCATAGCCATGGATTGAAGATTTACTTTGGAGCAGATTCGAGAGATTCCACATTCTGTCGTGAGTCACCTCGGTTGATCAGAGGTTCACCTCGACCGAGGCGATCCAGAGACATCGACTCGACCGAGGCGAATACCTAGGACGCGGCGAGAATATTTTATTCTTGGAAGAGATCTTTTAAATTTGGAAAGTGATCTTATATTTTTGGGCTGAGCTTCTGGAAGGAAGGAGATATGCAGAATCATATATTTTACCTATTTTTATGGGAATATATCTTTCTAAGATATTTTATCTTTGGAGGTTTATTTTCCTATAAAAAGGGTTGGATTTCCACAAATCCAACATCTCGCATACGACGCAGCAGCCGCAGTACACTCTAATTTGGGAGTTGTTGAAGAACCTTTTTGAAGGTGGAAAGAAAGTTGAAGATTAGCTTTTTATAGTTTTTTGAAGAGTTTTGTAAGATTGTCTTCAATTCACTCATTGATTGTCTTGTCTTGTTGGATTGCTATCCAAGGAACGCTTTTGTTGTGATATTTGATTCAGTTATTGAAGTCTTCTCATTAAATTCTTCTTTGTTCAAATATTCACCTTCTTCCCATATATTTTAATACTTTCATTATGATGATGAGTGGCTAATTTCCTTGTGTGATTCTAGGGTGATTGACTGAAGGTTGTGGGAAAAACAATGATAGAATAATCTTAGATTCCAGTAGGATCCTGAAAGTTCGAGTCTTTAACCTTAACCCTAAGCATCTCGTTCGGGTGATGAACATCTCGGCCGGGGTGGAATTCTTCTGACCGAGGTGACTTATCCGACCTAAAACAGAAAGTTAAGTGTTAGAGTTTGCTAAATCCTATTCTTATTACACTTTCCTGGTTCAATGCAAGCTTAGGATGAGACTTACCCGGTAATTCCTTAGTTTGTGTACCAACGATCATAAGTGTAGGTAATAAAGGT
Organism: Fagopyrum esculentum; assembly: GCA_033239045.1. NCBI lineage: Eukaryota > Viridiplantae > Streptophyta > Magnoliopsida > Caryophyllales > Polygonaceae > Fagopyrum > Fagopyrum esculentum. Next base: position 49,442,519 of record BSUD01000001.1, on the reverse strand, counting down.
TTATCCTTTATTGGGGTTCGAGTGTGCTTCCATCCCATCTTTGTGAGTTAGCCTGAGACTTACCCGGTAAAGGTTGATTCTATTCCCTTAGATGGTGTGTTAGTTTGAGGTTATAGTTCTTTATCTTGATTCCTTGGGACTTACCCGGTAATAGGAGTTACGGTTTAGGATTAGTGTGTAGTGAGACTTACCCGGTGATCTACTCCACTTTAGCAACACCTTCCCCACGCAAAAATCTCAGCTTTGTCCGCTTATCTATAGATCTTGAGTTGGAACCACAACTAGTTGCTTTAATCCCTAGAATTGCATGTTTGCTTATTTGACATCTTATTCATCTTTGATTGTGTTAATCGCTTTTGTGGTTAGAATTAACGTAGCATACCGTGTTGACTTTGTTTCACCAAGTCCCTGTGATCGACCCCTGGAATTTTCTTGCTTTTACTACGATTGACCCGTACACTGCGGGTTCGCATCCTTGTTTTAAGCTTAAGTCTAGGGTTATAAATTTAAAGCTTGCACACACCGTTTGGAGCGAACAGATCTCGACAATATAGATATATATGTATATAATTACCTCTTATGTGATGATATGTGTGCATGTGTTATTAAGTATTATATATCTATATATATACATATGGCCTATATAAAGCCTTATAAGTTAGGTGTGCATACCCCGTAGATGGCTCGGACTAGAGCTACTGCTGCAGGCAGAGGTAGAGGTAGACCACCCCTTCCTCCAAGAGATAGGAGACAGGGACCACCTCCCGCTGTAGATCCACCAGTGGTGGAGGAGGCTCGAGAGGAGGTTGGTGAGAGTTTTGTTCCAGCAACGAGGAGTGATGGATCCAGGAGACAGCAGTCACATAGAGCCCAGTCAGATGGCTCAAATCGTGTCTCCATGGGCGGGTCGGAGTTTAGGGAGGATCTCAGGCAGTTTGAGGAGGCCATTAGAGCGGGCCGACAAGCCCCAAACTTACCACGACAGGAGGGATTATCTGAGGAGTCTCATGGAACTACTCAGATGCCAGCTGCACCAGTTCGTGTAGCTGAGCCAGCTCGAGTTTTGGAGGAGACTAGAGGGCCTCGACCAGACACTTGGTTGAAGGCATTTCACCAGTAGGGAGTACCACACTTCTCTGGGGAGATAGGCCAAGAGATTGAGGTGTAGATTGGGCATGTAGACTCAGCTTTAGAGTATGTTCGTTGCCTAGAGGACAGACGGATAGAGCTAGTACAATCTCTATTCCGTGACCTGGCACATCAGTGGTGGAGGACAGTTAAAGCATGGGTCACCACCTATGAGCAGATGAGGGCTTCGCTGAGGGAGCAGTTCTGCCTTGCCTTATTGAGGAGGGAGAAGCTATAGGACTTTGTGGAGGCAGGCTTTGTGGATGTACCCATTACTGATGCCATTCAACGCTTCCGGACTGAGTTACCTTTGCTGGGTCAAGTTGCACTTTTTGAGGACCAGCATGTATACCTATTCTCCCGACGTTTGAGGGAGAGTACACATTCTTATATGGCGGGATTTCATTGTGACTCCTTGGCAAACTACCAGGATCGGGCCTCTGCTTATGAGAGAGAGAGGGTTAGACAGAGGAGGACTTCTCAGACCGGACGGTCTGAGAATAGACAGCGTACAACACAGACTAGTGCAGGAGCATCTGGATTTGGGCGAGGTCAGACTCAGGGCCGCTCGAGTATTCCAGTGTTTTTACAGACTACTGATAGAGGCCGGCAATGTTACAACGACGGGGCCTATGGGCATATGAGGGTTGATTGCCCTAGAGCACCGCTGACTTGCTTCTCATGCGGGAAGCCAGGACATATAGCTACGTTTTGCCGCTAGGGCAAGGCGCCATCACAACAGGGTTCTTCCCCTGCGGGTGCAGCAAGAGGGGGACCTAGACCGCCTCAGCATCAGGGACAACAGAGAGTCCCAGGGACACCTGCTACTCAGGGTTCAACTCCTGGACCGAGTAGGGGTAGAGGTAGAGAGGCCAGTACTAGTGATGCCCGAGGAGTCCGAGGCTGTGCTTTTGAGTTGAGGAGTGCTGAGGAGCCGCCAACACCAGCTGCTACAGGTACCATTCTGTTACATGGTTTACTTGTTAGAGTTCTTTTTTATATGGGTGCTACGCATTCATTTATTTCTGCTTCTTGTGTTGAGGGTTTGAGTTTGTCTACCATAGAGGGGACACCCTTTACTATAGGGTTACCTGATGGTAGTAGAGTCAGAGCTACTCAGGAGATACGTAGTTGTCCCCTACGTTTAGGGACTCATGTACTGCTTGTTGACTTCTTAGTCATGTCTTTGATGCATGAAGAAGTCATATTAGGTATGGATTGGATGCTTAGACACCATACGGTGTTAGATGTAGGTAAGAGAACTGTTACAGTCTCTACCGACTTAGGTCCGATAGAGGTCTTCCGGGGTTGGGACCTTGGGAAGACAGGATCTGTCATCAGTGCTGTACGAGTAGCTAGACTGATTGCACAGGGATGTGATGCCTTCTGGTGCTACGTCATGAAGGATGGAGAGGGTCCATCTTTGGTAGACATACCGGTGGTCTGTGAGTTTACAGACGTATTTGCAGAGCCGTTTAGCTTGCCGCCTCAGAGGAGCGTAGATTTCGGCATTGATCTAGAGCCTGGCACGAGACCCATCTCGAAGGCCCCATACCATATGGCACCCGTCAAGATGTTAGAGCTGAAGAAGCAACTCGAGGAGTTGGCTGAGAAGGGCATTATACGCCCTAGCGTTTCACCATGGGGTGCCCCGGTCCTCTTCGTACGGAAGAAGGACGGATCATTGAGAATGTGCATAGATTATAGAGAGTTGAACAAGGTGACCATCAAGAACAGGTATCCACTACCTCGTATTGATGATCTACTTGATCAGCTACAGGGAGTGATAGTCTTCCCCAGGATTGACCCGCGTTCGGGATATCACCAGCTGAGGGTGAGAGAGGAGGATGTACATAGGACGGCATTTCGTACTCAGTATGGACACTACAAGTTTGTAGTGATGACATTCGGGCTGACGAATGCCCCAACAGTCTTCATTGAGTTGATGAACAATATCTTCATCGACTTTCTGGATCAGTTTGTGGTAGTCTTCATTGATGATATCATGGTGTACTCTCGCAGCAGAGAGGAGCATGCCGGTCATTTGAGGACGGTATTGCATTTTTTGAGGGATAGAGAGTTGTATGCCAAGCTCTCTAAGTGTGAGTTTTGGATATCTGAGGTTGCTTTCCTTGGACATATTGTCTCCGCCGATGGGATCATGGTTGATCCGGCGAAGATTGAGTTTGTTGCTGCATGGACGACACCGACGAATGTCAAGGAAGTGCGTAGCTTTCTTGGTTTAGTCGGTTATTACAGACTGATAGCATGAATTATAGTCTATATTTTGGGGTTTGTTTGGACGTTTTATCTTTCATAATCTGCAGGTTTGTATGTATATTATGTGATTATATTACCATTTCATCTACCTTTGCGGGAATCGAGGTCTACACCTAGTTTTGTTGTGATCGTAGGTAAAATGACACGTTTTGCATCAAGATGGAGTCATTGGAGCTACATTGAGGAACATAAGGAACCATCCAGGAAGCATAGCCATGGATTAGAGATTCACTTTGGACCAGTTTTGAGAGATTTCACATTCAGTTGTGACTCACCTCGGTTGACCACAGATTCATCTCGATCGAGGTGATCCAGGGAAGTCGACTCAACCGAGGCGAATACCTAGGACGCGGCGAGAATATTTTATTCTTGGCTGAGATCTTTTATATTTGGAAAGTGATCTTATATTTTTGGGCTTGGCTCTTGGAAGGAAGAAGATATACTAGATGATATATTTTACCTATTTTTATGGGAAGAGATCTTTTCTAAGATATCTTATCTTTGGAGGGTTATTTTCCTATAAAAAGGGTTGGATTTCCACAAATCCAACATCATGCTATACCATCGATCAGGGTTTATACGCAGCAGCAGCCATACTCCAGTTGGGAGATTTGAAGAACCTTTTTGAAGGTTGAAGGAAGATTGAAGATTGTAGCTTTTATAGCTTTTGGAAGGTTTTCTTGTAAGATTACCTTAGATTCTCTTCCTTGTTGTCTTGCTTGTTGAATTTATATCCAAGGAACGCTTTTGTTGTGATATTTGATTCAGTTATTGAAGTCTTTTCATTAAATTCTTCTTGTTCAAATATTCACCTTCTTCCCATATATTTGATTAATACTTTCATGATGATGATGCGTGGCTAATTTCCTTGTGTGATTATAGGGTGATTGGCTGAAGGTTGTGGGAAAAACAATGATAGAATAATCTTATATTCCAGTAGGACCCTGAAAGTTCGAGTCTTTAACCTTAACCCTAAGCATCTCGTTCAATCGATGAACATCTCGGCCGGGGTGGAATTTGGCTGACCGAGGTGACTTATCTGATCCTAAACTGAGAGTTAAGTGTTAGAGTTTGCCAAATCCTATTCTTATTACACCTTTCCTGGTTCAATGCAAGCTTAGGATGAGACTTACCCGGTAATTCCTTAGTTTGTGTACCAACGATCATAAGTGTAGGTAATAAAGGTTTATCCTTTATTGGGGTTTGAGTGTGCTTCCATCCCATCTTTGTGAGTTAGCCTGAGACTTACCCGGTAAAGGTTGATTCTATTCCCTTAGATGGTGTGTTAGTTTGAGATTATAGTTCTTTACCCTGATTCCTTGAGACTTACCCGGTAATAGGAGTTACGGTTTTGGATTAGGGTGTAGTGAGATTTACCCGATGATCTATTCCACTTTAGAAACACCTTCCCCATGCAAATACCTCAGCTTTGTCCGCTTATCTTTAGATCTTGAGTTGGAACCACAACTAGATGCCTTAATCCCTAGAATTGCATACTTGTTTTATTGACTTCTATATCATCTTTGATTGTTTTAATTGCTCTTGTGGTTCGTATTTACATAAGCATACCGTGATTGGACTTTGTTTCACTAAGTCCCTGTGATCGACCCCTGGAATTCCTTGCTTTTTACTACGATTGACCCGTACACTGCGGGTTTGCATCCTTGTTTTAAGCTTACGTCTAGGGTTATAAATTTAAAGCTTGCACACACCGTTTGGAGCGAACAAGTTTTTGGCGCCGTTGCCGGGGACTTGGTCTAGACCGAGCGGGTTACGGTTTGCTCTTGGGGCACTTGCCCCCGTGTCTACTAACCACTCTACTTGAGTGACTTTTGCAGGTTCTTTCTTAGGTTTATGCGAAGAACCCGCACTGGGAAAGAAATCGTTCCTTACGATCCCGAACCAGAAAAGACATACAAGCGACGCTTGAGAGAAGCAAAGATGGCCCAACAAGACAACCGCGATCTTGAGGCCGAATTGAAAGAGGCGTTAGAGCTGCTACGCCTCAGCAGGGAAGAACTAAGTCGAGAGAAGGAAGAAACTCGCACCAAAACTGAAGCAATCGAAGCAGAGATGGCCGTCATACGAGACCAGATTCTACTTCGACCGAGGGAAGACCCAGTACCCGATGCTGGACCGAGGCAGGTCCCAGTTGCTGACCCTCAACCGAGGCAGGTCCCAGTACCTGACGCCCCGGCCGACGTACTTCCACCTCGGATGCCAGTCCGAGACGTTCTTCTTGCAGGAATCCCACAAACCCTAGGTCAAAGGATGGACCCTAATCAACAACTAGGCGTCCAGGAGTTAACCTAGGAGATCCTACGGACCATGACTACGAACTTTGACCACAAGTTCTATCCATGATTCGCCAATGCCAGTTCGGAGGGATGGAGAAGGAATCACCACATCAACATCTTCAAAACTATGAGATCTTGATGGAAACCTTGAGACCTTCAAGGATTGAAAATAACAACTACAAGCTAAGACCTTTTTACTTTTCTTTAAAAGATAGAGCTCTTACTTGGTATCAATCTCTTCCTCTAGGAAAAATTAGCACATGGGAGGAGATGACAACGGAATTCTTGACCAAATTCTTCCCCCCCTCAAAGACAGCTGAAATGAGAGGGAAGATCAATGCTTTCATTATGATGGGCAAGGAGAGCTTGTCCAAGTCATGGGAGCGGTTCAAGGACATTCATTTGGATTGCCCACATCATGGGATTCCAAAGTTAGAATTATTGGAGATATACTTCAAAGGACTAGACGGAAGCACCCAGTTCAATCTCCAACTACTCTCCGCCGGTACCTTCATGGACATGGCGATTGACGAGGCTTGGGACTTCATCGAGAAGCAAGCCTTGCATATGGAGAAGTACACCCACCAAGGAGCTGAAGGTGGAGTTAAAAGAGTTAATTTCCAGGAAATTCAGCCCAACAACAATCAACTCACGTCTTTGAAGAATGACGTGAAGAGCAAGGGCAAAGGAACAACAACAACGGATACCGTAACAACAACAACGGTTCCCGGAACAACAACTACAACAACAACAATAGAGGATCCAATAGCAACAATTGGAGGGCGAACAACCAAATTCTGGTAACAATCATTCAAACTCCAACCCTAACGATTCCTCTAACCATTTCCTCTCTTCCCCTTCTTCTTCGTCTACTCCATTAAAAAGCCAGGGGCAAGGATCAAGTTTGTCTCAGCCGGAAAAGAAAGACGCAGTTCTGGAGGCTATCTTGATCAAGCTCAACGCTATGGAGACTTCGATGACTTCATTTTCGAAGGCCCAAAAAGCCTTTGAACAACAACTTGCAAGTAGGGTGAATGAAGCACCAAGAGATCTAGGGAAGCTTCCAGCAAGGACGGAAAGCAACCCTAAGGGCCAGATCATGGCCATAACTATGAGGAGTGGACTTAGAACTGCAGATCCAGTGCCTCGGTCGGTGCCAGTACCGACGAAGACCACCTCGGTCCAGGTGCAGTCGAAGAACACTTCGGCCGAGATGCCAACCGAGGTGGAGCCACAGAAAGCGGAGGGGAAAACTGAAGTTTATATTCCACCTCCTGCATACAAACCACCACTTCCATTCCCCCAGTCAAGGGCCAGAGCACATCTAGACAAGCACTTTGGTAAGTTCCTTGACTTGATGAATAAGCTGCATATTAACATTCCTTTCCTTGATGCTATTCTAGGAATGCCCGCTTATGGGAAGTTCTTGAAGGAGATCCTATCAAGGAAAAGGAAACTGGAAGAATTTGGTGAAGTTAGGATGACATCTAAATCCTCGGAGCTCATACAAATCATGAAGGAGAAGATGCCACCTAAATTGAGAGATCCCAGCTCATTTTGCATTCCCATTCAAGTTGGGGATGTCACTTGTGAAGCCCTTTGCGATCTAGGAGCCAGCGTGAGCATCATCCCGCTGGAGCTATGTGTGAAGATCGGACTTGGAGAGCCCAAGCCGGTCAAGATTCGACTTTATATGGCGGATCGCTCCATCACCCATCCCGTGGGCATCTTGGAGGACGTTCCGGTCAAGTTAGGTAACTTCTATCTACCTATAGATTTTGTTGTACTTGACATTCCCGTAGATTATCCTGTCCCTATTATTCTCGGGAGGCCATTTCTAGCAACTTTGGGTTGCAACGTGGATTGCAAGAACGCCAAGTTGAAATTCAACATTGGTGGCGATAAGGTGGAGTTCGCTTTACTTGCAGCCATGAAAGGGGAGCAGCTAACTGATGATATCTTCAACATCTACGGTGAAGAAGAATCAAGAGAATTGGTGAGCTCTATCCTTATTAACGATCCACTCGAAAGAGTTATTAGCTTCAGTTTAATGGAGGAAGGTATAGATGCTTCTTGTGATGCAGATATACGGAGCTTAAAAGCAATGGAAGAGGATCCAGGAGCTAAAACTGAGAAGGTAACCCAGGAGACGAAGATCTCCAGTTTCGGTTCCAATTGCAGTACCTCGACCGAGGCACTCCCTAGACTGAGCGAGGCGACTGAAGAACATCTCGGTCAACGCCTCTGCGCCTCGACCGAGGTCGATGGCGAGACGATTTCAACTGAGACTTCCGAAAGTCCAGTTTCTGGATCTACTCCACTGGAAGGAGGAAGCAAGGATCCCCTCAGAAAGCACCCCCAGTTGTGGAGCTTAAACAACTCCCAAATCACTTGAGGTATGTCTTTCTTGGACCGGATTCCACTTATCCCGTCATTGTTAGTGCTTCCCTTTCCGAAACTGAATTGCCTAAACTAATGCATGTCTTGAGAAAGCATCAAAAGGCTTTGGGTTACACTATAGATGATCTTATTGGCATTAAGCCCTCTTTCTGCATGCATAGAATTCTAATGGAGGATGATCATAAGACTTCACGGGAACCTCAAAGACGATTAAATCCGATCATGAAAGAGGTTGTGAAGAAGGAAATTCTTAAGTTGTTGGATGCAGGCATTATTTATCCTATCTCGGACAGCCAGTGGGTTAGCCCGGTGCATGTCGTTCCGAAGAAAGGAGGGATGACCGTTGTGACGAATAAGAACAACGAGTTGATCCCAACCAGGACCGTTACAGGCTGGAGGGTTTGCATCGATTATAGGAAGCTGAACACGGCCACACGGAAGGACCATTTTCCACTTCCCTTCATTGATCAAATGCTCGAGCGGTTGGCCCAACATTCACACTTTTGCTACTTAGACGGTTATAGTGGATTCTTCCATTTTCCTATCCATCCGGATGACCAGGAGAAGACCACTTTCACTTGTCCATGGGGGACATTTGCTTATAGGAGGATGCCATTTGGATTGTGCAATGCACCCGCTACCTTCCAGCGATGCATGATAGCTATCTTTTCCGAGTACATAGAGGAGATCATGGAGGTATTTATGGATGATTTTTCTGTATATGGTTCCTCTTTTGATGATTGCCTATCTAACCTTTCGCTAATGCTTAAAAGATGTGAAGACACTAATCTCGTTTTGAATTGGGAGGAGTGTCATTTTATGGTTAGTGAAGGCATTGTGCTAGGACACCTCGTTTCTAATCGAGGCATTGAGGTCGATCGCGCTAAGATCAAGACTATTGAGAAACTCCCTCCCCTTGTTCTGTTAAAGGTGTGAGGAGTTTTCTCGGGCATGCAGGTTTCTACAGGAGATTCATCAAGGACTTCTCTAAGATTTCTAAACCTCTAACTAACCTCTTGAATAAAGATGTTGTTTTTGAGTTTTCGCAGGAGTGTCTTGATGCTTTTTACAGGATTAAGGAAGCGTTGATCTCCGCTCCCATTATCCAACCTCCGGATTGGACCTTGCCCTTTGAGATCATGTGCGATGCTAGTGATGTAGCCGTAGGAGCGGTGCTTGGACATAAGAAGGATGGACGGACCACCGCAATTTACTATGCTAGCAAGACGATAGATGTAGCACAACGCAACTACGCTACCACCGAGAAGGAATTATTGGCGGTTGTATATGCTTTCGAGAAGTTTTGTTCCTATTTAGTTGGGGCGAAAGTCATTGTCTACACTGACCATGCAGCCATTTGTTACTTGTTGGCTAAGAAAGATGCCAAGCCACGCCTTATTCGATGGATTCTCTTGCTTCAAGAGTTTGATCTAGAGATCCGCGATAAGAAGGGATCCGAGAATTCTATTGCGGATCACCTCAGCCGGCTACCTGCATCTTCACGTGAGAAGGACGACCCGCCCATAGACGATTCATTCCCCGATGAGCACTTACACTTGTTGGAGCGTTTGATAGATTTACTTACTTCACCCCACGATAGAGGTGAAGTATGGGGTGAGGGCACCTCCCATCACATTTGAGAGAAGCATTATGGTCCAGCTAGCGACCTTAAACCAAGCGCTTCTTGGGAGGCAACCCAAGGTATTGCTTTCTTTTCCCTTTTCTAGTCTAGCTTAGATAGTTTTTGCTTTTGCTTTGCTTTGTTTTGTTTTTGGCGTTCTAGACAGATAACAGGAGACATCTAAGGAAGGAGCATCAATGGAAGGACAGAAGTTCGAGAATTTGAGAAGACGGAGTTTGACTGAGGCATCTCGGTTGCTGTCAGAGCACCTCGACCGAGATGATTCTTGAGCAACCGAGGCGACTAGGGTTTTCTGAAGAACCACCTTTCTCCGTACCACCTCGGTCCAGTCGAGACCATCTCGACCGAGGTGACAGCAGTTCCAGAAAAGGGTATAAAAGGGGGATTTATTTTCTCTCTCTTCCATCTCACCCTTCCTCGACCGCGGCGACAGTTCACCTCGCTTCTCCAATTTCTTGCTCGTTTTCGACGATTTTTGTCTCCAAACTGCGATTGAGACTTAGAGGATCCCAGTGCAACATCGATTTGCAAGAGAATCGAACCGATTCGGCTGAACGAGGTAAAAACGAAACCGAAACCCTACCTCACTTTTTCGCTTCGATTTGGGCTTTTGTTGCCCTTGCAATTATTGAGGAAAGGCTTACGTACCCCATAGGAAGCAGTTGTAGTGATTTTGGGGGAAAAGAACTGAATTTTCAGAACGAATTAGAATCCAGTTTTCCGCCTCGGTCCAGTCGAGCTGCGCCTCGACCGAGGTTATTCTTGAGTGTTGTCAGTTGACCGAGGTGACCTGACAGTTTGATTTTCTGAAAATGAGTTATGACCGATGCCTTGTCCTTTGGGATAGATCCTCACCTTCCCCTTCTTCCTCTTCTTCCCGACCCTATCGACTGATGATCCATGAGAGACACCAGGTCTATTATGACCGTATTTCTGGCCGTCCAGTGATTGCACCTCGCTTCCTAGACGTGTCCGCTTTTGATTGCCTCCAGGTAGACGAAGACCTTAGGAGGATGATTTCTACATTTGGGCTGGATCAGTTTACTGAGATCCGAACCCCAGCCTTATTGGAGCCGACCCTAGAGTTCGTTAGCTCCTTCACCTACCTTCCCACAGAGCAGTCTATGAAGTACCGGTTGATGAACCGGAACTTCTTAGTGCCACTCGAGTACTGGAGAGATATTTTTGGCTTTAGGTTAGCCCACCGGATATTCAGCGAGACACTTCTGGCGCGTACTGAGACGCCCCAGAAGATCCGACAGGGAGAGCTTTTCAGTTTGTAGTGCATGGTTACTGGGGGTATTCCGGACATTGGCTTGATGCTGGCAGAGGATCTACACAGGATCAAGGCCAAGGTGAAGGGAGACATCTGCTGCGGAGGGCTTGTCACCCATATAGCTAGCTATCAGGACATGGATCTCAGTGCTTGCACGATGGTGGCAGCTCCGAAGCCGCTTGGACTGCAGGAGATGATCACTCGGCGGATTCTAGTTCGCCGAGGTCTGACTACTCCGTACGTGGCTATGCCGTGCGAGCTGACTGCGCCACAAGGGATCAGGTGGTTTGCCCAGTTTTCTGTTTATGACCCTCACTATTGGCAGACCACTTGGGCTCCACTGATGGAGGATTACAGAGAGGCAGCAGCTGCCCCAGCTGAGGAGGAGGCTGATGATGAGGAGACGGTTGATGAGAGAGTTGATGGAGTCCCGATGGATACAGGGACGGATACTGCAGGGACGAGCGCACCAGTTATAGATCTGGATGATGAGGATACTAAGCCTGCAACTGCTGCATCACCTACTAGACCTGCTAGGCGTAGGACACGCCGTCATAGAGATTCAGAGGCTCATCGTCGGATCGATGATCTGACGGATCAGATGATAGACTCTTATGCTGCCCTTACTGTGGACATGCATGAGAGATTTGCTGCCCAGCACCGACAAATTGACAGCTGGACTCATCAGATGTTAGAGGGGCAGCACTATCAGCGCAGGATGATGGAGATACAGTTCCAGCAGACTATGGGTTATCCATTTGACCCATCCCAGTATCCGTACGTACCACCACCACCACCACCGGATCAGGATTATTGAGAGCTGCAAGATTTTTCTTCCTTATTTTTTATGTAGTTCAGCTTATTATCCGGTGAGTACTTTTATCCTTTAGACTTATTTTGACCCACTAGGACAGTGTGTCCCAAGTATGGGGTATTTGATGTATTATTTGACTTTGATGTATGACTCTATTGACCGGATATTGATATTTATGCTTCTTTTTTGCATCTATATGTTTATCTGAGATCGCATGCATACTTACAGGTTATTTGATTGAGAAAAACGTCGAAACTGAAAAAAAAAAATGGTTTTTTAAAAAAATTTTGGACCTCGACCGGGGCAGCTCTGGCCGAACGAGGCGCTTCACCTCGGTTGACCTACGAACACCTCGACCGAGGTGGGTTACTGAGAGTTTTCGAAAACGATTTTTGTGTTACTTATCTGGATATGATCTCAGTGAAGGTTGTGGGAAAAACAATGATAGAATAATCTTAGATTCCAGTAGGACCATGAAAGTTCGAGTCTTTAACCTTAACCCTAAGCATCTCGTTCAGTCGATGAACATCTCGGCCGGGGTGGAATTTGGCTGACCGAGGTGACTTATCTGATCCTAGACTGAGAGTTAAGTGTTAGAGTTTGCCAAATCCTATTCTTATTACACCTTTCCTGGTTCAATGCAAGCTTAGGATGAGACTTACCCGGTAATTCCTTAGTTTGTGTACCAACGATCATAAGTGTAGGTAATAAAGGTTTATCCTTTATTGGGGTTTGAGTGTGCTTCCATCCCATCTTTGTGAGTTAGCTTGAGACTTACCCGGTAAAGGTTGATTCTATTCCCTTAGATGGTGTGTTAGTTTGAGATTATAGTTCTTTACCCTGATTCCTTGAGACTTACCCGGTAATAGGAGTTACGGTTTTGGATTAGGGTGTATTGAGACTTACCCGGTGATCTATTCCACTTTAGAAACACCTTCCCCATGCAAATTCCTCAGCTTTGTCCGCTTATCTTTAGATCTTGAGTTGGAACCACAACTAGATGCCTTAATCCCTAGAATTGCATACTTGTTTTATTGACTTCTATATCATCTTTGATTGTTTTAATTGCTCTTGTGGTTAGTATTTACATAAACATACCGTGATTGGACTTTGTTTCACTAAGTCTTTGTGATCGACCCCTGTAATTCCTCGCTTTTTACTACGATTGACCCGTACACTGCGGGTTCGCATCCTTGTTTTAAGCTTACGTCTAGGGTTATAAATTTAAATCTTGCACACACCGTTTGGAGCAAACACAGACGCTTTGTGGAGGGATTTTTTGTGATTGCCCGTCCACTGACGAGTCTTTTGAGAAAGACTACCAGATTTGTATGGACCGACCAGTGTGCTCGGAGTTTTGAGGAGTTGAAGAGGCGTTTGACTTCTGCTCCTTTTCTGGCACAACCAGAAGGTTTTGATGACTTTGTGGTTTACATTGATGCATCTAAGCTCGGCTTGGGATGTGTTTTGATGTAGAGGGGTAGAGTGATTGCATATACGTATCGACAACTAAAGACGTATGAGGAGAACTACCCGACTCATGATCTGGAGTTGCAGCGGTAGTTCATGCTTTGAAGATGTGGAGACATTACTTGTATGGTGCTACATGCCAGATCTTCACAGACCATAAGAATCTGAAGTATATTTTCACGCAGCGGGAATTGAATAACCGCCAACGTCAATTGCTTGAGTTGATCAAGGACTTCAACCTTGAGATCTTGTATCATCCTAGCAAGGCGAATGTGGTAGCTGACGCCTTGAGCAGGAAGACGCCACGAGAGAAGGCGATTGCCAGACTTACTGTACAGCCCCAGCTCCAAAGGGATCTAGCTTGTCAAGAAATGGACATGCAGTTTCCAGATGAGGATGCTCAGTTTTTTACTTTAGAGGTTCTACCTGGTCCGTTGGATGAGATCCAACAGAAGCAGAGGACCTTCCCGACTTTAGCGAGGATCAGAGATAGGATGTCTCGTGGAGAGGCACCCTAGTTCACCATCGGGGTAGATGGAGTTATGAGGCGACATGATCGTATCTGTATCCCTGTGGATGCAGAGTTGAGACAGCGGATATTGCAGGAGGCTCACTGTACGCCTTACTCAGTACACCCTGGTACGAGTAAGATGTACCATGATGTGAGACGCTCATTTTGGTGGGAAGGGCTGAAGCCCGATGTAGCCAGATTTGTGGCACAGTGTGCGATCTATCAGCAGGTCAAGATAGAGCATTTCAGACCTGGAGGTGAGCTCCATCTACTGCCAGTACCGCAGTGGAAGTGGAAGGACATCTCCACAGATTTTATGACCGGATTGAGGACCAGTAGGAGCTTTGATGCCATTTGGGTGATTGTTGATAGATTGACGAAGACGGCACGTTTCATCCCTATTCGAGAGACGTGGCCTGTGAGCAGATTGGCTGAGGAGTACATTAGACAGATAGTGAGAGATCATGGAGTACCGAGGACGATTGTTTGTGCTCGTGACGGATGATTTACATCGAGATTCTGGCAGCAGATTCAGACTGCTTTGGGGACGAGTCTACACTTTATGACTGCATTTCACCCCAGACAGATGGTCAGTCATAAAGGACCATCCAGACCTTAGAGGACATGTTGCGAGCCTATGTGTTGGATTAGGGACGGGAATGGTCTGACTACCTCCCACTCGTTGAGTTCTCATACAACAACAGCTGGCATGCATCGATTGGGATGGCTTCCTATGAGGCACTGTATAGACGTAGATGCCGTACACCATTTTGCTAAGACGAGCCTAGCAGTATCAGTGGGATAGCGCCAAAGCAAACTCATGATGATATAGCTCGAGTAACACTAATTAGAGAGAGGATGCTGGCTGCATAGAGTCGCCAGAAGTTGTATGTAGACAAGAGGCGTCGACCTCTAGAGTTCAAATTAGGAGCTCATGTTTGGTTGAGAGTATCTCCGACGCGAGGTGTTAGACCTTTTGGCATAAAGGGGAAGTTGAGTCCCCGATATGTCGGTCCTTTTGAGATATTGGATAGAGTTGGACGAGCAGCTTACAAATTAGCGTTGCCTCCAAGGGTAGAGGGTGTTCATCCTGTGTTTCATGTGTCTCAGTTGAGGGAGTACATACCAAATCCGAGATACATTGTGAGTTATGATGATCTGGTGGTTGAGCCAGACCACACATTTGCAGAGCACCTTATCGCAGTCCTAGAGTGAGGTGTGAGACGCCTGTGTTCGAAGGACATTCCTATGATAAGGATACAGTGGTCGAGACGAGGACCTGATGAGGCTACCTGGGAGACAAAGGATAGTATCTAGAGGAACTATCCAGAGTTTTACGCTGAGTTAGAAGCACCAGTAGGATCCACGAGTAGATCTTAGTACCTTCTTGGTGAGTGTTGTATGTTTTGTGTTTGTGTGATGTGTTGTACTTCCGTGCTAGTTGTGTGTGCATATGATTTATTAGATCTTGTTTGCTAGCACGAGATAGGTATAGATGGAGATGGTTCTTTCCTCCATGCTATGGTGTATGTGTTAGGACTAGAATGAGATGGTTCTTTCCTCCATGCTATCTTGATGGACGTAGTGTGAGTGGAGATGGTTTCCCTCCACATAGTAGTGTTAGGTGTACGCGGTGGCTGGAGACGGCTTTCCTCCATGCCAGTGTATTGTGGTTAGTGTTGGCTAGAGATGATCTTTCTCTAGGCCTCGTGTAGAGTGGTGATGCTAGAGTTGTGGTACTTCATGCAGTCTTGAGGATATAGAATATTATAGGTTTTGACCTGATGTTTTAGGAGAGTGTGTTACCTCGGCTTTCAGGTCCGAGAGGTTTTGGGATCCTGCGAGTTTTGGGACGAAACTTGTTTTTAGGGGGGTGAGGTGTAAGAGCCTTAGTCTTTGGAGCCTAGACGAGCTAGAGTGCCTTAGCCTTTACCAGTCAGCCGCCCCTACGTCCCAGAGGAGCCGCCCCTGCGACTAGGCTGGCCGCCCCTGCGGCTCTGTGGCTAGTGCAGCCGCTTTTGTTGACTCTTGACCCTGCTTTGCTGCTGGCTTCCTACATATGCTTCTTGAGACTTCAGATGAGGGGTTTCCTTACCTCTTTTCAGCTTCATCTTCATCCTCACGTTCTTCCTCTTCTCTTTCCTTCTTCTTGATCTTCTTGATCTCTCCTTGCTTGTGTGAGTGTGTTTTTGAGAGTTGGATGTGTTCTTGAGCTTGGCTGGTCTTGCTGATGTTGTTGTAGGTTGTTAGAGCTGTGTTGAGGTGATAGGCGAGTTGTTGCTCCATAGTTGCAGCCTAGGGTTTGTGTGGTAAGTTTTCTCTTCTTCTTTCTTTCTTTCTTCATCCTTGTTTCTTCTTCTTCCTCTAGCTTAAGATCACAAGTTTGGTCTTGTGTTGGATCTTCCTGGATGTTTTGATGATCATGTGTGTATATATACATATGGGTTGTTGTGATGTGTCGAAGACGTGAAGAGAATCGAGAAAGAGATCGAAGAGAAGTCGGGATCAACTCATTGTGCTGTTGGCCGCCCCTGTGCCTAACCTGAGCCACACCTGCGCCTAACCTGAGCCGCACCTGCGCCTGGTGTGGAACCGCCCCTACGCCCTGGTGAGCCGCTGACTGGTGTATTCTTGCTTCTGTTGGTTCATACCTTGTTGGTATGTCTTCTTCCCTTCCTTTCCTTTGGCCTTGGCTTAGTTGCTAGCTAGGTTAAGCGGGTTAGGATGAGTTATATGCTAGAGATGTGCCTTAGGCACCTGTGTTGACGTTGAGAGTATGCTACATGCATATGTGAGTGGGTGTTGATCTTTAGGTTGTAGTTTGGTTCTGGTTTAGGAGACGAGTCTCCTAACCCTTTCAGGTTGTGATGTTGTGTGCCTTGCTCTTGCAGGCGTTGGTTTCTTCCCCAAGGGGAAGCTGTGACGTGGTAGATGATACGAGTGTATCAAGTAAGTCCATAGGACTTACTTAGCGTGCAGTGTGGATGGTTTGATTGTGATGGTTGTGTGTGTTCATATGATTGTGCATTTATAACTTAAACCGGACTAGGGCGACCATTCATTATATTTATTTGGCCCAAGTGTATTATAACGGGTGGTAACCACCGGTCTCCGCCTGCGGGTTAGGAGGAGGTGTCGTGAAGATGATCTCACACGAGGAGACGAGTGAAGGTCACCCCCATGCAAACTCCTGTGTTACGTTGGATGGGGCGGGGTTCTTGAGGCTCCTCGTGTTACAAAAGAAGTTGAATTAGTAATGGAATAACGTAATGAAATATAATAAATGAATGTGTGTGACATTGCATGTATGAGATGCTGAGATGTGTTTGTGCTATTACTATCATGCTTATCTATTCCTATAGCTAACGGTTTTATGCCGTGTTATAGATGATTTGCAGGTTAGGAAGACTGAGAGTGAGTCGGATGGTGTGACGACCCGAGGACTTCTCTACATTAGGAAGCGTGGGTTGGGGATCTTTTGTTGTGGTTGTTGTCATGGTTCTGTACTCGGCTTTGGGTTGTAAACTCTTTGTTATATCATACAGCTTTTATGTATTTTTTTTACTCTACTTGTGCCTTGTTGTAAGATCCAGTGAACTTGTTGTCAGGCTAGGGTCAAGATCCATTGTGAGATCCTAGCCTAATGTAACACTCCGAGTCCCGCGGATTTGGGGTGCTACATTAATCCTTTCCAGATAAACAACTACATGAGATCGAATATTGCCTTCATCAAATTTCAAGAGGTAACGAACCTTGGTTTGTTGATATTTTGAATTATTTGTTTGTCAGGAAATATTTCCCGGATTATCCTACGCTCAAAGGATGAAATTCTTCAAGGATGTATGACATTATTATTGGAATGAACCTTTACCCTTCAAGAGAGGTCGAGATGGCATATTTAGAAGATGCATTCCGGAAGACGAAGTAGAAAGAGTCATCCGCCATTGCCATTCATTACCTTGTGGAGGACATGCTAGATCCCACAAGACATGCGCTAAGGTACTCCTGTTCGCTCCAAATGGTGTGTGCAAGCTTTAAATATATAACCCAAGAAGTACGCTTAAAAACAAGGATGCGAACCCGCAGTGTACGGATCAATTATAGTAAAAAGCAAGAAATCCGGGGTGTCGATCTCTGGGACTTAGGTGAAACAAAGCAAGTATAGGTTGTCAATATTGCAAATAA
The DNA here is from genome assembly GCA_033239045.1 of Fagopyrum esculentum. Lineage (NCBI taxonomy): Eukaryota > Viridiplantae > Streptophyta > Magnoliopsida > Caryophyllales > Polygonaceae > Fagopyrum > Fagopyrum esculentum. Next base: position 49,424,516 of record BSUD01000001.1, on the reverse strand, counting down.
CCACAAAAACGATTAAAACAATCAAAGATGATAATAATGTTAATAAAGGGAATATGCAAATTCTAGGGATTAAAGCATCCAGTTGTAGTTCCAACTCAAGATCTCAAGATAAGCGGTCAAAGCTGAGATTTCGCAAAGGGAAGGTGTTACTAAAGTGGAATAGATCACCGGGTAAGTCTCACTATTCACAATCCCAAGCCAAAGAACCTATCACCGGGTAAGTCTCAAGGTACCAAGGAAAGAAAATATAGTCTCAAACAAACACTCCAACTAAGGAAATAGAATCAATCTTTACCAGGTAAGTCTTAGGTTAACTCACAAAGATGGAATGAAAGCACACTCAAACCCCAATAAAGGATAAACCTTTACTACCTATACTTATGATCTTGGGTAAACAAACTAAGGAATCACCGTGTAAGTCTCATACTAGGCTTGTATTGAACCAGAAAAGGTGTAATAAGAATAGGATTTGGCAAACTCTAACACTTAACTCTCAGTTTTGGATCAGAAAAGTCACCTCGGTCAGTCAAGTTCCACCCCAGCCGAGATGTTCGTCGACTGAACGAGATGTTCTAAGGTTAAGGATAAAGACTCGAGCTTTCAGGGTCCTATTCGAATTAAGATCATTCTATCATCGTTTTTCCCACAACTTTCAGCCAATCACCCTAGAATCGCACAAAGAAATTAGCCACTGATCATCATGAAATCAATAATCAAATATATGGGAAGAGAATGAATATTTGAACATAAAAACCTTAAGAACAAGGCTTCAATAACTGAATCAAATAAACAAATCAGCGTTCCTTGGATCACAAATCCAACAAGACAATCAACAAGAAGGAAATCTAAGAAAGTCTTACAAATCCCTTCACAAAAGCTATAACAAGCTATGAACTTCCTTCCTTCAATCTTCCTTTAACCTTCCAAAAATCCTTCCTAACTGCAGCTTCTTCAATCCCCCAGTGCTGTGATGGTAGCGGGTTGCTGAATTTGAGAAAAATCCAGCCCTTTATATAGGAGAATTATCTTCCAAAGATAATAATATCTTAAAAAGATAATTTTCTAATAAAATATATCCATATCTCTAAAATAGATCTCTAAACTATATGATCTTCCTTCCAGAAATCCAGCCCAAAAATATAAGATCTCTCTTTCCAATAATAAAAGATCTCAGCCAAATAAAATATATCTCGCCGCGTCCAGGGTGTTCGCCTTGGTCGGGGCGTTCCTCTAGATCACCTTGGTCGAGGTGACTCTGTGGTCAACCGAGGTGACTCTCAACTGAAGGTGAAATCTCTCAAATCTGGTCCAAAGTAAATCTTCTTTGTTAATTCCTTGCTTCCTGAGTTCTTCCTTAAGCTCCTGAATGTAGCTCCAATGACTCCTTTGCTCCATTAGCTCCTTTTTTGTCCAAAATGTGCTATTTTACCTATGATTACAACGAAACTTGGTGTAGACCTCGATTCCCACAAAGGTAGATGAAACGACAATATCATCACATAATATACATTCAAACATGCAGATTATTGAAGATAAAACGTCTAAATAGGTCCCAAAATATAGACTATAATTTATGCTATCAAAATACCCCATACTTGTCCCTTGTTTGTCCCAAAGCAAGTTCCAAATCTTGAGTACAAGATAGAATGGATTATAAGTCATAAAGATCAATGAAAAGTATTTCAAAACATTTTTTGTGGTGTGCTCCACTCATAGATTACTCTAGGAGAATGCTTCATGGAATTTAAAATCAAAAAATGCTCAAATCATAGAATGCATAATAAATCATAATTATCGAAATTAATGATGTATAATCCAATTTAAACCACCATTTCAATCAACAAGCTCGAGGTCTCAAGGTCTTTTGAAAAGAAGGTCAATAAACGTGTGAGGGTGGGATGTATATAGGGATTGTGGTGCTAGAATCCGGGAAAAGGATCTTTACTTCACTTGCTTTGAACTTCAACATCTTCCACCAATAAGCTTTGCTTATTTACTTTTTTTACTTTACTTTTTGGGATGCATGGACAGAGGTGCACAATAACCGAAGCCTAGGAATTCAGCAATCATCAATTTCTCGAGATGCCTCAAACCCTTGATGCACATACCATGACCCGTTAGGAATATCGCTCAATCCGACTTTGGCAAGACACAAACACCCGACTATGTGAATGGTGCCGAGTTACTCATCATCATGATTGACTTCCCCAAACCTATTTGTTTCTTTCTAACTTTCAGCCAACATCTCAACTTTTCTTTCACTTGCTTTTCACTTGCTTGCTTCCAAATTCCCGGATAGGTAAAGGAAGGCAAATATGTATATGAGGGGCTAAGCATGATCAAGAAGAAGAAGAGAAGAGAATGAATTTCCTTAATCATCCCAGGAAGAAAGTGAGAGAACTCATCATGTGGATTCAACCTTCAAATTCAACATAATTTTGATAAAAACAAAGTAGTAAACATGCCAAAACTTTAAACAAAGCATTTTGCAACTTAAACATATCATAAAACCTTTCAAACATATACAGATTTAAAAACGAGTCTGCAAACAAAATCTTCACTGAGGTCATATCCAAATTAGAAACACAAAAATTGTTTCGAAAACTTTCTCAGTTAAACCACCTCGGTCGAGATGTTCTAAGTCAACCGAGGTGCTGCACCTCGATTGGTCAGAATCACTTCGGTCGAGGTCATAAATTTTTTTTCTTAAACCAGTTTTTGACGTTTTTCTCAATCAATTAACCTGTATGCATGAATGTAATGGGAGATAAACACATGAAGCATAGATAAGACGATAATATCCAAATAGAGTCATACAAGCATACACACAATGTCAAATCATACATCCAAATACCCCATACTTGGGACACATTGTCCCAATGGGTCAAAATAAGTCTAAAAGAAGTGTACTCACCGGTCATAAGCTGAGCTGCATAATAAGTAAATAAAAGAAATCCCTGCAAGCTCTAGTCCTGATTTGCTGGTGGTGGTGGTGGTGGGTAATGCACGTACGGATGTTGGGAAGGATCAAAGGGGTAGCCCATAGTGTACTGGAACTACATCTCCAACATCCGGCGCTAGTAGTGCTGGCTCTCCCTCATCTCCAACATGTATAAGGATAGAGCGGCGAAAGAGTCGATCATCCGATCCGTCAGCTCGTCTATCCGTCTGTGAGCTACGGGATCCCGCTGTCTGAGGACTCTGCGCCTAGCAGGACGTGGTTGTGGTGCAACTGCCTCATCCTCGGTCTCCTCGTCGTCCAAATCGACGACTGGCACACTAGGACCGGTTGTGTCCGTCCTTGTCTCCATGGCAGCACCGCAATTGTCCTCCTCCTATGCCTGAACCGCTGTATCTCTAGTGTCCTCAATGTACGGGGTCCATGTAGTGGACCAGTACTGAGGGTCGTAGACCAAAAACTAAGACGACCACCTAATACCCTGAGGTGCAGTCTGCTCCCAAGGCATCGCCACATATGGCGTAGTAAGTCCACGAGGAACCAGAATCCTCCTAGTGATCATCTCCTACAGCCCTAGCGGCTTGGCAGCCGCCACTAGTGTACATGCACTCAGATCCAGCCCCATCACTGTAGCTATGTAGGTCACTAAACAGCCGCAACAGATGTCTCCTCTCCCCTTTGCCTTGATTCGGTGCAGATTCTCAGCTAGCAAAGCACCAAAATCAGGCACAGTCCCAGTCACCATGCAAAATAAACTCAAGAGCTCCCTCTGTCTAACCTTCTGGGGCGTCTCAGTACGCACCAGAAGTGTCTCGCTGAATATCCTGTGGGCGAGTCTGAAAGCGAGGTGGAAGATGATCCGCTCCCTGGAGTCTCCAGGTCTTCACCTATCAGCATGCTCAACTACGTGAGCTATTTGTCCCCAGAACTGTCGAGCTACAACTCGAGAAGGGAAATCAGTAATTGTCTGCTTCGGGAAGCCGAAGACCTCTCTCCACAAGTCCATCGGTACTAGATAATTCCGGTTCAACAACCGGTACTTGATGGCTTGCTCTGCAGGCAGGTGAGTCACAAAACTCACAAACTCTAGTGTAGGCTCGAGGTAGGCCGGAGCTCTGATCTTCATAAACTGCTCCAGCCCTACCATCGTGAGCATCCGTCTCAAATCCTCCGCAACATATAAGCAATCAAAGGCGGAAATGTCCAAAAATCGCGGCGCAACAACAGGGCGCGTACAGATGTGGTCGTAGTCGGCCTGGTGACGCTCATGTATCACCGGTATAGAAGGCCAAGAAGAAGAAGAAGAAGGGGAAGATCCATCTCTCAAGACAATCTGGCGATCTGACTTGGAACTCATTCTCTCTCTCTGTGTGACAGGTCACCTCGGTTGCTTGTTAGAGCTAAAGAATCACCTCGGCCGAGGCGCAGGTCAACTGGACCGAGGGGCGAAGCTGTTCGATTTCAACTCTCTAGAATTTAGTTCTTTTCCCCCAATTTCACTACAGATTGTTCCTAAGGGGTACTTAATCCTCTTTCAACAGAGATCTATGGTAACCAAAGACACTAAACTCCGAAATCAATAAGAGAAGAGAAAGTTAGGGTTTCGACTGTTTTTACCCGGATTCGGTCGTTTCGAGGCGTTCTTGTTGCAGATTGTTGCTTGCAATCGGTTCCTCTAGCCTTTCCTCGCAGAATGGGAGCAAGAATCATCGAAAACGATCGAAAAACGAAGAAAATGAGATGGAAGGGCGCCGCGGTCGAGGGGTGAGTTAGGAGGAAAGAGAGAGAAATCGTTTCCCTCTTTATACCCCTCGCCAATTCTACTGGCACCTCGGTCAAGGTGGTCCCGACTTGACCGAGGTGTCTGGACCGAGGTGGAATGTTGTCAGCCCTAGTCGCCTCGGTTGCTCAAGAATCATCTCGGTCGAGGTGCTGTGACTGCTACCGAGATGTGTCTCATTCAAACTCCATCTTCTTAATTTCTCGAACTTCTGTCCTTCCGGTGTTGCTCCTGCGTTGTATTCCTTCCTTAGAAAGTACCTGTTTTCTGTCTAGGACGCAAAAAACAAACAAAGCAAAGCAAAAGCAAACTATCTAAAGCTAGACTAGAAAAGGGAAAAGAAAGTAATACCTTGGGTTTCCTCCCAAGAAGCGCTTGGTTTAAGGTCGCTAACTGGACCGTACGGCATCCCTAAACATGCCGGAAAGTGTCCTCACCCCATACTTCACCTTCATCGTGGGGTGAGATAGAGAAGTCTATCAAACGTTCCAGTAAATGTAAGTGCTCATCGGGGAAGGAATCATCTATGGGTGGTTCGTCCTTTTCGCGTGAAGAGGGAGGTAGCCGGCTGAGGTGATCCGTAACAGAATTTTCAGATCCCTTCTTATCGCGGATCTCTATGTCAAACGCTTGAAGCAAGAGAATCCATCGAATAAGACGTGGCTTAGCATCCTTCTTAGCAAGCAAGTAACGAATAGCTGCATGGTTAGTGAAAACAATAACTTTCACTCCTACTAAGTAAGAACGAAATTTCTCAAAAGCATATACAACCACCAATAGCTCCTTTTTGGTGGTGGCGTAGTTCAGCTGGGCTTCATCTAGTGTCTTGCTAGCATAGTAAATGGCGTTAGTCCGGCCATCCTTCTTTTGTCCAAGCACCGCTCCTACCACCACATCACTCGCATCACACATGATGTCAAAGGGTAAGGTCCAATCCGGAGGTTGGATAATGGGAGCGGAGATCAATGCTTCCTTAATCTTATAAAATGCATCAAAACATTCCTGGGAAAACTCAAAAACAACATCCTTATTCAAGAGTTTAGTTAGTGGTTTAGAAATCTTCGAGAAGTCCTTGATGAATCTCCTATAGAAACCTGCATGCCCGAGAAAACTCCGCACACCCTTAACAGAACAAGTGGGAGGAAGTTTCTCAATAGTCTCGATCTTAGCTCGATCGACCTCAATACCTCGGTTGGAAATGAGGCAATCATCAAAAGAGGAACCATATACCGAAAAGTCATCCATAAATACCTCCATGATCTCCTCTATGTACTCGGAAAAGATAGCCATCATGCATCGCTGGAAGGTAGCGGGTGCATTACACAATCCAAATGGCATCCTCCTATAAACGAATGTTTCCAATGGACAAGTGAAAGTGGTCTTCTCTTGATCATCCGGATGGATAGGAATCTGAAAGAAGCCACTATAACCATCTAAATAGGAAAAATGTGAATGTTGCGCTAACCGTTCGAGCATTTGATCGATGAAGGAAAGTGGAAAATGGTCCTTCCGAGTGGCCACGTTCAGCTTCCTATAATCGATGCAGACCCTCCAGCCCGTGACGGTCCTAGTTGGGATTAACTCGTTGTTCTTTTTTGTCACAACGGTCATCCCTACATTCTTCGGAACTACATGCACTGGGCTCACCCACTTGTTGTCCGAGATAGGAAATATGATACCTGCATCCAACAACTTAAGAATTTCTTTCTTCACAACCTCTTTCATGATCGGATTTAACCGTCTTTGAGGTTCATGTGAAGTCTTATGATCATCCTCCATTAGAATTCTATGCATGGAGAAATAAGGTTTAATGCCAATAAAATCCTCAATAGTATAACCCAAAGCCTTTCGATGCTTTCTCAGGACATGCATTACTTTAGATAATTCAGATTCGGAAAGGGAAGCACTAACGATGACGGGATAAATAGAATCCGGTCCAAGGAAAACATACCTCAAGTGTCTAGGAAGCAGTTTAAGATCCACAACTGGGGGTGTTTTTTGAGGGGGATCCTTTCTTCCTTCTTCTAGTGGAGTAGATTTCGATTGGAGAACTGGACTTTCAGAAGTCTCAGTTGACATTATCTCTCTTTCGACCTCGGTCGAGGTCCAAAGAGGGTGACCGAGATGTTCTTCAGTCAAGAACACCTCGCTTGGTCCACAAAGTGCCTTGGTCCAGGTACTGCAACTGGGACCGAAACTGGAGATTCTCTTCTCCTGGATTAGTTTTTCAATCTTAGCTCCTGGATCTTCTTCCAGTGCCTTTAAGCTCCGTATATCTGCATCACAAGAAGCATCTATACCTTCCTCCATTAAGCTAAAACTAATAACTCTCTCAAGTGGATCATTAATAAGGATAGAGCTCACCAATTCTCTTGATTCTTCTTCATCATAGATGTTGAAGATATCATCTCTCAGCGGCTCTCCTTTCATTGCCGCAAGCAATGCAAACTCAACTTGATCACCGCCAATGTTGAATTGCAACTTGGCGTTCTTACAATCCACATTGCAACCCGAAGTTGCTAGAAATGGTCTCCCAAGAATGATAGGAACGGGATAATCTGCGGGAATATCAAGCACAAAAAAGTCTATAGGTAAATAGAAGTTACCTAACTTAACTGGGACGTCTTCCAAAACACCCACGGGATGGGTAATGGAGCGGTCCGCCATGTATAACCTTATCTTCACCGGCTTGGGCTCTCCAAGTCCGATCTTCACACATAGCTCCAGCGGGATGATGCTCACGCTGGCTCCTAGATCACACAACGCCTCACAAGTGACATCCCCAACTTGAATGGGAATGAAAAATGAGCCGGGATCTCTTAACTTGGGTGGCATCTTCTCCTTCATGATTTGAATGAGCTCCGAGGATTTAGATGTCATCCTTACTTCACCAAAGTCTTCCAATTTTCTCTTCCTTCATAAAATTTCTTTCAAGAACTTCCCATAGGCGGGCATCCCTAGAATAGCATCAAGGAAAGGGATATTAATATGTAGTTTATTCATCAAGTCAAGGAACTTACCAAAGTGCTCGTCTAGATGTGCTCTAGCACTTGACTGGGGGAATGGAAGTGGTGGTTTATAAGTAGGAGGTGAAACATAAACTTCAGACTTCTCCTCCACTTTCTGAGGCTCCACCTTGGTTGGTTACCTCGACCGAAGTGTTCTTCATCTGTACCTGTACCGAGGTGTTTGTTAGCATGAAATATTGTGATATTCTAAGCACGTTTTCTAAGTGTATTTGATTCATATTGATAGTCATTGATTGAGCATTGTTGCATTTGTGAGCTAGTTTTCCTATATTGTCGATATAGATTTCTACACAAGCTTTATGTTGATTATAGGTGATTGAGAGCCATTTCCGAACGGAATTGAGCAAGGATGAGTTGATTGAGTATGTCCATGGATTGAGGGCATTCTTAGGAGCAAAAAGGAGTTCAACATGGAGAATGCACGAGGCTAGGGAAGAATCACGTTCTTGCCCTAAACCACGCTCTAAAATACGGCCATACCACATTCCACGTTCAGTTCCACGGCCGTGGAACCATGGTCAGAAAACGTGGTTCATTCCAGAAGCTTTTACGGTCGTGGAATCAAGTGTTCAAACGGTGTTGAATTCCACGCTCTAAATTACGGTCGTGGAACCTTCCACGACCGTGATCTTGGCGATCCTTTTCGCCACATTTTAAGCCACGATCTTTTAGAAGATTGGGTCGGGCCGATATTTTATCTTGCCCTATAAAAAAACGGACGAAGAGAGATTCCGTCACCTCGCTTTAGACCTCTGCTTAGACCTTGGCTTAGACGTATTTCCACCTTCGCTTACGCATAGACGCATCCTACGTTCATCCTTGGAGTTGCCCTAATCTCGCACTTTTGGTGGAGATTGCTGTTGAGATTTCCGGATTGACGGAAGATCAAAGTTTCGGAAGATTGTTCGCAAGAAGATTCCTCTTCTTATTTAGGTTTGATTTAGAAGACGGATTGACATCCCGTTCTTCCTTCTTATCTACGATTGTGTTTGTTTGTTCTATTCCGAATCTTGTGATGATATTTGCTCTTGATTGTGACATTGAGATTGGTTTGAAGTTTATTGAAAGTTTTCGGAAGTTTTCACCTTTCAATCTTTTAATTCTTGAATTTAATATCAATATGATTGTTATTGGCTAAAGACCCTTAACAATTCTAAGGTGAAGGGTTGATAGTTGTGGCTTAGATGATGATAGATCGATCGTAAACAGATTAGACCCTGAGAGTTAGAGAGAATCGTCGACGAACCCTAAATCACGGTTTGTGCTTGAGTTCCACGACCGTGGAATCTCAAGATCCACCCGTAATTTCCCTTATGTTTACGAACCTGCTTTTACCTCAATCCAAAGTTAAAGATTTGCTTTAACTTAGTTTAGGCTTACCTTTTCTAGGTGGTAGTGAAGCCTCAACAACCTCTACCTCGATTGTGAGTGTCACAACCTTAATCGGTTTAGCTAGTCTTGATCCTTGGATTATAAGTTTGGGTATTTGACATTAATTCTTACTTTTAGAACCTTTCTATATTGAAGCCTCAACAACCTGTATAGAGAGTGTCTTGTAGGTGAGTCATATATGGTTTTTGGAACTTCACCGTACGATTACCTTACATTAGCATACCTTTGCATATCTCAATTATGTCTTTATATCATTAAGTATATCTTGAATCGATTGCCACAGCTGGATACTTGGATCTTTAGGATTGTTGTTTTCCCAATATTTGCAAAGCCTCTCATATTTATTCGCTTGATAATCTACAATTGAATTTGTTCCCACCCAAATCCCTGTGTTCGATACTTTGGAATTCTTGCTTAACTATATCGATCCGTACACTGTGGGTTCTCTTGCTTGATTCTAGTTTTATAATTAAAGCTTATTTAAACGCACGTTTAGGGGCGAACAAGTTTTTGGCGCCGTTGCCGGGGATTTGGTTTCGGCCGAATTCGGTTACCGGTTGTCAAGCTTGGGAGCTTGCTCTCGTTATTTGATATTTCTTTGAGTGCATGCGCAGGTCTAGGAACACCAAGGACCTCCTACCTCTTGTTCAAGAGCTTGAGAGGACTCTAAGGCAAAAGCGCAAGGAAAAGAAGATGGCTGAACAACAAGAACGTGATCTTCAAGCGGAGTTGGCGGAGAAAGAAGCTCAACTCCAATGGAATGAGAACATCCGTCGGGATGAAATGGATCGTCATCAATCTCAAGTTAACGATTTAAAGGATATGATGTTCCAAATGAGGATAGAACTAAGCAACCTTAAGAATAAGGGAAGCAAGAAATCCTCAAGAAGGACATGAAGAACAAGAAGAAGAAGTCATTCATCCGCCGATGATAGCGATTCTTCCATGCCACCACTAGAGGAAATTGATCCCACGATCAATGTGAATCCTTTCCATCCACGGGGAGCTACTAATCGCCGCATTCTGCCTAGGAATGCAAGGATCGAACGTGTGGATGATGAGCCAAGAACTCTTGGCCAAAGAATGGATCCAACACAACAACCGCGCCGTTTGGGCGTGAATTTTGATGCTGAAGATGTACAAGGGTTTAGATTCAACCCTCAAGTTATTACTCTTGTTCGCCAAAACCAATTTGGCGGGACAAGCGGTGAATCTCCACACCAACACTTGCAAAACTTTGAGTGTATGATGGAGACAATGAGGCCGAAGAATGCTACTACCAACAACTATAAGCTCAAGCCTTTCTTCTTCTCCTTGAAGGGGAAAGCGTTGTCTTGGTATCAAGCTCTTCCTAGTGAGAAACTAGACACGTGGGAAGACCTTTCCGCGGAGTTCCTCACCAAATTTTTTCCGCCATCCAAAACGGCGGAACTTAGAGGTAAGATCAATGCATTTTCCATGAGATCTAACGAAAGTTTGTTTCAATCATGGGAAAGGTTTCAGGACTTGTTATTGGATTGCCCTCATCATGGCATATCCAAGCTTGCATTGCTGGAGATTTACTATAAAGGGCTGGATGTGGAGACACAATTCAAGCTCCAATCCCTCTCATGTGGTACATTCATGGACATGAGGGAAGATGACGCTTGAGACTTCATTGAGAAGCAAGCAAGAGTCATAGAGAAGTATTCCCACCGGAAAGTGGAGGGAAATCGTGTGGAGAAAGGAGTGAAGCTCACACATGAAGCTCAAACTCAAATCTTTTCTCTCAACAATGAGATTAAAGAGTTGAAGGAAGCCATCAAGACCAACTTTCCAAAGCAACAAGGAAAGGATGTTGGCTATTTGGGCAACAACAACAATGGCGGTGATAACACAAACCGCAACAACAACAACAATAACCGGAACAATAACCGGAACAATAACCGGAACAATTGGAATGGAAACAACAACAACCGGAACAACAATTGGAACAACAATAGGGGTTCAAACAACAACAATTGGCGCTCCAATGAACAAAATTCCGGTAACTCTTATCCTTCAAATTCTAATTCACTAACTCCACCCTCCTCTTCCTCTACTCCTTTGAAAAGCCAGGGGCAATCATCTAATGGAGGAAACACTTCGGGGAAGGAGAAGCCCGATCCCATGTTGGAAACGATCTTGGGAAAGCTACAAGGGTTGGAGAACCGCATCATTAAGGTTGATGATCAAATTTCTAAGGTTGATAAAGCCCAAAAGGTTTTAGAAAACCAAATGTTCAACCATGCGGAGGAATTTCCTAGGAATCAAGGAAAACTTCCAGGAAAGACGGAGGACAACCCTAAGGGAAGGGTTATGGCAATCACAACTAGGAGCGGAGTGACTACCACCGATCCGCAGCCTAAGTTTGTTGAAGTCTCCGTAGAAAAGGACAAGGAGAAAGAGAAGGGGAAGGAGAAGGAAGATATCTACGTTCCTCCTCCAGCTTACAAACCTCCCCTACGATTCCCTCAATCTAGAGCGAGAGCGCGCCTAGATAAACAATTTGGTAAGTTTATAGAACTCATGAGCAAGCAGCATATTAATATACCTTTTATCGATGCTATTGTAGGTATGCCGGCTTATGGCAAGTTCTTGAAGGAGCTCCTCTCTAACAAGAGGAAGCTAGAAGATTTCGGTGAAGTTAAGATGAGTTCGGATTGTTCGGATCTCATCAAGACCATGAAGGAGAAAATGCCCCCAAAGCTGAAGGATCCGGGGATATTTTGCATTCCCACAGGAGTGGGAGATGTCACATACGATGCGTTATGTGACTTAGGAGCAAGTGTGAGCATCATACCACTTGCATTGTGCAGGAAGATCGGTTTAGGTGACCCTAAACCGGTGAAGATGACGTTGTACATGGCGGATTGATCCATCACTCGCCCCGTCGGTATTGTAGAAGACGTCCCGGTCAAGCTAGGTAAATTATTTGTTCCCATTGATTTTGTCGTGCTTGACATTCCTGCAGATAGTCCGGTCCCGATCATACTCGGAAGACCGTTTCTTGCAACTTCCGGCTGCATAGTCGATTGCAAGAATGGGAGACTCGCTTTTGATATAGGAGAAGAGAAAGTAGAGTTTGTTCTTTCCACTCTAGTGAAGGAGCCAATCTTTGACGAGGATATTTTCGATATCCAAGATGAAGAAGGTTTGTCTAGGGAGGAGGTAAGTGCGATCCTCTTTAACAATCCTTTACAAAAAGTTATCACTATGAGTCTAACAAATGTAGGGGAAGAAGAAGAGTGCAATGAGGCTATTGAAGCCTTAGAAGCACAAGAAGAGATGCATGAAGTGGAGTTTGAAAAACTCCACGATGAGGCAGAAAACGTGAGCATCCACGGCCACACACTATATTCCACGGCCGTGGATTTCACAAACAAAACCGTGTCCCACTCCAGAGAGTTATACGGTCGTGGAGAAGACATGACAACCGTATTTCCTTTCCACGCCCTAAACCACGGCCGTGGAGAACATGGGGAAACCGTAATTTTGGTCGTGGAAAGGGGTGATCGAGACACTTCTTCAACTTCTTCTGATTCTTCTCCCACACCTTCAACACCCTTAGACACTTCTAAGGAAACATCGGATGCTCCTCAAGGATCATTGGAAGCTCCGAAAGCGATGGAACTAAAACCACTTCCTACTCATCTAAGGTACGCTTTTCTAGGATTTAATTCTACCTTTCCGGTTATCGTTAGTTCCGATCTAAGCATAGATGAACATAATCAGCTCATGATCGTCCTTAGGAAACATAGGAAAGCCCTAGGCTACACTATTGAGGACTTAGTAGGAATTAAATCCTCCCTATGCATGCATAAGATACTAATGGAGGAAGATTTTAGAACTTCAAGACAACCTCAAAGGCGGTTGAACCCGACCATGAAGGAGGTTGTCAAGAAGGAAATTCTTAAACTTCTTGATGCAGGTATCATCTACCCTATCTCCGATAGTAAGTGGGTGAGTCCAGTTCAAGTAGTTCCGAAGAAGGGAGGAATGACGGTCATCACCAACAAGAACAACGAACTCATTCCTACCCGAACCGTGACAGGATGGCGGATGTGCATAGACTACCGCAAGCTCAACAATGCAACGAGGAAGGATCACTTCCCATTGCCATTCATCGATCAAATGCTTGAAAGGTTAGCACAACATTCACATTTTTGCTATCTTGACAGTTATAGTGGTTTCTTTTAGATCCCGATACACCCGGACGATCAAGAGAAGACCACATTCACGTGCCCGTGGGGTACGTTTGCTTATAGGAGAATGCCGTTCGGGCTTTGCAACGCCCCAGCCACCTTTCAACGGTCCATGATGGCCATCTTCTCCGAATACATAGAGGAAATCATGGAAGTCTTCATGGATGACTTCTCCGTATACGGTTCCTTTTTCAACGATTGCCTTTCTAACCTTTCTCTTGTTTTACAAAGGTGTGAAGACACTAACCTAGTTCTAAATTGGGAGAAGTGTCAATCTATGGTTAAGGAAGAAATTGTATTAGGTCACTTAGTCTCTAATAGAGGGATAGAAGTAGATAAAGCTAAGATAGAGACCATAGAGAAGCTTCCTCCCCCAACTTCGGTGAAAGGGATAAGAAGTTTCCTAGGACATGCTGGATTTTATAGACGTTTCATTAAAGACTTCTCTAAGATATCAAAACCGCTCACTAATCTATTGATGAAGGATGCAGTTTTTGAGTTTTCGCCGGAATGTTTCGATGCGTTTAACACAATTCGGCAAGCTCTAATTTCAGCACCTATTATCCAACCTCCGGATTGGACTCTTCCCTTTGAGGTTATGTGCGATGCTAGTGACGTAGCTATAGGAGCTGTTCTTGGACAACAAAAGGAAGAGCGAACCCATGCCATATACTATGCTAGCAAGACGCTAGATGAAGCGCAGCTCAACTACGTCACTACCGAAAAAGAGTTTTTAGCCATTGTCTATGCTATTGACAAGTTTCGCTCTTATCTTGTAGGTGCAAAGGTGATTGTCTACACGGATCACGCAGCGATCCGGTACCTCCTTGCGAAGAAAGATGCGAAGCCAAGGCTAATTAGATGGATTCTTCTCCTACAAGAATTCGATCTTGAGATCCGCGACAAGAAAGGATCAGAAAATTCTGTTGCGGATCATTTGAGTCGCCTAACACATCTAGAGGACGACCAATTACCCATCGACGACTCCTTCCCGGACGAACACCTACACCTTATTGAGGAGTGCATCGATGTGATCTCCAAAGGTAACGAACCATGGTTTGCTGATTTTGTTAACTATTTGGTTTGTCAGGAGATACCGCCCGGACTATCCTACGCACAAAGGAAGAAGTTCTTTAAGGATGTCCGGGAATACTTTTGGAACGAGCCTCTCCTCTTTAAGAGAGGTCCGGATGGCATCATTCGGCGATGTGTGCCGGAAGATGAGATGCAAAGTGTCATCCGCCATTGTCATTCACTACCTTGTGGAGGACACGCTAGTTCAAACAAGACTAGCACAAAGGTATTGCAATCTGGATTCTTTTGGCCTACTTTGTTTAGAGATGTGCAATCCTTTGTTTCTTGTTGCGATGCTTGTCAAAGAACAAGTAATATCTATAGGAGGAATGAGATGCCCCTCAACAACATCCAAGAGGTGCAGATTTTCGACGTTTGGGGAGTTGATTTCATGGGACCGTTCCCATCCTCTTGTTGAAACCAATACATAATATTGGCGGTAGATTATGTTTCTAGATGGGTGGAAACAATTGCCTCTCCCACCAATGATGCCATGGTGGTGGTTAAGTTCTTTAACAAGACCATCTTCCCGCAATTTGGGACGCCAAGGACTATCATTAGTGATGGAGGTTCTCACTTCATTGCCCGGCGCTTTGAAGCTCTTCTAGCTAAGTATGGGGTTACTCACAAGGTCGCTACCCCTTATCATCCACAAACAAGTGGACAAGTTGAGATCGGAAATAGGGAGATCAAAGGAATCTTAGAGAAGACGGTTTCAAGGACTAGGAAGGATTGGTCTTTGAAACTTGATGACGCATTGTGGGCGTACCGGACTGCGTACATGACACCCATAGGAACCACACCATACAACCTTGTGTATGGGAAGTCTTGTCACTTACCGGTGGAGTTGGTGCACAAAGCGTTTTGGGCTATCAAGTGGTTGAATTTCAGCATGAAGGAAGCGGGAGAGAAGCGTCTCCTAGACCTTAATGAGCTGGACGAACTCCGTTTGAATGCTTATGAAAACGCTAAGATCTATAAGGAGAGAGCAAAGCGTTGGCATGATAAGCATATCATTCCAAATGACTTCAAAGAAGGAGATCAATTTCTCCTCTTCAATTCAAGGCTTCGTCTCTTTCCAGGTAAGCTTAAATCTCGTTGGACCGGACCTTTTCTAATTAAGCGTATTTCCCCCATGGTGCAGTTGAAGTATGGGGTGAAGCGGGCGGAAGCTTTAAGGTGAACGGCCAACGACTCAAGAAGTATACGCCGGAACTCCAACCTGAAGAGTTCGCGCTTACCGCACTCGAATAAGTGCGAGATTGGTCTAGCTACGGACCTTAAACAAAGCGCTTCTTGGGAGGCAAGCCAAGGTATTGCATTTTTGTTTTTGTTTTCGATTCATAGTTTAGCTTAGTTTAGACGTTTTTCGCTTTATTTTGCCTCGATTTCTTCCGGTATGTTCGTGTTTTTTGATGTAGGAACGATGGAAAAGGAAAAGGGAAGATTAATGTTGAAGAAAAGTGACGAAATTTGGACTTTGGAGCATTACAGAGAGTTCCACGGCCTAAACCACGGTCGTGACAGCTACAGTGACCGTAATTTCCAAAAGCCTTTAAAAAATCACCAAAACCACATTTCCGTACAATTCCACGGCCGTGGAACACCCCGACAGACCGTGATTTTCAAAATTTTTCCTGTGACTATATAAACCACGTTCTTCACAAAAATCACCAACAAAACCCTCTTCCACGACCAAATACGCCGAATCCACGACCTCCTCCTAAATCCTCGTTTCTTAATCGTTTTCAATGATTCTTCTTCCCAATTTGAAGCAAATTCGACCACCAACAAGATCCAAGCGACGAATCGAGCGGCAATTCACCAAGCAACGCGCAATTCGGATTTTAAAAATCCGAAACCTAGGTTTTTCACTCTTCTTGTTCTTCGTCAATTTGGTTCGTTTTTGCTAGAAATTTTAGGAAGAACTGATTGAAATTGGAAGGAATTAGACTAGGGTTGCTTGATTGCTGAGATTGAGTGTTGATTTCTGAGATTTGCGAAAGAAACAGACAAACCACGGTTTCTGGAAGAACCACGGCCGTGGAAAGGCTAGAACAGACCGTGATTCTTGACAGTGATGGATTTCGTAAGGAGAGTTTCAGGGAGGATTAAGGAGAAAAAGAATGATCAGAACAAGAAGATGAAGGGTAATCCCTCTTCTTCTTCATCCTCTAGAGCACCACCACCCTCTTCCCCTTCACCACCATCTTCACCTTCATCACCCTCACCTCCTAGCCCTAGAGTACCGACTATACATGAGGATCACCTCGATGCACTCGAGAGGATCCATAAGAGGGCAGTGATTGGACCTAGGTACTTGTTGTTAGAGGATCTAGCTCCTCTTAACATCATAGAGGACCTTACTTGGCTCTTGGATAGAGCCGGACTAGTTGTCTTCTCGGCTATCCGAGAAGACGCTTATGAGGAGATTACGAGGGAGGTTGTGACATCCTTTGAGCACAACCATGTAGACAGGACCGTTTTTTTCCGTCTTATGGAAAGAAACTATGATTTTTCCATTCGTGAGTTCGGGACCTTCTTTGGGTTCCATGAGACCTTTAACGGTCGATTTCCTAGTTGCGTTTACGCCAAGGAATTTTGGGAGGAGGTAGCGATGATTTACGCCAACGAGGACCGTTGGCAACCTGCTGACACCAAGGCTAAGTTGATGTAACACTTAGCCTTGAAGATTGCTCACCGTGTTCTTTCGGAGTGTCTCTTCCCTAGGACGGAGACGCCCCAAAAGATCAAGACGGATGAGCTCTTTTTGCTGTATTCTATGCTGTATGGGCACCGAGCTGACTGTGCCACCCTCTTGGCTGCTACTATGAGCAAGCTCAAGAACAAAAGGAGGGGCAACATTGGATATGGTGGGATAGTTACCCACCTTGCTAGGAGTTTGGGAGTTGATTTTTCTGCGTGCACACGCATACCAGCTGTACCTCTAGGACTTCATGCCTTCATGACTAGAGGCCTCATCTTCCCCACACATAGAGGTCCGCCTTATGCGGCCATGCCTTGGGAGAGCAGGACAGGTAGGGGTATAGAGTGGCTATCGGAGTACTCCATTATGGCAGGACGCCATAATTGGAAGGAGACGTTCGCTGCTATGCATGCGAACAGGATTGCAGCTCCCCCATATGTCCTACCACCAGTTGTTGAGGAGGATATGAGAGATCAGTTTGAGAGTGGAGGAGGAGCCGAGCAGGAGTTTGGCACGTTTCCGGATCAGCCGGATGCGGCCCCCGATGTACCTAGACGTTCTCCACGTCCAGCCAAAGCTTCAGGCTCGTCTTCTCGCCGCGCCAGCGTGAGTGAGAGACCTACATGGATGGCCACGCCTCCTGCATGGTATGGAGTTCCACCTCCATGGTCCACAGAGCAGTCATCAGCACCAGCACCAGCACCGTCCGACGCTTCAGCATGGTACAGCCAGGCTCCGGGATGGTATGAGCAGATGCCGGATTGGGCCACTGGACTTTCATAGAGAGTAGGAGCATTGGAGATTCGAGCCGATGCTACAGACGGACGCCTGGACGACCTCAACCACATGATGAGAGACGTCTACCGCCAGCAGTTTGGGCGGCACTACGACTCCAGCTTCTCTCCTTTTCCGCCTCCACCAGTGCCGCAATGATGATGACGATTGTCCGACAGTTTAGCCGCTCCACCGCCACTTTGTGAGTTTCTTTTTCTTTTTCTTCTTTTCTCTCTTTCTTTTGAACATTAGGGATAATGTTCGTCCCAAGTATGGGGTGGGGTGTGACTAAAAGTTTGTAATAACTCTTACTCACTATGTTTGCTTCTATTCGAGACTATCATTGCATGTTCATTATATTGTTACACGTTTCATTATTGCATTGCATGAAAAAGAACCTGAAAAACCCATAAAAATTGAAAAATTTTTAAAATTTTGTGCTTCTAAGGAATTGAGATGATTTCCATGATAATCGCTACTTGTGAATTGAGTTTGATGACAATTGCATGCTTAAATGATTAGTGAATTGAAAAGAAATTGAATGTGTCGATTATGCCTCTTTTATAAGTTTCATAATGTGAAGAATGTTCCCTAAATAATGTTGAGAAATTGAAGTTGAAATCACACTATGAGTTCTTATGCTTCTTGTTGAGATGATTAAGGCAATTCGATTTTTCTTTCTTCTTTCTTTGATCATTTTAGCTCCTCATTGAAATATTGACCTCCTTTACCTATCCGGGAATTTGGAGAAGTGAATGAAAAAGGCATGTTTGATGTGGGAGGGCCATGAGAGCAATTATTTGCAATCAAAAGAATAGAAAGAAATCATAGGTTTGGGGAAGTCAATCATGACAATGAGTAACTCGGCACCATTCACATAGCCGGGTGTTTGTGTCTTGCCAAAGTCAGATTGAGCGATATTCCTAGCGGATTATGGTATGTGCACTAAGGGTTTGAGGCATCTCATGACAATTGAGAAACGCCAATCTCCTAGGCTTCGGTTTTTGTGCACCTCTATCCATAACTCCAAAAGTAAAGTCGAAAAATGAAAGGAAGAGAGCGAAGCTCTAAGTTGAAGGTGTGCGGAAACCGCAAGAGAAGAAGAAAGAGTAGTTGTCCATTTTCCCGGATTCATGCACCACATTCCTTAAAGTTTCCTTCCTTTTCCACATTCTAGACCTTTTTCTTTGAAAGTCCTTAAGATCAAAAGAATGTTATATGGCTTGGTGATCTAAATTTAAGTTTCTTATGATTGATTTTGATAATGTTTGAAGGTTATGATGCTTGTATAGAAGTTTGATTGATTCATGAGCCTTCTTTGCTTTTTACTCTTTAACTAAGTGTATGAAAGTCTTATAAACGATTGAAGCAAGATTTGCGAATGATCTATTGTTTAGAAGGCACATTCATCCAAAAGAAATATTGCTTTGAGAAGGTACACATATTTCATCCTAACTCTTGTTTTAAAGCTTTTGAAAGACCTTGCTTAGGGACAAGCAAGTTGTAAGTATGGGGTTATTTGTTAGCATGAAATATTGTGATATACTAAGCACGTTTTCTAAGTGTATTTGATTCATATTGATAGTCATTGATTGAGCATTGTTGCATTTGTGAGCTAGTTTGCCTATATTGTCGATATAGATGTCTACACAAGCTTTATGTTGATTATAGGTGATTGAGAGCCATTTCCGAACGGAATTGAGCAAGGATGAGTTGATTGAGTATGTCCATGGATTGAGGGCATTCTTAGGAGCAAAAAGGAGTTCAACTTGGAGAATGCACGAGGCTAGGGAAGAATCACGTTCTTGCCCTAAACCACGCTCTAAAATACGGCCGTACCACATTCCACGTTCAGTTCCACGGCCGTGGAACCGTGGTCAGAAAACGTGGTTCATTCCAGAAGCTTTTACGGTCGTGGAATCAAGTGTTCAAACCGTGTTGAATTCCACGCTCTAAATTACAGTCGTGGAACCTTCCACGACCGTGATCTTGGCGATCCTTTTCGCCACATTTTAAGCCACGATCTTTTAGAAGATTGGGCCGGGCCGATATTTTATCTTGCCATATAAAAAGACGGACGAAGAGAGATTCCATCACCTCGCTTTAGACCTCTGCTTAGACCTTGGCTTAGACGTATTTCCACCTTCGCTTACGCATAGACGCATCCTACGTTCATCCTTGGAGTTGCCCTAATCTCGCACTTTTGGTGGAGATTGCTGTTGAGATTTCCGGATTGACGGAACATCAAAGTTTCGGAAGATTGTTCGCAAGAAGATTCCTATTCTTATTTAGGTTTGATTTAGAAGACGGATTGACATCCCGTTCTTCCTTCTTATCTACGATTGTGTTTGTTTGTTCTATTCCGAATCTTGTGACGATATTTGCTCTTGATTGTGACATTGAGATTGTTTTGAAGTTTATTGAAAGTTTTCGGAAGTTTTCACCTTTCAATCTTTTAATTCTTGAACTAAATTTCCAACAACTCTATCTTTGGAATCCCATGATATGGGCAATCCAAAAGAACATCTTTAAATCTTTCCCATGACTTGGACATACACTCCTTGGACAAACACTCCTTTCCCTTCAAAGAAAAGTAAAAAGGCCTTAACTTGTAATTATTATTTTCCACTCTTGAAGGTTTCAAGGTCTCCATCAAGATCTCATAGTTTTGTAAATGTTGATGCGGAGATTCCCTTTATAGACCTCCAAACTGGCATTGGCGGATCATGGAATAAACTTGCGGTCGAAGTTCATAATCATGCTCCGCTGGATCTCCTAGGTTGACTCCTGGACGCCTCACTTGCTGGTTTGGGTCCATTCTCTGCCCTAGGGTCTATAGAATACCTGCAAAAAGAACATTTCGGACTGGCATCCGAGGTGGAAGTATCTCGGCCGCGGCAACTGGAGCGGGGTCCTGCCTCGGTCGAGGGTCTGGTCAAGGCAATATCTGAGCTCGTAACTCAGCCATATCTGCTTCAATCTCTGCAGCTCGGGTGCGATTTTCTTCCCTCTCGCGCTGCAATTCTTCCCTATTGAGGCACAGCTGTTCCATCGCCTCCTTCAATTCGGCCTCAAGATCGTGATCGTCTCGATTGGCCATTTTCATTTCGTTCAAGCGTCTTTTGTATGTCTTTTTCTGGTTCGGGATCATAAGGAACGATTTCCTTCCCAGCACGGGTTCTTCGCATAAACCTGAAAAGAAGAACCTGCGAAAGGCACTCAAGTAGAGTGGTTAGTAGCAACAGGGGCAATTGCCTCGAAAGACTACCACAACCGGCTCGGTCTAGACCAAGTCCCCGGTAACGGCGCCAAAAACTTGTTCGCTCCAAATGGTGTGTGCAAGCTTTAAATTTATAACCCAAGAAGTATGCTTTAAACAAGGATGCGAACCCGCAGTGTACGGATCAATTATAGTAAAAAGAAAGAATTCCGGGGTGTTGATCTCAGGGACATAGGTGAAACAAAGCAAGTATAGGTTTTCAATATTGCAAATAACCACAAAAACAATTAAAACAATTAAAACAATCAAAGATGATAATAAGGTTAATAAATGGAATATGAAAATTTTAGGGATTAAAGCATCTAGTTGTGGTTCCAACTCAAGATCTAAAGATAAGCGGACAAAGCTGAGATTTTGCAAAGGGAAGGTGTTACTAAAGTGGAATAGATCACCGGGTAAGTCTCACTACTCACAATCCCAAGCCAAAGAACCTATCACCGGGCAAGTCTCAAGGTACCAAGGAAAGAAAATATAGTCTCAAACCAACACTCCAACTACAGGAATAAAATCGACCTATACCGGGTAAGTCTCAGGTTAACTCACAAAGATAGAATGAAAGCACACTCAAACCCCAGTAAAGGATAAACCTTTACTACCTATACTTATGATCTTGGGTAAAAAAACTAAGGAATCATCGGGTAAGTCTCATCCTAGGCTTGCATTCAACCAGGAAAGGTGTAATAAGAATAAGATTTGCCAAACTCTAACACTTAACTCTCAATTTCGGATCAGAAAAGTCACCTCGGTCTGTCAAGTTCCACCCCGGCCGAGATGTTCGTCGACTGAACGAGATGTTCTAAGGTTAAGGATAAGGACTCGAGCTTTCAGGGTTCTACTGGAATTAAGATCATTCTATCATCGTTTTTCCCACAACTTTCAGCCAATCACCCTAGAATCGAACAAAGAAATTAGCCACTCATCATCATGAAATCAATAATCAAATATATGGGAAAAGAATGAATATTTGAACACAAAAACCTTAAGAACAAGATTTCAATAACTGAATCAAATAAATAAATCAGCGTTCCTTGGATCACAAATCCAACATGACAATCAACAAGAAGGAAATCTAAGAAAGTCTTACAAATCCCTTCACAAAAGCAAAAACAAGCTATGAACTTCCTTCCTTCAATCATCCTTCAACCTTCCAAAAATCCTTCCTAACTGCAGCTTCTTCAATCCCCAAGTGCTGTGATGGTAGCGGGTTGCTGAATTTGTGAAAAATCCAGCCCTTTATATAGGAGAATTATCTTCCAAAGATAATAATATCTTAAAAAGATAATTTTCTAATAAAATATATCCATATCTCTAAAATAGATCTCTAAAATATATGATCTTCCTTCCAGAAATCCAGCCAAAAAATATAAGATCTCCCTTTCCAAAAATAAAAGATCTCAACCAAATAAAATATATCTCGCCGCGTCCAGGGTGTTCTCCTCGGTCGGGGCGTTCCTCTAGATCACCTCGATCGAGGTGACTTTGTGGTCAACCGAGGTGACTCTCAACTGAAGGTGAAATCTCTCAAATCTGGTCCAAAGTAAATCTTCTTTGTTAATTGCTTGCTTCCTGAGTTCTTCCTTAAGCTCCTGAATGTAGCTCCAATGACTCCTTTGCTCCTTTAGCTCCTTTTTAGTCCAAAATGTGCTATTTTACCTACGATTACAACAAAACTTGGTGTAGACATCGATTCCCGCAAAGGTAGATGAAACGACAGTATAATCACATAATATACATTCAAACTTGTAGATTATTGAAGATAATACGTCTAAATTGGTCCCAAAATATAGACTATAATTCATGCTGTCAACTCCAATCCGATTTATTTTGGCCTACTCTATTTAAAGACGTGCAAAACATTGTTGTTTCTTGCGATGCTTGCCAAAGAACAGGAAATATATCTAGGAGGAATGAAATTCCTTTTAACAACATGCAAGAGGTTGAGATTTTTTACGTTTGGGGAGTAGATTTCATGGGACCGTTTGCATCTTCTTGTGGAAACCAATACATACTTCTAGCCATAGACTATGCTTCAAGATGGGTTGAAGCTATTGCTTCTCCAACTAATGATGCAACGGTGGCAGTGAAGTTCTTTAATAGAATGATCTTCCCAAAGTTTGGAATGCCCCGAACCATCATTAGTGACGGAGGAATGCAGTTCACAACCCATAAGTTTAAAACTCTATTGTCTAAGTATGGGGTAGCCCACAAGGTTGCTACTCCGTACCATCCTCAAACAAGCAGGCAAGTAGAAATCTCGAATAGAAAAATCAAGAGCATTCTAGAGAAAGTTATCTTTAGAAAGAGGAAGGATTGGTCGCTAAAGCTAGATGGTGCGCTTTAGGCATATAGAACCGCTTTCAAGACTCTCATAGGCACAACACCTCACAACCTTGTATATGGGAAGTCTTGTCATTTTCCGGTGGAGTTGGAGCACAGAGCTTATTGGGCGATCAAAAGAAGGATATCTTGTCCTTCTCTTCAATCTCGACTCCGGATATTTCCGGGTAAGTTAAAACTCGTTGGATAGGACCTTATGTTATAAAAAATGTTTCCCCCCATGGTTCAGTTGAATTATGAAGTGCACATTGCGAAAACTTCAAGGTCAATGGCGATCGCTTAAAGATGTATACACCGGAGGTTCCGGTTGAGAGTATCACACCTATACACCTCTTATGAGCATCAAAAAAGATAGGCCCAGCTACAAACCTTAAACAAAGCGCTACTTGGGAGGCAACCCAAGGTATTCTCTTTTTCCCTTTTCTTAGATAGTCTAGAGTAGTTTTCTTTTTCTTTTTCTTTTCTTCGTTCCGTTCTCTTGTGTCTTTGGATGACAAGAACTAGATCAAAATCATAAAGAACTCAAAAGTGCAAAAACAAGTAAACTTGTCAGTTTGGGACGAAAAACAAAAAATCTCGGGCAAGTACAAGTTTCCACGAGCGAGAATTTAAATTTTTAGCCTGGAAAATTATGTCGCACGAAAATTTATAAAGATCTCGGGTAGGCCGTTTCTACGGGTAAAATCTAGGCCGAGATTTTTTGAAATTCAGCGAGGGTATATAAAGAATACTTCACCAATTTTCTGCAAAAACCTACCCCTAACTCCACACTCAAAACACCTCCGAAGGCCGATTCTCTACACTCTTCTCAAATCCTCATTTTTTAATCGATTTGCTTCGTTCTTCCCCCAAAATTCAAGAATTCTCAACCACATTGAAGATTCCGTGCATCAACAACACTACAATCTAGCAAATTGGGCTTCATTTGGATTTTTCAATTCAAAACCTAGGTTTTCTCTATGACCTTCGATTTGGCTTTGTTTGTGTTGATTTGTGTGAAGATCTTGTGTAGTTTGGAAGGAATTAGGCATAGGAAGGAAGCAGGGGCATTAGTTTGGAAAAATCTTTATAGATTTGCCAAATTTGCAAAAAAAGACAGAAATCTCAAGCTCACCCAGTTTTCACGGCCGAGATTTTTGAAGATCCCCCCGAGATTTATCCTCTACAATAGAAGGATAACGTAGATTATCAAGACAACTAGTTCCAAGGGGGAATTCTTCCTCTTCTCATCAAGCTCCACCACCCCGACCACCTCCTACACTCCCACGCATCCTTGAACCTAACAAAGCGAGGTTCGAACGCATTCAACCTTGGAATATTGTTGCTCCTAGGTATTTAGTACTTGATAAACTTGAATGCATGAATGTTGTGGGTGATGTGAGATGGATGATTGAGAGAGCTATCTTAGTAGGATTTATTGGCATCCGTGAGGATGCATATGAGGAAATTACTATGGAATTTCTTAGCTCCTTTAAGTATGATTCGAGGGAGAGAACCGTGAGTTTTAGGTTGATGAATTGAAAATTTGGGATGTCTATAGTGCAGTTAGGGGCCATATTTTTGTTTAGAGAGACTATGAATGGTACATTCCCTAGGAATGTAATCCCGAGCGCATTTTGGGAAAGTATTGCTATGGTGTTGGGTGAGAATGATCGTTGGCAACCCGGGGACTCGAAGGACAAGTTAATCGACAACTTGTCTTTCAAGTTAGCTCATATTATTCTATATGAGAGTTTGTTCGCTAGGACTGAGACGCCTCAGAAGGTGAAGGCGGATGAGCTCTATATCTTGTCGTGCATGGTGTCCGGAGTGGTTCCAAATTGTGCTTCTATGCTTGATGATTATTTATGGAAATTAGGAACAAGTCTGAGGTTGATATATGTGTAGGAGGCTTGGTGACTCTCATCGCCAAGTTTGTAGGTGTAGACTTTTATGCTTGTACTTTGGTTGTGGAGACTAGACCTCTACGTTTGTAGTGCTTTATCATGAGGGGTATCCTTGTTGCTCGAGGCCGTAGAGTACCTTACGTGGCCATGCTTTGGGAGGTCAAGAGAGCTAGAGGAATTCCTTGGAGTGCAGCCTATACTCTTAGGGATCCTTAGTATTGGAAATATGCATTGCATTTTTTCATATGCATGTTGTTGCTGCCGAGCCAGAGGAATTTGAGGGATTTTCCGTTGCTGCTGAGGAGGAGGATGTTGCTGACATGGACACCGGGACAAATGCAGGTCTTAGTGGTGTAGATATTGATGAGGAGGTGAGTGGTTTTGAGGATCCGATTACTAGCTATGCTTACTTGGGACGGCATGAGATGCCGGTGAGGAGGTCTACTTCCCACCACCCGCAGCGTAGTTCCCAACGTAGGGCCAACACTTCTAAGCGACCCGTTTGGCTTGGAGGACTTGAGACTAGGATGGGGAACTTGGAGGTTTCCGTCTAAGCTATTCAGGGAGATATCTGTCGCATCGATGGTCGCCTTGATACTCAGTAAAGAGCTCGCCTCCATGATGCAAGGATGATGGAGGACGTCTACCGTCAGCAGTTTGGACAGGCCTACGATCCTTCCTATTTCCCGTTCCCACCGCCACCACCCATGTGATTAAGCTCTACCTTTAGCACCTTCAGTTTTATTTTTCTTTTGAGACATTGTGAGCTTTCTGTAATTTCTCTTTCATTGCACATTTCCTTACAGTTTTACTATTGTCATACTTTGCTTTGGTGTTTTGTCTATCGTATTTTCACTTTTATTTTCGTTACACGTTTCCTTACAGTTTTTCATTCATATACCTTTTGAAAATCCAAAAAGTTTTAAAAATTTTAAAACTTTTGTGCTTCTAAGATGGAAACGACCTCAATGATGATATTCTTTGTGGAATGGCTTTGATGATTAATATGTGATTAAATTGAACTATGGAATGTAAAGGATTTGAATGTCTTGTTGGAATTTCATGCAAGTTTGATAATTTGTTTTTGTCCAAATCATGTTGAGATTTGAAGGTTCAAACCACGCTATAAGTTCTTTCACGTCTTTTTGATATGATTAAGGCATTTCGATTTTATTTATTTTTTCTTCTTGATCGTACTTTAAGCTCCTCATATATTTACCTTTCCCGGAATTAGGATTCATGTTAGTGAAAGTTTGTGAAAGTTGAAATTGAAAGTGATGAGTGGTGTTAGAAAATAGGTTTGGGGACGTCAATCATGATGATGAGTAACTCGGAACCATTCACATAGTCGGGTGTTTGTGTCTTGCCAAAATCAGATTGAGCATCAATCCTAACGAGTGATGATATGTGCATTACGGTTTGAGGCACCTCAAGAAATTGAGATTAGTTGATCTCCAAGGTTTTGGTTATTGTGCACCTCCGTCCATGTTCTCAAGTGAAAGTAAATAAAAGAATAATTTTTGAAAAAGAAGTGAAAAAGAACTTATTGGTGGATATTGAGTTTTTATTGCAGTTGTGGAGTTCTACTATTTTTCCCGGATTTGCACCACATATCCTATACACATTCTACCCTAACACGTTTCTTGACCTTCATGTGAAAGCCCTTAAGATCTTTGACCATGTTGTTTGACTTTGTGGTTTAAATCGAATTTTTCAGAATTGATTTTGATATATTTGAAGTTATGAAGCTTGTTTTGAATTTCTTGCAAGGTATGATTATTTTTCTCATAATATGATTACTTTTGCTCACATAACGGTTTTCATTAGCTATGAAGCAATCTTAGAGAGTGATTATGAATAGAAGCACGAAACCA
The DNA here is from genome assembly GCA_033239045.1 of Fagopyrum esculentum. NCBI lineage: Eukaryota > Viridiplantae > Streptophyta > Magnoliopsida > Caryophyllales > Polygonaceae > Fagopyrum > Fagopyrum esculentum. The sequence goes on along the minus strand of BSUD01000001.1, from coordinate 49,397,201 downwards.
AAAATATTGTTGTGTTCCCTTGTCTTTGCATGTTTATATTTCATACATCTTCATATTCTAGACTTGAATCTTAGTTAGGGACAAGCAAGAGGCAAGTATGTGGTATTTTGATAACATGAAATATGACCTTAGTATAAATATACATATAGCTAGTTTTTTCCTTTCTTTTGCGTACATAGATATACATTCATGGCAAATATGGTTCATATTCATTTAATATATTAGAATTAATCGAGATCTACACAAGCTTTGCTACAATTGTAGGTGAATTGGCGCAAATTGGAGCAGAAATAGAGCATTCATGGACAATTGATCAAGGTGGACCACAATGGAAGCATTCAAGGACTTAAAAAGTAATATGATGTCATGTTTTGGAAGATACAAGGAAGAACAAAGAGATCACACGCCTCAGAGAAGAAATCTTGGACAAGGACATATTTTCACGACCGAGATTTTCTTCGGGCCGGGCCGTGGTTTCTACGTTTCAGCCCAAAACGCAATCTTTCAAATCCTAACTTCGTTATATAAGATGGATCGCAGCAAGGATGATTGGACACACCACGCAACACAACATTAATTGGAGAGAAAGCGGCTTTGCAACAGAGAACATTAGATTCACACTTTGAAAACGGATTGACAACCCGTACTTCATCAACACTCGAGATTGAGAGATACTTTGTGAGACTTTTCGAGTCTTTTATTTTCCTTTCTTTAGAACACAAGAATGGATTTGTTATTGGTTTGATTCAGTTTATGTTATTTGAGAACGCCTTGCGTAGCAATTCTTGTGTTTATTTCAATTTTATAGTTTGCATTCAATTCTTGAATATATATATTGCATTCTTGATTTGAATATGATGATTGTTGGCTAAAACTCTTGCGATTCTAGGGTGATTGGCTGAAGGTTGTGGTTTAGATGATGATAGATTGACCTTTAAAACCAGATTGGACCTTGAGAGTTGTGTTTTAACCTTCGTAGATACGTCTACACGGGCTGTTCTTGAGAATCTCGGCCTATATTTCACCAACATCCACCTGTGGTTTCTTCTGTCGTGCATATCATGTTCTAACCTTAAACCAAAGATAAAGATTGCTTATACCCTAGGCTTATTGAACCTTCCTAACTTATATATATATATATATATATATATAAAGACTAGCATGTCGCTCCATAACAATGCCGACATCACTTTAAGCGCGTGCATTTAAGCGACTAAGCCTAGACCCTTCATCCGTCATTCTTCTCATATGCCCACAATTGTCTAACACATATGTGAAACCTCTCTAGTTACTTCAAACGCATCACAAGCCTTGCTTGGATGTATCACTTGTTTGTTACCAAGCCTACAAGACTCTTTGTCTGTGCAAAAGAAATCGGAGTAGAGGTCACTCACCCCTTCGGCTTTTCAATACTCCACGGACACGGCTCGGACCATACGATTCTAGTATACTTCCTCAGAAAGGAAAGGGCGTTGAAACCATTCCACAACTTGACGATTATATCCCACTAACCTAAAAGCTGTGTACCTCCCAACATTCCTTGGAGGTAGTACAGAAGATACCATCTTGGTCTTTGTTGGATCAACATGGTCTCTCCCGTTGTTACTACGTGTCATAGGAAGTCACCTCAGACATCCTACTCCTACTTATATAACTCTGCCCATACTTCTTATCCCGCATAACCTGCATTACTGTTGTCCTGTGTCAAGCTTATTCATTTCAACTCCGAGATTACAACAAGCCGTCATCAACAATGAAAACATAAAGAATCATTCGTACATCTCACACATCAATAGCTTTCATTACTAACATTAGGTTATTGTCCACCTTGGAACCACCTGAAAAACCACAAATTGTATGATACTAATGCAACCTCATGAGAAAGATTTATAAATACTCATTTTTATAATCTTCAAACCTGTCGATCACACTCGTAAGCTCAAATAGCTTCAACACAATTTGTTGTGACCATAACGAGTCCAAAACGCCGTCTTACTTAGGTCCTTTCTTTTTCTAACCCTTAGCTGGCGACATCTGGACTTCAAGTTGATCATATGGTACATTGTAACGTCATCTAATTAGTCTAGTGAGTCATCCACTACGGGGAAAGGATACTTATTCTTCTTGGTCACTTTATGCATCTTTTGATAATCCAAGTACACTTCACTTTCCCGTCCTTTTTTGTCATAACCGTACCAGTATGCCCTGTGGGAAATGCTAGAAGAAATTCCCGCATCCAAAACATTGAAATTTCCAACTCATTACTTCTCTAGTGCTAACGTCATAAGCTCAAAGCTTGTAGCGTTACTATAATATAGGTTCTCCGTTTCATGCCGTCACTATAATAGCTCCTCCGTGTGAGTTGGGAAACTTTTGACGGTTTTACTTGCGAAATCTAATATCTACATTTCATTAGAATGAACATACCATGCATCCTCTTTATATACTCCCGTTTACGTGTAACAACAATGGAAGCCTCATCTTCTCCTTGATCCACTAGTTCCCTTTACCATGATCAAACATCAAAAGTTCTAATCCGTGTCGTTCCTCCATACTCCAATCCCCTTACCTAAGAAGGTCGTGTAAGGTCGTAACAATCTCCTCCTATGAGGTCTTGTAGTTACTTGCTTTAACTCATTCAACGTTATTTGATGAAGACAAATGTGTTGTGTTGATGTACCTCCTTATTGTTTACATTGATCCACCGGGTTACTCCAAGTTCTTGTTACCGATCCTCTATATTCCTATAGTCTTGTTTACTCTCTTCATCTACACTCATAAATAGACAACCCGCACATGTGTGTTCTTGGTTGTCGCCCGTCAGCTTATAGCTGACCTTCTCCAATGTCAACGACTTACCTTTATTCTATACTTTTCATATTACCATTCTTATGAAGGCTACCCTCCTCGGGGTACTCTACCTTAAACTTTGTTAGTTCATTCTTCATTCCACGCTTCCTTTTCCTCCTGTAAGATAACTATACCTTCTCGGCCCTGTTATGACGTACGACTCACTTTCATGGGCTTAAACACTCTTCCATCATGTTTTGCAAATGCACTTCTCAAATGCTCCGACCTTATTTAGGATCCACTCGTGTCTCTCTTGGTTGGCATCTTAAGTCTTTCGATAAACAAAAGCTCATTGTTGAGTCTTGCATCTTCTCTAGATCATCATCTACCCAACTTCCTTCTTCTTGGCGGTCCTTAGCCTTATCACAATAACGGGAACCGGTTGATTCTACTAAATAAATTCCACTATGTGAGCTTCCACCATTTGATTCTTCTAGCAACCTCATATGACCGAAAGAAGTCACCCACTCATAATCTCGTAAAGTTGACACTACATCTTCTGGTACCTCCGTAAGTTTGACTTACGGGTCTCTTAAATATTTCGTAATCTTGTTCGACCACACTTCTTATCTCGACTCCCATATTTAGGAGGGCCTAGGGAAACTTGCCTTAATTGAAACGCCACTTCTTGATCCTCAAGCGAGACTACAACCCCCTCTACTTGATTCGCATCTTCAGTTCATCGGCACGTCACTTGGAAGAATCTTACGTTCCTTGTCTCTTGTTGCTTCATTGATGCTCCTTCATTGCTTCCTCGAAACCACTCTCATGTCTTCATGTCTCTTCCATATCTGTATTGCTTCCATCCTAGTTTTGCTTACGTTGAATCGAGGTTCCCTTCTATTTGTTTGTCCTTTGGTTACATCATCTCTAGTTTTTTGCTTCGACGTCCTCTTAAAGGAGTTTGAGAAACGCTAGGGTGTTTGCCAAAACGTGATGCTCCAACTGGTAACTCGAGCATACTCATCTTCGTATGTACACTATGCTAAAGCAAACGGCGTTGTCCAAGAGGCGATGATATCTTTCTATCATCTTAACTATAAGCTCCTTGCCATAATTACGATACTAACATACCATATGAATATGTATATATATAGCTATATCTAAGTCCTATGTTAATAGTACTATAACATATTCAATCCAGGAAAGCAACTAAAAACATACAAAGTCCAAAAGATATAGCTATAGTCCACATATATAGATATGATCCAACAACTAAGCTGCCGAGATCCGCAGAATGAATGGTGGTCCCGTACATTCTATCCCAGACTGAGTATGCTCTAAGCTGCCGAGATCCACGAAAAGAGTGGTTGTCCCGTACATTCTATCCCAGTCCGACTATGCTCGTGATTTGATAACGAAATTCATTTTGAAAACTCAGAATCCTTGCGGGTTCTATTTGTTTGTCTATTCGGCCTTTTAGAAGATTGCGAGTGCCATTATTGTCAACTTAGGGCTCTGATACCATATTATAACATATCGAATCCGTGGGACTCGGAGCACTACGGGCTAGGATCTCACAATGGGTCCTGACCCTTGGCCTGATAATAGTTTCACCAGATCTTTCCAACAAGCCACAAATAAAAGGAAAAACCAAATAGTTTGAATGCAATGTGACATAAACCAAAATACGATACAAAGTGGAAACTCCAGCCGAGTCCTCAAAACAACATACAACCATAACGCCTAAAGCTACTATGACAACGGAGGATAATATAAAACCCTCATCCCCGTCCTATAATGTACGGAACCCCAGCTTCCCACTCCTCTGAGTCACTCGGCGGCGTCGCTAACTTGCCAGACATCTACAAAGGCGGTATAAAACCTTTAGCAAACATTCTATGCATTAGAAAGATGGTAAAGGCACATACACATATAATAACGTAAACACATAACATGATGTCACACAAGCCGGTTATTATCTTTTCTTTACGTCGTTCCATTACTAATTCAACTTCATTTTTTGTCACACGAACATCAAATGATCTCTCGCCTCTGTCCCCATATTCCAACAAGGACTTGTTACACCGTCTACCTGACTGGTCTAGTCGTAGAGAACCTCCTAGCTTCCGCAAGGGCTAGGCAGTGATGTCACCACCCGATTATCATACACTTGGGCCAATATAAGGTTATAAATATATCTAGTCGTCCTAGTCCGGTTTAAATATAATAATGGAAGCATAAACACACACCACCATCATACATCGAGCTTATACGTAAAAGCTAGCTAAGTAAGTCCGGGGAGTTACCTATCTCAATGCTCAACCTGAAATAAGCTGCATTCCGCTTCCCGCAGGAAGATACTCTACGCCTGGCCAAACAAGGCACACGATCAACGTGTATCTCTCATGCTAAAAGTCCTTAGACTTCCAGCCCAAATGACCTCTACAAAAGCATACAACTCACATGCTAGGACAAGCCGTTCCTAGTCTCGATGATCTCAACGATCGTAAAGCTACGCTAGGATACTCACGTCCTAGATGCTACAACCTCAGCAAACATACAACCTCACATCTCAGATTCTCACATGATCAACTATACACTAAAAGTCATAAACAACCTCACAAGATATCAACGACACTTCATGCTTAAGAACCAATCTCAATCCTCAAGTTCTCACATAAGGTTCAAAGCCACTACTTGGCATTCCATAATGCTATCATAGGTCTAGCCTAATCATGATGCGTCCATATTGCACTAACATGATAAGTGAAGGATCGAAAGATATTAAAGAGGGAACCTACTTGTGTAAGGATGCGACCACGGAAAACAGAAGGCGCAATCACGGAAGGGCACTGAACCCGCCCCAGCGGCTTAAAAAATCCGCCCCGGCGGTTCACTAAATCCTCCCCCGTGACTCACAGGACCCGCCCCCACGGCTGAACTCCTGAAAGGCGATTTGTCGCGCTTCTCTTTGATGTGCAGAAGCTCCTTGGTGCCTTGTGGCTGGCTTGCTCCATCTTGTATTGTCCCTCCATGGATGCACATCAAACACTACACTCTACTTTGGATCCTCACACATGCAAACTCAAGGAAGATAATAACTTGAGAATCTATCGCTTCACAACCCTAGGGCTCAAAGAAGGAAGAAGGAAGAAGATGAAGAGAAGGAGAGGAGGAAGAACTTGCCCTACAGTTTGGATATGCAGTCCACAACTTTCCAAAGGGATTCACAATTCACACGTATGGAAGGAATAACCAAGAGATCTTCCAAGGAAAGAGATGAAGGAAGAGAGAAAGAAGGAAAAGAAGGGGAGAAACGGAGTCACGTGAAAGAGAAAAGGGGAAAGGAGGAATGTCATCTCATTTGTGGGAAAACAAGGGGTCAAGGGAAACCAAAGGTTACATTAGAGTCAAGTTAACGAGGAGTTGGAAATCTAAAGGAAGGAACGAAAGGTCTGGAGGAAAATGGACTCATCTCCCGCTTTGACGGGTCGCCGCCTGATAGGTGATGGAATCACTATCAATTAGGATAGTTTTTAGCGTCTCTTATTGTCTTAGAGTCGGTTTTATGTTGCTAACATCTTAATCCAGAAGAAGAAGTCTAAAAGAAGCAAAAGAGATGTAAGAAGCACTTGGTAGTTAAAGATCATTCACGAAGACAAGCTTGTAGTGCCATACCGCCCCCGCGGAGCAAAATCACCAACCCTGCGGGTGGCACTGCACTCCGGAACACAGCCTGCACCGTCACTCTCCCCGCAGCCACCTCTAGATGCCCCTGCGGTGACTTACACTGAAGAAGTGAAGTCAGCGCCCCTGCGCCTCTACATGCGGACCAACCTGCGGAGTTGTGAAGCCGAAGAGCCAGTGTCATTGCCCCTGCGGAGAAATTAGGCCACCCCTGCGGCTCGACATCCGAAGCGACATAAAGATGAAGATTAAGACGTTTGAAGAGCATTAAAGACCCGCCCCTACAGGATTGTCAGGCTGCCCCTGCGGCCAAGAAGAACACCAAGCGTTTTGGCCTAAATCACCCTTGCGGCTCTGCAAGGCCGCCCCCGTGGTTTAGAGCCAGAGGACTTTACTCCGGCTGTTTACACCACCTTTATGAAATTAAAGGTGGTTGTTTAGGACGGCCATTTACTCCCTTTTACTTCCAATTCTAGTATAAATAGGTCCATGACTGATTGCTAGAGTCATCCATCATTTTCCCTGCTTTAGCTCTATTTCCCTTACTTCGAAGTGTAATGAGCTTCTAAGTTCCTTGCTATATTGGGTTGTTTTGAAGTTGCATTGCTGCTTTGGTTGTAAGTCTTTATTAATATAAATAATATTCAGTTATATGTGTTATATTCATTGAACTTTAAACTTGTGTTTCCATGTTTCTTACCACTTAGATTGATCACCTTAAGTGTCTAATTTCATGCAAAGAAGTAGGATTAATTGACTCCGGGTTGGGTCCTTAATCTAGTAGTAACCCTTTAGGTGAAAGCTGGTTGTAATCTCTTAAAGGAATAAGGAATATAACTATAATGAAAAGTCTAACGGTGTTTATGCTTTCTTTATATCTCTTTGTCTTTGAAAAAATGCTAACTTGTATTTTGATCTTGTAGATTTACGGATCACTAAACTTGTTAAGTTGTGTTGATGCTGGCTGTTACGGTAGGAATTGATGCACGCAAAAGTCTTAAATTTATAACTCGATATATTTTTTCCTAACTCCTAGCAAACCCACAGTGTATGGGTCGTTTTGTAGTAAGGATAGTATTCCGAGGTCGAACACAAAGACTAAGGTGAAATTGAGTCGATAGTGACTAAGGATAGTGAAGATCTAGGCTAAGAAAAGAGAAAGGAACAAAGAAATGAAAATCTCATGTTTTTGATTTGGTTTTTGAGATGATCAATCAAAGATCACAAATCATGCAAAATCAACAAACAACTAAGCTAACAACACAAATAAACAAGCAAACACGAGATAGGTAATCAAAGAGAGAAAAGAGGATTCTAGGGGTTAGAAATTCCGGTTATGGCATAGGACTCAAGCTATCTAGTCATTCCTTGGATCAACTATGGTATGTTGGGAAAGGGTGTTTCTCAAATGGAACCAATCACTGGGTAGGTCTCATGATCCACTAATCCCGCAACTAAGGTCCTATTACCGGGTAAGTCTCTAGGAGCCTAGGGTTGGGAAATCTACACAAACCGGATTGCTATCTAGGGATCTAACCTCTCCTTACCGGGTAAGTTTCGGGAAGATAAGTCCTAAACATCGATCCTAGCACACTCGATCCAATAGCGGCTTATGAGGCTCACTACTACCTAGAGTTCGTCATCTTCGGTATCTAAGAGCAAGAATCACCGGGTAGGTCTCCTCTAACAATTAGTTGATAACACTAGGTCACCCTACGTTAGATTTAGCTCAACAAACACTAGGGTTTCAACAATCTAACAAACTAATACTTAGATTTATCAATACAAGCAAGTCAAACGAAATCACGGGCAGTTCATCAAGTCCACGGCCGTGGAACCCCTTAGAATAGACCGTGATTTTGAACAAGGGCTAGGTTCGAGCAAACAAAGCATCCAAGGGTATGTTTGAGTCTATTCTATCATAGTCCAAGCCATAACCATCATTTCCTTACCCTAGAATCACATTTACTTAGCCAACAACATGCATCATCAAAATCAAGGTAATCAAACATAAAATCATGGAGTCCATGTCAAAATAATGAAATGAAAGATAGATGAAGCAAATAGAACAAGGAAAACGAGCTGAATAGATGTCAAAAGAGAGACTTACAACCCTTCAAAAGAAGGTTCGATTCGTTCTTACAACCCTAGAAAATGTTTCCAACAATCTTCACTCTAAAAGCTATGAAAAACTAAGAATGGTGTGTTCTTCTCTTCTTCTCCAATGGAAGCCTTTCTTCTCCTCCAAGAGTAGCTCCAATCCAATCTTCCAATGAGAGAATATGTGTTATTGAGAATGTGGGAGAGAATGGAATGATGGAGTTTGCCCTCAACAGCCTGCAAGACCACCTTTTATTCTCCAAAAATTGCAAGAGTCGGCCATGGAGATCGTGGGACAGCTGTCACAGCTGTGCAGGGAAAACCACAGCCTATTTCCACGCCCGTGGAAGTCCGAGTGGGCGTGGTTTTGGTGATGCAGCTTTCTTTGGATCATCAAGCCACAATTTGGTGCAAGGCATGCACCAACAAGGTCCCATGTGTCCTCCTTCGCTCGTAGCTTGCTTCCCAATGAGTCCGAAGGTGTGTCATCTCGAGGAACGATCCTCGAATGTATCGATTAATCTTCTAAAGCTCCCAAATTACCTACAAAACATGCAAAAGTCCGTGTAGACGTCTATCTCGAGAAATATACAAGAATTGAATGCAAACGTCATGAACTAGTGCTAAACCATGCATGAATGAGCGGAAAAATTATCTAAATGAGTGCCTAAACTAACGTCATAAATCGTGTTATCACTGGCTCATCACATATTTAAGATCAAGACGAGACATTAATGAATGACTTATAAAAAGAACCAACCAAAGTAGTGTGCATGCACTGAACATAGTGTAGTTCCCTTCTCCATTCTATCGCATTTTTACTTGTTTTCGTTGTGTTTATGTCTTGTTTTATTACAATCCACCCCCTCCCCCCCCCCCATTTGGTTACATTTATCGATAATTGTACTTAATCATTACTTGGAAAAACTCTCTTGGGATCGACCCTTTCTTACACTATACAAAACAACTAGTGTAACGTTAGGAAATTACATTTGACTTAAGCTAAAAGACAACGACCTAGGATTTTAGCCTTGTCAAATTTAGCGCCGTTGCCAGGGAGTTCTTGTTTTTGTTTTGATTTATTTCAATTATTGATTATTGGTTTGGGCCATTTTCATGGTTCAAACCCGTGCTACTAACTTCGATTTTGCTACTTTTGATCCAAAAACAGAAAGAACGCACAATCGAATTCGTTGGTAACAACGAACCCGAGAAGAGATGGCAAACCAAACTCTTCGACACCTCACGCAACCAGACTTCACTCAACACCCTCTTGCGGTTACCATACCAGCAATTGGGGAAGGAGTCAACTTTGAGCTCAAGCCAGGGCTGATCCACTTGCTCCCATACTTCCATGGGTTAAGTGGTGAAGACCCCATCAAGCACCTTGGGAAATTCCATACCGTGTGTATGAGCATGAAGCCGGCCAATGTCACCGGAGAGCAAATGAAGATGAGGGCATTTGGCTTCACTCTCAAGGATGGATCCGATGATTGGTACTACCACCTTTCATCCGGTAGCATCGACACATGGGAGAATCTCCACAAGGCATTTCTGGAGAAGTACGTCCCCGATAAGAAGGCAAACAACTTGAAGAAGGCCATAAGTAACATAGAGCAAGAAGCGGACAAAACTTTTTATGAGTACTTCGAGCGCTTTGTCAAAGTGAGGTCAAGTTGCCCCTTCATGGTTACTCCACACAAGACTTAGTTCCCTATTTGTACAACGGGTTGTTGGACAATGAAAGAAGAATAGTGGATGCCGCTTGTAGAGGTAACATTCTTAACTCTACTCCTGAAGTTGCTATGGAAAAAATGCAGGAAATGGAGGAAGGAACTAGGAACTTCGGAAGATCCTCTACCAAGAGAGGAGTCCATGCCATTAATCCCAGCCTTTTGGAGACCGTGCAAGAGATAACTGAACTGAAGGAGATGTTTAAGAGGTTGACTTTAATGGGAACCCCACAACAACTCAAGGCTTATGGGGTTTGTGCTGATCCTTTTCACCCTACGGACTTGTGTCCACAAGTCCAGGACGATGCTGCGGAGGTACATGTTGTAGGATATGGTCAACAACAGTAGCAGCGTCCAAGGAATGATCCATATGCACAAAATTATGTGCCCAATTGGCGCAATCAACAAAACCAGCAACAATAGTCCCGCCAAGGTAAGTCTCAATCCACTGAGGATATGCTACAGGTTTTAACTAAACATTTTGCTACTCATGTCCAAACTATAGAGTCTAGCATCAAGAATCTCAAAAAACAGGTTGGACAAATGGCGGAGGCCATTACAAGGATCGAAGCTCGATCCTCCGGAAACTTGCCTTCCCAAAGGTTGTCAATCCTAAAGAGAATGTTAGTGCTCTAACATTAAGGAGTGGGAAGCAAATCCGGCAAAAGCCAGCAAAAGAAGCTAAGGGAAAAACCCTCTAACGAGTCTGACACCCCCATAGCCGCCCCTACGGCTGCAACTACGTCAGCTCCTGTGCAGACGTTGCCCCTGCGGTGACAACCCCTAAGCCGCCCCTGTACCTGCAAGCTCCCGCCCATGCGGAAAAGACGACAGTGGGTTCTGCTGAAGAGAATTGTTACATCCGTCCTAGTTTTCCCCCTCTGTATGCTGAGAAACCACCAGCTCCCTTTCCTGAGGCACTAAAGGAGCGGAGTGTGATTGAGGATAAGGATCTCTTTGAAACCTTTTCCAAATGCGAGGTAAATATCCCCCTCCTTAAACTTGTGAAGAGTATTCGTAAGTATGCTCGTTTTTTGAAGGAACTTTGCACCATCAAGAGGAACCAGAAGCTGAAGGGCAAGTAGAAGGTGCAAGTTAGTGAACATGTGTCCGCCGTCTTCCAACGCCGAATGCCCAAGACGTGTAGTGATCCTGGCATGGTAAGCATTCCTTGCGTTATAGGGGAAACCCGTTTTGATAAGGTTATGCTTGATATTGGTGCTTCTATCAATGTTCTTCCTTACTCCATCTATAAATCTCTTGGCCTTGGGCCACTCATTGAAACTTGGTTTGTAGTCCAACTTGCTGATAGATCTAATATTTACCCGAAAGGGATTATTGAAGATGTATTACTAATGGTAGATAATCTAATTTTTCTTGATGATTTCTTTGTGATGGATATGAAAAATGACTCACATGCTGCACCTATATTGTTGGAAAGATCTTTTTTGAAAACCGTTAGGACAAAAATTGATTATGTTAGTGGAAAATTAACCATGGTATTCGATGGGGAGGTAGTTGAGTTTATCATTTATGATGCTATAAAACACCCTATTGATGATCATTATCTTTGTGCCATTGATGTTATTGATCTTATTATTCAAGATGTGTTTGACATATCCGACATAGATGAATTGAAAAACATAATTGAACCTGACATTGACATTCATACTTCAAAATATTCCTTAACATCTAGCATGCAGGAAGTCCTAGCTCAATTGGATGGGCACAAAAGGCTCCCTATCTCAACTTTTACCATTGGGCCGACATTACTAACTCTGAGCGAGAATCTTGTTCCGTCTATAGTGCAGGCACCGGAGGTAGAATTGAAGGACCTTCCACCATACCTCAAGTATACTTTTATAGGAGAAAACAACACCTTGCCGGTAATCATCTCTACCAAGTTGTCAACCATTCAAGAAGAGAAGTTGGTGAAGGTTTTGAAAGAGCACAAGACGGCTCTTGGATGGACCATTGCGGACATCAAAGGGATTAGTCCCTCCATATGTATGCATAGGATCCTCCTTGAGGAAGAGGCGAAACCATCTAGGCAACCCCAATGAAGGTTGAATCGGCCAATGATGGATGTGGTCAAAAAGAAGGTATTTAAGCTCCTCCAAGCGGATATGATATTCCCAATTTCGAATAGTAAGTGGGTTAGTCCAACCCAAGTGGTTCTGAAGAAAGTGGGTAACACCATGGTGGACAACCAATACGGAGAGATGGTCCTGAGCAAGACACAAACCGGAAGGAGAGTTTGCATTGACTACAACAAACTAAACACGGTAACTCGTAAAGATCACTTTCCTTTACCCTTTAGTGATCAAATGTTGAAATGTCTTGTAGGTCACCCCTACTACTACTTTTTGGATGGATATTCGGGCTATTTCTAAATAGCCATTGCTCCGGAGGACCAAGAGAAAACGACTTTCACATGTCCATTTGGCACTTTTGCGTACCGCAGAATGCCATTTTGACTTTGCAATGCTCCCGGCACCTTCCAACGGTGCATGATAAGTATTTTTTCAGAATACATAGAGATTTTTATTGAAGTTTTTATGGATGATTTCACCGTCCATGGAAATAGTTTTGATTTATGCTTAGGACATTTAAAACTTGTTCTTCAAAAATGTGTATAAACCAATTTAGTTCTTAATTCTAAAAAATTCCATTTCATGGTCGAACAAGGAATTGTGTTAGGACTTGTAATATCTTCAAAATGAATAGAAGTAGATACGGCAAATTTTGATGTGATTCAAAGCTTACCTTACCCTACTAACGTGTGTGAAATCCGTTCTTTGCTAGGTCATGTAGGTTTCTATTGGCGGTTCATCGAGGACTTTTTAAAGATGACAGCGTCGTTGTGTGAGCTACTCAAGAAGGACGCAACATTCATGGTTGATGAAAAGTGCAAGAAGGCGTTTGACACCTTCAAAGCATGCCTCACTAGTGCACCTATCATCCGATCTACGGATTGGGAGAACCCCTTTGAGATCATGTGTGACGCCAGCGATTATGCTGTAGGAGTTGTCCTAGGAGAAAAGGACGGAAGAGCATCAAATGTCATCCATTATGCATCCATGACGCTTAATGGAGCTCAAAGAAACTACTCCTTCACCGAGAAGGAGATGCTAGCGGTGGTGTTTCACTAGAGAAGTTCAGACAATTTCTCCTTGGTGTAAAGGTAATAGTATTCACTGACCATGCGGCCCTCAGGTATCTCATGGCGAAGAAGGAAGAAATGTCAAGGTTGATTAGGTGGGTACTTCTTCTAAGCGAGTTTAACTTGGAAATACGGGACAAGAAGGGATATGAGAACCTTGTGGCCAACCACTTGAGTAGGCTGGTGAAGGAGGAGGAAGATCCAGCAAGAGGAGGAGCCATACTTCGGAGTTTTCCAAACGACACATTCTACACAACTATCTATTGTGTAAGGGCCCCTACGCATCCATAGCCCTGCCCGTGCGCCTGCTGCGCCACTAGATAAAGCCTTGGCCGCCCCTGCGGATTACACGACCGAGGTTCTATTTAAGCTTCACTCTTTTAAAACTTGGTTTGCTGACATTGTAAATTTCCTTGTTATAGGTGAGTAACCTCCAGATTTCACCAAAGCACAGCGAGAGAAGGTGAAGGCCGAAGCAAGATACTACGTTTGGGACGATCCCTACCTTTGGAAGCATTGTAGTGATCAGGTAATACGCCGTTGCATCCCTGACAATGAGGTACAATCTGTCCTTACATTCTGTCATTCTGAAGCATGTGGGGGACATTTTGGGGCCAACAAAACAGCTAGTAAAGTATTAGATGTGGGATTCTTTTGGCCACACATCTTTAGAGACGCTTTTGCATTTTGTAAGGCGTGTGATAAGTGCCAAAGAGTGGGTAATGTCTCTAGGAGAAATGAAATGCCTCAATCTTCACTTATATAGCGAAATTTTTGATGTTTTGGGGATAGATTTCATGGGTCCTTTTCCTACCTCTTTTGGGCATACTTGTATATTACTTGCGGTGGACTATGTTTCCAAGTGGGTGGAAGCAAAGGCCACCAAAACTGATGATTCTAAAGTTGTTGCAGCATTTCTTAAGGACAACATTTTTGCAAGGTTTAGCATCCCGAAGGCTTTGATAAGTGATAGGGGAACCCACTTTTGCAACAAGACTATCACCGCTCTCCTTAAGAAGTACCACGTCCATCAACGTGTGTCAACGGCCTACCACCCGCAAACAAACGGTCAAGCGGAAGTGTCCAACAGGGAGATCAAAACCATCCTTGAAAAGCAGTTTCTCCTGGAAGGAAAGATTGGAGTTTGAGGCTCAATGATGCTCTATGGGCGTACTAAACAACATACAAGACTCTTATAGGGATGTCTTCATTCCGACTTGTGTTTGGAAAGGCTTGCCACCTTCTGGTGGAGCTAGAGCACAAGGCATGGTGGGCGGTGAAAAAGTGCAACATGAATGTGGATGAGGTAGGAGAGTTCCGGAAGCTTCAGTTGCAAGAGTTGGAAGAGTTAAGGCTCGATGCGTATGACCATGCCACAACATACAAAGAGAAGACAACAGCATGGCATGACCGGAACATTCTCCGAAAAGAGTTTAAAGCGGGTAATAAAGTCCTCCTTTTTCAATCCTGTTTAAAACTTTTTGCAGGAAAGCTACGCTCATGGTGGACAGATCCATACGTGATAGCTGAGGTCCATCCACATGGTGTTGTGGATCTTTACGATCCACAAACACACAAGATATTCAAGGTCAATGGACAAAGGCTCAAGCCCTATCATGACGGAGTGAAGAATGACCCCATGGACGAGATGGTGTTAGAGGAGGCCCAAGAAGAGAAGTAGGGTCCTTTACGTCGAGCCAATGACGTAAAATAAAGGCGTTGCTCGGGAGACAACCCGAGAGAATAAGAGGAGGAGCATCTGTCAAGATTTCCGCCCTTGCGGCCCTTTGTCACCGCCCCTGCGGTGACACCCTTCCCAGCGCCGGGGGTGGCGCTGGGACTGTGCCAGCTCAAACTATGTCACCGCCCCCGCAGTGATAGACCCCCACCCCTGCGAACACCCCTCTTGACAGAAGACCCAACACTGCCCCCTACGTTGGGTCTGCATCTCTCCTTCCCTTGTCACGGCCCCGCGGTGACAAGCCTCCGCCCCTGCGGAATTACCCAGAAAAGAAAAAAATAAAAGTCTGAAAAGATCATACACCTACCCCACCCAACCCTCTCTCTCCTCCTCACCTACCACTCACCTTTCTCTCTCACGATCTAAGTCTCCCAAATGCCCCTTGTGCCCTCCACTCAACCTCACTCCACTATGCCCAACGCCCCTGCACCACCTTTGCAACGCTCCAGCGACGACAAGCCCCACGCCCCTGCGTTGCCCCATCTACCTCTCACCGCCACCCCTCAATCTCTCCAAACTACACCCTACATACTTCCCACCACACTCAGCCACCACCATCCATTATCTAGCACAACCGGCAGCAAGCTCCACCAGCTGGTAACACCAGGAAAGCACCACAGCTCCACCACCTATCAAAGCTGTCACAAATCGCCCCCTGTATCTTCTCCCGCCCTCGCGTCTGCAAGCATCAACCCCTGCGCCTCACCGCCCCTGCGGATCTCTCAACTTCCCCTGTGGAAAACACAATAGAGGGTTCGTCTTCTTTCTCTATTTTTGGGAATCTAAATTTCTTTGCTTTAAATCTTTGTAAGAATGGATCCACAAAGAAAATACAAGATGTCTAAGGTAGAGAAGACCCGCTACGGGATTGTGCAAGACCGAGTGGTGTACGCAACTCGGTTTTTGCACATTCCAACATTGGAGAAGCTTGGAATGTTGGAAAGAAAGCAGTCCTTCCTCGGCAATGCTGGGCTCGGGGACTTTCTGAAGAAGAGTGCTCCAACATACCCCGAGCTCAGTAGACAATTCATTGCCACATTCACATTGGAGAAGGAAGACCACGTGTGTGTCGGCCTCAGCTTCAAGTTTAACAAAAAGAAGTACACGCTCGACTACTCACTACTGTAAGATGCCTTTGGGGTGACTCTTAACCCCTATGACAAATGGTAGGAACCCGTACCCACACCGGACTTGGTTGAGTTTTAGCAGGCAGCTACAGGTTCCGAGTTTCATGCCGGGGGTGAGTATAGTAACAAACTCACTCACCCCTGCTTGAGAATCCTATCCAAGATCATTATGTGTGTCTTCTATTAACACAATGAGGAGAACAACGTCGCTCTGAAGGACCTTCCATTGTTGTACTCTTGCCTTCCGATCAGTGAGACCGTGCCGGATTGTTCGTACCTCTTCCTTACTGCTTTGAAGTGGATTAGGAAGAATGAGCCCTGAGATATTGTTGGAGGAGAGGTTATTTCTTTTGCAGAGGTGCAAGCTTTGCAAAAGAAATAACGGAAGTTCTTCTCCAGAGGTGCAAGCTCCTCTAGCGAGATGGGGAGAATTTGTTTTGGCTTTCTTTTGCACATGGGAGCCACATCACCTACCTTCCACGCCTTCTACCTTTTGGAGATAAGCTCTCTGAGCTCTACATTCTAGTTGATCCGTTTGTGCCAAGGCGGGCTCAGGTGGCCATTGTTGAGAGGCATGCGGCGAACTCCAGCCGGGCTCCTTATGAGGACCACAAGCCCATTCCAGATGATGAGGAGATGCCTACTGTAGTAGGAGATGATGACCCCACCCTTGGAAACCTCTAGGCCTAGATGGCTGCCTTGATAACTCAACACCTAGCTTGGCAGGTTGAGTACCAGCGCACCATGTTGGAGCGGCAACAGTCTTGGCAGTCCAGCTTTCAAACGACCATGACCGCCCACTTTGATCGGTGTCAGGATGCTTGGTTGACGGCTCAACAGCAACAGTTGGAGGCTCAGCAATTGGCTTGGCAAGCCAACGACCACCATTGACGACCAGATGGATGTTCAACAGTCCCGCCTCGATGAGATTTACCGCCGGTAGGAGCACTTCTTCCGCCACTTCCCGTATCCTCCGGAGCAGGGTCCGGATGGTCCAGCTGGACCATCCCTTTAGTGGGTATCATCTCTTTCCCTTCTCCACCTTACTATCTTTGCTTCCATTTTCACTTTGAGGGAAAAGTGTTATTCAAGTATGGGGGAGGGAACTCTATCTTGCATGTGTAGTTTCAAATGTGTGATTGCTTTGAGATTTATAGTTGTATTTTGATATTGAAATTCAGTTAAATAAAAGGAGAAAAAGACAAAGAAATGGACTTGAGGGATGTGAGGAATTCATGAGACTACTAAGAAAATAAGAAGACTGGAAAGGTGAAAACCCGAAAGGCGCCTTGGCAAAACGAGCGGCACCGAGTGTAGGTTCTCCTACCAACGTTTGGTGGCATAAGAAGGAGAATCATAAGGAAGTTGTCCGGGTAGGTCACTCTTGGAGCAATAAGGATGATAGTTTCTCACTTTCTTCTCATTTTCTCTCTTTTCTCTCTTTCTTTCTTTGTTTTTCTCTTGATTCGTTTACCTTATCTTCTACACCATGCTTCCTGAGGCTTTTAGTTGCTGAACTGTTTTCATATGTGCTACTCGGGACGAGTAAAAGGTCTAAGTATGGGGGAGTTTGGTAGGTGGTGGAATCACTATCAATTAGGATAGTTTTTAGCGTCTTTTGTTGTCTTAGAGTCGGTTCTGTGTTGCTAACATTTTAATCCAGAAGAAGAAGTCTAAAAGAAGCAAAAGAGATGTTAGAAGCACTTGGGAGTTGAAGATCATTCACGAAGACAAGCTTCTGGTGCAACACCGCCCCCGCGGATTAGTGTAACCGCCCCTGCGGGTGGCACTGCACTCCGGAACGCAGCCTGCGCCTTCTCCAGCACCCGGAACAAAGCATGTTACCGCCCCCGCGGCCACCTTTGGACGCCCCTGCGGTGACTTACCCTGAAGAAGCGAAGCCGGCGCCCCTGCGTATCTGCCTGCGGACCAACCTGCGGTGCTATGAAGCCGAAGAGCCAGTGTCACTGCCCCTGCGGTGACATTGGGCCGCCCCTACGGCTCGACATCAGAAGGGACAAAAAGATGAAGAGTCAGACGTTTGAAGAGCATTAAAGACCCGCCCCTGCGGGATTACCAGGCCGCCCTTGCGGCCAAGAAGAACACCAAGAGTTTTGGCCTAAACCGCCCTTGCGGCTCTGCAAGGCCGCCTTTGTGGTTTAGCGCAAGAGGACTTTACTCTGGCTATTTACACCACCTTTATGACATTAAAGATGGTTGTTTAGGACGGACATTACTCCCTTTTACTGCCAATTCTAGTATAAATAGGTCCATGGCTGATAGCTAGAGTCATCCATCATTTTCCCTACTTTAGCTCTATTTCCCTTACTTCCAAGTGTAATGAGTTTCTAAGTTCCTTGCTACATTGGGATGTTTTGAACCTGTATTGCTGCTTTGGTTGTAAGTCTTTATTAATATAAGTATTATTCAGTTATGTGTTATATTCCTTGAGTTCTAAACTTATGTTTGCATGTTTCTTACCACATAGATCGATCACCTTAAGTGTCTAATTTCATGCAAAGAACTAGGATTAATTGACTCCGGGTTCGGGTCCTTAATCTAGTAGTAACCCTTTAGGTGAAAGCTGGTTGTAATCTCTTAATGGAAAAAGGAATATAACTATAAAGAAAAGTCTAACGGTGTTTATGCTTTCTTCATATCTCTTTGTCTTTGTTAAAATGCCAACTTGTGTTTTGATCTTGTAGGTTTACGGATCACTAAACTTGTTAAGTTGTTGATTCTGGTTGGATCAACACATATTTAAGATCAAGATGAGACATTAATGAATGAATTATAAAAAGAACCAACCAAAGTAGTGTGCATTCTAAGACTCAACCTAGTGTAGTTCCCTTCTCCATTCTATCGCATCTTTCTTGTTTTCGTTGTGTTTTTATCTTGTTTTATTACAATCTAACTCCCCCCCCCATTTGGTTACATTTATCAATAATTGAACTTAATCACTACTTGGCAAAACTCTCTTGGGATCAACCCTTTCTTACACTATTCAAACCAACTAGTGTAACGTTAGGAAATTACATTTAACTTAAGCTAAAAGACAACGACCTAGGATTTTAGCTTTGTCACCGCCCCCGCGGGACTACCGGCCGCGATCGCGGGTCCCCTAATCTGCAGGGACGTTATCTACCCTTAAAGAATACTAACACCGCTCTTCTTTCGGAACACAAATCCTGTGCACTACATTGATTTCACCATAGTCATTGAGATCGACCTTGAGATATTTTCTTTTACTTCAATCGATCCGTACACTACGGGTTTGCTTAGTTCTTCAATCTTTTATTAAAAGTATAAATTTAAGACTTTATTGGTTCATTATCACGCACGTCTAAGAGCGAACAGAACATCCAAATCATAAACGTCGGAGGAGTCAATCCATTCTTCATCGTTCATGATGAAGGGTCTGATTACAATATTGTTTGGTCTCCACCTTCTTGGAAGACTTGATACATTTCTCAGTGTTAGGCTAATTCATATTTTCAAATATAAATATTGTGATAATGGGTTATTCCGGAAGGAGGAGGAACATTCCGGAAGAAGACGGAATATTCCAGTAGGTGGTGGAATATTCAGGAAGATGGTTCAACCTTCTTGAATGAATCGGAATACCCCAGATGGTGGTGGAACCTTCTGGAAGGAGACAAATCACCCAAAAATATCATGGAGACATCTAGAACTCGACGGACCAATGTAGACTAGATTAGAAATCTAAGGAGAGTTCTACACTTGTACAAAACTGAATGAGAAGGATCCGGAATGACCTAGAAGAATCGAGTTCCGGAACCTTCCCGTAGAGAAGGTAGCAATGACTATAACAGGTGAGACCATCCCTCATTTGTATAACTCCATCAAGAAGAGAGTAATAAAGGCTCCTAAAGAGAGCTTGTAAGTGAGGTTATTGTACTAGTGTGAGTGTACAACAAAATACTTGTTTATACATATTCGGTGAGAGTCGGGAAACACGCGGATTTCCCCAACACTGAGTAATTGTCTTGTTTTAACTTGGTACTTCCTTCATGATGATACACTCCTTAATATCCTTTTTTCATCAATGTTTAGTGTCATTTTATTTTTTGGATTCCTCTCTGAATGAGAGAATGAATCAACAGTGCATGTGGGAGATATTTCCACTTTGACATCCTTATGATCAAGGTTGGAGAGATTGAAGGATGGTTCTAGTAAACTCACCTCTGAAGGTTAATTCTTTGGGGATCCAGTTGAGAATATTTTTTGTATTTAGAAGAAGATGGGAATTTAATAGATACATCACCAACAAGTTTTGAAGAGGGTTCATTTTTTTTCGGGAAACCCTCGGCATCTTCAAGTAAAAGCACAACATAAGAGTTGGAGAGTAAAGCCATCGGAGTTCTCATTGAGAGGGAGAAGGTTGTACTAGAATACAGTATATGAAGATCGAGAGAGTGAGGGGGCGTGAACGGAACAAGTTGATGTAATACCTTATAAGCTCTTGGGTTTATCAGTACTAAAACCAACCTTTGCATGACAATTTCTCCCAGCCATGCCATTAAAAAGAAAATAGCATGCGTTTAACTCAGTTATAGGGGAAAAGACAATCATGGATATGCTACATTAAATAATCAAAGTAATCATCCTAGGTAGAAGTCTCAACTTCTCAAAATGTTCTTTATTTAAGACTTCGATAAAGATGTCTTCAACTTGGTCATCATCCTTGCATGACTCCATAGTGGTGATGCCATACCTTAATATATCATTGTAAGTATTATAATGACAAATCGTGATCCTTTTCAGCTGTAACAACCCGAATTCGCGGGACTCGGGGCACTACGGACTAGCCTGACAACAAGTTCACTAGATGTGACAACAAGGAACAAATAAATATAAAAACCAAATCCACAAAACTGTATAATCATATATCAAAACATATACAAAACCACAACATCATATATACATAAACATCCCAAAACCCTCGCATCCTGATGTACGGAAGTCTTCGGCTGATCACCTCACTAGATCACTTTACAGTGTACCTATCCAGCAAAATATCTACAACACGATATAAAACCATTAGCTAACACTTAAATGAATAAGAATAATAGCAATAACACATGCAAACACATAATCACATCACAATATGCAATGCTCACATACATATTCATTTATTATCTTCATTACATTATATTATTACTAATTCAACATATATTGTAACACGGGAGCACCTAGAACCTTGCCTCTGTCCCCTTTAACGACACAGGTTTGGAATCGGTGATCAAGCCTCACCCTTGGTAGATTGGACGCAAAGAACCCCCCACCCTCAACGAGCTTCAGGCAAGTTGTCATGACCCGACTATAATGCACTTGGGCCAATTAATATACATATGGTCGTCCTAGTCCGGTTTAGATCATCAATGCAACATTCATATGCACAAACACCACTATCACAATCACTCAAACTCATAAACGCTAACTAAGTAAGCCCGAAGGATTTACCTATCCCAAGTGGTCCTCAACAATCGTGTTCACAATTTTCCCTCGAGGAAACGATCAGTGCGTGCATCAGCAAGGCACACAACATCAAACACTACCAAGGATAAGAGATTCCACCTCCTACACCCCAAGATCATACTAGATCCCAACCCATAACCAAACATTGATAACTCATCACAACTCACAAATGTATAAGGCATTACCTCAACATATAACACCATAAAACTCAACATAAACAAGCTAACAAGCTCTCAAACTAACCCTAACACAAGGTAAAGAAGGGACACATACCACACTTGGTTTGTCCTGGACAAAGACGCACCTGCATAAACGGAAAGGCACAGGAGCGGTTACACGCCGCAGGGGTGGAACGGTGACACAACTCAGCCGTAGGGGCGGCACTGACAAGGCGCGGGGACGGCTACACAGCGGAGGGGCGATTCTATGACTTATCTTTGATCTCTTGCTCGACCTTCTTCTCTTCTATGGTGCCAAAGGCAACCATCAACATACATACATGCATACATACATGCATACATACATACGTACATACGTACATACGTACCTACGTACATACGTACCTACGTACATACGTACATACGTACATACGTACATACATACATACATACATACATACATCCATCAATCAACAATTGTCCAGGAATTGTGCACAAGATCAATCTTGTGGAAATCCAAAGCTAAGAAGGAGAAGAGGAGGAAGGAAGAAAGAAAAGGAAGAATAACTTACCAATACAAGCTCAGGAAAGGAAGAGCATACTCACAGCTAGCAACCACAACACAATCTCACAACAACAATAAGAACATCATCAAAAAACCATCACAACACCTCAAGGCTTACTCTTGCAAAGATCCAAGGAAAAGTCAAGAAAAGGAAGAGGAAAGAAGAATAATGTAGGTGGATGAAGCCTGGAGAGAAAATGGGAAACCCTCATCTGAAGAAGAAGACGAAACTTATCAAGGAAGAAATAGAAAATGCATGACGGTCAAAGAAAGCGGCGCCCGACATCAAAACCACGGGGGCGGGTCATCCTAGCCACGGGGCGGCACCGCACATGCGGCCAAGCCATGGCGCAGGGGCCAGATCCCTAGAAGACTAAGGCTATTACATCAGCTTTATGAACGCCCTCGGACCCATTGCCATTGAAAAGCAAATGCATGTAAGAGTATTTGGATCCATGGGTGACAATCAACAAGAAACTGTATAGATGAATATATGATTAAAAAGCACACATTTCTACATGGTTATCATCCCATGATTTCATCCTGGTCAAAAAAGATAAAGTATAATTAAAAGATTATTACAAAGATAATCATTGTACCTACCTTGCTTAGTTGGATGTACCTGATACATTTGAAAGTGTTAATCATCTTTTCTTCATCCTTTTTGATAGTCTTTAATCACACAAAGTATCATTTGAGAAAATCATTTTCTTTGTTTCCCTCAAATCATAAACTTCTCATATGGAGATTGATAAGTCTAAAACATACGTCTTTAAAGTCATCATTTGCATGCATTTCATGTCTCGTTTGGTTTGATTTGTGTGCATATATAGAATACATCATTCCTATTGCATATTGTAGTGTCTACATTGATTTATTTTGTATTTCATGCATTCGAGACAAGAAACGAGCTGAATGATGAAAGAATACAAGTTTCTATTCTCCGTGAGGTCAAGAACACCGTGGAAGACATTTATATTGACTGATTCGACCATCTTCTCTTTGTATTTGGACCATTTTGCAATTGTTTTGGACAATTGTGTCAACTGAGAAGTTGTAGATCTTCAAAAGAGCTTTCAAAGTAGTACCCATGGGTCTCGTGGATCCAACCAAAACAGCAGGAAAGTTAGTTGTAATAAACTATCGAAAAGTTGTCAAAACTTGAAGCTAATGCCAAACGTCCGTCTATAGGCTATTTCACCATTGTTGTTTTGTTGAAATAAGATTTTATCCTATTTTATCTTATGTTTATGGGTTGAGCTTCTTTATTCCGTCTTAGGGTTTGATTCAAACATTACAAATAGACCTTTCTAGATCACATTAGAGGTGTTCCACATACCACCTTAGGGTGGAGAGGTCTCTAGGGTTTCAAGCTTCCAAATCTGCCGTAGCACAATAGAGTTAGATTTCTCTTTCCTTTTCTATGTAAGTACTTGCATTGATATTTATGAAAGTCTTCTCTTTTATTATGTTCATCTGATTCTTCTTGATCTAAGGATTGGATGATCCCTATAATGGTTTGATTTATTATTTCATATATGTTTGTGAATTGAGTTGTGATATTGCTTCTTTTCAAAGTGCTTCGTTTTCACCTTTTATTTACATTAGAAAGAAGTGGTGTTTATAACTGGTTTAGATAAAAACAACTGAAGAGCCCCAAGCGTAGGGCATTTTATTGGATTTATTGAAAATAACTTGGTTTTTAGAGTAATGATTTATCATTGCCTCAAGAATTTCTAACTATCGTAGAAAGTTCCAGTCTTTGTACATTATTCTAATTGAAAAGCCACAAGTGAAGGTTGTTCTTAGTCTTTTCAGGATTTATAAGTTTTTAATGGGTTTTTCTATACTTGTCGAACCGCTGGATTAAGAGTTACGCGAGTAGGAAAGCACGGTCTTTGTTTTTCTATGCCAAAGGCTATTTTAGATGGTTACCTGCAATGTTCATATATTTATTGATGAAGTTCCATCACCAACACCCCGTAAAAGTCATATAATACAAGGGTCCATCACTAGATTGAGGGCAAGAGTGATGGAAGAGAAAGTGCCCAACTTGTTGATGTCTTTAGCACCTAAGGAAACCATGGGTGATTTATTGGTGATTAAGCCCTCCTTAGTCACCTTTATGAAAATTACAGCCCATGTGGACGTAGAGAGGACGCAATGCACATGTAAGGTTGAGCCATGCAAGAGCAAGGCGGAAGTACTTGTCCGGAAATACAAGAAGGAAAGGATTGAGCCTCTTGGCGTTTCTCATGTATTTTATATCATCCTTTGATATAAAATACAAGACATTCTTGGACCTTTAGGCTCTTAAATTATTAAGGGTTGTTTTAATTATTTTTATCGTTATTTTGAGGGAGGCTTTTACCATACCTATAGTAGCCTTGTTTGCTTCATTATTAGGGTAGATAACTTTCAGCCAAAAACTGGGTTTTGTATGCTTCCAATGGAAGTCCCGTTTTCATTCATAAGATTCAATCAAAAAGTGAACCTTTGATTGAATCGTTGTGAGTCCTTGCATGATCGTTCTTGTGTGTGTTAATCTCTATAGAGATCGGTGCTCCTAGTCGATTCTAGTCCCTTTTTGTGCTTGTCTCAGTTTTGAGACTTGTGTAAGGTTGCAGAAGGAAGGGTTAGAGTATCCATTGCTTGGGTTTTGATCCACTCGATCAAGGTTCTTGTAAGTTGTTCTTTGGTTCTTCTCGATCTATATCTCATCCATTTTATCTTCATTAATATGCATGTATGGATATATATTCTTTGATCATTATGTTGTTTTATCTAACTTTGCGAGAATCGAGGTCTACACCTTGTTTCATTGTAATTGTAGGGAAATGGCGCGTTTTGGAACAAAATAGAGCTAAGGAGTCATTGGAGCTACATTCTGGAGCATTGAGGAGCTATAACAAAGGCTCAAGAACCATGGAAATGATACGGAAGATTGATTTTGGACCAGGTCAGAGAGATTGACGCTTAACTGAGATTCACCTCGGTTGGCTATAGTGTCACCTCGACCGAGGTGATCTTCAGGACAGGCTGGACCGAGGCGAATATTATAACGTCCACGAGATCTTTATTTTTGGCTGAGATATTCTATTTTTGAAAAGTGAATTTTCCATTATTTAGGATGATTTTCTAGAAGGAAGAATATCTTTTTGGCTTATTTATTTGAAAGATTGGAAGATATTTTAAGGAAGGAAATTTTCTTTTAAGGATATTTTTATTTTAGGAAGGTGATTCTTCTATATAAGAAGATGGATTTTCTAGAAATAAAATTATCTCGGAATCAAGGAGATCTTGAAGCTGCAGTTCTCCAAAGTTGAAGGAAGTTTGGAAGGAAGTTTGGAAGGTTGAAGATTAAGGAAGGAAGGAAGCTAGTTTGAAGGAAGGTTGAAGGAAGTTGTAAGATTTTCATAGTTTGGTTTGGTTTTCTTGTCTTTTCTGATTTTGATTGAGGAAAGCAATTTGATTGTTTGATTGAATTATTGAGACCTTTGTGTTAAGGTTTTCTTGTTTGAATATTGATTCTTTTCTTAATATTTGATTATTGTTATCATGATGATTATTGGCTAAGTTCTTTATGCGATTCTAGGGTGATTGGCTGAAAGTTGTGGGAAAGACGATGAAAAAATGAGCGTTTATCCCAATGGACCCTGAAAGCTCGAGCTTTTCCCTTAACCGACGAACACCTCGGTCAGTCGTGGAACATCTCGTCCGAGATGGTACATAAACTGAGCGAGGTGAGCCCTTTCTTGATCCTTATATGAGTTGAGGTTTCAGTTTGCCAAATTCTATCCTTGTTATACCTTTCCAGGTTCAACGCAAGCCTATGATGAGACTTACCCGGTGATTCCTTTGTTTGTATACCTAAGATCATGAGTGATAGGTAATAAAGCTTTAACCTTTATTGGGGTTTGAGTGTGTCTTCACCCCATCTTTTAGAGTTAGCCTGAAACTTACCCGGTAAAGGTTGATTCTATCCCCTTGGGTGGTGTGTTAGTTTGAGATTATAGTTCTTTTCCTTAGTACCTTGAGACTTACCCGGTGAGAGGATCTTTGGTTTGGGATAGTGAGTAGTGAGATTTATCCGGTGATCTATTCCCACCTTAGAAATACCTTCCCTTTGCAAACCTTAGCTTTGTCCACGTTATCTTTCGAGATATTGAGTCGGAACCACAACTGGATGCTTTAATCTCTAGAATCTGCATTTTCTTTACGTGATTATTACATCATCTTTGATATCTTTTTTATTGCTTCTTTTTAATTGACAACCTGAATTACCGATCTTTGTTTCACCATAGTCCCTGTGTTCGACCCTGGAATTCTTGCTTTTATTACAACTGATCCGTACGCTGTGGGTTCGCTTATTTGCAATTATTCTTGGTATAAATATTAAAGTTTGCACACACCTTTTGGAGCGAACAAGTTTTTGGCGCCGTTGCTAGGGACTTGGTCAAGACCAAGTTCGGTTTCGGTTGTCTTTCGGGGTAGCTGCCCTTGTTGCTATTGATTACTTTATTTGAGTTATTTCACGGGATCTTTCCTTAGGTTTATGCGAAAAACTCGTGCTGGAAAGGAAATCGTTCCTTACGATCTCGAACTAGAAAAGACATACAAAAGAAGATTGAAAGAAGCAAATATGGCCGGTCAAGAAAATCGAGATCTTGAAGTCGAATTGAAGGAGGCATTGGAACAACTTCGCCTCCGTAAAGAAGAATTGCAGCGAGAGAGAGACGAGACTCGTGCAATAACTGAAGGGATTGAAGCTGATATGGCCGCTCTACGAGCTCATTTCTTACCTCGACCGGTCCCAATTGCTCGACCGAGGCAGGAGCCAATCCTAGTTGCACCGGCCGAGATACACCCACCACCTCGGATGCCGGCCATGGTAGACCGAGGTGATCTTTTTGCTAGAGTTCCTTAAACCCTAGGTCAGAGGATGGACCCGAATCAACAAGTGCAGCATCCAGGAGTCAATCTAGGAGATCTAGCTGAGCATGATTATGAACTTCGACCTCAAGTTCTAACCATGATTCGACAATATCAATTTGGAGGTCGGAGAGAGAATCTCCGCATCAATATTTACAAAATTATGAGATCCTGATGGAGACTTCGAGACCATCAAGAGTGGAGAATAACAATTACTAGTTGAGGCATTTCTACTTCTCATCGAAAGACAAAGCGCTAGCTTGGTATCAATCTCTTCCGGCTGGAAAAATCAACACTTGGGAAGAGGTGACGATGTAATTTCTTACTAAGTTCTTTCCACCATCAAAGACCACTGAATTGAGGGGTATGATCAATTCTTTTATTATTAAAGACAAAGAAAGTTTGTCCAATTCATGGGAAAGGTTCAAGGACCTTTTGTTGGAATGCCCTCATCATGGGATCAAAAGATCGAGTTGCTAGAGATATACTTTAAGGGTTTGGATGGAGACACTCAATTCAAACACCAATTACTTTCCGCCGGCACTTTCATGGATATGCCGATAGATGAAGCTTGGGACTTTATAGAAAATAAAGCTTTACACATGGAGAAATATTCCCATGAAAGGGTTGAAGATGGAGCAAGGAGAGTTAGCTTTCAAGATACAACATCGAATGCTGCTTAACTCACCTTGCTCAACAATGAAGTCAAGGCATTGAAGGAGCTTCTAGTAGCTCAAACCAAGAAGAACAAGATGCTAGATACCGACGAAGAAGCAGCTATCAAGGGCCGCGGAACAACAATTACAACAACAACAACAACAACAACAATAGAAATTCCAACAACAATTGGAGATCAAATTAACAAAATTCCGGTAACCCTTATTCTCATGCTGAAAATGCTCTTAACACCCCTTCTTCTGCTTCTTCTTCTTCTTCCTCTTCTTCTTCTACTCCATTGAGAAGCCATGAGCCATTATCAAGCTCGTCCCAGCCACCCAAGAAACCGGACGTTGTGCTAGAAGCTATATTGATCAAGCTCAACGCTATGGAGACATCTATGAATTCATTTTCGAAGGCACAAAAAGCCTTAGAACAACAATTTTTCAACAACGCTAATGAAGCACCAAGAGATCCTGGAAAGCTTCCAAGAAGGACAGAGAATAACCCAAAAGGGCAAGTCATGGCATGGCTATCACAACACGCAGTGGATTGAAGACTGCAGATCCAGTACCTCGGTCGGACCACGATCAGATGAGGAACACCTTGGTCAAGGTGCCAACCGAGATGGAGCCCCAAAAAGCAAAAGAAAAAGCTAATGTTTATGTTCCACCTCCTGCTTATAAACCACCACTCCCGTTCCTTCAGTCAAGGGCACGGGCACATCTAGACAAGCACTTCGGTCAGTTTCTTGACCTTATGAATAAGCTACATATTAACATCCCTTCCATTGATGCTATGCTAAGAATGCCCGCCTATTTTTGAAAGAGATCTTGTCAAGGAAGAGAAAGTTGGAAGACTTTGATGAAGTAAGGATGACCTCTAGATCTTCGGAGCTCATTCAAATCATGAAGGAGAAAATGCCACCTAAGTTGAGAGATCCCGGTTCGTTTTGCATTCCCATCCAAGTTGGGGACGTGGCTTATGATGCACTATGTGATCTAGGAGCTAGTGTGAGCATCATTCCTCTAGAACTTAGTCAGAAAGTCGGCCTTGAGAGCCCAAGCCCGTGACGATGACGTTATACATGGAGGATCGCTCCATTACCCATCTCGTTGGTATCTTGGAGGACATTCCCATCAAGTTAGGTAATTTCTATATACCTATAGACTTTGTTGTGTTGGACATTCCCGCAGATTATCCCATTCCTATCATTCTCGGAAGACCATTTCTAGCAACATCGGGTTGCAACGTTGATTGTAAGAACACCAAGTTGAAGTTCAACATTGGTGGAGATCATGTGGAGTTTGCATTATTGGATTCAATGAAGGGAGAGCCTTTGGAAGATGATATCTTCAACATCTATGATGAAGAAGATTCTCGAGAATTTGTGAGTTCTATCCTTATTAAAGATCCTCTTGAAAAAGTTTTGAGTTTTAGTATGATGGAGGAAGGTATAGATATTTTATGTGATGTAGATGTGCGAAGCATGGAAACATTAGAAGCAAATCCAGGAGATAGATTTGATAAACTGATTCAGGAGAAGAAAAGCACATTAGGTTTCGGTCCCAGTTCCAGTACCTCGACCGAGACAGTTTTTGAGCAAACAAGGTGATCTTATCTGAAGAACACCTCGGTCACCCATCTCAGACCACGACCGAGATAGCAAGCGAGATGATGTCAACTGAGACTTCCATCAGTCCAGTACTTCGATCTAAGTCCTCTTCACTAGAGAGAGAAGGTACATATCCACCTTTGAAAGCACCCCCTGTCTTAGAGCTGAAACCACTCCCGACTCACTTGAGGTATGCTTTCCTTGGTCCGGATTCTACTTATCCCGTCATTGTTAGTGCTTTTCTTTCTGAAAATGAGTTGTCTAACTTGATGCATGTGCTGAGGAAACATGGAAAGGCTTTGGGTTACACTATTGATGATCTTGTTGGTATTAAGCCTTCTCTTTGTATGCATAAGATACTAATGGAAGACTATCATAAGACTTCACGGGAACCTCAAAGAGGTTAAATCCAATCATGAAAGAGGTTGTGAAGAAGGAGATTCTTAAGTTATTAGATGCAGGTATCATATTTCCCATATCGGATAGCAAATGGGTAAGCCCGGTGCATGTAGTTCCAAAGAAAGGAGGGATGATCGTTGTGACAAACAAGAACAACGAGTTGATTCCTACTAGGACCGTTACGGGCTGGAGAATGTGCATTGACTATAGGAAGCTGAATGTTTCCACTCGAAAGGACCATTTCCCTCTTCCATTCATCGACTAAATGGTCGAACGGTTAGCACAACACTCCCATTTTTCTATTTAGATGGTTATAGTGCTTCTTTAAGATTCCTATCCATCCAGATGATCAAGAGAAGATCACTTTCACGTGTCCATGGGGGACATTCGCTTATCGGAGGATGCCATTTGGATTGTGTAACGCACCTGCTACTTTTCAACCTTGTATGATGACTATCTTTTCCGAATATATTGAGGAGATCATGGAGGTATTCATGGATGACTTTTCGGTTTATGGTTCCTCTTTTGATAATTGTTTGGCTAACCTTTCTCTACTGCTACAACGTTGTGAGGACACTAATCCTGTTTTGAATTGGGAGAAGTGTCACTTCATGGTTAGCGAAGGAATTGTTCTAGGACATCTCGTTTCCAACCGAGGTATCAAGGTCGATCGAGCTAAGATCGAGATTATTGAGAAACTTCCTCCTCCTTGTTCTGTTAAGGGTGTGCGGAGTTTTCTCGGGCATGCAGGATTCTACAAGAGGTTCATCAAGGATTTCTACAAAATCTCTAAACCGCTCACTTATCTTTTGAATAAGGATGTTGTTTTTGATTTTTCGCAGGAATACCTTGATGTTTTTTATAGGATAAAGGAAACGTTGATTACCGCTCCCATCATACAACCTCCCGATTGGACCTTGGCCTTTGAGATCATGTGTGATGCTAGCGATGTGGCCGTAGGAGCTGTACTTGGACAAAAGAAGGATGGCCGGACCAACGCCATTTACTACACTAGCAAGACGCTAGATGAAGCTCAATTGAACTACGCCACGACCGAAAAGGAGCTTTTGGCAGTTGTTTATGCATTTGAGAAGTTTCGCACTTACTTTATGGGAGGGAAAGTTATTGTTTACACTGACCATGCAGCTATTCTTTACTTGCTGACTAAGAAAGATGCAAAGCCGCACCTTATACGTTGGATTCTCTTGCTTCAAGATTTTGACCTAGAGATTCGCGATAAGAAGGGATCCGAGAACTCCGTGGCGGATCACCTCAGCCGGCTACCACCCATCTTGCTCGAGAAGGATGACCTACCCATTGATTACTCATTTCCCGATGAGCACTTGCATTTTATGGAGCATTGGATAGAATCCTTTGTTTCATCCCATGATGAAGATGAAGTATGGGGTGAGGACACATTACCTTGTTTGAGGATGGCATACGGTCTAGCTAGCGACCTTAAACCAAGCGCTTCTTGGGAGGCAACCCAAGGTATTGCTTTCTTTTCCCTTTTTCTAGTTTAGTTTAGATAGTTTGCTTCGTGTTTTTGCGTCCTCTTAGACAGGAATCAGGTACTCTCTAAGAAGGAATTACAACTCAGGAGCTACATTGAAGGACAAAAGTTCGAGAAATTGAGAAGACGGAGTTTGACTGAGACACATCTCAATTGTTGTCAGAGCACCTCGACCGAGATGTTCTCCGTCAACCGATGTGCTTAGGTTTGACATCCACTCTGACACCTCTGTCCGCTCAGGAACATCTTGACCGAGGTGTAATCAAATTCAGTGAGGGGTATAAAAGGTGCAACGGTTTCTCTCTCCTCTCACTTTTCCCTCTCCACCCTCACCTCGACCGCGACTCCCTCTACACTCAAATTCTCAGTTCTTAATCGTTTTCCATGGTTCTTGGCTCCAAATCAATAGAGGAAGCAAGAGATTCAGTTTCCATGCAACGAACAACACAGAAAATGCTTCAAATCTGCATAATCTGGGGTATTTTGACATATACCCTAACTCTTTCCTTCTTTCGTCTATTCTACATAGATCTGGCTCTGGTTGCTATAGGTTGTTGTTGAAAAAGATATAAGTACCCCATAGGAGGATTTTGGTAGTGTTTTGGGGGGAAAATCTTACAGATTCAAAAGTTAGATTCGCACAACAGTTCGCCTCGGTCGACTCGACTATGTCTTTGCCGAGGTGTTCTATGCCAACCGAGGTCTTCTTGCAGTCATGAGTCGCCCACGCATATCAGATCGTCAGTTGGCCTTGAGGGATAGGCCCAGCAGTTCACACCACTCCTCTCCTTCTTCTGCTTCACAGTTTACCATCCCTGTCATTCATGAGCGACATCAGCGAGATTACGATCGTAATTGTAGGCACCCCATCATTGCCCCACGATTTCTATATGTTGATCCCATCGAGTGTCTCCACGTGGTGAGGGACTTGAAGAAGATGATTTCTATGGTTGGCTTGGAGGATTTCATGGTCATCAGAGCACCGGCTTATCTGGAGCCGACCTTGGAGTTCCTTATTACCTATGTGCCACAACATCGAGGGATCAAGTATAGGTTGCTGAACAGGAACTACGCATTTCCTATTGATCAGTTTGGGGAGATATTTGGCTTCTCACCTCCTACTGTTACAGATTTTTCTTTCTCGAGCGGTGGCTCAGAGTTTTTGGGGCAAGATAGCCAATGTTACAGATCAAAGAGACAGATGGCAGCCCGAAGATTCCCGGGAGCAGATTATCTTCCACCTCATCTTCCGTTTATCTCACCGGATTTTTAGCGAGACACTTCAAGCGTACTGAGACGCCCCAGAAGGTCAGACAGGGGGAGTTGCTGAGTTTGTTTTGTGTGGTCATAGGATGAGTACCAGATTTTGCTTCCATAGTAGCAGATGACCTTCACAAGATCAAGGTGAAGTCGAGGGGTGATATCTGTTGTGGTGGGCTAGTGACCCACATCGCCACCTCCATGGGATTGGACTTATATGCTTGTACGTTAGTTGCGGCTCCGAAGCCGCTGGGATTGCAGGAGATGATAACGCGCTGCATTCTCGTTCCCCATGGCCTTGACACACCTTACGTTGTCATGCAATGGGAAACGAAGTCTCTTCAGGGCATTATGTGGTATTCTCAGTTCTTTGTCTATGATTGATAGCATAAAATATGACTATATTTTAGGCACTTGTTTTGATTGTTTTTCCCTCTTAATTGTGTACATGGATGTGAGTTTGAAGCATTTATGAGCACATTTACCTATTTTGTCTATATAGAGATCTACACTAGTCTTGTTATGTTTATAGGTAAATAAAGGCTTGAATTAGAGCTTAATGCGGAGGGATAGGAGTATTTGATCATGCTAGATGCTTTGGAGAAGCTAAGGAAGGAGCATGATTGGAGAACATTACGAAACAAAGGCTTTCACAAAGGCTTTTGAGTTCCACGACCTAAACCACGACCGTGATTATGCATTGAGTTCGTAGAAAGTGATTTTGTAGAACATCGGAGGATTCCATGCCTTAAACCACGACAGTGGTTTATTGCACATGAACGTGATTTCCATGACGTTGCCACATGTCATATTTCGCCATGTCGGCGACAGTTATTGAGCTTTCTCGTACCCCTATTTTTCCATATAAGAAGGCTGAAGGAGGGAGGAAACGGGACCTTCACTTACATCTCGCAGACGCTCGCATAGGGTTTTGCATTGACAGCGGTTTATACCCAAAGAGTGAGATTTTGGATCGTGGCTTGAGAAGATTCTGAGAAAGACGCGATTTGAAGATTGTGTACTTCGAGATTATCTTAGGGTTTACCTTTGGTGACGGATTGACACCCCGTTCTTCGTTGTTCCTTAAGATTGTTGTGAGGATTACTATTCCCTATTTTGCATTCATTAATCACGTACTTTGGTTGTTCGGATTTGAGATTGATTGTTTAAGTTTTTATTGAGTTTTCGAAGATTTTACCTTTTTCTCTTCTTAACATGATATTTTATTCAATGATGATAGTTATTGGCTAAAACCATTTAGTAATTCTAAGGTGAAGGGTTGATAGTTGTGGCTTAGATAATGATAGATCGATCGTAAACAAATTGGACCCTGAGAGTGCGAGAAACCTCGTCGACAGCCTATTCCATGGTCTGTTCTTGAGTTCCACGGCCGAGGTTCTTCAAGATCCAACCGTGATTTCCTCTGTTGTACGTCTTTTGCTTTTGATTTGATCCAAAGTTAAAGATTTGCTTTAACCTAGCATTGGCTTGCCTTTTCTAGGTAGTAGTGAGACTCAACATCCTCTATTTCGGTTTCGAGTGTCACAACCTTAACCGTTTTGGCCTATCTTTGATTTCCTTGGGTTTGGGCATGAGAATTTGAGAGTAATTCCTATCCTTAGATCCTTTCTATATTGTAGCCTCAACAACCTTTATAGAGAGAGCCTTTGGGTGAGACATATAGGGTTTCGGAACTTCACTATACATTACCCCTACCTTAGTTATTCCTTTGCAATCCCGACTTTGTCATTATATCTTTTGAATATCTTGAATCAATTGCCAAAATTGAATAGCTGGATTTTTAGGATTGCTGTTTTCCTAATATTTGCAGAGCTTCTATACTTTACTTGCTCGATAATTTGTGAACTGAATTTGATCCCCCAAATCCCTGAGTTCGATACTCTGGAATTCTTGCTTTACTACGCCGATCCGTATACTGCGGGTTCACTTGCTTTGATTTCAGTTTTATAAATTTAAAGCTTATATGCACGCACACTTTGAAGCGAACAAGTTTTTGGCGCCGTTGCCGGGGATTTGGTTTAGGCCAAATTCGGCTCTCGGTTGTCGAGCTTGGGAGCTTTGCTCTTGTGATTTGATTAGTCTTTTTGAGTGATTTTTGCAGATTCTTTAGGTATATGCGAAATACTAGATCTACCAAAGATTTAGTTCCTTTTGATCCCGAACTTGAGAAAACTTTGAGAAGAAAGTTGAAAGAGAAAAAGAGGGCTGAAAATAATGAGAGAAAGATCCAAGAGGAGTTGGATGAAGCTCAAACTCAACTCCTTTTGAGCGAGAAGGCTCGCTTGGAGGAAAAGGAACGCAATCAGTTTCAAATAGATGAGCTTCGAGCAATGATTCTAGACATGAAACTAGAGAGGAATGATGCTAAGAAGAAGAAGAAGAAAGCTAAGGAATCCATTGTTGAATCATCCGACGATGATGACATGCCGGACCTAGAGGATATTGCACCAATAATCCACCCAGTTCGTGACAATCCAAGACCAAATATTGATCATCGCATTCCCATTGGAGATGTGAGAGCCGCTGATGGAGGGGATGAACCACGAACCCTTGGACAAAGGATGGTTCCAATTCAGCAACCACGCCGTTTAGGTGTGAATTTCAGAGGTGAAGACGTCTAGGATTTCGGGTTGAGCCCGCAAGTTATTACCATGGTTCGCCAAAGCCAATTTGGTGGAACGAGTGCTGAATCTCCACACCAACACTTACAAAATTTCGAGATTCTTATGGAGACATTAAAGCCGAAGAGGGTTGTCAACAACAACTACAAGATAAAACCGTTCTTCTTCTCTTTGAAGGACAAGGCTTTGTCTTGGTATCAAGCTCTTCCAGCTGGAAGACTTAACACATGAGAGGATTTATCTTTGGAGTTCCTCACCAAGTTCTTTCCGCCATCCACGACGGCGGAGTTGAGAGGTAAGATTAATGCTTTTTCTATGAAACCTAACGAATGTTTGTTTCAATCTTGGTAAATGTTTCAGGATCTTCTATTGGATTGCCCACACCATGACATTTCAAAGTTGGAATTGTTGGAGATTTACTACAAAGGATTGGATATAGAGACACAACTCAAACTCCAATCTCTTTCTTGTGGCACATTTATGGACATGAGAGAAGATGAGGCTTGGGACTTCATTGAGAAGCAAGCCAAAGTGATTGAGAAGTATTCCCATATGAAGATGGATAATGGGAATCGGAGTTCGGGATAACCGGGAGTTAAATTAACTCAAGCTGCACAAACTCAAATATTCTCCCTCAACACCGAGATCAAGGAGTTGAAGGAAATCATAAGAGCTGGCCTTCAA
The DNA here is from genome assembly GCA_033239045.1 of Fagopyrum esculentum. Taxonomy (NCBI): domain Eukaryota; kingdom Viridiplantae; phylum Streptophyta; class Magnoliopsida; order Caryophyllales; family Polygonaceae; genus Fagopyrum; species Fagopyrum esculentum. Next base: position 49,360,933 of record BSUD01000001.1, on the reverse strand, counting down.
AGGCCAAAGGAGCAAGAAGGTGGCTATCTAGGGAGGGATAACAACCAAGGCAATAGGAACGACTACCGGAACAATAACCGGAACAACAACTGGAACAACAACAATAGGAACTCCAACAACAACAATCGGAGATCCAACAAACAAAAATCCGGTAATTCCTATTCGAAAAATGACAATTCACTAACACCTCCATCTTCTTCTACTCCTTTGAAAAGCCAGGGTCAAACATCGAATGACTCGGGCAAGCCGGAGAAGGATAAGCATGATGCTATGATAGAGACAATCTTAGGAAAGCTCCAAGGACTAGAGAATCACATCACTTCGGTTGATAAGGCACAAAAAGCCTTAGAAAACCAAGTGTTCAGCAAGGCCGGAGAAGTTGCTAGAGATCAAGGAATGCTTCCCGGAAAGACGGAGGACAACCCGAAAGGAAGGGCGATGGCGATTACTACTAGGAGTGGTGTAACAACCACCGATCTGCAGCCCAAGTTTGTAGAAGTCCCCGCTGAGAAAGGAAAAGATAAGGAGAAGGAGAAGGAAGATGTCTATGTTCCTCCTCCACCTTACAAACCTCCTCTACCATTCCCGCAATCTAGAGCAAGAGCGCGTCTAGACAAGCAATTCGGTAAGTTCATTGATCTAGTGAGCAAACTGCATATTAACATACCTTTTATTGATGCAATTGTAGGTATGCCCGCTTATGGAAAGTTCTTAAAAGAGATCCTCTCTAACAAGAGGAAACTGGAAGACTTTGGAGAAGTCAAGATGAGTTCGGAATCTTCGGAGCTCACCAAAATGATGACGGAAAAGATGCCCCCAAGCTGAGAGATCCGGGGTCGTTTTGTATTCTAATAGGGGTTGGTGAAGACACATATGATGCTCTTTGTGACTTAGGAGCAAGCGTAAGCATCATCCCGCTTGCTTTGTGTAGGAAGGTCGGTTTAGGTGATCCTAAACCGGTGAAGTTGACGTTGTACATGGCGGATGGATCCATAACTGGACCCGTAGGTATCATTGAAGACGTCCCAGTCAAGCTCGGTAAGTTCTATACTCCAATAGATTTTGCTGTGCTTGACAATCTTGCAGATTGTCCGGTCCCGATCATACTCGGGAGACCATTTCTTGCAACCACCGGTTGTATGGTGGATTGCAAGAACGCTAGACTAGCCTTCGATATAGGAGAAGAGAAGGTTGAATTTGTTCTCTCAACCTTGGTGAAAGAGCATGCACTTGGGGAGGATATGCTCAACATGTATGACGAAGAGGCGTCTAGAGAGTAAGTAAGTTCGATCTTATTTAAAGATCCATTTCAAAAGGTTATAACCATGAGCATCATGGAAAAGGGAGAAGAAGAGGATTGCAATGCTGAGATTGAAGCTTTGGAATAGCTCAAAGAGGTACAAGATGAAGAGTTTGAGAAATTCTATGATGGCTCGGAAAACAGAAGAAACCACGGCCAGTCATGCTATTCGACGGCCGTGGTTCCAAATATTCAACCGGTAGAGTGTTATTTTGAGAACATCAGAGACTTCCACGCCCTAAACCACGGCCGTGGAAGTAACAAGTGCGCCGTGGTTTTGGGAAATTCAGAGAACAATTCCGTCTTTCCTACAACCACTCTTGAGTCTTCTTCCACTACTCCCACATCCTTAAAGACTTCTAAGGAATCATCGAGCACACCTCAAGACATATCAAAGGCATCAATAGCTTTGGAATTGAAGACACTTCAAACACATCTTCAATATGCCTTTCTTGGAACTAATTCTACCTTTCCCGTTATTGTTACTTCCGATTTGAAGGAACATGAACATGAGAAACTTATGGATGTTTTGAGGAAACATAGGAAATTTTAGGCTATACCGTAGAGGATCTTGTAGGAATTAAACCATCTTTATGTATGCACAAGATTCTAATGGAGGAGGATTACAAGCCTTCACGACAACCTCAAAGACGGTTAAATCTGGTCATGAAAGAGGTCGTGAAGAAGGAAATCATTAAGTTACTTGACGCATGTATCATCTATCCTATCTCCGATAGCAAGTGGGTGAGCCCCGTTCAAGTCGTCCCAAAGAAGGGAGGAATGACTGTTGTGACCAACAAGAACAACGAACTCATTCCAACGAGAACCGTGACGGGTTGGAGGATGTGCATTGACTACCGCAAGCTGAACAATGCAACTAGGAAGGATCACTTCCCACTACCATTCATAGATCAAATGTTGGAAAGGTTACCACAACAGTCCTACTTTTATTACCTTGACGGTTATAGTGGTTTCTTTAAGATTCCGATTCACCCGGACGATCAAGAGAAGACCACATTCACGTGCCCATGGGGTACGTTTGCTTATAGGAGGGTGCCATTCGGACTTTGCAACGCTCCAGCCACCTTTCAAAGGTGTATGATGTCCATCTTCTCGGAATATATTGAGGAAATCATGGAGGTTTTTATGGACTATTTTTCAGTTTATGGTTCCTCATTTGACAATTGTCTTGCTAACCTTTCTCTTGTTTTTCAAAGATGTGAAGACACTAACCTTATTCTAAATTGGGAGAATTGTCAATTCATGGTCAAGGAAGGCATTTTACTAGGACATTTGATCTCTAATAGAGGGATCGAAGTTGACAAGGCTAAGATAGAGACTATAGAGAAGCTTCCTCCTCCATTTTCGGTGAAGGGGGTACAAAGTTTCCTAGGACATGTAGGGTTTTATAGGAGATTCATCAAAGACTTCTCGAAAATTTCAAAACCACTAACTAATCTATTGATGAAGGATGTTATTTTTCATTTTTCGCAAGAATGTTTAGAAGCCTTCAATAAGATTAGAGAAGCTCTCATTTCAGCCCCGATAATCCAACCTCCGGATTGGAACCTCCCATTCGAGGTTATGTGTGATGCAAGTGACGAAGCTGTTGGAACGGTGCTTGGACAAAAGAAGGAAGGTCGCACTCATGCCATCTACTATGCTAGCAAGATGCTAGACGAAGCGCAGCTCAACTACGCCACAACTGAAAAAGAATTTTTAGCCGTTGTATACAAGGACCAATTAGCAATACGGTATTTGCTCGCCAAGAAGGATGCAAAGCCAAGGCTGATTAGATGGATTCTTCTTCTTCAAGAATTCAATCTAGAGATTCCGGACAAGAAAGGTTCCGAAAATTCTGTTGTGGATCACCTAAGTCGTCTACCACACACCGACGGCGATGATCTACCCATCGATGACTCCTTCCCGGATGAGCACTTACACATCATGGAAGAGTGTATCGATAAGATTACTAGAGGTAACGAAGCTTGGTTTGCTGATTTTGTAAATTACTTGGTTTGTCAGGAAATACCTCCTGGACTATACTATGCACAAAGAAAGAAGTTCTTTAGGGATGTCCGCCAATACCATTGGAATGAACCTCTACTCTTCAAGAGAGGTCCCGACGGCATCATTAGAAGATGTGTACCGGAAGACGAAATGCAAAGTGTCATTCGTCACTGTCATTCACTTCCTTGTGGAGGACACACTAGTTCCCATAAAACTAGCACTAAGGTACTGCAATCCGGATTCTTTTGGCCTACTTTATTTAAGGATGTGCAAACCTTTGTTTCTTGTTGCGATGCTTGTCCAAAACAAGAAATATCTCTAGGAGAAACGAGATGTCTCTCAATAACATTCAAGAGGTGGAAATCTTTGACGTTTGGGGAGTTGATTTCATGGGACCATTCCCCTCATCTTGCGGAAACCAATACATACTTCTCGCTGTAGATTATGTTTCGAGATGGGTTGAAGCTATTGCCTCTCCAACTAGCGATGCTATGGTGGTTGTCAAGTTCTTTAATAGAATTATTTTCCCAAGGTTTGGGACACCACGAACCATCATTAGTGACGGAGGTTCACACTTCATAGCCCGACGATTCGAAGCTCTACTAGCTAAGTATGAGGTGACTCACAAGATCGCCACTCCTACCATCCGCAAACAAGTGGACAAGTGTAGATTTCGAATAGAGAGATCAAAGGCATCCTTGAGAAGACGGTGTCAAAAACAAGGAAAGATTGCTCTTTAATGCTAGATGACGCATTATGGGCGTATAAGACATCATACAAGACTCCCATCGGTACAACACCATACAACCTTGTGTATGGGAAGTCTTGTCATCTCACGGTAGAGCTGGAATACAAGGCGTATTGGGTTGTGAAGTGGTTGAACTTCAGCATGAAAGAAGCGGGCGAGAAGCGCCTCTTAGACCTTAACGAGCTAGAAGAACTCCGCTTGAACGCCTATGAGAACGCCAAGAATTATAAGGACAGGGCGAAGCGTTTGCATGATAAGCATATCATTCCAAAATACCTCAAAGAAGGAGATCAAGTTCTCCTCTTCAATTCCCGACTTCGACTCTTTCCAGGTAAGCTTAAAACTCGTTGGACTGGACCTTATGTGATTAAACGTGTTTTTCCCTATGGCGCAGTTGAAGTATGGGGTGAGAAGTGCGGAAGTTTCAAGGTGACTGGTCAACGACTTAAGAAGTACTCATCGGAGCTCCAAGATGAGGAAATCGCTCCGATTGTCCTCATTTGAACATAGGAGCGGTCTAGCTACGGACCCAAAACAAAGCGCTTCTTGGGAGGCAACCCAAAGTATTGCATTATCGTTTTTGTATTCTTTCTTTCTTTCTTAGGTTAGTTTAGATTAAATGTCGTTCTTGTTTGTTTTTCCCCTCGATACCTTCCGGTATGTTGTGTTTTTGGATGTCAGGAATAAGGAATGAGCAAAGGAATGGAGGAAAAGTCGGAAAGAATAACGAAACTTGGACTTTTAACACAGATCAGAGAGTTCCACGGTGTCCGTACAAAACCCCGTCCGTGGAACACCCCGACTAGCCGTGATTTTCCAAGTTTTTGGCCCAAATTTGAGAGTTCCACGGGTGTCCATACAAAACCACGGCCGTGGAACACCCCTACTGGCCGTGGCTTTCCAAAATTTTACGGCCACTATATATTTCCCTCTCCTTCACAAAAACACACTCTTCTTCCCAAAACCACGCCCCAAATCTCCGGAAATCGCCCATCCTCATGATCACTCATCTGGAGACCGATTCGAACGATTCTTCAACCAAAAGTGGAGAAAATTGAATCCTCTACAAGATCCCGTAAACAAACTCAGCGAACAAGCAACATTTGGGAAGGATTTGGGATTTTTTCAAATCCAAACCCTAGGTTTTCTCTCTTTCTCTTCTTGGTCGATTTGGTTCGTTTTTCTTGCAAATTTCTAGAAGAACTGGATGAAATTGGAATTAGAAGTAGTTTAGGACTGTGATTGCTGAGTTTGTTGTGAATTTGTTGAGTTCTTGAGGAATTTCGAGAATTCCACGGGTGCCGTACAAAACCACGGCCGTGGTTTCTGAAGAACAGACCGTGGAATTTTCAGTTTTAAGTGAAAATGTTTAGGAGGAAGTCTAGTAGAAATAAGAAGCAAAAGGATGATAGTACCTCTTCTTCCCAACCCCCTCCTAGTGAACCACCATCACCACCATCCCCTAGAATGCCTACAATCCATGAGGATTATGAAAGGGCAATGGATAAAATTTCTAAGAGAGTTGTGATAGGACCTAAGTACATTGTTTTGGAGGAGCTTGAAGAGCTGAATGTTGTTAATGACTTGACTTGGCTATTAGATAGAGCTGGATTAATCATATTCTCCACCACAGGGAGGATGCTTATGAAGAGATAACAAGGGAGTTCATAACTTCCTATGAGCATAGTGCCATTATCCGAACGGTGTTATTTAGGTTGATGGAGAGTAACTACGAGTTCTCCACAGTGCAGTTTGGAACCTTCTTTGGGTTTCATGAGAGCTTCAATGGAAGGTTTCCTAGGGGAGTGAATGCGAAAGACTTTTGGAGAGAGATAGCCATGATTTATGCTTCCGAGGACCATTGGCAACCGGCCGATACTAAGGCCAAGCTCATATACCATTTAGCCACCAAGATAGCTCATAGGATCCTATCGGAATGCCTCTTCCCTAGAACCGAAACACCCCCAAAAGATCAAAGCAGACGAGCTCTTCATCATCTATTACATGCTTTCCGGTAATCCTGTAGATTGTGCCACTTTGCTCGCCTCCACCCTTAGTAAGGTGAAGAACAAATCGGCCGGGAACATAGGATATGGAGGTATGGTAACTCACATTGCAAACCAGCTGGGCATTGATTACTCCGCTTGCACTAGGATAGCTTCGAGACCTTTGGGGCTAAATGGGCTCATGACTAGAGGACTTATCTTTCCTCGCCACCGTGCTTCACCTACCGTAGTCATGCCTTGGGAGGAAAGAGGTGGTAGAGGCATTCCATGGCTTCCGGAGTACTCTCTCATACTTGGCCGCCATAACTGGAAGGAAACCTTTGTCCCGATGCATGCCAATAGATTAGTAGCTCCTCCATATGTGCCTGATGAGGTTCCAGTTGAAGTTACAGTTGGTGATGATGAGGAGATGGGAGGAGAAGACTATCCGGATGCAGGAGGGGATGAGCAGGACTTTGGCTCATTCCCGGACCAGCCAACAGACATTCCGGAGCCAGCTAGGAGGTCTACTTACCAGCCAAGGCCTTCCGGTTCTTCTTCCTCATGCCGGGCTAGCGTTAGCGAGCGCCCGACATTGATGGAAGCCCCTCCCGCTTGGTATGGACAACAGCCATCTTGGATCGGAGCTCCGCCTCCTTGGTATGATCAGCCACCAGTTGCACCGACGCCTATTCAGCAGCAGCAGCCGGAATGGTTACAGCAGCCTCCCGCATGGTATGAGCAGCAGCCGACATGGGCGACTGACCTTTCCAAGAGGGTGGAAGACTTGCAGATCCACCAGCAGGCGCATGATGTGGAGCGATAGGAGAATGCCAGGATCTTACGTGATGTATACCGCCAGTAGTTTGGGCGTCCCTTCAGCTCCGATATCTTTCCATATCCGCCACCTCCTCCACAGTGATCGTTGATGGATGCTTTGAGCCACTCTACCACCATTAGTGAGTTTTCTTTGTTCCTTTTCTTTTCTTTATTTTTCTTGAACATTGAGGACAATGTGTATGTTTAGTATGGGGTGGGGTGTGACTCTCGTTTGTAATAACTCGATACACTTGTTGGCTTTAATTCCATGAACACTTGCATCTTTCTTTTATTTGTCACACGTTTCATTATTGCATTGCATTGAAAATCTTTGAAAAACCCATAAAAATTTTGAAAATTATTGTGCTTCTAAGATTTGAGATGATTTCTATGATGAATCTACTTGTGGAATGAGTTTTTGATGACTTTTGTATGCTTGGATTGAATTATGAATTCTGAAGAAATTGAGTATGTTGTTTAATCTTTCTTGCAAGTTTCATAATGTGAAAGTTTTATCTAAATCATATTGAGGAATGAAGGTTCAAATCACAATATAAGTTCTTATACTTCTTTATGAGATGATTAAGGCACCTCGATTTTGTTGCTTCTTCCTTTGATCATTTAGCCCCTCAATGAAAATATTTGCCTCCTTTAGCTATCCGGGATTTAGGAAGAGTTGATATTGGCATGTTTGATGTGGGAGGGTGATAACATGAATTGTAGTCTATATTTTGGGGTTTGTTTGGACGTTTTATCTTTCATAATCTGCAAGTTTGTATGTATATTATGTGATTATATTACCATTTCATCTACCTTTGCGGGAATCGAGGTCTACACCTAGTTTTGTTGTAATCGTAGGTAAAATGGCTCGTTTTGCATCAAGAAGGAGCAAAAGGAGCTATGGAGTCATTGGAGCTACATTGAGGAACATAAGGAACCATCCAGGAAGCATAGCCATGGATTAGAGATTCACTTTGGACCAGTTTTGAGAGATTTCACATTCAGTTGTGACTCACCTCGGTTGACCACAGATTCATCTCGACCGAGGTGATCCAGGGAAGTCGACTCGACCGAGGCGAATACCTAGGACGCGGCGAGAATATTTTATTCTTGGCTGAGATCTTTTATATTTGGAAAGTGATCTTATATTTTTGGGCTTGGCTCCTGGAAGGAAGAAGATATACTAGATGATATATTTTACCTATTTTTATGGGAAGAGATCTTTTCTAAGATATCTTATCTTTGGAGGGTTATTTTCCTATAAAAAGGGTTGGATTTCCACAAATCCAACATCATGCAACCATCGATCAGGGTTTATACGCCGCAGCAGCCATACTCCAGTTGGGAGATTTGAAGAACCTTTTTGAAGGTCGAAGGAAGATTGAAGATTGTAGCTTTTATAGCTTTTGGAAGGTTTCCTTGTAAGATTACCTTAGATTCTCTTCCTTGTTGTCTTGCTTGTTGGATTTATATCCAAGGAACGCTTTTGTTGTGATATTTGATTCAGTTATTGAAGTCTTTTCATTAAATTCTTCTTGTTCAAATATTCACCTTCTTCCCATATATTTGATTAATACTTTCATGATGACGATGAGTGGCTAATTTCCTTGTGTGATTCTAGGGTGATTGGCTGAAGGTTACGGGAAAAACAATGATAGAATAATCTTAGATTCCAGTAGGACCCTGAAATTTCGAGTCTTTAACCTTAACCCTAAGCATCTCGTTCAGTCGATGAACATCTCGGCCGGGGTGGAATTTGGCTGACCGAGGTGACTTATCTGATCCTAAAATGAGAGTTAAGTGTTAGAGTTTGCCAATCCTATTCTTATTACACCTTTCCTGGTTCAATGCAAGCTTAGGATGAGACTTACCCGGTAATTCCTTAGTTTGTGTACCAACGATCATAAGTGTAGGTAATAAAGGTTTATCCTTTATTGGGGTTTAAGTGTACGTCCATCCCATCTTTGTGAGTTAGCCTGAGACTTACCCGGTAAAGGTTGATTCTATTCCCTTAGATGGTGTGTTAGTTTGAGATTATAGTTCTTTACCTTGATTCCTTGAGACTTACCCGGTAATAGGAGTTACGGTTTTGGATTAGGGTGTAGTGAGACTTACCCGGTGATCTATTCCACTTTAGAACACCTTCCTCATGCAAATACCTCAGCTTTGTCCGCTTATCTTTAGATCTTGAGTTGGAACCACAACTAGATGCCTTAATCCCTAGAATTGCATACTTGTTTTATTGACTTCTATATCATCTTTGATTGTTTTAATTGCTCTTGTGGTTAGTATTTACATAAGCATACCGTGATTGGACTTTGTTTCACTAAGTCCCGGTGATCGACCCTTGGAATTCCTTGCTTTTTACTACGATTGACCCGTACACTGCGGGTTCGCATCCTTGTTTTAAGCTTACGTCTAGGGTTATAAATTTAAAGCTTGCACACACCGTTTGGAGCGAACAGAGGGAAATGAAAGCAATTGTTTAAATTTAAAGTGTAGGAAAATAGGTTTGGGGAAGTCAATCATGATGATGAGTAACTCGGCACCATTCACATAGCCGGGTGTTTGTGTCTTGCCAAAGTCGAATTGAGCGATATTCCTAACGGATTATGGTATGCGCATCAAGGGTTTGAGGCATCTCGAAATTGAGAAACACCAATGTAACACCACGAATCCGCGGGACTCGGAATGCTACATTGGGCTAAGATCTCACAATGGATCTTGACCCTAGCCTGACAACAAGTTCACTGGATCTTACAACAAGGCACAAGTAGAGTAAAAATAAATACATAAAAACTGTATGATACATCAAAAGAGTTTACAAACTCAAAGCCGAGTACAAAACCATAACAACCACATCAACTGATACAAAAGATCCCCAACCCACGCATCCTAATGTACAGAAGTCCTCGGCTGGTCACACCATCTGGCTCACTCTACAGTCTTCCTAACCTGCAGATCATCTACAACACGGTATACACCGTTAGCTACAGCAATAGATAAGCATGATAGTAATAGCACAAACACACCACAACATCTCATACATGCAATTCCACACACATTCATTTATTATCTTTAATTACGTTATACCATTACTAATTCAACTTCTTTTGTAACACGAGAAGCCTCAAGAACCCCGCCCCATCCAACGTAATACAGGAGTTTTGCATGGGGGTAACCGTCACTCGTCCCCTCCTGTGAGATCATCTTCAAGGCACCTTCTCCTAACCTAGTAGGCGGAGACCGGTGGTTACTGCCCGTTATAATACACTTGGGCCATATAAATATAATGAATGGTCATCCTAGTCCGGTTTAAGTTATAAATGCACAACCATATGAACACACACAACCATTACAATCATACAATCCACAACCGTATGCTAAGTAAGTCCTATGGACTTACCTGATACTCTCGTATCCTCTACCACGTCACAGCTTCTCCTCGGGGAAGAAACCAACGCCTGCAAGAGCAAGGCACACAATATCACAACCTAAAGATCAATACAAACTCACATATGCCTGTAGCATACTCTCAATTTCAACACAGGTGCCTAAGGCACATTTCTAGCATACCACTCATCCTAACCATCCTAACCTAGCCAAGAACTAAGCAAAAGCTAAAGGAAAGGAAGGAAGGAAGGCATACCAACAAGGTATGCACCAACAGAAGCAAGAACCCACCCGCCAGACCAGTGAGGCGCAGGGGCGGCTCCACACCAGGCGCAGGTGCGGCTTAGGTCAGGCGCAGGGGCGGCCAACTGTGTAGAGAGTTAGTCCCGACTTCTCTTTGACTCCTTTCTCGATTCTCTTCACGTCTTCAACACATCACAACAACACATATGCATATATACACACATATGATCATCAAAACATCCAGGAAGGTCCAACACAAGTCCAAAATTGTGATTCTTAAGCTAAAGAAAGAGATAAAAAGTAAAGGAGAAGGAAGAAAGAAATATGAAGAGGAAGGCTTACCACACAAGCCCTAGAGCGGGTGTATGCGGGTTGCCGAATTGTGGAAAATCAAGCCCTTTATGTAGGAAAACTATCTTCCAAAGATAAAATATCTTGAAAAGATATTATCCTAATAAAATATATCTATCTCTCATAAATAAACCCCTAAAATATATGATCTTCCTTCCAGAAATCGAGCCTAAAAATATAAGATCTCTCCTTTCAAAAATAAAAGATCTCAGCGAAGAATAAAATTTATCTCGCCGCGTCCAAGGTGTCCGCCTCGGTCGGGACGCTCTTCTGGATCACCTCGGTCGAGATGTTATTGTAGCTGACCGAAGTGGCTCTAAACTGAATGTGAAATCTCTCAAATTTGATCCGAAGTAAATCCTTAATCCAATTCCATGCTTCTTGGATTCTTCCTTAAGCTCTTGAATGTAGCTCCAATGAATCCTTAGATCCTTTAGCTCCATTTTGATGCAAAACGTGCCATTTACCTACGATTACAACGAAACTTTTTGTAGACCTCGATTCCCGAAAGGTAGATGAAACGACAATATAATCACATAATATACATCCAAACATGCAGATCATTGAAGATAAAACGTTTAAACAAGTCCTAAAATATAGACTATAATTCATGCTATCAAAATACCCCATACTTAGCCCTTGCTTGTCCTCAAGCAAGTTCCAAATCTTATATACAAGATAGAATGGATTATAAGTCATAAAGATCAATGAAAAGTATTTCAAAACATTTTAGTGGTGTGCTCCACTCAAAGATCACTCTAAGAGAATGCTTCATGGTTTTTAAAATCGAAATATGCTCAAAACATTTTATAAATATAAGAAAATTGTTCATCTTTGCATAAAATCATAGAATGCATAATAAATCATAATCATCGAAATTAATCATGTATAATCTAGTTTAAACCACTAAGTCAATCAACAAGCTCGAGGTCTCAAGGTCTTTTCAAAAGAAGGTCAAAAAACGTGTGAGGGTGGGATGTATATAGGGAATGTGGTGATAGAATCCGGGAAAAGGATCTTTACTTCACTTCCTTTGAACTTCAACATCTTCCACCAATAAGCTTTGCTTATTTTTACTTTTTTACTTTTTTACTCTTTGGGATGCATGGACAGAGGTGCACAATAACCGAAGCCTAGGAAATCAGCAATCATCAATTTCTCGAGATGCCTCAAACCCTTGATGCACATACCATGACCCGTTAGGAATATCGCTCAATCCGACTTTGGCAAGACACAAACACCCGGCTATGTGAATGGTGTCGAGTTACTCATCATCATGATTGACTTCCCCAAACCTATTTGTTTCTTTCTAACTTTCAGCCAACATTTCAACTTTTCTTTCACTTGCTTTTCTCTTTTGCTTGCTTCCAAATTCCCGGATAGGTAAAGGGAGGCAAATATGTATATGAGGGGCTAAGCATGATCAAGAAGAAGAAGAGAAGGGAATGAATTGCCTTGGTCTTTCTAGGAAGAAAGTGAGAGAACTCATCATGCGGTGTCAACCTTCAAATTCAACATAATTTGGATAAAAACAAAGTATTAAACATGCCAAAATTTTAAACAAAGCATTTAGCAACTTAAACATATCATAAAACCTTTCAAACATATAAAGATTTAAAAACCAGTCAGCAAACAGAATCATCACTGAGGTCATATCCATATAAGAAGCCCAAAAATCGTTTCGAAAATTGTCTCGTTAAACCGCCTCGGTCGAGATGTTCTAAGTCAACCGAGGTGAAGCACCTCGATTGGTCAGAATCATATCGGTCGAGGTCAATAAAATTTTTTTTTCAAACTAGTTTTTGACGTTTTTCTCAATCAAATAACCTATATGCATGCATGTAATCTCAGATAAACACATAAAGCAAGATAAAACGATAAATATCCATCAAGAGTCATACAAGCGTACACATAAGGTCATATAATACATCCACATACCCCATAGTTGGGACACATTGTCCCAATGAGTCAAATAAGTCTAAGAAAACAGAGTACTCACCGGATAAAGCTGAGTTGCATAATAAATAAAGAAAAGAAATCCTGCAAGCTCTAATCCTCTAGTCCCGATCCGGTGGTGGTGGTGGTGGCACGTACGGGTACTGAGATGGGTAAAATGGGTACCCCATGATATGTTGAAACTGAATCTCAGCCATCCTGTGGTGGTAGTGCAGTCTCTCTTGCATCTCTCTCATGTCTAGGGATAGGGCGGCATAGGTATCTATCACCTGGTCCGTCAGATCATCGATCCGGCGGTGAGCAACTGGATCCCTCTGTCTGCGTACCCTACGCCTGGCTGGACGTGCTGGTGTTGCAGCTGGCTCCTCCTCTGTCTCGTCGTCGTCCAGATCGACGACCGGCACCCTAGTCCCAACTGTATCCGTACCTGTGTCCATGGCAGCACCGCCATCCTCATCCTCATCCTCCTGCTCCTCAACCTCAACCTCATCATCCTCATCCTGGCCCTGAGCTGCTGCATCTCTGGCATCCTCCATAAGCGGAATCCATGCGGTGTGCCAGTAATGAGGGTCATAGACGGAGCACTGAGCTGACCACCTAATACCCTGAGGTGCATTCTGCTCCCAAGGCATCGCCACACACGGCGTAGTAAGTCCGCGAGGAACCAATATCCTCCTAGTGGTCATCTCCTACAGCCCGAGCGGCTTGGCAGCCGCCACCATAGTACTCAAGTCCAAGTCGATGTAACTCGCAATGTGAGTCACTATCCCTCCGCAGCAGATATCTCCCTTCGCCTTCGCCTTGATCCTGTGCAAATCCTCCGCCAGCATCACTCCAAAATCCGGAACTCCTCCGTTCACCATACAGTAAAGACTCAGCAGCTCACCCTGTCTAATCTTCTGGGGCGTCTCAGTATGCGCCAGAAGAGTCTCGCTAAAAATCCTGTGAGCAAGTCTAAAAGCTAGGTGGAAGATAATCTGCTCTCTGGAGTCTCCAGGTCTCCACTTGTCAGCATACTCAACTACATGAGCTATCTGTCAACAAAACTCTCGAGCTATGGCTTGAAAAGGAAAATCAGCAACTGTGGGGTCCGGGAAGCCAAAGATGTCCCACCAGTGGTCTATAGGAACTAAATAGTTCCGGTTCATCAACCGGTACTTGATGGCACGCTCAGTGGGCAAATAAGTGACGGAGCTAACAAACTCCAAGGTCGGCTCAAGATAGGCTGGAGCTCTAATCTCAGTAAACTGCTCCAGCCCTACCATAGATGTCATCCGCCTCAAATCATCTTCCACGTGGAGGTAGTCAAATGCAGAAATGTCCAGAAACAGTGGTGCAACCATTGGACGTGCCGCTATGTGGTCATAGTCTACCTGGTGACGCTCATGGATCACCGGTATAGAGCGGCGTGAAGAAGAAGAAGAAGGAGACGGAGAGGATCTATCTCTCAAAACCAGCTTCCTGTCAGAACTCATCTTTTTCTCCCACTGTCAGACCACCTCGGTTGCCCTGACAAATCTCAAGAACACCTCGGCCGAGGCACAGGCCGACTGGATCGAGGCGAAGTATTGTGCTATCGTTACTCTCAAAAATCCAGTTCTTTTCCCCCAATATCACTACCAATTGTTCCTATGGGGCACTTAATCCTATTCCAGCACAATGCAGGGGCAACCAAAGCCCAATTTGATCAAAAACAGTGAAGAGGAGAGTTTAGGGTTTTTTTTCGAATTACCCTCGATTTGGCCGATTTGGTGCGTTTTCGTTGCAGAATTTTGCTTGCCAACCGATCCTCTACCCTTTCCTTGCAGTTTGGAAGCGAGAATCGTCGAAAACGGGCGAAGAACAAAGAGGCGAGGTGAATATTGCGCCGCGGTCGAGAAGAAGGTAAAGGGATGAGAGAAGAATCTCAGCCCCCTTTTATACCCTTTTGTGGAACTGCTGTCACCTCGGTCGAGATGGTCTCGACTGGACCGAGGTGGTACGGACCGAGGTGGATCTTCAGTAACCCTAGTCACCTCGGTTGCTCAAGAATCATCTCGGTCGAGGTGCTGTGACAGCAACCGAGATGTGTCTCAGTCAATCTCCGTCTTCTCAAATTCTCGAACTTCTGTCCTTCCAGTGTTGCTCCTGGGTTGTATTCTTTCCTTAGATATCACCTGTTGTCTGTCTAAGACGCCAAAAACTAAGCCAAGCAAAGCAAAAACAAACTATCTAAAGCTAGACTAGAAAAAGGGAAAAGAAAGCAACACCTTGGGTTGCCTCCCAAGAAGCGCTTGATTTAAGGTCGCTAGCTGGACCGTACGGTATCCCTAAACATGCTGGGAGTTGTCCTCACCCCATACTTCACCTTCGTCATGGGGTGAGATAAGGAAGTCTATCAAACGCTCCAACAAGTGTAAGTGCTCATCGGGGAATGAATCGTCTATGGGTGGTTCGTCCTTCTCGCGTGAAGAAGGAGGTATCCGGCTGAGGTGATCCGCAACAGAATTTTCGGATCCCTTCTTATCACGGATCTCTAGGTCAAACTCTTGAAGCAAGAGAATCCATCGAATAAGGCGTGGCTTGGCATCCTTCTTAGCAAGCAAGTAACGAATAGATGCATGGTCGGTGTACACGATAACTTTCGCCCCTACTAAGTAAGAACGAAACTTCTCGAAAGCATATACAACCGCCAATAGCTCCTTTTCGGTGGTGGCGTAGTTACGCTAGGCTTCATCTAGCGTCTTGCTAGTGTAGTAAATGGCGGTGGTCCGCCCATCCTTCTTTTGTCCAAGCACCGCTCCTACTGCCACATCACTCGCATCGCACAATATCTCATAGGGCAAGGTCCAATCCGGAGGCTGGATAATGCGAGCGGAGATCAAAGCTTCCTTAATCCTGTAAAATGCATCAAGACACTCCTGCGAAAACTCAAAAACAACATCTTTATTCAAGAGGTTAGTTAGTGGCTTAGAAATCTTCGAAAAGTCCTTCATGAATCTCCCATAGAAACCTGCATGCCCGAGAAAACTCCTCACACCCTTAATAGAAAAAGGGGGAGGGAGTTTCTCAATAGTCTCGATCTTAGCGCGATCGACCTCAATACCTCGATTAGAAACGAGGTGTCCTAGCACAATGCCTTCATTAACCATAAAGTGACACTTCTCCCAATTCAAAACAAGATTAGTGTCTTCACATATTTGTAACACTAGAGAAAGGTTAGATAGGCAATCATCAAAAGAGGAACCATATACTGAAAAATCATCCATAAATACCTCCATGATCTCCTCTATATACTCGGAAAAGATAGCCATCATGCATCACTGGAAGGTAGCGGGTGCATTGCATAATCCAAATGGCATCCTCCTATAAGCGAATGTCCCTCATGGACAAGTGAAAGTGGTCTTCTCTTGATCATCCGGATGGATTGGAATCTGGAAGAAGCCACTATAGCCATCTAAATAGCCAAAATGTGAATGTTGGGCCAACCGTTCGAGCATTTGATCGATGAAGGGAAGTGGAAAATGGTCCTTCCAAGTGGCTACGTTCAACTTCCTATAATCGATGCACACCCTCCAGCCCGTGACGGTCCTAGTTGGGATTAACTCGTTGTTCTCATTCGTCACAACGGTCATCCCTCCTTTCTTCAGAACTACATGCACTGGGCTCACCCACTTGCTATCCGAGATAGGAAATATGATACCTGCATCCAACAACTTAAGAATTTCTTTCTTCACAACCTCTTTCATGATCGGATTTAACCTTCTTTTAGGTTCCCGTTAAGTCTTATGATCGTCCTCCATTAGTATTCTATGCATGCAGAAAGAAGGCTTAATGCCAATAAGATCATCAATAGTATAACCTAAAGCCATTTGATGCTTCCTCAAGATATGTATTAGTTTAGATAATTCAGATTCGGAAAGGGAAGCACTAACGATGACGGGATAAGTAGAATTCGGTCCAAGAAAAACATACCTCAAGTGACTTGGGAGTTGTTTAAGCTCCACAACTGGGGGTGCTTTCTGAGGTGGATCTTTGCTTCCTCCTTCCAGTGGAGTAGATCGAAGAACTGGACTTTCAGAAATCTCAGTTTACATCCTCTCGCTTTCGACCTTGGTCGAGGTCCAAAGAGGGTGACCGAGATGTTCTTCAGCCAAGAACACCTTGCTTGGTCCAGAAGGTGCCTCGGTCGAGGTACTACAGCTGGGACCGAAACTGGAGATCTTCTTCTCCTGGGTTAATCTTTCAACTTTAGCTCCTGGATCTTCTTACAGCACCTTTAAGCTCCGTATATCTACATCACAAGAAGCATCTATACCTTCCTCCATTAAGCTAAAACTAATAACTCTCTCAAGTGGATCATTAATAAGGATAGAGCTCACCAATTCTCTTGATTCTTCTTCATCATAGATGTTGAAGATATCGTCTCTCAGCGGCTCTCCTTTCATTGCCGCAAGCAATGCAAACTCAACTTCATCACCGCCAATGTTGAATTGCAACTTGGCATTCTTACAATCCATATTGTAACCCGAAGTTGCTAGAAATAGTCTCCCAAGAATGATAGGAACGGGATAATCTGCGGGAATGTCAAGCACAACAAAGTCTATAGGTAAATAGAAGTTACCTAACTGAACCGGAACGTCTTCTAAAATGCCCACGGGATGGGTAATGGAGCGGTCTGCCATGTACAATCGTATTTTCACCGGCTTGGGCTCTCCAAGTCCGATCCTCACACATAGCTCCAGCGGGATGATGCTCACGCTGGCTCCTAGATCACACAATGCCTCACAAGTGACATCCCCAACATGAATGGGAATGCAAAATGAGCTGGGATCTCTAAACTTGGGTGGCATCTTCTCCTTCATGATTTGAATAAGCTCCAAGGATTTAGATGTCATCTTTACTTCAACAAAGTCTTCCAACTTCCTCTTCCTTGATAGAATTTCTTTTAAGAACTTCCCATAGGTGGGCATCCCTAGAATAGCACCAAGGAAAGGGATATTAATATGTAGTTTATTCATCAAGTCAAGGAACTTACCAAAATGCTTGTCTATGTGTGCTCTGACCCTTGACTGGGGGAATGGAAGTGGTGGTTTATATGCAGGAGGCGGAACATAAACTTCAGATTTCTCCTCCGCTTTCTGTGGCTCAACCTTGGTTGGCTCCTCGGCCGAAGTGTTCTTCGACTATACCTGGACCGAGGTGGTCTTCATCTGTACTGGCATCGACCTAGGCACTAGATCTGTAGTCTTCAGTCCACTTCTCGTCGTTATTGCCATGGTTTGTCCCTTGGGGTTGCTTTCCATCCTTGTTGGAAGCTTCCCTAGATCTCTTGGCGTTTCATTCGCCTTGTTAAAGAATTGTTGTTCTAAGGCTTTTTGTGCCTTCGAAAATGAAGTCATGGATGTCTCCATAGAGTTAAGCTTAATCAAGATGGCCTCCAGCACCGCATCTTTCTTTTCGGGCTGGGAAGAACTCGATCCTTACTCCTGGCTCTTCAATGGAGTAGAATAAGAAGAAGAAGAAGAAGAGAGGAAAGGATTAGAGGAGTCATTCGAATTGGAGTTAGAGTAAGGGTTACCCGAATTTTGGTTGTTTGCCCTCCAATTATTGTTGTTGGATCCTCTATTGTTGTTGTAGTTGTTGTTCCGGAAACCGTTGTTGTTGTTCCGGTACCCATTGTTGTTCCTTGAACTTTGATATCCTTCCTCCTCTTTCTTTGTTTGAGCAACCAAAAGGTCTTTCAATTGCTTCACATCATTCTTCATAGAGGTGAGTTGATCATTGTTTGGGTGAGTTTCTTGAAAGTTAACTCTTTTAACTCCACCTTCAGCTCCTTGGTGCGAGTATTTCTCCATGTGCAAAGCTTGCTTCTCTATGAACTCCCAAGCTTCGTCAATCGGCATGTCCATGAACGTTCCTGCGGATAGTAGTTGAAGGTTGAACTGGGTGTTGCCGTCCAGTCCCTTGAAGTATATCTCCAACAACTCTATATTTGGAATCCCATGATGTGGGCAATCCAAAAGAATGTCTTTTAATCTTTTCCATGACTTGGACAAACTCTCTTTGTCCTTCATGATGAATGCATTAATTTTCCTTCTCATTTCAGCGGTTTTACAGGGGGGAAAGAATTTAGTCTAGAACTCCGTCGTCATCTCCTCCCAAGTATTGATTTTTCCTGAAGGAAGAGATTGATACCAAGTAAGCGCTCTATCTTTCAAAGAGAAGTAGAAAGGCCTTAGCTTGTAATTGTTGTTTTCCAGCATTGAAGGTCTCAAGGTCTCCATCAAGATCTCATAGTTCTGTAGATGTTGATGCGGAGATTCCCTCTCTAGCCCTCTAAACTAGCATTGGCGAATCATGGAAAGAACTTGCGGTCGAAGCTCATAATCATGGTCCGCTGGATCACCTAAGTTGACTCCTGGACGCCTCAGTTGCTGATTGGGGTCCATCCTCTGCCCTAGGGTCTGTGGAATTCCTGCAAAAAGAGCATCTCGGACTAGTATCTGAGGTGGAAGTATCTCGGCTGGGGCAGCTGGATCCTGCCTCGGTCGAGAAGCTGGAGCTGGTCGAGGTAGATATTGGTCCCGTAAAGTCGCCATATCTGCTTCGATTGCTTCCGTTCTTGCGCGAGTTTCTTCCTTTTACAGTCGCAATTCCTCTTTGCTGAGGCGTAGTTGTTCCAATGCCTCCTTCAATTCGGCCTCAAGATCGCGACTATCTTGATTGGCCATCTTCGCTTCTTTCAAGCGTCTTTTGTATGTCTTTTCAGGTTCAGGATCGTAGGGAACGATTTCCTTTCCAGCGCGGGTTCTTCGCATAAACCTAAGAAAAAGAACCTGCGAAAGTCACTCAACTAGAGTGGTTAGTAGAAACATGGGCAAGCGCCCCGAAAGATCACCGCAACCGGCTCGGTCTAGACCAAGTCCCCGGCAACGGCGCCGAAAACTTGTTCGCTCCAAATAGTGTGTGCAAGCTTTAAATTTATAACCCAAGACGTATGCTTAAAACAAGGATGTGAACCCGCAGTTTACGGGTCAATCGTAGTAAAAGCAAGAAATTCCGGGTGCCGATCTCAGGGACTTAGGTGATACCTAAGCAAGTATAGGTAGTCTATGTAATTGCTAACCACAAAAGCGATTAAAGCAATCAAAGATGATAAAAAGTCAATAAAGGAATATGCAATTCTAGGGATTAAAGCATCTAGTTGTGGTTTCAACTCAAGATCTAAAGATGAAGCGAACAAAGCTGAGATTTTTGCAAAGGGAAAGTGTTTCTAAAGTGGAATAGATCACCGGGTAAGTCTCACTACTCACTAATCCCAAACCATAACTCCTATTACCGGGTAAGTCTCAAGGAATTAAGGAAAATAACTATAACCTCAAACCAACATACCAACTAAGGGAATAGAATCAACCTTTACCGGGTAAGTCTCAGGCTAACTCACAAAGATGGGATGAAAGCACACTCAAACCCCATTAAAGGATAAACCTTTATTACCTACACTTATGATTTTAGGTAAACAAACAAAGGAATTTTCGGGTAAGTCTCATCCTAGGCTTGCATTGAACCAGGAAAGGTGTAATAAGAATAGGATTTGGCAAACTCTAACACTTAACTCTCAGTTTCGAATCAGAAAGGATCACCTCGGTCAGTCAAGTTCCACCCCGGCCGAGATGTTCATCGACTGAACAAGATGTTCAAGGGTTAAGGATAAAGACTCGAGCTTTCAGGGTCCTACAAAAATTTAAGATTATTCTATCATTGTTTTTCCCACAACCTTCAGCCAATCATCCTAGAATCACACAAAGAAATTAGCCACTCATCATCATGAAAGCAATACTCAAATATATGGGAAGAAGGTGAATAATTGAACACAAAAACCTTAAGAACAAGGCTTCAATAACTGAATCAATTATCATACAAACAAGCGTTCCTCGGATCACAATCCAACAAGACAAATCAACAAGAAGGGAATCTAGGAAAACCTTACAAAACCCTTCACAAAAGCTATAAAAGCTATCAACTTTCTTCCTTCAATCTTCCTTCCTTCAACCACTATAATGATAGCGGGATTTCCGGTGATGCGCCGGTTCTAGCGGGTGTATGCGGGTTGCCGAATTGTGGAAAATCAAGCCCTTTATATAGGAAAACTATCTTCCAAAGATAAAATATCTTGAAAAGATATTATCCTAATAAAATATATCTATCGCTCATAAATAAACCCCTAAAATATATGATCTTCCTTCCAAAAATCCAGCCTAAAAATATAAGATCTCTCCTTCTAAAAATAAAAGATCTCAGCCAAGAATAAAATATATCTCGCCGCGTCCAAGGCTTTCGCTTCGGTCGGGACGGTCCTCTGGATCACCTTGGTCGAGATGGTATTGTAGCTGACCGAGGTGGCTCTAAACTGAATGTGAAATCTCTCAAATTTGATCCGAAGTAAATCCTTAATCCAATTCCATGCTTCCTGGATTCTTCCTTAAGCTCCTGAATGTAGCTCCAATGACTCCTTAGCTCCTTTAGCTCCATTTTGATGCAAAACGTGCCATTTTACCTACGATTACAACGTAACTTGGTGTAGACCTCGATTCCCGCAAAGGTAGATGAAACGACATTATAATCACATAATATCCAAACATGCAGATTATTGAAGATAAATCGTCTAAACATGTCCCAAAATATAGACTATAATTCATGATATCACACTACTACCATCAGGTAACTCTATAGTAAAGGGTGCCCCCTCTATGGTAGACAAACTCAAACGCTCAACACAAGAAGCAGAATTAAATGAATACGTAGCACCGTAGCAAATAAAAGTCTAACAAGTAAACCATGTAACAGAATGGTACCTGTAGCAGCTGGTGTTGGCGGCTCCTCAGCACTCCTCAACTCAAAAGCACGGCCTTAAACTCATCGAGCATCACTAGTGCTAGCCTCTCTACCTCTACCCCTACTCGGTTCAGGAGCTGAACCCTGAGTAGCAGGTGTCCTTGGAACCCTCTGTTGTCCCTGATGTTGAGGCGGTCTCTGCCCACCTCTTGCTGCACCTGCAAGGGAAGAACCCTGCTGTGATGACGCCTTTCCCTAACGGCAAAACGTAGCTATATGTCCTGGCTTCCCGCACGAGAAGCAAGTCAACGGTGCTCTAGGGCAATCAGCCCTCATATGCCCATGGGCTCCACAGTTGTAACACTGCCGACCTCTATCAGTAGTCTGTGCAGACACTGGAATACTCGAGCGGACATGAGTCTGACCTCGCCTGAATCCAGATGCTACTGCACCAGTTGGTTTTGTACGTTATCTCTTCTCAGACCGTCCGGTCTGAGAAGTCCTCCTCTAGCTAGCCCTCTCTCTCATAAGTAGAAGCCCGATCCTGGTAGTCTGCCAAAGAGTCACAATGAAATCCCGCAATATATGAACGTGTACTCTCCCTCAGACGTCGGGAGAATAGGTATACGTGCTGGTCCTCAGAAGGTGCAGCTGGACCCAACAAAGCTAACTCAGTCCGAAAGCGGCGAATGGCATCTGTAATGGGTACATTCTCAAAGCCTGCCTTTACAAAATCCTGCAGCTTCTCCCTCCTTAGTGAGGCAGGGCAGAATTGCTCCCTCAACAATGTCCTCATCTGCTCATAAGTGGTGACTCGTGCTCTAACTTTCCTCCACCACTGATGTGCCAGGTCACAGAATAGATATTGTACTAGCTCTATCCGTCTGTCCTCTGGGCAACGAATAGACTCTAAAGCTGAGTCTACATGCCCAATCCACACCTCAGTCTCTAGGCCGATCTCCCCATAGAAGTGTGGTACTCCCTGCTGGTGGAATGCCTTCAACTAGGTATCTGGTTGAGGCCCTCTAGTCTCCTCCACAACCAAAGCTGGCTCAGCTACACGAACTGGTGCAGCTGGCACCTGAGTAGCTCCCTGGGATTCCTCAGATAATCCCTCTTTTCTTGGTAAGTCTGGGGCTCGTCGACCTGCTCTGATGGCCTCCCCAAACTGCCTGAGATACTCCCTGAACTCTGATCCGCCCATGGAGACACGGTCTGAGCTATCAGACTGGCATGGATGTGTCTGCTGTCTCCTGGACCCACCACTCCTCGTAGCTGGAACAAAGCTCTCAGCAACCTCCTCATAAGCCTCCTCCACCACTGGTGGATCTGCAGCGGGAGCTGGTCCCTGTCTCCTCTCTCTTGGAGGAAGAGGTGGTCTACTTCTACCTCTGCCTGCAGCAGTAGCTCTAGTACGAGCCATCTGCGGGATATGCTCACCTAACGTATAAGGCTCTATATATATATATATATATCGATATATATATAATACTTAATAATACATGCATCCATATCATCACATAAAAGGTATATATATATATATATATCTATACTGTCGAGATCCTCAGATGGGTGACCACTTCTATACACACTATCCCAAAACATCTATACTCGCCTTAAAACCAAAACTCTTTAAAACGTCAGACCCCATGTGGGTTTTGTTTATTTATCCACTCTACCTTTATTGTAGATAGCAAGTGCCATTCTTGTCAACCTAAGGTACTGATACCAACTCTGTAACACCCAGAATCTGTGGGACCCGGAATGCTACATTGGCTAAGATCTCACAATGGATCCTGACCCTAGCTTGACAACAAGTTCACCGGATCTTACAACAAGGCACAAGTAGAGTAAAAACAAATACATAAAAACTGTATGATACATCAAAAGAGTTTACAAACTCAAAGCCGAGTACAAAACCATAACAACCACATCAACTGATACAAAAGATTCCCAACCCACGCATCCTAATGTACAGAAGTCCTCGGCTGGTCATACCATCTGGCTCACTTTGCAGTCTTCCTAACCTGCCAATCATCTACAACACGGTACCTTTAGCTACCGCAATAGATAAGCATGATAGTACTAGCACAAACACACCACAATATTTATACATGCAATGCCACACACATTCATTTATTATCTTTAATTACTTTATACCATTACTAATTCAACTTCTTTTGTAACACGAGGAGCCTCAAGAACCCCGCCCCATCCAATGTAACACAGGAGTTTTGCATGGGGGTGTCCGTCACTCGTCCCCTCTTTTGAGATCATCTTCAAGGCACCTCCTCCTAACCCAGCAGGCGGAGACCGGTGGTTACCGCCCGTTATAATACACTTGGGCCATATAAATGTAATGAATGGTCATCCTAGTCCGGTTTAAGGTATAAATGCACAATCATATGAACACACACAACCATTACAATCATACAATCCACAACCGTACGCTAAGTAAGTCCTATGGACTTACCTGATACTCTCGTATCCTCTACCACGTCACAACTTCCCCTCGGGGAAGAAACCAACGCCTGCAAGAGCAAGGCACACAACATCACAACCTAAAGATCAATACAAACTCACATATGCCTGTAGCATACTCTCAACATTAACACATGGGCCTAAGGCACATTTCTAGCATACCACTCATCCTAACCATCCTAACCTAGCCAACAATTAAGCAAAAGCTAAAGGAAAGGAAGGAAGGACGGAAGACATACCAACAAGGTATGCACCAACAAAAGCAAGAACCCACCCGCCAGACCAGTGAGGCGTAGGGGCGGCTCACCAAGGGCGCAGGGGCGGCTCCACACCAGGCGCAGGTGCGGCTCAAGTCAGGCGCAGAGGCGGCCAACTATGCAGAGAGTTGGTCCCGACTTCTCTTCAACTCCTTTCTCGATTTTCTTCACGTCTTCAACACATCACAGCAACACATATGCATATATACACACATATGATCATCAAAACATCCAGGAAGGTCCAACACATGTCCAAACTTGTGATTCTTAAGCTAAAGAAAGAGATAAAAAGTAAAGGAGAAGAAAGAAAGATGAAGAGGAAGGCTTACCACACAAGCCCTAGGCTGCACTAAGGAGCATCAACACCTCTCTCAGCCTCAACACAACAACAACAACTCTCAACAACAACTCCAAGAGCATCCAAACCCAAGAACACACTCAAACTCTCAAGAACTCACTCACACAAGCAAAAGAAGATCAAAGAGGATCAAAGGAGAAGAAGAAGAAGAAGAAGAAGAAGAAGAAGAAGAAGAAGAAGAAGAAGAAGAAGAAGAAGAACGTGAGGAGGAAGAGAGAGGTTGGAGAGATGAAGAAACCTCTCATCTGAAGTCTAAGGAAGCTTATAAGAGAAGCCAGCCGCAAAGCATAAGTCAAGAGTCAACAAAAGCGGTTGCACCAGCCACAGAGCCGCAGGGGCGGCCAGCCTAGGCGCAGGGGCGGCTCCTCTATGACGCAGGGGCGGCCCAAGGGATGTGATAGCATGAATTATTGTCTATATTTTGGGGCCTGTTTAGACGTTTTATCTTCAATAATCTGCATGTTTGGATGTATATTATTTGATTATATTGTCGTTTCATCTACCTTTGCGGGAATCGAGGTCTACAACAAGTTTCGTTGTAATCGTAGGTAAAATGGCACGTTTTGCATCAAAAAGGAGCAAAAGGAGCTAAGGAGTCATTGGAGCTACATTCAGGAGCTTAAGGAAGAATCTAGGAATCATGGAATTGGATTATAGATTCACTTTGGACCAGATTTGAGAGATTTCACATTCAATTGTGATTCACCTCGGTTGACTACAGAGTCACCTCGACCGAGGTGATCCAGAGGAGCTGACTCGACCGAGGCGAACACCTTGGACGCGGCAAGGATATTTTATTCTTGGCTGAGATCTTTTATCTTTGGAAAGAGGATCTTATATTTTTGGGCTGGATTCCTGGAAGGTAGAAGATAATTTAGCCCATATTTTTTACCTATTTTTATGGGAAAGGATCTTTCTAAGATATCTTATCTTTGGATGGTAAGTTTCCTATAAAAAGGGTTGGATTTTCCACAAATCCGTATCCCGCATACCTACGAATAGACGGCTGAGGGCTGGAAAACATCATAACAGCTAGAAGATTTGAAGAACCCTTTTGAAGGAAGATTGAAGGAAGGAAGTCGATAGCTTTTATAGCTTTGTGAAGGGTTTTGTAAGATTCCCTTAAATTCCCTTCAATGTTGTTTGTCTTATTGGATTTTGATCCAAGGAACGCTTGTTGATTGATAATTGATTCAGTTATTGAAGCCTTTCTCTTAAGGTTTTCTTGTTCAATTATTCTCTTTCTTCCCTTATATTTGATTATTACTTTCATGATGATGAGTGGCTAATTTCTTTGTGTGATTCTAGGGTGATTGGCTGAAGGTTGTGGGAAAAACAATGATAGAATAATCTTAATCATAGTAGGACCCTGAAAGCTCGAGTCTTTATCCTTGACCCTAAACATCTCGCTCAGTCGATGAACATCTCGGCCGGGGTGGAATTCGTCTGACCGAGGTGACTTATCTGATCCGAAACTGAGAGTTAAGTGTTAGAGTTTGCCAAATCCTATTCTTATTACACCTTTCCTGGTTCAATGCAAGCCTAGGATGAGACTTACCCAAGATCATAAGTGTAGGTAATAAAGGTTTCTCCTTTATTGGGGTTTGAGTGTGCTTCCATCCCACCTATGTGAGTTAGCCTGAGACTTACCCGGTAAAGGTTGATTCTATTCCGTTAGTTGGAGTGTTAGTTTGAGGTTATAGTTCTTTTCCTAAATTCCTTGAGACTTACCCGGTAATAGGAGTTACGTTTTGGGATTAGTGAGTAGTGAGACTTACCCGGTGATCTATTCCACTTTAGTAACACCTTCCCTATGCAAATATCTCAGCTTGTCCCCTTATCTTTAGATCTTGAGTTGGAACCACAACTAGATGCTTTAATCCCTAGAATTGCATATTTCCTTAACTAACTTTTTATTATCTTTGATTGTTTTAATCGCTTTTGTGGTTAGTAGTTGCATTGACAAACCTATACCTGTTTTGTTTCACTAAGTCCCTGTGATCGACCCCTGAAATTTCTTGCTTTTTACTACGATTGACCCGTACACTGCGGGTTCGCATCCTTGTTTTAAGCTTACATATAGGGTTATAAATTTAAAGCTTGCACACGCCGTTTGGAGCGAACAAGTTTTTGGCGCCGTTGCCGGGGACTTGGTCTAGACCGAGTTGGTTTCGGTTTTCTTTCGGGGCACTTGCCCCTGTTTCTACTAACAACTCTACTTGAGTGACTTTCGCAGGTTCTTTTTAGGTTTATGCGAAGAACCCGCGTTGGGAAGGAAATCGTTCCTCACGATCCCGAACCAGAAAAGACATACAAAAGACGCTTGAAAGAAGCGTAGATGGCCGACCAAGACAATCGCGATCTTGAGGCCGAATTGAAGGAGGCATTAGAACAGCTACGCCTTAGCAAAGAAGAGCTGAGACTGGAGAGGGAAGAAACTCGCGCAAGGACTGAAGAAATCCAAGCAGATATGGCAGCTTTACGAGACCATTATCTACCTCGACCGAACCCAGATTCTCGACCGAGGCAAGACCCTGCCCCGGATCCTTGACCGAGGCAGAATCCAGTACCTGTCGCCCCGGCCGAGATACTTCCACCTCGGATGCCAGTCCGAGATGTTCTTTTTGCAGGTATTCCACAAACCCTAGGGCAGAGGATGGACCCCAATATACAACTGAGGCGTCCAGGAGTCGACCTAGGTGATCCAACGGACCATGATTATGAGCTTTGACCGCAAGTTCTTTCCATAATTCGCCAATGCTAGTTTGGAGGGCTAGAGAGGGAATCTCCACATCAACATCTACAAAACTATGAGATCTTGATGGAGACCTTGAGACCTTTAAGGCTGGAAAACAACAACTACAAGCTAAGGCCTTTCTACTTCTCTTTGAAAGATAGAGCTCTTACTTGGTATCAATCTCTTCCTCCAGGAAAAATTAGTACTTGGGAGGAGATGATGACGGAATTCTTGACTAAATTCTTTCCCCCCTCTAAAACCACTGAAATAAGAGGGAAGATTAATGCATTGATCATGAAGGACAAGGAGAGCTTGTCCAAGTCATGGGAAAGATTTAAAGACATTCTTTTGGATTGCCCACATCATGGGATTCCAAAGATAGAGTTGTTGGAGATATACTTCAAGGGAGTGGACGGAAGCACCCAGTTTAACCTTCAACTACTATCTACCGGCACGTTCATGGACATGCCGATTGACAAAGCTTGGGAGTTATAGAGAAGCAAGCTTTGCACATGGAGAAATACTCCCACCAAGGAGCTGAAGGTGGAGTTAAAAGAGTCAACTTTCAAGATGCTCTGCCTAACAACAATCAACTCACGTCTTTGAAGAATGACGTGAAACAATTGAAGGAACTCTTAGTTGCTCAAACCAAGAAGGAAGATCAAGGATCAAGGAACAACAATGGATACCGTAACAACCACAACGGTTCCCGGAACAATAACTACAACAACAATAGAGGATCCAACAGCAATAATTGGAGGGCAAACAACCAAAATTCGGGTAACCATCATTCTAACTCCAATTTGAATGATTCCTCTAATCCTTTCCTCTCTTCCTCTTCTTCTTCTACTCCATTAAAGACTCAAGAGCAAGGATCGAGTTTGTCCCAGCCAGAAAAGAAAGACGCAGTGCTGGAGGCCATCTTAATCAAGCTAAGCTCTATGGAGACATCCATGACTTAATTTTCAAAGGCACAAAAAGCCTTATAACAACAATTCTTCAATAAGGTGAATGAAGTGCCAAGAGATCCAGGGAAGCTTCCAGCAAGGACGGAAAGCAACCCTAAGGGCCAGATTATGGCCATAACGACGAGGAGTGGACTGAAGACTGCAGATCCAGTGCCTCAGTCGATGCCAGTACAGACGAAGACCACCTCGGTCCACGTGCAGTCGAAGAACACTTCGGCCGAGATGCCAACCGAGGTGGAGCCACAAAAAGCGGAGGAGAAAACTGAAGTTTATATTCCACCTCCTGCATATAAACCACCACTTCCATTCCCCCAGTCAAGGGCCGGAGCACATCTAGACAAGCATTTTGGTAAGTTCCTTGACTTGATGAATAAACTACACATTAATATTCCTTTCCTTGATGATATTCTAGGGATGCCGCCTATGAGAAGTTATTTAAAGAGATTATATCAAGGAAGAGGAAGCTGGAAGACTTTGGTGAAGTAAGGATGACATCTAAATCCTCGGAGCTCATTCAAATCATGAAGGAGAAGATTCCACCCAAGTAAAGAGATCCCGGCTCATTTTGCATTCCCATTCAAGTTAGGGATGTCACTTGTGAAGCCTTATGTGATCTAGGAGCCAGCGTGAGCATCATTCCGCTGGAGCTATGTGTTAAGATCGGACTTGGAGAGCCCAAGCCGGTTAAGATACGGTTATACATGGCGGACCGCTCCATTCCCCATCTCGTGGGCATTTTGGAAGACGTTCCCGTTAAGTTAGGTAACTTCTATTTACCTATAGACTTTGTTGTGCTTGATATCCCCACAGATTATCCTGTTCCAATCATTCTCAGGAGGCCATTTCTAGCAACTTCGGGTTGCAATGTGGATTGTAAGAACGCCAAGTTAAAGTTCAACATTAGCATAGATGAAGTGGAATTCGCATTACTTGCGGCTATGAAGGGAGAGCAGCTAGGAGATGATATCTTCAACATCTATGATGAAGAAGAATCAAGAGAATTGGTGAGCTCTACCCATATTAACGATCCACTTGAAAAATTTATTAGTTTTAGTTTAATGGAGGAAGGTATAGATGCTTCTTGTGATGCAGATATACGGAGCTTAAGGGCACTGGAAGAAGATCTAGGAGCTAAAACTAAAAGACTAATCCAGGAGAAGAAGATCTCCAGTTTCGGTTCCAGTTGTAGTACCTCGACCGAGGCACTTTCTGGACCAAGCGGGGTGACTGAAGAACATCTCGGTCAACCTCTCTGGACCTCGACCGAGGTTGAAAGCGAGATGATGTCAACTGAGACTACTGAAAATAACAAACTTCTTACTCCCTTCTCTGACATTCATACTCAGTTGGTGGAACATTCTCTCCACCAAATTTCTGATAATAAAGGACCTTGGTATGGTGATATCGTTAATTATCTTGTTTGCCAGGAAATACCACCCGGATTGACGTACGCTCAAAGGAAGAAATTCTTCAAGGACGTACGCCATTACTACTGGGATGAACCGCTACTATTCAAGCGCGAGGCGGATGGGATGCTTCAAAGATGCATTCCGGAAGATGAAGTTAATAGCATCATACGGCATTGTCACTCACTTCCTTGTGGAGGGCATGCTAGCGCCAACAAGACATGCGCTAAGGTATTATGTTCCGGTTTCTTTTGGCCCACATTATTTAAGGATGTGCAAATGTTTGTTGTCTCTTGTGATGCATGCCAAAGAACAGGGAACTTATCTAGAAGGAATGAGATGCCACTCAATAACATACATGAGGTTGAGATTTTTGATGTATGGGGAGTAGATTTCATGGGACCTTTCCCATCATCCGGAGGAAACCTCTATATTCTTCTAGCAGTTGATTACGTCTCTAGATGGGTTGAAGCCATTGCTTCTCCCACTAATGACGCCATGGTGGTTGTGAAGTTCTTTAACAAGACTATCTTTCCACGTTTTGGGACTCTACGCATCATCATCAGCGATGGAGGGACGCATTTTATCAACCGCAAGTTTAAGGCACTTCTATCGAAGTATGGGGTGACCCACAAGGTAGCAACCCCTTATCACCCTCAAACTAGTGGACAGGTCGAGATCTCAAATAGAGAAATTAAAGCAATCTTGGAGAAGACCGTCTCTAGGACAAGGAAGGATTGGTCCATGAAGCTGGACGACGCTCTTTGGGCTTACAGGACCGCATTCAAGACTCCCATTGGTACCACCTTTTATAATTTGGTATATGGGAAGTCTTGTCATTTTCCCGTTGAGTTAGAACACAAGGCATATTGGGCGATCAAATGGTTGAACTTCGACATCAAGGAAGCCGGCGAGAAGCGGCTATTGGATATCAATGAGCTGGAGCAGCTGCGTTTGAACGCTTATGAGAATGCCAAAATCTATAAAGAAAGGACGAAAAAATGGCATGACAAGCGCATCATTCCAAAGGAGCTTAAACAAGGAGACTTAGTTCTACTCTTCAACTCCCGCCTCCGCCTCTTTCCAGGTAAGTTGAAATCTAGATGGACCGGACCTTATGTTGTGAAACATGTTTTCCCTCATGGTGCAGTTGATATTTTGGGAGAAACGAGTGGAAGCTTCAAGGTCAACGGTCATAGACTTAAGAAATACAAACCGGAAGTCCCGGTTGAGGAGGTTGCACCATTATACCTCGTTTGAGAGACGCCGTACGATCCAGCTAGTGACCTTAAATCAAGCGCTTCTTGGGAGGCAACCCAAGGTATTGCTTTCTTTTCCTTTTTCTAGTCTAGCTTTAGATAGTTTGCTTTTGCTTTGCTTTGTTTTGTTTTTGGCGTCCTAGACAGACAATAGGTGACATCTAAGGAAGGAATACAACCTAGGAGCACAACCGGAAGGACAGAAGTTCGAGAATACGAGAAGACGGAGTTTGACTGAGACACATCTCGGTTGCTGTCACAGCACCTCGACCGAGATGATTCTTGAGCAACCGAGGCGATTAGGGTTTCTGAAGACTCACCTCGGTCCGTACACCTCGGTCTAGTCGAGACCATCTCGACCGAGGTGACAGCAGTTCCAGAAAAGGGTATAAAAGGGGCTGAAGATTTCTCTCACTTCTCTTTACCCTCTTCTCGACCGCGGCGTATTTTCCACCTCGCTCCTCCGTTCTTCGCTCATTTTCGACGATTCTTGCTTCTAAACTGAGAGGAAAGGATAGAGGATTGCATTGCAAGCACCAATCTGCAGAAAGAACGAACCGAATCGACCGAATCGGGGTAAAAATTGAAAAAACCCTAACCCTCCTCTTTTCCACTGTTTCCTTTCGATTTGGGCTTTGGTTGCCCCTGCATTTGCTGAGAAAAGGATTAAGTACCCAATAGGAACCTTTGGTAGTGATTTTGGGGGAAAAGAATTGGATTTTTTGGGGAATCGATCGAGCAGTTTTTTGCCTCGGTCCATTCGGCCTGTGCCTCGGCCGAGGTGTTCTACAGAGTCGTCAAGGCGACCGAGGTGGTCTGACAAGTCACAGAAATTATGAGTTCTGACAAGCAGTTGGTCCTGAGGGACAAATCTTCTCCTTCTCATTCTTCTTCTTCCCGCCGAACTAGACCGGTGATCCACGAGAGATACCAGGTCAATTATGACCGCATAGCGGCCCGTCCACTGATTGCACCCCGCTTCTTGGACATTTCAGTTTTTGACTGCCTCCATGTTGATGATGATTTGAGGCGTATGATTTCTGCTGTGGGGCTGGAGTAGTTCACAGAGATTAGAGCTCCGGCCTATCTAGAGCCGACCTTGGAGTTTGTCAGCTCCTTTACCTACCTGCCTACCGAGCGCGCCGTCAAGTACCGGTTGATGAACCGGAACTATTTGGTTCCCTTTGATCACTGGCGGGATATCTTTGGCTTCCCGATTCCTACAATTGCTGATTTTCCCTCCCGAGCTGTAGCTAGGGAGTTCTGGGGACAGATAGCTCACGTGGTTGAGCATGCTGACAGATGGAGACCTGGAGACTCCATGGAGAGGATTATATTCCATCTTGCTTTTAGACTGGCCCACAGGATCTTCAGTGAGACTCTTTCGGCGCGTACTAAGACACCCCGGAAGGTCAGACAGGGGGAGCTTCTGAGTTTATATTGCATGGTGACTGGAGGAGTCCCAGATTTTGGATTGATGCTGGCAGAGGACCTGCATAAGATCAAGGCAAAGGCGAAGGGCGACATCTGCTATGGAGGTATTGTGACTCATATAGCGAGTTACATGGATATGGACCTCAGTGCTTGTACCATGGTGGCGGCTGCCAAGCTGCTTGGACTTCAGGAGATGATCACTCGGAGGATACTGGTTCCCCGAGGACTTACTACGCCATATGTGGCGATACCATGGGAGCCGACTGTACCACAGGGGATCAGATGGTCAGCTCAGTTCTCCGTGTTTGATGCACACTACTGGCAGACTGCGTGGATTCCACTGATGGATGATGCTAGAGAGGCAGCAGCTGCAACAGCTCAGGGGCCAGCTGAGGAGGACAAGGCCGAGGATGATGATGATGATGTTGCTGAGGATGGTTGTGTTCCTATGGATACGGGCACGGATACTGCTGGGACTAGTGCGCCGGTCATCGATTTGGATGATGACGAGACTGAGGAGGAGCCGGCTGCAACACCAGCACGTCCCGCTAGGCGTAGGGTACGCCGGCAGAGGGATCCACTTGCTCACCGTCGGATCGATGATCTGACGGATCAGATGATAGATTCCTACGCTGCCATGTCCCTAGAGATCCGAGAGATGCAGGAGAGATTACACTACCAGCACGTGATGGCTGAGATTCAGTTTCAGCATGTCATGGGCTATCCTTTCGACCCATCTCAGCACCCGTATGTGCCACCACCACCACCACCGGATCGAGATTATTAAAAGCTCGCAAGATTTTCTTTCTTTATTTATTATGCAGCTTAGCTATGTCCGGTGAGTACTTTATTTCCTAGACTTATTTTGACCCATTGGGACAATGTGTCCCAAGTATGGGGTATTTGATGTATTACTTGACTATGGATGATTGTATGCTACTTTGATGGATATTTATGTTTTATTTTGCTCTATCTGAGATTACATGCATGCATACAAGTTATTTGATTGAGAAAAACGTCAAAAACTAGAAAGAAAAAAAAAATTTTGACCTCGACCGAAGTAATTCTGGCCAAACGAGGTACTTCACCTCGGTTGACTAGAACATCTCGACCGAGGCGTTTTAACTGAGAGGAATTTTTTGAAAACAATTTTTGTGCTTCTTATCTGGATATGACCTCAGTGAAGATTTTGTTTGCAGATTAGTTTTGAAATCTTTATATGTTTGAAAGGTTTTATGATATGTTTCAGTTGCTAAATGCTTTATTTGAAATTTGTGGCATGTTTAATACTTTGTTTTATCAAAATTATATTGAATTTGAAGGTTGACACCACAATATGAGTTCTCTCACTTTCTTCCTGGAAAGACCAAGGCAATTCATTCTTTTCTCTTCTTCTTCTTGATCATGCTTAGCCCCTCATATACATATTTGCCTTCCTTTACCTATCCGGGAATTTGGAAGCAAGCAAGTGAAAAGCAGGTGAAAGAAAAGTTGAGAAGTTGGCTGGAAGTGAAAGTGTTAGAAAGTAATAAATAGGTTTGGGGAAGTCAATCATGATGATGAGTAACTCGGCACCATTCACATAGCGGGGTGTTTGTGTCTTGCCAAAGTCGGATTGAGCGATATTCCTAACGGGTCATGGTATGTGTATCAAGGGTTTGATGCATCTCAAGAAATTGATGATTGCTGATTTCCTAGGCTTCGGTTATTGTGCACCTCTGTCCATGCATCCCAAAAAGTAAAGTAAAAAAAGAAAAGTGTGAAATAAGCAAAGCTTATTGGTGGATGATGTTGAAAGTCGAGTGAAAGTGAAGTGATATCCTTTTCCCGGATTCTAGAACCACATTACCTTCTATACATCCCTACCCTACACGTTTCTTGACCATTCTTTTAAGAAGCCCTTGAGACCTCGAGCTTGTTGATTGACTTAGTGGTTTAAACTGGATTATACATGATTAATTTCGATAATTATGATTTATTATGCATTCTATGATTTTATGCAAAGATGAACAACTTTCTTATATTTATAAAATGTTTTAAGCATATTTTGATTTTAAATTCCATGAAGTATTCTCTTAGAGTGATCTATGATTGTAGCACACCATTAAAATATTTTGAAAGACTTTTTCATTGATCTTCATGACTAATAATCTATTCTATTTTGTATTTTATATTTGGAACTTGCTTGGGGACAAGCAAGGGCTAAGTATGGGGTATTTTGATAGCATGAATTATTGTCTATATTTTGGGGCCTGTTTAGACGTTTTATCTTCAATAATCTGCATGTTTGGATGTATATTATTAGATTATATTGTTGTTTCATCTACCTTTGCGGGAATCGAGGTCTACACCAAGTTTCGTTGTAATTATAGGTAAAATGACACGTTTTGCATCAAAAAGGAGCAAAAGGAGCTAAGGAGTCATTGGAGCTACATTCAGGAGCTTAAGGAAGAATCCAGGAATCATGGAATTGGATTAGAGATTCACTTTGGACCAGATTTGAGAGATTTCACATTCAGTTGTGATTCACCTCGGTTGATTACAGAGTCATGTTACGCTCAGGATGTGTGCACAATAAGCTTTAAATTTATACTCGTTATATTTATCCTAACTCCTAGCGAAACCCGCAGTGTACGGGACGTTTGTAGTAGGGATAGTATTCCGAGGTCGAACACGAAGACTAAGGTAAGATTGATTCAAATTATGATTAAGTCTAGTGAAGATCTAGGTTAAGACAAGAGAAAGGAATAAAGAAATGAAAATCTCAATTGTTTTTGGTTGGTTTTTCGGTGATCAATCAAAGATAAAAAATCATGCGAAATGTAATAATCAACTAAGCTAACTAATCAATGTGAACAAACAAGCTAAAAACGAGATATAGATCAAAGATAGAAAAGCGGATTCTAGGGGTTGGAAGTTCCGGTTATGGCATAAGACTCAAGCTATCTATTCATTCCTTGGATTAACTATGATATGTTGGGATCAAGTGTTTCTAGATTGGGATCAATCACCGGGTAGGTCTCATGGTCCACTAAGCCATCCCTAAGTCTCATCACCGGGTAAGTCTCAAAGAACCTAAGGGACGGAATTCTACACAAACCGGATTGTTACCTAAAGATCTAACCTATCCTTACCGGGTAAGTCTCGGAAGGGTTAGTCCTAAACAACCATCCTGACACACTTAATCCAATGGCGGCTTATGAGGCTCACCACTACCTAGGGTTTGTCATCTTTGAGATCTAAGAGCAAGGATTACCGGGTAAGTCTCTCCCCTAACACTTAGTTGCTAACACTAGGTCACCCTAGGATAGATTTAACTCAACAAACACTTAGGATTTCAACATTCTAACAATCTAAGACTAGATCCATCGAACCAGGTAAGATCACGGTTTGTTCTACCTTTCCACGGCCGTGGTTTGGCAAGAACTGGCCTTGATTCCTAACAGAAGCTACGTTCATGCACACAAGTCATCCAAAGATAAATCTAAGTCCATCCTATCATAGCCCTAGCCATAACCATCCCTTCCTTACCCTAGAACCACATCTATTTAGCCTAAAACATTCATAATAGAAATCGAAACAATCAAACATAAAATCATGGCATTCATTTGCAAGATAATGAAGAGAAAGGGATGAACAAGTGAACTAAAACAAAACCAAGCTGAAAATAGAATTAGAATAACTCACAATCCTCCTTAAAGAAGGTTCAAATGGTTCATACAACTCTAGCAATTGAATCCGAAATTCTTCACTACAAAAGCTCTCTAGGTCTATCAATGGTGTGTCTTCTTCTTCTCCAACAAGGCTCTTCTCCAATGGTAGCTTCCTTCTACCTCCTTCTTCCAAAGAATCTTCTTCTTGAGAGAATATTTTGATTGGGTGATAGTGGATAATGGAGAGCTGCTCCAAGATGCCTTTCACAACCAATGCAGGACCACTTTTATACTACAACTTTGCAAGAGCTGGCCAAGAGATCGTGGCACAGCTGTCACGAAAACCTGGCAAAAACCACGGGCATTTCCACGGCCGTGGAGTGTCAGTGAACCGTGGTTTGCTCCAGAAACTTTCTTCTAGGCTCGTCAAGCCATGATTTGGTGTATGGCTTGTGTTGTCAAGGTTCCATGAGTCCTCTTTAGCCTTTAGCTTGCATCCTAATGAGTCCGAGGGTGTGTCATCTTGATGAACGATCCTCAAACGTATCGTTTTAGCTCCTAAATCTCCCAAAATACCTACAAAGCAATGCACAAGTCCGCGTAGACGTCTATCTCGAGAATATTCGTGAATTGAGTGCAAACGCCTTGAACTAGTGCTAAACCATGCATGAATGAGCGAGAAATCTATCTAAATGATTACCTAAATCTAAGTCATAAATCGTGTTATCAAAAATACCCCATACTTAAGGTTTGCTCGTCCCCGAGCAAATTCCCAACTATAGACTACGAGATGACATGATTTATGTATGCAGAAAAATGGCAAAATCTTTTGGGTTTGTGCTTCTACTATTGGATCACCTTCATAGTCATGTTTCATAGCAAAGGATAAGCAATCATGTATCAAACAAGCGAAAGCATGGAAAGACAATTGCACTTAACTCGAAAGTATGCATGAAATGTAAAGATGAAGAAGTCAAGAAGATCAAGAGTATATCCAATCTAAATCACCAAGTCTTACAAACATGCAAATAGGTCATAAGGTCTTGTGAAATAAAAGGCCAAGAAATGTAGTGACTAGGTGGGGATTTTCTAGGTTATGTGATGCTAATCCGGGAATGGAACTAACTCCACAATCTTGTCCTCGATCAACTTCCCTCAAGTGTATATTTTTCTCCATCTTTTCTTTCCTTTCTTTTTCTTATTTTTGAGACAATGGCATTGGTGTACAAAAGCCGAAACCTTGGTGATTAGCCATCCTCGGGCTTTTTCTATTTTTCGAGGTGCATCCACACCGGGCACACATACCAAAGCTCGTTAGGACTATCGGTTTGTTTGACTTTGGCAAGGCACCAACACCCGATTATGTGAAGTGTACCGAGTTACTTGTTATTTAAACCAACGTCCCCAAACCTATATTTTTGGCTACACTTTCACAACAAATTCAGCATTTTATTCATGACATTCTTTCATCAACATCTTCACCCCACACTTGCTTTTCACACACATCAACACACTAACATGCTCCTATTCCCAGATGGGTCAAAAGAGGTCAAATTTATCTCAATTGAGGTGCTCAAACAATCATGATCAAGATGAGAAGTAGAGAAAGATGAATTGCCTCATTCATTCCTAGATGGTATGCAAGAACTATCATGTAATGTCGATCTTCAATACTCAATCCATTCTAGGCAAACATCATGATCACAAATCATTCATAGAGTTCAAGAGAAGTACTTCAAGTCCACATATGCATTCATCAATTTAACACATAAGGCCATCCATAGCCAATCCACAAGACAAGATTCATCATTAGGGTCATATCCAAGCCTAGAAAGCACAAATTTTTTTTTTAATTTTCTGAATTTTTAGGGGATTTTCGAAATGAATATATACAATGCAAGACATGTGAAAATGTTAAACTACCCTAGATGCTCATCATGCAAAGGATCATGCAAACCCCACCCCATACTTAGAAACACATTGTCCCCAATGTGTAAATGAAGTAAAGAAGAGTGAAAGAAGGTTCTCACAATGTAAAAATGGATTGCTATGGTATTTGGGATTTTCAAGTGGAATTGATGTTGGATGATCCTATCAACCATGGTAGAGAGCTCTAAGTGTTCATCAAGGCGTCAGGACCCGCGCTAGGCACCGCTAGCCGTCCAAGTTCCGCGTCCGCTCCACCCATAATTTATGAGGGGTTCATCATCATCATTCCTACGTCATGCAAGGCTTCCAATGCCACTAATGTTCTAGCACACACACGAAACACACGAAACACACACAAAGATAGAAAAATCAAAAACAAATGCAAAACGAGAAAAGGGAAAATGTTACCAATGGGTTGCCTCCCACCAAGCGCTTCTTTAAGGTCATTAGCTTGACCAAACTCGGGGCGTCTACTCAAGGTAAAGTGGGGCAATCATATCCACCGGAGCTCCCGGGATATACCTCTTCAACCGGTGCCCATTCACCTTAAAGTTTCCACAATGCTCCCCTCCTATCTCAATAGCTCCATGGGGAAAGATCTTTTTCACAACATATGGCCCGGTCCATCTTGATTTGAGCTTCCCGGGGAAGAGCCGCAGCCTTGAGTTAAAGAGAAGGACAAGATCGCCTTCACTCAACCCACCCGGCAAGCGGCTACCGAGAAACCACCATACCGTGGCACCGTTGCTCCACCACAGACGCCTCCGGGCCGAACCCAACAAGGATCTCAAACGGTGGCCCGCCCAAGAGAACCCGTGTGTTTCAAATGTAGCGGGTTTGGTCATGTCCAACGTGATTGCCCGAATACCAAGCGGGTGATGTTTGTCAACCCATCATATGACGATGGCGAAGAGGAATATAATGTTTATATCCTCTTGGAAGATGATCAAGATGCCGATCCCTACTATGGCATGGAGCCATGCGACGACCAACTTGCTTGCGGTCCGGCACAACCAGGTAAGTTTGCTCTTGTCTCTCGTCGCATTCTTGCTATAAAAGAGCATCTCCCTATTGACCAACGCGAGAATCTCTTCCACTCTCGTTGCTTGGTCAATGACACTAGTCTCTCTCTTATCATCGATGGGGGTTCGTGTTGTAATATTATCAACGAAAAAGTGGTGAAACACTTTAAGTTGCCTACAACCCCCCACCCACAACCTTACGGACTCCAATGGATTTCCGATCAGGCAAGTGACATCGTCACACAACAAGCGTGGGTGACGTTTTCTATTGGCGCCTATGTTGATAAGGTCCTTTGTGATGTTATCAAAATGAACGCCACACATGTATTGTTGGGACGACCATGGCAATTTGACCGTAAAACTTTTCATGATGGTTATCTCAACCGGTACATGTTCCAATATAATGGAAAACGGATCACACTTTTGCCTATGACTCCACAGGAAATTTTAGTTGACTATGCAGAACGAAAGAGGCAATAAGTGATCGATGACACCACTAAACCGCCAGCCACATCGGACCCTCCTCGCCTCTCTCCCGATGTTGTGGATGCTCATACTTCCGGTCGAAATTCCGGCCCTAAGGTTAATGCTACCAAAGCAAGAGGTAGTAAGAGCATTGTCCCGACACATGCACCTCCCGCTTCTACCATTCAAGGGCGATGTGAGCCACGAATCCTTTTGGCCCGACGACATGACTTGACACCGGTCATGGAAGGTAAGTTTCCTTGTTTCTTACTTGTCCCTTTTTGTTTATCTATTTCCCATGACCCTAGTAATGTTCCACACGAGGTGTCCTTGTTGTTATCTGAATTTCAGGACATCTTAACCGACAAACTACCACCCGGCTTGCCACCAATCCGAGGAATTGAGCACCAAATCGATTTGGTGCCCGGCGCGTCTTTGCCCAACCGTGCCGCTTACCGTGCAAGTCCGGAGGAGACGAAGGAGCTACAACGCCAAGTCCAAGAGCTCCTAGACCGGGGCTATGTCCGTGAGTCCTTGTCTCCATGTGCCGTGCCGGTCATACTTGTGCCCAAGAAAGACGGATCTTGGCGGATGTGTGTAGATTGCCGAGCCATCAATCAAATCACCGTCAAGTATCGTCATCCGATCCCGCGCCTTGATGATATGTTGGACGAGCTCCATGGCGCCACTATCTTCTCAAAGATCGATCTCCGAAGCGGATACCATCAAATCCACATGGCCGAAGGTGATGAATGGAAGACGGCTTTCAAGACGAAGCATGGCCTCTACGAGTGGCTTGTCATGCCATTTGGCCTATCCAATGCACCATCTACCTTCATGAACCTCATGAATCACGTCTTGCACAAGTTTTTGGGTATTTTCGTTGTTGTCTATTTCGATGATATCTTAGTCTTTAGCAAGTCTTTGGATGCCCACATCGAGCACCTTCGCCAAGTGCTCGAGTGCCTTAGACAAGAGCAATTATATGTCAATTTGGAGAAATGTGTCTTTTGCTCGGACACCACAATTTTTCTTGGCTATGTCGTGTCTAAGGACGGACTACGAGTGGACGAATCAAAAGTTCGCGCCATTTGGGAGTGGCCTACTCCTACCACGGCCACCATGGTTCGAGCCTTTCTCGGCTTAGCGGGTTTCTATCGACGCTTTGTCAAGGACTTTAGCTCAATAGCGGCACCTCTACATGAGCTTACTAATAAAGGTGTCACGTTTGAGTGGCGTGACACCCATGCTCGAGCGTTTGAGTCGCTCAAAGACCGTCTTTGTAATGCGCCACTACTCCAACTTCCAAAATTTTCGAAAACCTTCGAGGTGGAGTGTGACGCATCTAATGTAGGCATTGGGGGGGTTCTCCTACAAGAGAATCGGCCCATTGCTTATTTTAGCGAAAAACTTTCCGGTCCCTCACTCAACTATCCAACTTATGACAAGGAACTATATGCGTTTGACTCATTGGGACAATGTGTCCCAAGTATGGGGTATTGATGTATTATTTGACTTATGTGTTTGACTTGAACGACTCTTGGATATTACTGTCTTATTCTGCTCTATGTGTTTATCTATCATTACATGCATACCTACAGGTTTCTATTTTAGAAAAACGTCAAAAACCAGTTTGAAATTTTTTTTTGGCTCAACCTAGACGTTCTTAACCAAACGAGGTCGTGAAAACCGAGGCACATCTCGGTTGAACACCTCGGATGACGTCGGAACATCTCGACCGAGATGGGTTTTTAATTGAAAGATTTTCGAAACGTTTTGTGCTTCTGTTCTGGATATGACCTCAATGAAGATATTTGTCTGTAGATTGGTTTTGAAATCTTTATATGTTCGAAAGGTTTTATGATATGTTTAAATTGCTAAATGCTTTATTTGAAATTCTAGCATGTTTAATACTTTGTTTTTATCAAAATTATGTTGGATTGGAAGGTTGACACCACATTATGAGTTCTCTTACATTCTTCTTGGGATGATTAAAGCACTTCATTCTCTTCTTCTTCTTCTTGACCATACTTTAGCCCTTCATATACATATTTTCCTCTCTTTACCTATCCGGGAATTTGGATGCAGTTGATGAAAAGCAAGTGAGGTGAAGTTGAGATCTTGGCTGAAAGTGTTAGAAAGAAACAAATTAGGTTTGGGGACGTTGATCTTGATGATGAGTAACTCGACACCATTCACATAGCCGGGTGTTTGTGTCTTGCCAAAGTCGGATTGATTCATAGTCCTAACGGGTCATGGTATGTGCATCAAGGGTTTGAGGCATCTCAAGAAATTGATGATTGCTGATCTCCTAGGCTTCGGTTATTGTGCACCTCTGTCCATGTTCTCAAAAAATAAAGTAAAGTGAAAAGAAGCACAGCTTATTGGTGGAGGATGCTG
This sequence comes from Fagopyrum esculentum, assembly GCA_033239045.1. Taxonomy (NCBI): domain Eukaryota; kingdom Viridiplantae; phylum Streptophyta; class Magnoliopsida; order Caryophyllales; family Polygonaceae; genus Fagopyrum; species Fagopyrum esculentum. The sequence goes on along the minus strand of BSUD01000001.1, from coordinate 49,318,942 downwards.
TGATTCAAAGAAAGTGAAGTAAGATCCTATTCCCAGATTCTAGCACCACATTACCCTATATACATCCCATCCTGACACGTTTCTTGACCTCTTTTGGAAGCCCTTGAGACCTTGAGTATGATGATTGACTTGGTGGTCTAAAATGGATTATACATGATTGATTTCGATAAATATGATTTTTTATGCATTGTATGATTTTATGCAAAGATGAACGGCTTTCTTATATTTATAAAATTTTTTGATCATGTCTTGATTTTATTTTCCATGAAGCATTCTCTTAGGGTGATCTATGAATGGAGCGAACGCCAAAAGGTTTTGAAATGTTTTTCATTGATCTTTTTGATGACTTATAATCCATTCTATCTTGTATCTAAGATTTAGATCTTGCTTGGGGAAAAGCAAGGGACAAGTATGGGGTATTTTAATAGCATGTATTATAGTCTATATTTTGGGAATGGTTTAGACATTTTATCTTCATAAATCTGCATGTATGGATGTATATTCTTTGATCATTATGTTGTTTTGTCCACCTTTGCAAGAATCAAGGTCTACGCCTAGTTTCATTGTAATTGTAGGGAAAATGGCGCGTTTTGGAACAAAATAGAGCTAAGGAAGTTAAGGAGTCATTGGAGCTACATTCTAGAGCATTGAGGAGCTATAAGAAAGGCTCAGGAACCATAGAAATGATATGAAAGATTGATTTTGGACCAGGTCAGAGAGATTGACGATTAATTGAGATTCACCTCGGTTGGCTACAGTGTCACCTCGATCGAGGTGATCTTCAAGACAGGCTGGACCAAGGTGATATTATGACGGCCACGAGATATTTATTTTTGGCTAAGATCTTCTATTTTTGGAAAGTGAATTTTCCATATTTTAGGATGATTTTCTGGAAGGAAGCATATCTTTTTGGCTGATTTATTTGGAAGATTGGAAGATATTTTAAGGATGGAAATCGCCTTTTATGGATATTTTATTTTAGGAAGGTGATTCTCCAATATAAGAAGATTGATTTTCTGAAATTAAAATTATCGCGGAATCAGGGAGATCTTGGAGCTGCAGTTCTCCAGAGTTGAAGGAAGTTTGGAAGGAAGTTTGGAAGGTTGAAGATCAAGGAAGGAAGGAAGCTAGTGTGAAGGAAGGTTGAAGGAAGTTGTAATATTTTCTTAGTTTGGTTTGGTTTTGTTGTCTTTTCTGATTTTAATTGAGGAACACAATTTGATTGTTTGTTTGATTGTTTGATTGAGTTATTGAGACCTTTGTCTTAAAGTTTTATTGTTTGAATATTGATTCCTTTCTTATATATTTGATTATTGCTATCATGATGATTGTTGGCTAAGTTCTTTATGCGATTCTAGGGCGATTGGCTGAAAGTTGTGGGAAAGATGATGAAAGAATGAGCCTTTATCCCAGTGGACCCAGAAAGCTCGAGCCTTTACTGATGCGCCCTTGACCCTTATGTCCCAAGACGAGGAAGACGAGGCACTTCGGGTTCGCTCCGATGGACCGCTCACCCGTTCCCGTGCTAAAGCAATTGCTCAAGCTACCGGCTCCATCATTAGCCGCACCGTTGCTTGTCACGGACCCATTGGATGCAAACCGTGTCTCTACGCCACAATGACTTGAAGCTTGTCAAGCCGGCACCGTTCCGGCGCATTTTCCGCATTTTCCGTAATTTAGCGTTTTGTAATAATAAGTCTTTTTATTTTCGGAATATTAATTTCCGGGACTTTATTTCCGGTATTAATTTTCCGAATTTAAGATTAGACATTTGGTTTCGGAATTTAATTCGGAAACTTAATTCCGAACTTAAATTCTCAGCCTTTCATATTTTTAGGTGTTTCATTCCGGAATTTAAATTCCGACTTTATTTCCGTCATTTAATTTCCGACTCTTTGTATAGCCTTCATCCACTATATAGGGGGATGCTTGGCTCATTTGTAAAGCATGTTCAATTTGATTAAGTAATGAGAAGTTTTTTCCTCCTACTTACTTGAGCATCAATCCCTCTTCCAATCCTCTCAAAGTTCTTCTTTTGGATCTTCGATCCAAACTCAACCATATTCGAGGGTTCTTCAAGAACCAACTCAACCGACCCACTTCAAGGTTTGATCGATCAATCTAGATCGACTCAATCATACAACTTCTGCCTCCATCTCTAAGCTTCTGTAACCCATCTTCAATTGCATTCGCACTTCAACTAAGGAGTAGTTGAGCTTCAGCTTGATCTAGATCCGGAATACTTCATTGGCGTGTCCAAGGACGCATCAAATTGGCATCAGAGCAAAGGGATCTAAGCTAAGTTATCTTTACTCTTGTTTTTGTGCGTTATTATATTCATCCTTTTTGCCTTTTGTTCATCACCATCTTCATCGAGTTCTTCGCATCTTCATCCACGTTCTTGAAAAAAAAAATTTCATCGATCCATTTTGCAAAGCAAATTTAGGAGATTTTTGGTTTGCCATCAAACCATTAATCAACAAAACAATTTTCCTTACCCAATCCGACATTTTTGTTAATCAATTTCACCATTTTCTTGGGATTTTTTGTTGACAAAATCGGATATCACGCCTTTTGATATTCCAAAAACCAAAAACAAAGAAAAAACTCTTCAAAAAAAAAAACGGATTTCTTTCAAAGAAAAGTGGATTCATCTCTTGCATTCCAAAGGTCGCATTCAAAAGTTTCAAAAAGAAACAATTCCACAAAAACAAAAGTAAAAGACGTCCGGCAAACCGGTCCATCCGAAAAATCGGATTTTTGAAAAGGTCAAAGACCAAAGCAAGTAAAACTTGCCGATAAACGATCCGTCCATTTCCTATCTCTCCATTTTCTTACAAGTTGCAAATTTTCTCTTGAATTTGTGTGCATTTTGGTTCAAATTTGTTGGATTTGCCTTCCTTGCCTCACCGCCAAACGGCTTTCCCAAAGGTAGAACCTTAACGCACTTGAACTTGGGTAACGTTGACTTATCTTGTCACCTTGCTCATTTGATTGCTTGCAATTTGTGTCCAATCTTGGAGTTATGACTAACGTCACAATGGAAAATTCTCAGAAATCTAGTGAAAGGCATGAGCTCACTACTTTGACCGAAGAAAATGCCTCACTTCGGCAAGAAATTGAAGCTTTGAAGGCCCAAATGCTGACCCTCACGACCGCCCCACCGAATCCAAATGGAACCATGGTCGATGCTTCCACATCCGATGGACGTCGCAAAGGCAAAGGTATATTGGGAGCCGAACCATCTAACGGTCGACGGCTTGCCTCCGTCATTTAAAAGCATGGGCCCTCCCAAAATGACGGTCATGAGTCCCACAATGAAGGTGACGAGAATCCTGACCCTTCTCCAAATGATTTGTTATATGTTGACACGGAGAATCGGCACAAATGCTATGAGCACAACCGACGTAAGTATGGCACTTCCCCTCCTCCATCTAGTGCCCAACGCACCAACCGTCCCTCCCGGATTGATGACCGGTACCATCATCAAACAAATGACCGCTCTCAACGTCCCAAGAATGATCGGTCCGGACAACGCCGCCAACGGCATAGCCGGCAACCGATGTATCATGATTATGAAGAATAGGATGAAAGAGATGATTTTGACGAGTTCTCCGATGATGAGTCGGACTTGGAACGGGTGGCACATGTCCGTCCATGGCACCCACCCATCCGAGAGCCTTTTGAGAACCAGGATGGAGGAGAAGAATGGTTGCCTCCTCCTAACCCACCAAGGCGTGCCCCACCTAATCATGGGCGCCAACAGTATAACGATGGCCACCGGCGAGCCCATCACGAAGAGGCATACATGGCACCGCCTCGACCGGACCCCTACCGAGCTCGTAGGGAAGGTAAGGTTAAATTTCCGATCTTTTATGGTGAATATGATCCTTGTGCGTTTCTTGATTGGGCACAGGATATGAAAAGAGCTCTAAAGCATTGCCATTATGAAGAGTATGAGAAAATCGAAGCGGCGACACTTTACTTTGAAGGTGATGCAAAATCTTGGTGGAACCGGTACGAGACCAACCGTGAGAACCGAGGATGGGCACCGGTTGCGACATTTGATCAATTGATCTATGTCATGACTAAGAAGTACGTGCCCGACGACTTCAAAAATGACATGCGGTTGCAAATTGCCGAATTCCAACAAGGAAGCCTTACTCCGGTGGCTTACTTAGCCAAGCTGGAGGACATGCATATGAAGGCCGGCATCTCGGCCTCCGCCTCCGCCCTTCGAACCAAATTCATGAGCGGCCTTAATCCGTCAATCCGGCGCCCCCTCGAGATTGTCCCATACAAGGACTTGGGAGCCTTATGTCATGCCGCCATGAAACTTCACAAGCAACAACTTGAAACGCCTCGATACTCAAGGTATAATTCTTCCACTAGTCAATACTCTTATACCACTAATTCTCGTTCTCGAGATGTTTCTAGTCCCCAAGATTCCGGAGCCGCTAAAGGATCACCACGGATGAGTCAACCCACCCGGCAAGCGGCTACCGAGAAACCACCATACCGTGGCACCGTTGCTCCACCACAGACGCCTCCGGGCCGAACCCAACAAGGATCTCAAACGGTGGCCCGCCCAAGAGAACCCGTGTGTTTCAAATGTAGCGGGTTTGGTCATGTCCAACGTGATTGCCCGAATACCAAGCGGGTGATGTTTGTCAACCCATCATATGACGATTGCGAAGAGGAATATAATGGTGATATCCTCTTGGAAGATGATCAATATGTCGATCCCTACTATGGCATGGAGCCATGCGACGACCAACTTGCTTGCGGTCCGGCACAACCAAGTAAGTTTGCTCTTGTCTCTCGTCGCATTCTTGCTATAAAAGAGCATCTCCCTATTGACCAAAGCGAGAATCTCTTCCACTCTCGTTGCTTGGTCAATGACACTAGTCTCTCTCTTATCATCGATGGGGGTTCGTGTTGTAATATTATCAACGAAAAAGTGGTGAAACACTTTAAGTTGCCTACAACCCCCCACCCACAACCTTACGGACTCCAATGGATTTCCGATCAGGCAAGTGACATCGTCACACAACAAGCGTGGGTGACGTTTTCTATTGCCGCCTATGTTGATAAGGTCCTTTGTGATGTTATCAAAATGAACTCCACACATGTATTGTTGGGACGACCATGGCAATTTGACCGTAAAACTTTTCATGATGGTTATCTCAACCGGTACATGTTCCAATATAATGGAAAACGGATCACACTTTTGCCTATGACTCCACAGGAAATTTTAGTTGACTATGCAGAACGAAAGAGGCAATAAGTGATCGATGACACCACTAAACCGCCAGCCACATCGGACCCTCCTCGCCTCTCTCCCGATGTTGTGGATGCTCATACTTCCGGTCGAAATTCCGGCCCTAAGGTTAATGCTACCAAAGCAAGAGGTAGTAAGAGCATTGTCCCGACACATGCACCTCCCGCTTCTACCATTCAAGGGCGATGTGAGCCACGAATCCTTTTGGCCCGACGACATGACTTGACACCGGTCATGGAAGGTAAGTTTCCTTGTTTCTTACTTGTCCCTTTTTGTTTATCTATTTCCCATGACCCTAGTAATGTGCCACACGAGGTGTCCTTGTTGTTATCTGAATTTCAGGACATCTTAACCGACAAACTACCACCCGGCTTGCCACCAATCCGAGGAATTGAGCACCAAATCGATTTGGTGCCCGGCGCGTCTTTGCCCAACCGTGTCGCTTACCGTGCAAGTCCGGAGGAGACGAAGGAGCTACAACGCCAAGTCCAAGAGCTCCTAGACCGGGGCTATGTCCGTGAGTCCTTGTCTCCATGTGCCGTGCCGGTCATACTTGTGCCCAAGAAAGACGGATCTTGGCGGATGTGTGTAGATTGCCGAGCCATCAATCAAATCACCGTCAAGTATCGTCATCCGATCCCGCGCCTTGATGATATGTTGGACGAGCTCCATGGCGCCACTATCTTCTCAAAGATCGATCTCCGAAGCGGATACCATCAAATCCACATGGCCGAAGGTGATGAATAGAAGACGGCTTTCAAGACGAAGCATGGCATCTACGAGTGGCTTGTCATGCCATTTGGCCTATCCAACGCACCATCCACCTTCATGCACCTCATGAATCACGTCTTGCACAAGTTTTTGGGTATTTTCGTTGTTGTCTATTTCGATGATATCTTAGTCTTTAGCAAGTCTTTGGATGCCCACATCGAGCACCTTCGCCAAGTGCTCGAGTGCCTTAGACAAGAGCAATTATATGTCAATTTGGAGAAATGTGTCTTTTGCTCGGACACCACAATTTTTCTTGGCTATGTCGTGTCTAAGGACGGACTACGAGTGGACGAATCAAAAGTTCGCGCCATTCGGGAGTGGCCTACTCCTACCACGGCCACCATGGTTCGAGCCTTTCTCGGCTTAGCGGGTTTCTATCGACGCTTTGTCAAGGACTTTAGCTCAATAGCGGCACCTCTACATGAGCTTACTAATAAAGGTGTCACGTTTGAGTGGCGTGACACCCATGCTCGAGCGTTTGAGTCGCTCAAAGACCGTCTTTGTAATGCGCCACTACTCCAACTCCCAAAATTTTCGAAAACCTTCGAGGTGGAGTGTGACGCATCTAATGTAGGCATTGGGGGGGTTCTCCTACAAGAGAATCGGCCCATTGCTTATTTTAGCGAAAAACTTTCCGGTCCCTCACTCAACTATCCAACTTATGACAAGGAACTATATGCTTTAGTTCGTTGTCTCAAAACATGGCAACACTACTTGTGGCCGAAGGAGTTCGTGATTCATTCGGATCATGCGGCTCTTTCGTATCTCAAGGGTCAAACTACTTTGAGTCGGCGCCATGCTAGTTGGGTAGAGTTTCTTGAGACCTTCCCTTATGTCATTCGACATAAGAAAGGTAAAGAGAATGTGGTAGCCGACGCCCTTTCTCGCCGATATATCCTTCTTGTGCATATGGACGCCAAGATCCATGGCTTTGCTCTTATCAAAGAGTTATATGCCACGGATCTTGACTTCAAGGATATATTTGCTCAATGCCTTGACCTCCGAGAGCATGAGTCTTTCTTTATTAACGATGGCTACTTATTCCGTGCGGGCAAACTTTGTATCCCGCGCTCGAGTATTCGTCATTTGTTGATAAAGGAGGCCCATGAGGGTCGTGGTCACTTCGGTGCTACCAAGACTCTCGCCGCTCTACAAGAGCACTTCTTTTGGCCCCGTATGCGCAAGCATGTGACACGGTTTTGTACAAGTTGCATCACATGTCACCATGCAAAATCGCGCCAAGGTCCGGATGGATTGTATTCTCCTTTGCCTATACCAATGGGACCTTGGGAGGATCTTTCTATGGACTTTGTGGTTGGCCTACCCATGTCAAAACGAGGCAAAGACTCCATTTTTGTGGTAGTCGATCGTTTCTCGAAAATGGCACATTTTATTGCATGTAAGAGCACACAAAATGCTAGTGAAGTAGCTACCCTTTTCTTTGACAATGTTGTGCGCTTACATGGAATACCGCGTTCCATCCTTAGTGATCGGGACGTTAAGTTTGTAAGCCATTTTTGGAGAACCTTATGGGGGAAACTTGGAACCAACTTGTTGTTTTCAAGTAGCTATCATCCCCAAACCGATGGTCAAACGGAGGTGACCAATCGGACTCTCGGCGCTCTACTTAGAGCGACCCTTAGGAACAACCCACGCAAGTGGGAGGACTTACTTTCTATTGTGGAGTTTTCTTACAACAGGTCTCGACACTCGGCAACAAAGCTTTCACCCTTTGAAGTTGTCTACGGCCTTAATCCACACACCCCGATGGACTTCACTCCGCGTCCACTCAAAGACGGAGAACACATCACCGGAGCAAGTCGTGCCGCTCACATCATTGAGCTTCATGAGCGGACTAGGACACAACTCCAACGGCGTGCCGATCAACTTGCCACACAACGCAACAAAGGGCGCCGTCCAATGTCATTCGAGCCCGGTGATCTAGTTTGGCTCCACTTAAGGAAGGAGCGTTTTCAATCCCGCCGCAAAGGCAAGCTCTCGGACCGCGGTGATGGACCATTCCGCATCTTATCCCGCCATGGCCCGAATGCTTACAAGTTGGAGCTTCCGGACGACTATGGCGTGCACCCGACGTTCAATGTCAAGGACCTTGCACCATACATTGAGCCCCTATTTGACGAAGGTGAAACGGGGACGTTTCACATCCAAGATGGGGGGACTGATGCGCCCTTGACCCCTATGTCCCAACATGAGGAAGACGAGGCACTCCGGGTTCGCTCCGATGGACCGCTCACCCGTTCACGTGCTAAGGCAATCGCCCAAGCTACCGGCTCCATCATTAGCCGCACCATTGCTTGTCACGGACCCATTGGATGCAAACCGTGTCTCTACGCCACAATGACTTGAAGCTTGTCAAGCCGGCACCATTCCGGCGCATTTTCCGCATCTTCCGTAATTTAGCGTTTTGTAATAATAAGTCATTTTATTTTCGGAATATTAATTTCCGGGACTTTATTTCCGGGTATTAATTTTCCGAATTTAAGATTAGACTTTTGGTTTCGGAATTTAATTCGGAAACTTAATTCCGAACTTAAATTCTCAACCTTTCATTTTTAGGTGTTTCATTCCGGAACTTAAATTCCGACTTTATTTCCGTCATTTAATTTCCGACTCTTTGTATAGCCTTCATCCACTATATAAGGTGATGCTTGGCTCATTTGTAAAGCATGTTCAATTTGATTAAGTAAAGAGAAGTATTTTCCTCCAACTTACTTGAGCATCAATCCCTCTTCCAATCCTCTCAAAGTTCTTCTTTTGGATCTTCGATCCAAACTCAACCACCTTCGAGGGTTCTTCAAGAACCAACTCAACCGACCCACTTCAAGGTTTGATCGATCAATCTATATCGACTCAATCATACAACTTCCACCTCCATCTCTAAGCTTCCGCAACCCATCTTCAATTGCATTCGCACTTCAACTAAGGAGTAGTTGAGCTTCAGCTTGATCTAGATCCGGAATACTTCATTGACGTGTCCAAGGACGCATCAAATTGGCATCAGAGCAAAGGGATCTAAGCTAAGTTATCTTTACTCTTGTTTTTGTGCGTTATTATATTCATCCTTTTGCCTTTTGTTCATCACCATCTTCATCTTGTTCTTCGCATCTTCATCCACGTTCTTGAAAATTTTTTTTTCTCAATCCATTTTGCAAAGCAAATTTAGGAGATTTTTGGTTTGCCATCAAACCATTAATCAACAAAACATTTTTCCTTACCCAATCCGACATTTTTGTTAATCAATTTCACCATTTTCTTGGGATTTTTTTTGTTGACAAAATCGGATATCACGCCTTTTGATATTCCAAAAACCAAAAACAAAGCAAAAACTCTTCAAAAAAACGGATTTGTTTCAAAGAAAAGTGGATTCATCTCTTGCATTCCAAAGGTCGCATTCAAAAGTTTCAAAAAGAAACAATTCCACAAAAACAAAAGTAAAAGACGTCCGGCAAACCGGTCCATCCGAAAAATCGGATTTTTGAAAAGGTCAAAGACCAAAGCAAGTAAAACTTGCCGATAAACGATCCGTCCATTTCCTATCTCTCCATTTTCTTACAAGTTGCAAATTTTCTCTTGAATTTGTGTGCATTTTGGTTCAAATTTGTTGGATTTGCCTTCCTTGCCTCACCGCCAAACGGCTTTCCCAAAGGTAGAACCTTAACGCACTTGAACTTGGGTAACGTTGACTTATCTTGTCACCTTGCTCATTTGATTGCTTGCAATTTGTGTCCAATCTTGGAGTTATGACTAACGTCACAATGGAAAATTCTCAGAAATCTAGTGAAAGGCATGAGCTCACTACTTTGACCGAAGAAAATGCCTCACTTCGGCAAGAAATTGAAGCTTTGAAGGCCCAAATGCTGACCCTCACGACCGCCCCACCGAATCCAAATGGAACCATGGTCGATGCTTCCACATCCGATGGACGTCGCAAAGGCAAAGGTATATTGGGAGCCGAACCATCTAACGGTCGACGGCTTGCCTCCGTCATTTAAAAGCACGGGCCCTCCCAAAATGACGGTCATGAGTCCCACAATGAAGGTGACGAGAATCCTGACCCTTCTCCAAATGATTTGTTATATGTTGACATGGAGAATCGGCACAAACGCTATGAGCACAACCGACGTAAGTATGGCACTTCCCCTCCTCCATCTAGTGCCCAACGCACCAACCGTCCCTCCCGGATTGATGACCGGTACCATCATCAAACAAATGACCGCTCTCAACGTCCCGAGAATGATCGGTCCGGACAACGCCGCCAACGGCATAGCCGGCAACCGATGTATCATGATTATGAAGAATAGGATGAAAGAGATGATTTTGACGAGTTCTCCGATGATGAGTCGGACTTGGAACGGGTGGCACATGTCCGTCCATGGCACCCACCCATCCGAGAGCCTTTTGAGAACCAGGATCGAGGAGAAGAATGGTTGCCTCCTCCTAACCCACAAAGGCGTGCACCACATAATCATGGGCGCCAAAGGCATAACGATGGCCACCGGCGAGCCCATCACGAAGACGCCTATATAGCACCACCCCGACCGGACCCCTACCGAGCTCGTAGGGAAGGTAAGGTTAAATTTCCGATCTTTTATGGTGAATATGATCCTTGTGCGTTTCTTGATTGGGCACAGGATATGAAAAGAGCTCTAAAGCATTGCCATTATGAAGAGTATGAGAAAATCGAAGCGGCGACACTTTACTTTGAAGGTGATGCAAAATCTTGGTGGAACCGGTACGAGACCAACCGTGAGAACCGAGGATGGGCACCGGTTGCGACATTTGATCAATTGATCTATGTCATGACTAAGAAGTACGTGCCCGACGACTTCAAAAACGACATGCGGTTGCAAATTGCCGAATTCCAACAAGGAAGCCTTACTCCGGTGGCTTACCTAGCCAAACTGGAGGACATGCATATGAAGGCCGGCATCTCGGCCTCCGCCTCCGCCCTTCGAACCAAATTCATGAGCGGCCTTAATCCGTCAATCCGGCGCCCCCTCGAGATTGTCCCATACAAGGACTTGGGAGCCTTATGTCATGCCGCCATGAAACTTCACAAGCAACAACTTGAAACGCCTCGATACTCAAGGTATAACTCTTCCACTAGTCAATACTCTTATACCACTAATTCTCGTTCTCGAGATGTTGCTAGTCCCCAAGATTCCGGAGCCGCTAAAGGATCACCACGGATGAGTCAACCCACCCGGCAAGCGGCTACCGAGAAACCACCATACCGTGGCACCGTTGCTCCACCACAGACGCCTCCGGGCCGAACCCAACAAGGATCTCAAACGGTGGCCCGCCCAAGAGAACCCGTGTGTTTCAAATGTAGCGGGTTTGGTCATGTCCAACGTGATTGCCCGAACACCAAGCGGGTGATGTTTGTCAACCCATCATATGACGATGGCGAAGAGGAATATAATGGTGATATCCTCTTGGAAGATGACCAAGATGCCGACCCATACTATGGCATGGAGCCATGCAACGACCAACTTGCTTGCGGTCCGGCACAACCAAGTAAGTTTGCTCTAGTCTCTCGTCGTATTTTGGCTATCAAAGAGCATCTCCCTATTGACCAACGCGAGAATCTCTTCCACTCTCGTTGCTTGGTCAATGACACTAGTCTCTCTCTAATCATCGATGGTGGTTTGTGTTGTAATATTGTCAACGAAAAAGTGGTGAAACACTTTAAGTTGCCTACAACCCCCCACCCACAACCTTACGGACTCTAATGGATTTTCGATAAGGCAAGTGACACCGTCACACAACAAGCGTGGGTGACGTTTTCTATTGGCGCCTATGTTGATAAGGTCCTTTGTGATGTTATCAAAATGAACGCCACACATGTATTGTTGGGACGACCATGGCAATTTGACCGTAAAACTTTTCATGATGGTTATCTCAACCGGTACATGTTCCAATATAATGGAAAACGGATCACACTTTTGCCTATGACTCCACAGGAAATTTTAGTTGACTATGCAGAACGAAAGAGGCAACAAGTGATCGATGACACCACTAAACCGCCGGCCACATCGGACCCTCCTCGCCTCTCTCCCGATGTTGTGGATGCTCATACTTCTGGTCGAAATTCCGGCCCTAAGGTGAATGCTACCGAAGCAAGAGGTAGTAAGAGCATTGTCCCGACACATGCACCTCCCGCTTCTACCATTCAAGGGCGATGTGAGCCACGAATCCTTTTGGTCCGATGACATGACTTGACACCGGTCATGGAAGGTAAGTTTCCTTGTTTCTTACTTGTCCCTTTTTGTTTATCTATTTCCCATGACCCTAGTAATGTGCCACACGAGGTGTCCTTGTTGTTATCTGAATTTTAGGACATCTTAACCGACAAACTACCACCCGGCTTGCCACCAATCCGAGGAATTGAGCACCAAATCGATTTGGTGCCCGGCGCGTCTTTGCCCAACCGTGCCGCTTACCGTGCAAGTCCGGAGGAGACGAAGGAGCTACAACGCCAAGTCCAAGAGCTCCTAGACCGGGGCTATGTCCGTGAGTCCTTGTCTCCATGTGCCGTGCCGGTCATACTTGTGCCCAAGAAAGACGGATCTTGGCGGATGTGTGTAGATTGCCGAGCCATCAATCAAATCACCGTCAAGTATCGTCATCCGATCCCGCGCCTTGATGATATGTTGGACGAGCTCCATGGCGCCACTATCTTCTCAAAGATCGATCTCCGAAGCGGATACCATCAAATCCACATGGCCGAAGGTGATGAATAGAAGACGGCTTTCAAGACGAAGCATGGCCTCTACGAGTGGCTTGTCATGCCATTTGGCCTATCCAATGCACCATCTACCTTCATGAACCTCATGAATCACGTCTTGCACAAGTTTTTGGGTATTTTCGTTGTTGTCTATTTCGATGATATCTTAGTCTTTAGCAAGTCTTTGGATGCCCACATCGAGCACCTTCGCCAAGTGCTCGAGTGCCTTAGACAAGAGCAATTATATGTCAATTTGGAGAAATGTGTCTTTTGCTCGGACACCACAATTTTTCTTGGCTATGTCGTGTCTAAGGACGGACTACGAGTGGACGAATCAAAAGTTCGCGCCATTCGGGAGTGGCCTACTCCTACCACGGCCACCATGGTTCGAGCCTTTCTCGGCTTAGCGGGTTTCTATCGACGCTTTGTCAAGGACTTTAGCTCAATAGCGGCACCTCTACATGAGCTTACTAATAAAGGTGTCACGTTTGAGTGGCGTGACACCCATGCTCGAGCGTTTGAGTCGCTCAAAGACCGTCTTTGTAATGCGCCACTACTCCAACTTCCAAAATTTTCGAAAACCTTCGAGGTGGAGTGTGACGCATCTAATGTAGGCATTGGGGGGGTTCTCCTACAAGAGAATCGGCCCATTGCTTATTTTAGCGAAAAACTTTCCGGTCCCTCACTCAACTATCCAACTTATGACAAGGAACTATATGCGTTTGACTCATTGGGACAATGTGTCCCAAGTATGGGGTATTGATGTATTATTTGACTTATGTGTTTGACTTGAACGACTCTTGGATATTACTGTCTTATTCTGCTCTATGTGTTTATCTATCATTACATGCATACCTACAGGTTTCTATTTTAGAAAAACATCAAAAACCAGTTTGAAATTTTTTTTTGGCTCAACCTAGACGTTCTTAACCAAACGAGGTCGTGAAAACCGAGGCACATCTCGGTTGAACACCTCGGATGACGTCGGAACATCTCGACCGAGATGGGTTTTTAATTGAAAGATTTTCGAAACGTTTTGTGCTTCTGTTCTGGATATGACCTCAATGAAGATATTTGTCTGTAGATTGGTTTTGAAATCTTTATATGTTCGAAAGGTTTTATGATATGTTTAAATTGCTAAATGCTTTATTTGAAATTCTAGCATGTTTAATACTTTGTTTTTATCAAAATTATGTTGGATTGGAAGGTTGACACCACATTATGAGTTCTCTCACATTCTTCTTGGGATGATTAAAGCACTTCATTCTCTTCTTCTTCTTCTTGACCATACTTTAGCCCTTCATATACATATTTTCCTCTCTTTACCTATCCGGGAATTTGGATGCAGTTGATGAAAAGCAAGTGAGGTGAAGTTGAGATCTTGGCTGAAAGTGTTAGAAAGAAACAAATTAGGTTTGGGGACGTTGATCTTGATGATGAGTAAGTCGACACCATTCACATAGCCGGGTGTTTGTGTCTTGCCAAAGTCGGATTGATTCATAGTCCTAACGGGTCATGGTATGTGCATCAAGGGTTTGAGGCATCTCAAGAAATTGATGATTGCTGATCTCCTAGGCTTCGGTTATTGTGCACCTCTGTCCATGTTCTCAAAAAATAAAGTAAAGTGAAAAGAAGCACAGCTTATTGGTGGAGGATGCTATGATTCAAAGAAAGTGAAGTAAGATCCTATTCCCAGATTCTAGCACCACATTACCCTATATACATCCCATCCTGACACGTTTCTTGACCTCTTTTGGAAGCCCTTGAGACCTTGAGTATGATGATTGACTTGGTGGTCTAAAATGGATTATACATGATTGATTTCGATAAATATGATTTTTTATGCATTGTATGATTTTATGCAAAGATGAACGGCTTTCTTATATTTATAAAATTTTTTGATCATGTCTTGATTTTATTTTCCATGAAGCATTCTCTTAGGGTGATCTATGAATGGAGCGAACGCCAAAAGGTTTTGAAATGTTTTTCATTGATCTTTTTGATGACTTATAATCCATTCTATCTTGTATCTAAGATTTAGATCTTGCTTGGGGAAAAGCAAGGGACAAGTATGGGGTATTTTAATAGCATGTATTATAGTCTATATTTTGGGAATGGTTTAGACATTTTATCTTCATAAATCTGCATGTATGGATGTATATTCTATGATCATTATGTTGTTTTGTCCACCTTTGCGAGAATCAAGGTCTACGCCTAGTTTCATTGTAATTGTAGGGAAAATGGCGCGTTTTGGAACAAAATAGAGCTAAGGAAGTTAAGGAGTCATTGGAGCTACATTCTAGAGCATTGAGGAGCTATAAGAAAGGCTCAGGAACCATAGAAATGATATGAAAGATTGATTTTGGACCAGGTCAGAGAGATTGACGATTAATTGAGATTCACCTCGGTTGGCTACAGTGTCACCTCGATCGAGGTGATCTTCAAGACAGGCTGGACCAAGGTGATATTATGACGGCCACGAGATATTTATTTTTGGCTAAGATCTTCTATTTTTGGAAAGTGAATTTTCCATATTTTAGGATGATTTTCTGGAAGGAAGCATATCTTTTTGGCTGATTTATTTGGAAGATTGGAAGATATTTTAAGGATGGAAATCGCCTTTTAAGGATATTTTATTTTAGGAAGGTGATTCTCCAATATAAGAAGATTGATTTTCTGAAATTAAAATTATCGCGGAATCAGGGAGATCTTGGAGCTGCAGTTCTCCAGAGTTGAAGGAAGTTTGGAAGGAAGTTTGGAAGGTTGAAGATCAAGGAAGGAAGGAAGCTAGTGTGAAGGAAGGTTGAAGGAAATTGTAATATTTTCTTAGTTTGGTTTGGTTTTGTTGTCTTTTCTGATTTTGATTGAGGAACACAATTTGATTGTTTGTTTGATTGTTTGATTGAGTTATTGAGACCTTTGTCTTAAAGTTTTATTGTTTGAATATTGATTCCTTTCTTATATATTTGATTATTGCTATCATGATGATTGTTGGCTAAGTTCTTTATGCGATTCTAGGGCGATTGGCTGAAAGTTGTGGGAAAGATGATGAAAGAATGAGCCTTTATCCCAGTGGACCCAGAAAGCTCGAGCCTTTACTGATGCGCCCTTGACCCTTATGTCCCAAGACGAGGAAGACGAGGCACTTCGGGTTCGCTCCGATGGACCACTCACCCGTTCCCGTGCTAAAGCAATTGCTCAAGCTACCGGCTCCATCATTAGCCGCACCGTTGCTTGTCACGGACCCATTGGATGCAAACCGTGTCTCTACGCCACAATGACTTGAAGCTTGTCAAGCCGGCACCGTTCCGGCGCATTTTCCGCATTTTCCGTAATTTAGCGTTTTGTAATAATAAGTCTTTTTATTTTCGGAATATTAATTTCCGGGACTTTATTTCCGGTATTAATTTTCCGAATTTAAGATTAGACATTTGGTTTCGGAATTTAATTCGGAAACTTAATTCCGAACTTAAATTCTCAACCTTTCATATTTTTAGGTGTTTCATTCCGGAATTTAAATTCCGACTTTATTTCCGTCATTTAATTTCCGACTCTTTGTATAGCCTTCATCCACTATATAGGGGGATGCTTGGCTCATTTGTAAAGCATGTTCAATTTGATTAAGTAATGAGAAGTTTTTTCCTCCTACTTACTTGAGCATCAATCCCTCTTCCAATCCTCTCAAAGTTCTTCTTTTGGATCTTCGATCCAAACTCAACCATATTCGAGGGTTCTTCAAGAACCAACTCAACCGACCCACTTCAAGGTTTGATCGATCAATCTAGATCGACTCAATCATACAACTTCTGCCTCCATCTCTAAGCTTCTGTAACCCATCTTCAATTGCATTCGCACTTCAACTAAGGAGTAGTTGAGCTTCAGCTTGATCTAGATCCGGAATACTTCATTGGCGTGTCCAAGGACGCATCAAATTGGCATCAGAGCAAAGGGATCTAAGCTAAGTTATCTTTACTCTTGTTTTTGTGCGTTATTATATTCATCCTTTTTGCCTTTTGTTCATCACCATCTTCATCGAGTTCTTCGCATCTTCATCCACGTTCTTGAAAAAAAAAATTCATCGATCCATTTTGCAAAGCAAATTTAGGAGATTTTTGGTTTGCCATCAAACCATTAATCAACAAAACAATTTTCCTTACCCAATCCGACATTTTTGTTAATCAATTTCACCATTTTCTTGGGATTTTTTGTTGACAAAATCGGATATCACGCCTTTTGATATTCCAAAAACCAAAAACAAAGCAAAAACTCTTCAAAAAAAAAAAACGGATTTCTTTCAAAGAAAAGTGGATTCATCTCTTGCATTCCAAAGGTCGCATTCAAAAGTTTCAAAAAGAAACAATTTCACAAAAACAAAAGTAAAAGACGTCCGGCAAACCGGTCCATCCGAAAAATCGGATTTTTGAAAAGGTCAAAGACCAAAGCAAGTAAAACTTGCCGATAAACGATCCGTCCATTTCCTATCTCTCCATTTTCTTACAAGTTGCAAATTTTCTCTTGAATTTGTGTGCATTTTGGTTCAAATTTGTTGGATTTGCCTTCCTTGCCTCACCGCCAAACGGCTTTCCCAAAGGTAGAACCTTAACGCACTTGAACTTGGGTAACGTTGACTTATCTTGTCACCTTGCTCATTTGATTGCTTGCAATTTGTGTCCAATCTTGGAGTTATGACTAACGTCACAATGGAAAATTCTCAGAAATCTAGTGAAAGGCATGAGCTCACTACTTTGACCGAAGAAAATGCCTCACTTCGGAAAGAAATTGAAGCTTTGAAGGCCCAAATGCTGACCCTCACGACCGCCCCACCGAATCCAAATGGAACCTTGGTCGATGCTTCCACATCCGATGGACGTCGCAAAGGCAAAGGTATATTGGGAGCCGAACCATCTAACGGTCGACGGCTTGCCTCCGTCATTGAAAACCACGGGCCCTCCCAAAATGACGGTCATGAGTCCCACAATGAAGGTGACGAGAATCCTGACCCTTCTCCAAATGATTTGTTATATGTTGACACGGAGAATCGGCACAAACGCTATGAGCACAACCGACGTAAGTATGGCACTTCCCCTCCTCCATCTAGTGCCCAACGCACCAACCGTCCCTCCCGGATTGATGACCGGTACCATCATCAAACAAATGACCGCTCTCAACGTCCCGAGAATGATCGGTCCGGACAACGCCGCCAACGGCATAGCCGGCAACCGATGTATCATGATTATGAAGAATAGGATGAAAGAGATGATTTTGACGAGTTCTCCGATGATGAGTCGGACTTGGAACGGGTGGCACATGTCCGTCCATGACACCCACCCATCCGAGAGCCTTTTGAGAACCAGGATCGAGGAGAAGAATGGTTGCCTCCTCCTAACCCACCAAGGCGTGCCCCACCTAATCATGGGCGCCAACAGTATAACGATGGCCACCGGCGAGCCCATCACGAAGAGGCATACATGGCACCGCCTCGACCGGACCCCTACCGAGCTCGTAGGGAAGGTAAGGTTAAATTTCCGATCTTTTATGGTGAATATGATCCTTGTGCGTTTCTTGATTGGGCACAGGATATGAAAAGAACTCTAAAGCATTGCCATTATGAAGAGTATGAGAAAATCGAAGCGGCGACACTTTACTTTGAAGGTGATGCAAAATCTTGGTTGAACCGGTACGAGACCAACCGTGAGAACCGAGGATGGGCACCGGTTGCGACATTTGATCAATTGATCTATGTCATGACTAAGAAGTACGTGCCCGACGACTTCAAAAATGACATGCGGTTGCAAATTGCCGAATTCCAACAAGGAAGCCTTACTCCGGTGGCTTACTTAGCCAAGCTGGAGGACATGCATATGAAGGCCGGCATCTCGGCCTCCGCCTCCGCCCTTCGAACCAAATTCATGAGCGGCCTTAATCCGTCAATCCGGCGCCCCCTCGAGATTTTCCCATACAAGGACTTGGGAGCCTTATGTCATGCCGCCATGAAACTTCACAAGCAACAACTTGAAACGCCTCGATACTCAAGGTATAATTCTTCCACTAGTCAATACTCTTATACCACTAATTCTCGTTCTCGAGATGTTGCTAGTCCCCAAGATTCCGGAGCCGCTAAAGGATCACCACGGATGAGTCAACCCACCCGGCAAGCGGCTACCGAGAAACCACCATACCGTGGCACCGTTGCTCCACCACAGACGCCTCCGGGCCGAACCCAACAAGGATCTCAAACGGTGGCCCGCCCAAGAGAACCCGTGTGTTTCAAATGTAGCGGGTTTGGTCATGTCCAACGTGATTGCCCGAATACCAAGCGGGTGATGTTTGTCAACCCATCATATGACGATGGCGAAGAGGAATATAATGGTGATATCCTCTTGGAAGATGATCAAGATGCCGATCCCTACTATGGCATGGAGCCATGCGACGACCAACTTGCTTGCGGTCTGGCACAACCAGGTAAGTTTGCTCTTGTCTCTCGTCGCATTCTTGCTATAAAAGAGCATCTCCCTATTGACCAACGCGAGAATCTCTTCCACTCTCGTTGCTTGGTCAATGACACTAGTCTCTCTCTTATCATCGATGGGGGTTCGTGTTGTAATATTATCAACGAAAAAGTGGTGAAACACTTTAAGTTGCCTACAACCCCCCACCCACAACCTTACGGACTCCAATGGATTTCCGATCAGGCAAGTGACATCGTCACACAACAAGCGTGGGTGACGTTTTCTATTGGCGCCTATGTTGATAAGGTCCTTTGTGATATTATCAAAATGAACTCCACACATGTATTGTTGGGACGACCATGGCAATTTGACCGTAAAACTTTTCATGATGGTTATCTCAACCGGTACATGTTCCAATATAATGGAAAACGGATCACACTTTTGCCTATGACTCCACAGGAAATTTTAGTTGACTATGCAGAACGAAAGAGGCAATAAGTGATCGATGACACCACTAAACCGCCAGCCACATCGGACCCTCCTCGCCTCTCTCCCGATGTTGTGGATGCTCATACTTCCGGTCGAAATTCCGGCCCTAAGGTTAATGCTACCAAAGCAAGAGGTAGTAAGAGCATTGTCCCGACACATGCACCTCCCGCTTCTACCATTCAAGGGCGATGTGAGCCACGAATCCTTTTGGCCCGACGACATGACTTGACACCGGTCATGGAAGGTAAGTTTCCTTGTTTCTTACTTGTCCCTTTTTGTTTATCTATTTCCCATGACCCTAGTAATGTGCCACACGAGGTGTCCTTGTTGTT
>BSUD01000001.1:49279319-49298465 GCA_033239045.1 Fagopyrum esculentum | reverse complement strand
CCACACGAGGTGTCCTTGTTGTTATCTGAATTTCAGGACATCTTAACCGACAAACTACCACCCGGCTTGCCACCAATCCGAGGAATTGAGCACCAAATCGATTTGGTGCCCGGCGCGTCTTTGCCCAACCGTGTCGCTTACCGTGCAAGTCCGGAGGAGACGAAGGAGCTACAACGCCAAGTCCAAGAGCTCCTAGACCGGGGCTATGTCCGTGAGTCCTTGTCTCCATGTGCCGTGCCGGTCATACTTGTGCCCAAGAAAGACGGATCTTGGCGGATGTGTGTAGATTGCCGAGCCATCAATCAAATCACCGTCAAGTATCGTCATCCGATCCCGCGCCTTGATGATATGTTGGACGAGCTCCATGGCGCCACTATCTTCTCAAAGATCGATCTCCGAAGCGGATACCATCAAATCCACATGGCCGAAGGTGATGAATAGAAGACGGCTTTCAAGACGAAGCATGGCCTCTACGAGTGGCTTGTCATGCCATTTGGCCTATCCAACGCACCATCCACCTTCATGCACCTCATGAATCACGTCTTGCACAAGTTTTTGGGTATTTTCGTTGTTGTCTATTTCGATGATATCTTAGTCTTTACCAAGTCTTTGGATGCCCACATCGAGCACCTTCGCCAAGTGCTCGAGTGCCTTAGACAAGAGCAATTATATGTCAATTTGGAGAAATGTGTCTTTTGCTCGGACACCACAATATTTCTTGGCTATTTCGTGTCTAAGGACGGACTACGAGTGGACGAATCAAAAGTTCGCGCCATTCGGGAGTGGCCTACTCCTACCACGGCCACCATGGTTCGAGGCTTTCTCGGCTTAGCGGGTTTCTATCGACGCTTTGTCAAGGACTTTAGCTCAATAGCGGCACCTCTACATGAGCTTACTAATAAAGGTGTCACGTTTGAGTGGCGTGACACCCATGCTCGAGCGTTTGAGTCGCTCAAAGACCATCTTTGTAATGCGCCACTACTCCAACTTCCAAACTTTTCGAAAACCTTCGAGGTGGAGTGTGACGCATCTAATGTAGGCATTGGGGGGTTCTCCTACAAGAGAATCGGCCCATTGCTTATTTTAGCGAAAAACTTTCCGGTCCCTCACTCAACTATCCAACTTATGACAAGGAACTATATGCGTTTGACTCATTGGGACAATGTGTCCCAAGTATGGGGTATTGATGTATTATTTGACTTATGTGTTTGACTTGAACGACTCTTGGATATTACTGTCTTATTCTGCTCTATGTGTTTATCTATCATTACATGCATACCTACAGGTTTCTATTTTAGAAAAACGTCAAAAACCAGTTTGAAATTTTTTTTTTGGCTCAACCTAGACGTTCTTAACCAAACGAGGTCGTGAAAACCGAGGCACATCTCGGTTGAACACCTCGGATGACGTCGGAACATCTCGACCGAGATGGGTTTTTAATTGAAAGATTTTCGAAACGTTTTGTGCTTCTGTTCTGGATATGACCTCAATGAAGATATTTGTCTGTAGATTGGTTTTGAAATCTTTATATGTTCGAAAGATTTTATGATATGTTAAATTGCTAAATGCTTTATTTGAAATTCTAGCATGTTTAATACTTTGTTTTTATCAAAATTATGTTGGATTGGAAGGTTGACACCACATTATGAGTTCTCTTACATTCTTCTTGGGATGATTAAAGCACTTCATTCTCTTCTTCTTCTTCTTGACCATACTTTAGCCCTTCATATACATATTTTCCTCTCTTTACCTATCCGGGAATTTGGATGCAGTTGATGAAAAGCAAGTGAGGTGAAGTTGAGATCTTGGCTGAAAGTGTTAGAAAGAAACAAATTAGGTTTGGGGACGTTGATCTTGATGATGAGTAAGTCGACACCATTCACATAGCCGGGTGTTTGTGTCTTGCCAAAGTCGGATTGATTCATAGTCCTAACGGGTCATGGTATGTGCATCAAGGGTTTGAGGCATCTCAAGAAATTGATGATTGCTGATCTCCTAGGCTTCGGTTATTGTGCACCTCTGTCCATGTTCTCAAAAAATAAAGTAAAGTGAAAAGAAGCACAGCTTATTGGTGGAGGATGCTGTGATTCAAAGAAAGTGAAGTAAGATCCTATTCCCAGATTCTAGCACCACATTACCCTATATACATCCCATCCTGACACGTTTCTTGACCTCTTTTGGAAGCCCTTGAGACCTTGAGTATGATGATTGACTTGGTGGTCTAAAATGGATTATACATGATTGATTTCGATAAATATGATTTTTTATGCATTGTATGATTTTATGCAAAGATGAACGGCTTTCTTATATTTATAAAATTTTTTGATCATGTCTTGATTTTATTTTCCATGAAGCATTCTCTT
Organism: Fagopyrum esculentum; assembly: GCA_033239045.1. Classification (NCBI taxonomy): domain Eukaryota; kingdom Viridiplantae; phylum Streptophyta; class Magnoliopsida; order Caryophyllales; family Polygonaceae; genus Fagopyrum; species Fagopyrum esculentum. The sequence continues at coordinate 49,296,102 of BSUD01000001.1, read as the reverse complement.
AGGGTGATCTATGAATGGAGCGAACGCCAAAAGGTTTTGAAATGTTTTTCATTGATCTTTTTGATGACTTATAATCCATTCTATCTTGTATCTAAGATTTAGATCTTGCTTGGGGAAAAGCAAGGGACAAGTATGGGGTATTTTAATAGCATGTATTATAGTCTATATTTTGGGAATGGTTTAGACATTTTATCTTCATAAATCTGCATGTATGGATGTATATTCTATGATCATTATGTTGTTTTGTCCACCTTTGCGAGAATCAAGGTCTACGCCTAGTTTCATTGTAATTGTAGGGAAAATGGCGCGTTTTGGAACAAAATAGAGCTAAGGAAGTTAAGGAGTCATTGGAGCTACATTCTAGAGCATTGAGGAGCTATAAGAAAGGCTCAGGAACCATAGAAATGATATGAAAGATTGATTTTGGACCAGGTCAGAGAGATTGACGATTAATTGAGATTCACCTCGGTTGGCTACAGTGTCACCTCGATCGAGGTGATCTTCAAGACAGGCTGGACCAAGGTGATATTATGACGGCCACGAGATATTTATTTTTGGCTAAGATCTTCTATTTTTGGAAAGTGAATTTTCCATATTTTAGGATGATTTTCTGGAAGGAAGCATATCTTTTTGGCTGATTTATTTGGAAGATTGGAAGATATTTTAAGGATGGAAATCGCCTTTTAAGGATATTTTATTTTAGGAAGGTGATTCTCCAATATAAGAAGATTGATTTTCTGAAATTAAAATTATCGCGGAATCAGGGAGATCTTGGAGCTGCAGTTCTCCAGAGTTGAAGGAAGTTTGGAAGGAAGTTTGGAAGGTTGAAGATCAAGGAAGGAAGGAAGCTAGTGTGAAGGAAGGTTGAAGGAAGTTGTAATATTTTCTTAGTTTGGTTTGGTTTTGTTGTCTTTTCTGATTTTGATTGAGGAACACAATTTGATTGTTTGTTTGATTGTTTGATTGAGTTATTGAGACCTTTGTCTTAAAGTTTTATTGTTTGAATATTGATTCCTTTCTTATATATTTGATTATTGCTATCATGATGATTGTTGGCTAAGTTCTTTATGCGATTCTAGGGCGATTGGCTGAAAGTTGTGGGAAAGATGATGAAAGAATGAGCCTTTATCCCAGTGGACCCAGAAAGCTCGAGCCTTTACTGATGCGCCCTTGACCCTTATGTCCCAAGACGAGGAAGACGAGGCACTTCGGGTTCGCTCCGATGGACCGCTCACCCGTTCCCGTGCTAAAGCAATTGCTCAAGCTACCGGCTCCATCATTAGCCGCACCGTTGCTTGTCACGGACCCATTGGATGCAAACCGTGTCTCTACGCCACAATGACTTGAAGCTTGTCAAGCCGGCACCGTTCCGGCGCATTTTCCGCATTTTCCGTAATTTAGCGTTTTGTAATAATAAGTCTTTTTATTTTCGGAATATTAATTTCCGGGACTTTATTTCCGGTATTAATTTTCCGAATTTAAGATTAGACATTTGGTTTCGGAATTTAATTCGGAAACTTAATTCCGAACTTAAATTCTCAACCTTTCATATTTTTAGGTGTTTCATTCCGGAATTTAAATTCCGACTTTATTTCCGTCATTTAATTTCCGACTCTTTGTATAGCCTTCATCCACTATATAGGGGGATGCTTGGCTCATTTGTAAAGCATGTTCAATTTGATTAAGTAAAGAGAAGTATTTTCCTCCAACTTACTTGAGCATCAATCCCTCTTCCAACCCTCTCAAAGTTCTTCTTTTGGATCTTCGATCCAAACTCAACCACCTTCGAGGGTTCTTCAAGAACCAACTCAACCGACCCACTTCAAGGTTTGATCGATCAATCTAGATCGACTCAATCATACAACTTCTGCCTCCATCTCTAAGCTTCCGCAACCCATCTTCAATTGCATTCGCACTTCAACTAAGGAGTAGTTGAGCTTCAGCTTGATCTAGATCCGGAATACTTCATTGGCGTGTCCAAGGACGCATCAAATTGGCATCAGAGCAAAGGGATCTAAGCTAAGTTATCTTTACTCTTGTTTTTGTGCGTTATTATATTCATCCTTTTTGCCTTTTGTTCATCACCATCTTCATCTTGTTCTTCGCATCTTCATCCACGTTCTTGAAATATTTTTTTTCTCGATCCATTTTGCAAAGCAAATTTAGGAGATTTTTGGTTTGCCATCAAACCATTAATCAACAAAACATTTATTCCTTACCCAATCCGACATTTTTGTTAATTAATTTCACCATTTTCTTGGGATTTTTTTGTTGACAAAATCGGATATCACGCCTTTTGATATTCCAAAAACCAAAAACAAAGCAAAAACTCTTCAAAAAAAAAAAACGGATTTCTTTCAAAGAAAAGTGGATTCATCTCTTGCATTCCAAAGGTCGCATTCAAAAGTTTCAAAAAGAAACAATTCCACAAAAACAAAAGTAAAAGACGTCCGGCAAACCGGTCCATCCGAAAAATCGGATTTTTGAAAAGGTCAAAGACCAAAGCAAGTAAAACTTGCCGATAAACGATCCGTCCATTTCCTATCTCTCCATTTTCTTACAAGTTGCAAATTTTCTCTTGAATTTGTGTGCATTTTGGTTCAAATTTGTTGGATTTGCCTTCCTTGCCTCACCGCCAAACGGCTTTCCCAAAGGTAGAACCTTAACGCACTTGAACTTGGGTAACGTTGACTTATCTTGTCACCTTGCTCATTTGATTGCTTGCAATTTGTGTCCAATCTTGGAGTTATGACTAACGTCACAATGGAAAATTCTCAGGAATCTAGTGAAAGGCATGAGATCACTACTTTGACCGAAGAAAATGCCCCACCGAATCCAAATGGAACCTTGGTCGATGCTTCCACATCCGATGGACGTCGCAAAGGCAAAGGTATATTGGGAGCCGAACCATCTAACGGTCGACGGCTTGCCTCCGTCATTGAAAACCACGGGCCCTCCCAAAATGACGGTCATGAGTCCCACAATGAAGGTGACGAGAATCCTGACCCTTCTCCAAATGATTTGTTATATGTTGACACGGAGAATCGGCACAAACGCTATGAGCACAACCGACGTAAGTATGGCACTTCCCCTTCTCAAAGATCGATCTCCGGAGCGGATACCATCAAATCCGCATGGCCGAAGGTGATGAATGGAAGACGGCTTTCAAGACGAAGCATGGCCTCTACGAGTGGCTTGTCATGCCATTTGGCCTCTCCAACGCTCCATCCACCTTCATGCGCCTCATGAATCACGTCTTGCGCAAATTTCTGGGTATTTTCGTTGTTGTCTATTTCGATGATATCTTAGTCTTTAGCAAGTCTTTGGATGCCCACATCGAGCACCTTCGCCAAGTGCTCGAGTGCCTTAGACAAGAGCAATTATATGTCAATTTGGAGAAATGTGTCTTTTGCTCGGACACCACAATTTTTCTTGGCTATGTCGTGTCTAAGGACGGACTACGAGTGGACGAATCAAAAGTTCGCGCCATTCGGGAGTGGCCTACTCCTACCACGGCCACCATGGTTCGAGCCTTTCTCGGCTTAGCGGGTTTCTATCGACGCTTTGTCAAGGACTTTAGCTCAATAGCGGCACCTCTACATGAGCTTACTAATAAAGGTGTCACGTTTGAGTGGCGTGACACCCATGCTCGAGCGTTTGAGTCGCTCAAAGACCATCTTTGTAATGCGCCACTACTCCAACTTCCAAACTTTTCGAAAACCTTCGAGGTGGAGTGTGACGCATCTAATGTAGGCATTGGGGGGTTCTCCTACAAGAGAATCGGCCCATTGCTTATTTTAGCGAAAAACTTTCCGGTCCCTCACTCAACTATCCAACTTATGACAAGGAACTATATGCGTTTGACTCATTGGGACAATGTGTCCCAAGTATGGGGTATTGATGTATTATTTGACTTATGTGTTTGACTTGAACGACTCTTGGATATTACTGTCTTATTCTGCTCTATGTGTTTATCTATCATTACATGCATACCTACAGGTTTCTATTTTAGAAAAACGTCAAAAACCAGTTTGAAATTTTTTTTTTGGCTCAACCTAGACGTTCTTAACCAAACGAGGTCGTGAAAACCGAGGCACATCTCGGTTGAACACCTCGGATGACGTCGGAACATCTCGACCGAGATGGGTTTTTAATTGAAAGATTTTCGAAACGTTTTGTGCTTCTGTTCTGGATATGACCTCAATGAAGATATTTGTCTGTAGATTGGTTTTGAAATCTTTATATGTTCGAAAGATTTTATGATATGTTAAATTGCTAAATGCTTTATTTGAAATTCTAGCATGTTTAATACTTTGTTTTTATCAAAATTATGTTGGATTGGAAGGTTGACACCACATTATGAGTTCTCTTACATTCTTCTTGGGATGATTAAAGCACTTCATTCTCTTCTTCTTCTTCTTGACCATACTTTAGCCCTTCATATACATATTTTCCTCTCTTTACCTATCCGGGAATTTGGATGCAGTTGATGAAAAGCAAGTGAGGTGAAGTTGAGATCTTGGCTGAAAGTGTTAGAAAGAAACAAATTAGGTTTGGGGACGTTGATCTTGATGATGAGTAAGTCGACACCATTCACATAGCCGGGTGTTTGTGTCTTGCCAAAGTCGGATTGATTCATAGTCCTAACGGGTCATGGTATGTGCATCAAGGGTTTGAGGCATCTCAAGAAATTGATGATTGCTGATCTCCTAGGCTTCGGTTATTGTGCACCTCTGTCCATGTTCTCAAAAAATAAAGTAAAGTGAAAAGAAGCACAGCTTATTGGTGGAGGATGCTGTGATTCAAAGAAAGTGAAGTAAGATCCTATTCCCAGATTCTAGCACCACATTACCCTATATACATCCCATCCTGACACGTTTCTTGACCTCTTTTGGAAGCCCTTGAGACCTTGAGTATGATGATTGACTTGGTGGTCTAAAATGGATTATACATGATTGATTTCGATAAATATGATTTTTTATGCATTGTATGATTTTATGCAAAGATGAACGGCTTTCTTATATTTATAAAATTTTTTGATCATGTCTTGATTTTATTTTCCATGAAGCATTCTCTTAGGGTGATCTATGAATGGAGCGAACGCCAAAAGGTTTTGAAATGTTTTTCATTGATCTTTTTGATGACTTATAATCCATTCTATCTTGTATCTAAGATTTAGATCTTGTTTGGGGAAAAGCAAGGGACAAGTATGGGGTATTTTAATAGCATGTATTATAGTCTATATTTTGGGAATGGTTTAGACATTTTATCTTCATAAATCTGCATGTATGGATGTATATTCTTTGATCATTATGTTGTTTTGTCCACCTTTGCGAGAATCAAGGTCTACGCCTAGTTTCATTGTAATTGTAGGGAAAATGGCGCGTTTTGGAACAAAATAGAGCTAAGGAAGTTAAGGAGTCATTGGAGCTACATTCTAGAGCATTGAGGAGCTATAAGAAAGGCTCAGGAACCATAGAAATGATATGAAAGATTGATTTTGGACCAGGTCAGAGAGATTGACGATTAATTGAGATTCACCTCGGTTGGCTACAATGTCACCTCGATCGAGGTGATCTTCAAGACAGGCTGGACCAAGGTGATATTATGACGGCCACGAGATATTTATTTTTGGCTAAGATCTTCTATTTTTGGAAAGTGAATTTTCCATATTTTAGGATGATTTTCTGGAAGGAAGCATATCTTTTTGGCTAATTTATTTGGAAGATTGGAAGATATTTTAAGGATGGAAATCGCCTTTTAAGGATATTTTATTTTAGGAAGGTGATTCTCCAATATAAGAAGATTGATTTTCTGAAATTAAAATTATCGCGGAATCAGGGAGATCTTGGAGCTGCAGTTCTCCAGAGTTGAAGGAAGTTTGGAAGGAAGTTTGGAAGGTTGAAGATCAAGGAAGGAAGGAAGCTAGTGTGAAGGAAGGTTGAAGGAAGTTGTAATATTTTCTTAGTTTGGTTTGGTTTTGTTGTCTTTTCTGATTTTGATTGAGGAACACAATTTGATTGTTTGTTTGATTGTTTGATTGAGTTATTGAGACCTTTGTCTTAAAGTTTTATTGTTTGAATATTGATTCCTTTCTTATATATTTGATTATTGCTATCATGATGATTGTTGGCTAAGTTCTTTATGCGATTCTAGGGCGATTGGCTGAAAGTTGTGGGAAAGATGATGAAAGAATGAGCCTTTATCCCAGTGGACCCAGAAAGCTCGAGCCTTTACTGATGCGCCCTTGACCCTTATGTCCCAAGACGAGGAAGACGAGGCACTTCGGGTTCGCTCCGATGGACCGCTCACCCGTTCCCGTGCTAAAGCAATTGCTCAAGCTACCGGCTCCATCATTAGCCGCACCGTTGCTTGTCACGGACCCATTGGATGCAAACCGTGTCTCTACGCCACAATGACTTGAAGCTTGTCAAGCCGGCACCGTTCCGGCGCATTTTCCGCATTTTCCGTAATTTAGCGTTTTGTAATAATAAGTCTTTTTATTTTCGGAATATTAATTTCCGGGACTTTATTTCCGGTATTAATTTTCCGAATTTAAGATTAGACATTTGGTTTCGGAATTTAATTCGGAAACTTAATTCCGAACTTAAATTCTCAACCTTTCATATTTTTAGGTGTTTCATTCCGGAATTTAAATTCCGACTTTATTTCCGTCATTTAATTTCCGACTCTTTGTATAGCCTTCATCCACTATATAGGGGGATGCTTGGCTCATTTGTAAAGCATGTTCAATTTGATTAAGTAATGAGAAGTTTTTTCCTCCTACTTACTTGAGCATCAATCCCTCTTCCAATCCTCTCAAAGTTCTTCTTTTGGATCTTCGATCCAAACTCAACCATATTCGAGGGTTCTTCAAGAACCAACTCAACCGACCCACTTCAAGGTTTGATCGATCAATCTAGATCGACTCAATCATACAACTTCTGCCTCCATCTCTAAGCTTCTGTAACCCATCTTCAATTGCATTCGCACTTCAACTAAGGAGTAGTTGAGCTTCAGCTTGATCTAGATCCGGAATACTTCATTGGCGTGTCCAAGGACGCATCAAATTGGCATCAGAGCAAAGGGATCTAAGCTAAGTTATCTTTACTCTTGTTTTTGTGCGTTATTATATTCATCCTTTTTGCCTTTTGTTCATCACCATCTTCATCGAGTTCTTCGCATCTTCATCCACGTTCTTGAAAAAAAAAAATTCATCGATCCATTTTGCAAAGCAAATTTAGGAGATTTTTGGTTTGCCATCAAACCATTAATCAACAAAACAATTTTCCTTACCCAATCCGACATTTTTGTTAATCAATTTCACCATTTTCTTGGGATTTTTTGTTGACAAAATCGGATATCACGCCTTTTGATATTCCAAAAACCAAAAACAAAGCAAAAACTCTTCAAAAAAAAAAAACGGATTTCTTTCAAAGAAAAGTGGATTCATCTCTTGCATTCCAAAGGTCGCATTCAAAAGTTTCAAAAAGAAACAATTCCACAAAAACAAAAGTAAAAGACGTCCGGCAAACCGGTCCATCCGAAAAATCGGATTTTTGAAAAGGTCAAAGACCAAAGCAAGTAAAACTTGCCGATAAACGATCCGTCCATTTCCTATCTCTCCATTTTCTTACAAGTTGCAAATTTTCTCTTGAATTTGTGTGCATTTTGGTTCAAATTTGTTGGATTTGCCTTCCTTGCCTCACCGCCAAACGGCTTTCCCAAAGGTAGAACCTTAACGCACTTGAACTTGGGTAACGTTGACTTATCTTGTCACCTTGCTCATTTGATTGCTTGCAATTTGTGTCCAATCTTGGAGTTATGACTAACGTCACAATGGAAAATTCTCAGAAATCTAGTGAAAGGCATGAGCTCACTACTTTGACCGAAGAAAATGCCTCACTTCGGCAAGAAATTGAAGCTTTGAAGGCCCAAATGCTGACCCTCACGACCGCCCCACCGAATCCAAATGGAACCATGGTCGATGCTTCCACATCCGATGGACGTCGCAAAGGCAAAGGTATATTGGGAGCCGAACCATCTAACGGTCGACGGCTTGCCTCCGTCATTTAAAAGCACGGGCCCTCCCAAAATGACGGTCATGAGTCCCACAATGAAGGTGACGAGAATCCTGACCCTTCTCCAAATGATTTGTTATATGTTGACATGGAGAATCGGCACAAACGCTATGAGCACAACCGACGTAAGTATGGCACTTCCCCTCCTCCATCTAGTGCCCAACGCACCAACCGTCCCTCCCGGATTGATGACCGGTACCATCATCAAACAAATGACCGCTCTCAACGTCCCAAGAATGATCGGTCCGGACAACGCCGCCAACGGCATAGCCGGCAACCGATGTATCATGATTATGAAGAATAGGATGAAAGAGATGATTTTGACGAGTTCTCCGATGATGAGTCGGACTTGGAACGGGTGGCACATGTCCGTCCATGGCACCCACCCATCCGAGAGCCTTTTGAGAACCAGGATCGAGGAGAAGAATGGTTGCCTCCTCCTAACCCACCAAGGCGTGCCCCACCTAATCATGGGCGCCAACAGTATAACGATGGCCACCGGCTAGCCCATCACGAAGAGGCATACATGGCACCGCCTCGACCGGACCCCTACCGAGCTCGTAGGGAAGGTAAGGTTTAATTTCCGATCTTTTATGGTGAATATGATCCTTGTGCGTTTCTTGATTGGGCACAGGATATGAAAAGAGCTCTAAAGCATTGCCATTATGAAGAGTATGAGAAAATCGAAGCGGCGACACTTTACTTTGAAGGTGATGCAAAATCTTGGTGGAATCGGTACGAGACCAACCGTGAGAACCGAGGATGGGCACCGGTTGCGACAATTGATCTATGTCATGACTAAGAAGTACGTGCCCGACGACTTCGAAAATGACATGCGGTTGCAAATTGCCGAATTCCAACAAGGAAGCCTTACTCCGGTGGCTTACTTAGCCAAGCTGGAGGACATGCATATGAAGGCCGGCATCTCGGCCTCCGCCTCCGCCCTTCGAACCAAATTCATGAGCGGCCTTAATCCGTCAATCCGGCGCCCTCTCGAGATTGTCCCATAAAAGGACTTGGGAGCCTTATGTCATGCCGCCATGAAACTTCACAAGCAACAACTTGAACGCCTCGATACTCAAGGTATAATTCTTCCACTAGTCAATACTCTTATACCACTAATTCTCGTTCTCGAGATGTTGCTAGTGCCCAAGATTCCGGAGCCGCTAAAGGATTACCACGGATGAGTCAACCCACCCGGCAAGCGGCTACCGAGAAACCACCATACCGTGGCACCATTGCTCCACCACAGACGCCTCCGGGCCGAACCCAACAAGGATCTCAAACGGTGGCCCGCCCAAGAGAACTCGTGTGTTTCAAATGTAGCGGGTTTGGTCATGTCCAACGTGATTGCCCAAACACCAAGCGGGTGATGTTTGTCAACGCATCATATGAAGATGGCGAAGAGGAATATAATGGTGATATCCTCTTGGAAGATGACCAAGATGCCGATCCCTACTATGGCATTGAGCCATGCGACGACCAACTTGCTTGCGGTCCGGCACAACCAGGTTAGTTTGCTCTTGTCTCTCGTCGCATTCTTGCTATAAAAGAGCATCTCCCTATTGACCAATGCGAGAATCTCTTCCACTCTCGTTGCTTGGTCAATGACACTAGTCTCTCTCTTATCATCAATGGGGGTTCGTGTTGTAATATTATCAACGAAAAAGTGGTGAAACACTTTAAGTTGCCTACAACCCCCCACCCACAACCTTACGGACTCCAATGGATTTCCGATAAGGCAAGTGACACCGTCACACAACAAGCGTGGGTGACGTTTTCTATTGGCGCCTATGTTGATAAGGTCCTTTGTGATGTTATCAAAATGAAGGCCACACATGTATTGTTGGGACAACCATGGCAATTTGACCGTAAAACTTTTCCTGATGGTTATCTCAACCGGTACATGTTCCAATATAATGGAAAACGGATCACACTTTTGCCTATGACTCCACAGGAAATTTTAGTTGACTATGCAGAACGAAAGAGGCAACAAGTGATCGATGACACCACTAAACCGCCGGCCACATCGGACCCTCCTCGCCTCTCTCCCGATGTTGTGGATGCTCATACTTCTGGTCGAAATTCCGGCCCTAAGGTGAATGCTACCGAAGCAAGAGGTAGTAAGAGCATTGTCCCGACACATGCACCTCCCGCTTCTACCATTCAAGGGCGATGTGAGCCACGAATCCTTTTGGTCCGATGACATGACTTGACACCGGTCATGGAAGGTAAGTTTCCTTGTTTCTTACTTGTCCCTTTTTGTTTATCTATTTCCCATGACCCTAGTAATGTGCCACACGAGGTGTCCTTGTTGTTATCTGAATTTTAGGACATCTTAACCGACAAACTACCACCCGGCTTGCCACCAATCCGAGGAATTGAGCACCAAATCGATTTGGTGCCCGGCGCGTCTTTGCCCAACCGTGCCGCTTACCGTGCAAGTCCGGAGGAGACGTGTTCGCTCCAAACGGTGTGTGCAAGCTTTAAATTTATAACCCTAGACTTAAGCTTAAAACAAGGATGCGAACCCGCAGTGTACGGGTCAATCGTAGTAAAAGCAAGAAAATTCCAGGGGTCGATCACAGGGACTTGGTGAAACAAAGTCCAATACGGTGTGCTAATGTCAATGCTAACCACAAGAGCAAGTAATACAATCAAAGATGAATAAGATGTCAAATAAAGCAAACATGTAATTCTAGGGATTAAAGCATCTAGTTGTGGTTCCAACTCAAGATCTATAGATAAGCGGACAAAGCTGAGATTTTTGCATGGGGAAGGTGTTTCTAAAGTGGAGTAGATCACCGGGTAAGTCTCACTACACACTAATCCTAAACCGTAACTCCTATTACCGGGTAAGTCTCAAGGAATTAAGATAAAGAACTATAACCTCAAACTAACACACCATCTAAGGGAATAGAATCAACCTTTACCGGGTAAGTCTCAGGTTAACTCACAAAGATGGGATGGAAGCACACTCAAACTCCAATAAAGGACAAGCCTTTATTACCTACACTTATGATCGTTGGTACACAAACTAAGGAATTACCGGGTAAGTCTCATCCTAAGCTTGCTTTGAACCAGAAAGGTGTAATAAGAATAGGATTTGGCAAACTCTAACACTTAACTCTCAGTTTAGGATCGGATAAGTCACCTCGGTCAGAAGAATTCCACCCCGGCCGAGATGTTCATCAACCGAACGAGATGCTTAGGGTTAAGGTTAAAGACTCGAGCTTTCAGGATCCTACTGGAATCTAAGATTATTCTATCATTGTTTTTCCCACAACCTTCAGCCAATCACCCTAGAATCACACAAGGAAATTAGCCACTCATCATCATAATGAAAGTATTAAATATATATGGGAAGAAGGTGAATATTTGAACAAAGAAGAATTTAATGAAAACACTTCAATAACTGAATCAAATATCACACAAAATCGTTCCTTGGATAATAATCCAACAAGACAAGACAACAAGGAAAGGAATTGAAGACAATCTTACAAAACCCTCCAAAAAGCTATAAAGCTATAGTCTTCAATCTTCCTTCAACCTTCAAAAAGGTTCTTCAACAACTCCCAACTTGGAGTAGGATGCGGCTGCTGCGCGTGTATGCGAGGTTCCCAGCTGTAAGCGGATTTTATCGATGTATGCAGCCTTCTCAAATTGTGGAAAATCAACCCTTTTTATAGGAAAATAAACCTCCAAAGATAATAAATCTTAAGAAGATATTATCCCATAAATATAGGTAAAATATATGATTCTGCATATCTCCTTCCTTCCAGAAGCTCAGGCCAAAAATATAAGATCACTTTCCAAAATTAAAAGATCTCTTCCAAGAATAAAATATTCTCGCCGCGTCCTAGGTGTTCGCCTCGGTCGAGTCGGCGTCTCTGGATCGCCTCGGTCGAGGTGAACCTCTGGTCAACCGAGGTGATCAGAATGTGAAATCTCTCGAATTTGCTCCAAAGTAAATCTTTAATCCATGGTTGTGCTTCCTGAATGTAGCTCCAAATGACTCTTGACTCCTTTTGCTCCTTTTTGATGCAATACGTACCATATTACCTGCAATTACAACGAAACTAGGTGTAGACCTCGATTCTCGCAAAGGTAGATGAAATGGTAGTAAAATCACATAATGTACATACAAACATGCAGATTATGAAAGATAAAACGTCCAAACAAACCCCCAAATATAGACTATAATTCATGCTATCAAAATACCCCATACTTAGCCCTTGCTTGTCCCTAAGCAAGTTCCTCATATAGAAATCAAGATAGAATGGATTATAAGTCAAGAAAATCAGTGAAAAGTTTTTCAAAAACATTTTATGGTGTGAAACTATCATAGATCACTCTAAGAGAATACTTCCTGGAAATTAAAAACTCAATATGATCAAAACATTTTATAAATATAAGAAAGTTGTTCATCTTTGCATAAAATCATAGAATGCATAATAAATCATAATTATCAAAATTAATCATGTATAATCCGATTTAAACCGCTAAGTCAATCAACAAGCTCAAGGTCTCAAGGGCTTCCCAAAAGAAAAGGTCAAGAAACGTGTAGGGTAGGGATGTGTGTAAGGTAATGTGGTGCTAGAATCCGGGAAAAGGATGAACTTCACTTCCACTTTGACTTGCAACATCTTCCACCAATAAGCTTTGCTTATCTCACACCTTTTTTTCTTTTTACTTTACTTTTTGGGATGCATGGACAGAGGTGCACAATAACCAAAGCCTAGGAAATCTGCAATCATCAATTTCTCGAGATGCATCAAACCCTTGATGCACATACCATGACCCGTTAGGAATATCGCTCAATCCGACTTTGGCAAGACACAAACACCCGGCTATGTGAATGGTGCCGAGTTACTCATCTTCATGATTGACTTCCCCAAACCTAGAATTGCATTCTAACACTTTCACTTTCAGCCATCTTCAACTTTAATTTGCTTTCACCACTTCGCTTGCTTCCAAATTCCCGGATAGGTAAAGGAGGCAAAATGTATATGAGGGGCTAAGCATGATCAAGAAGAAGAAGAAGAAGAATGAATTGCCTTGGTCTTTCCAAGATGAATGTGAGAGAACTTATGCTGCGGTGTCAACCTTCAAATTCAACATAATTTGGATAAAAACAAAATATTAAACATGCCAATAATTTCAAACAAAGCATTTAGCAACTTAAACATATCATAAAACATTTCAAACATATAAAGAATTTAAAACCAGTCAGTAAACAAGATCTTCACTGAGATCATATCCAGATAAGTAACACAAAAATCGTTTTCGAAAACTCTCAGTTAACCCACCTCGGTCGAGATGTTCTTGGTTCAACCGAGGTGAAACAACTCGTTTTGCCAGAACTGTCCCGGTCGAGGTCGAAAATTTTTTTTTTTTTAAAAACCATTTTTTTTTTCGGTTTCGACGTTTTTCTCAATCAAATAACCTGTAAGTATGCATGCAATCTCAGATAAACATATAAATGCGGAATGAAGCATAAATATGAAAATATCCGAAATAATAAAATACATCATAAGTCAAATAATACATCGAAGTCAAATAAGTCAAGTAATACATCAACTACCCCATACTTGAGACACACTGTCCCAGTGGGTATAATAAAAGTCTGAATAAAAGAGGACTCACCGGATAAAGAGCCGAACTGCATAAAAATAAATAAATAAAGCCTGCAGCTCCTCAGAAGTCCTGATCCGGTGGTGGTGGTGGAATGTAGGGGAACTGAGCAGGATCATAGGGATAGCCCATGACATGCTGGAACTGTAGCTGAGCCATCATGTGCTGATGATGCTGCCGCTCCTGCATCTCCCGGATATCCAATGAAAGTGCAGCATAAGTGTCGATAACCTGATCCGTCAGGTCGTCGATCCGTCGGTGTGCTGCTCTGTCCCTGACTCTCTGCCTCCTGCGCCTAGCGGGCCTGACTGGAGAAGTCTCAGCTGGCGCCGGCTCAGTATCCTCCTCATCCTCATCAAGATCAATAATGGGAGGCGCGCTCATCCCAGCAGTATCTGTCCCTGTGTCCATCGGGACGCCGCCTCCTCTCTCGTCAACTGTCTCGTCATCATCATCCTCATCCTCAGCCTCCTCAGCCTCCTCTGCAGCAGCAGCTGCTCCCTCTCTGTAATCCTCCATAAGCGGAGCCCATGCTGTCTGCCAAAAATGTGGGTCGTAGACAGAGAACTGTGCAGACCATCTGATGCCCTGAGGTGTAGTCCGCTCCCAAGGCATGGCAACGTACGGAGTGGTCAATCCACGGGGGACAAGAATCCTCCGCGTAATCATCTCCTGCAGACCCAGCGGCTTCGGAGCCGCCGCCAATGTGCAAACACTGAGGTCCATCCCGTGGTATGTGGCGATGTGGGTGACTAGACCTCCACAGCAAATATCCCCCTTCGCCTTGGCCTTGATCCTGTGCAGATCCTCTGCCAGGAGCAAGCCAAAGTCGGGGAAACCTCCTGTGACCATGCAGTATAAAGAGAAGAGCTCCCCCTGTCTGATCTTCTGGGGCGTCTCAGTACGCGCCAGAAGCATCTCACTGAATATCCGGTGGGCGAGTCTGAAGGCTGGGTGAAAGATGACTTTCTCCCTGGAATCTCCAGGGCGCCATCTGTCTGCGTGAGTGGTGATGTGGGCTATCTGTCCCCAAAACTCCCTAGCTACTGATCGGGAGGGAAAGTCTACAGCGGTAGGGGCAGGAAAGCTAAAGATCTCTCTCCATATCTCTAATGGAACTATGAAGTTCCGGCTCATCAGCCGGTACTTCACAGATCCCTCTGTGGGTAGGTAGGAGAAGGAGCTGACAAACTCGAGTGTCGGCTCTATGTAGGCTGGGGCTCGGATCTCAGAAAACTGATCCAGCCCGACTGTGGCGATCATCCTCCTAAGGTCAGCCTCTAACCCTAGGCAGTCAAAAGCGGATACCTCCAGAAATCGTGGTGCGATAACTGGACGGCCCGCTATCCTCTCATAGTCTACCCGGCATCGCTCGTGGATGACCGGGCGGTAGGGACGGGAAGAAGAAGGGGAAGGGGAAGGTGAGGATCTATCTCTAAGGGCCAGTAATCTGTCTGAACTCATCTTCTCAAAAACAGCACTGTCAGACCACCTCGGTTGCTGACAAGTCTCAGAAATCACCTCGGTCGAGGTGCAGACCGACTGGACCGAGGCGTAGCAGTTTCGATTTCAATTCTCAGAAATTCAGTTCTTTTCCCCCTAAAATCACTACAATTGCTTCCTAAGGGGTACTTATGGGTTTCCTCGGCAAGATCAAGGGCAACCAAAGCCCAAAAAGCAGTAAACGAGTCGGTTAGGGTTTTCGAACTTTGCTTACCTCGTTTCGGTCGAAACACTCAATCTTTCTGCAGATCTGTAGTTGCAATCGACTCTTCTTCCCCTCAATTGCAGTTTTGAAGCAGAAATCGTCGAAAAAGAGTGAGAAACGAGGGAGAACGAGGTGCGCTGTCGCCGCGGTCGAAGTGGGTGAAAAATAAAAAGTGAAAAGTAATTTTCCCTTTTTATACCGTCGCGAGATCTGCTGTCACCTCGGTCGAGATGGTCTCGACTGGACCGAGGTGGTACGGACCGAGGCGGTTCTGCAGAAACCCTAGTCGCCTCGGTTGCTTCAAGAATCAACTCGGTCGAGGTGTTCTGACAGTGACCGAGGTGCCTCTTTCTTCTCAGAATCTCGAACTTCTCTCTTTCCAGGAGTGCTCCTTCCTGTTGTCTGTCCAGAACACCAAAAACAAAGCAAAGCAAAGCAAAAACAAAAACTATCTAAACTAGACTAGAAAACGGGAAAGAAAGCAATACCTTGGGTTGCCTCCCAAGAAGCGCTTGATTTAAGGTCGCTAGCTGGACCATAATGCGTCTCAAAGGAGGTACATCGGCGCAACCTCCTCAACCGGCGTTTCCGGTTGGTACTTCTTAAGTCTATGACCGTTGACCTTGAAGCTTCCGCTAGTTTCGCCCCATATCTCAACTGCACCATGAGGGAAAACATGTTTCACAACATAAGGTCCGGTCCATCTAGATTTCAACTTACCTGGAAAAAGACGGAGGCGGGAGTTGAAGAGTAGAACTAAATCTCCTTCGTTAAGCTCCTTTGGAACGATACGCTTGTCATGCCATCTCTTCGTCCTTTCCTTGTAGATTTTGGCATTCTCATAGGCGTTCAAACGCAGCTCCTCCAGCTCGTTAAGTTCCAATAGTCGCTTCTCACCAGCATCCTTAATGTCAAAGTTCAACCATTTAATAGCCCAATACGCTTTGTGCTCCAACTCAACGGGCAAGTGGCAAGATTTCCCATACACCAAATTATAAGGGGTGGTGCCTATGGGAGTCTTGAATGCGGTCCTGTACGCCCAAAGAGCATCGTCTAATTTCATGGACCAATCCTTCCTTGTTCTAGAGACGGTCTTCTCCAAAATTGCTTTGATTTCTCTGTTCGAGATCTCGACCTGTCCACTAGTTTGAGGGTGATAAGCGGTTGATACCTTGTGGGTTACCCCATACTTCGATAGAAGTGCCTTAAACTTCCGGTTGATGAAATGCGTTCCTCCATCGCTGATGATGATGCGTGGAGTTCCAAATCGTGGAAAGATAGTTCTATTCAAGAACTTCACAACCACCTTGGCGTCGTTAGTGGGAGAAGCGATGGCTTCAACCCATCTAGAGACGTAATC
>BSUD01000001.1:49072958-49279168 GCA_033239045.1 Fagopyrum esculentum | reverse complement strand
CATCAAATATTTCCACTTCTTGGATGTTGTTAAGTGGCATTTCGTTCCTCCTTGATAGGTTCCCTGTTCTTTGGCATGCATCACAAGAAACAACGAAGGATTGCACATCCTTAAATAATGTAGGCCAAAAGAAACCGGAACGTAATACCTTAGCGCATGTTTTATCGGTGCTAGCATGCCCTCCGCAAGGAAGTGAATGGCAATGCCTTATGACGCTATTAACTTCATCTTCCGGAATGCACCTTCGAAGCATCCCATCCGGCCCGCGCTTGAATAGCAGCGGCTCATCCCAGTAGTAATGTCGTACGTCCTTGAAGAATTTCTTCTTTTGAGAGTACGTTAATCCGGGTGGTATTTCCTGGCACACAAGATAATTCACAATATCAGCATACCAAGGACCTTTATTATCAGAGAGTTGGTGAATGTCAGAGAAGGGAGTAGAAAAATTGTTATTCTCTGTAATCTCAGTTCGAATTGTCTCGCTGTCGACCTCGGTCGAGGCGCAAAGGCGTTGACCGAGGTGTTCTTCAGACGCCTCGCTCTGTCCAGAAAGTGCCTCGGTCGAGGTACTGCTACTGGATCCGAGGCTGGAAATCTTCGTTTCCTGGATCAGCTTCTCAGTTATGGCTCCTGGATCTTCTTCCAGTGCCTTTAAGCTCCGTATATCTGCATCACAAGAAGCATCTATACCTTCCTCCATTAAACTGAAGCTAATAACTCTTTCGAGTGGATCGTTAATAAGGATGGAGCTCACCAATTCTCTTGATTCTTCTTCATCGTAGATGTTGAAGATATCTTCAGTTAGTTGCTCCCCTTTCATGGCTGCAAGTAGCGCGAACTCCACCTCATCGCCGCCAACGTTGAATTTCAACTTGGCGTTCTTGCAATCCACATTGCAACCCGAAGTTGCTAGAAATGGCCTCCCGAGAATGATAGGAACAGGATAATCTGCGGGAATGTCAAGTACGACAAAATCTATAGGTAGATAGAAGTTACCTAACTTGACCGGAACGTCCTCCAAAATGCCCACAGGATGGGTGATGGAGCGATCCGCCATGTAGAGTCGGAACTTAACCGGTTTGGGCTCTCCAAGACCGATCTTAATGCATAGCTCCAGCGGGATGATGCTCACGCTGGCTCCTAGATCGCAAAGGGCTTCACAAGTGACATCCCCAACTTGAATGGGAATGCAAAATGAGCCGGGATCTCTCAATTTAGGTGGCATCTTCTCCTTCATGATCTTTATAAGTTCCGAAGACTTAGATGTCATCCTAACTTCACCAACATCCTCCAGTTTCCTCTTCCTTGATAGAATCTCCTTTAAGAACTTCCCATAGGCGGGCATACCTAGAATAGCATCAAGGAAAGGAATATTAATATGGAGCTTATTCATCAAGTCAAGGAACTTACCAAAGTGCTTGTCAAGATGTGCTCTGGCTCTGGACTGGGGGAATGGAAGTGGTGGTTTATATGCAGGAGGTGGAACATAAGCTTCTGTCGTTCCTCCTGCTTTCTGTTGCGCCGCCTCGGTTGGCATCTCGGTCGAGGTGTTCTTCGACTGGGTCTGGACCGAGGTGGTCTGCGTCGAGCGAGGTACTGGATCTGCAGTTTTGAGTCCACTCCTCGTCGTGATGGCC
Source organism: Fagopyrum esculentum (assembly GCA_033239045.1). Taxonomy (NCBI): domain Eukaryota; kingdom Viridiplantae; phylum Streptophyta; class Magnoliopsida; order Caryophyllales; family Polygonaceae; genus Fagopyrum; species Fagopyrum esculentum. Next base: position 49,277,531 of record BSUD01000001.1, on the reverse strand, counting down.
ATGCACTGGCCCTTAGGGTTAGTTTCCGTCTTTGCTGGAAGCTTCCCTGGATCTCTTGGCGCTTCATTCGCCCTATTAGCAAGTTGTTGTTCGAAGGACTTTTGAGCCCTCGAAAATGAAGTCATAGAATTCTCCATAGCATTAAGCTTGATCAAGATTGCCTCCAGGACTGCATCCTTCTTTTCCGGCTGAGACGAACTTGATCCTTGCCCTTGGCTCTTCAATGGAGTAGAAGAAGAAGAAGGAGAAGAGAGGAAAGGGTTAGAGGAATCATTAGAGTTGGAGTTTGAATGATTGTTACCGTTGTTTTGGTTATTCGCCCTCCAATTGTTGCTATTGGATCCTCTATTGTTGTTGTAGTTGTTGTTTCGGGGTCCGTTGTTGTTGTTACGGTACCCGTTATTGTTGTTGTTGTTGTTCCTTTGCCCTTGCTCTTCCTTCTTAGTTTGAGCCATCAATAGCTCCTTCAACTGCTTCACGTCGTTCTTCAAGGACGTGAGTTGGTTGTTGTTGGTTTGAGTCTCTTGAAAGTTGACTCTTTTAACTCCACCTTCAGCTCCTTGGTGGGTGTACTTCTCCATGTGTAAGGCTTGCTTCTCAATGAAGTCCCAAGCCTCATCAACCGCCATATCCATGAATGTACCGGCGGAGAGTAGTTGGAGATTGAACTGGGTGTTTCCGTCCAGCCCCTTGAAGTAGATCTCCAACAACTCGATCTTTGGAATCCCATGATGTGGGCAATCCAAAAGGATATCCTTGAACCGCTCCCATGATTTGGACAAGCTCTCCTTGTCCTTCATGATGAAAGCGTTGATCTTCCCTCTCATTTCAGCAGTCTTTGAGGGGGGAAAGAATTTGGTCAAGAATTCCGTAGTCATCTCTTCCCATGTGCTGATCTTTCCTGCAGGAAGAGATTGATACCAAGTAAGAGCTCTATCTTTAAGAGAAAAGTAGAAAGGTCTTAGCTTGTAGTTGTTATTTTCGATTCTGGGAGGTCGCAAAGTCTCCATCAAGATCTCGTAGTTTTGAAGATGTTGATGCGGTGACTCCTTCTCCAGCCCTCCGAATTGACATTGGCGAATCATGGCTAGAACTTGCGGTCGAAGTTCGTAGTCATGATCCGCTGGATCTCCTAGGTTCACTCCTGGACGCCTCAGCTGTTGATTAGGGTCCATCCTTTGACCTAGAGTTTGTGGAATTCCTGCAAGAAGAACATCTCGGACTGGCATCCGAAGCGGATGTACATCGGCCGGGGCGTCAGGTACTGGATTCTGCCTCGGTCGAGGATCAACTACTGGATCCTGCATCGGTCGAGGTTGAATCTGGTTCCGAATTGCTGCAATCTCAGCTTCGATTGCTGCAGTCCTGGCCTGATTTTCCTCTTTCTCTTGCCTTAGCTCTTCTTTACTGAGACGTAGCAGCTCCTGCGTCTCTCGCAACTGGGCCGCAAGATCGTGATCGTCTTGTTGGGCCATCTTCGCTTCTCTTAAGCGCCTCTTGTATGTCTTTTCTGGTTCGGGATCGTAGGGAACGATTTCCTTCCCAGTGCGGGTTCTTCGCATATACCTAAGAAAGAACCTGCGAAAGTCACTCAAGTAGAGTGGTTAGACAATAAGGGGGCAAATGCCCCAAGAGCTAACCGTACCGGCTCGGTCTAGACCAAGTCCCCGGCAACGGCGCCAAAAACTTGTTCGCTCCAAACGGTGTGTGCAAGCTTTAAATTTATAACCCTAGACTTAAGCTTAAAACAAGGATGCGAACCCGCAGTGTACGGGTCAATCGTAGTAAAAGCAAGAAAATTCCAGGGGTCGATCACAGGGACTTGGTGAAACAAAGTCCAATACGGTGTGCTAATGTCAATGCTAACCACAAGAGCAAGTAATACAATCAAAGATGAATAAGATGTCAAATAAAGCAAACATGTAATTCTAGGGATTAAAGCATCTAGTTGTGGTTCCAACTCAAGATCTATAGATAAGCGGACAAAGCTGAGATTTTTGCATGGGGAAGGTGTTTCTAAAGTGGAGTAGATCACCGGGTAAGTCTCACTACACACTAATCCTAAACCGTAACTCCTATTACCGGGTAAGTCTCAAGGAATTAAGATAAAGAACTATAACCTCAAACTAACACACCATCTAAGGGAATAGAATCAACCTTTACCGGGTAAGTCTCAGGTTAACTCACAAAGATGGGATGGAAGCACACTCAAACTCCAATAAAGGACAAGCCTTTATTACCTACACTTATGATCGTTGGTACACAAACTAAGGAATTACCGGGTAAGTCTCATCCTAAGCTTGCTTTGAACCAGAAAGGTGTAATAAGAATAGGATTTGGCAAACTCTAACACTTAACTCTCAGTTTAGGATCGGATAAGTCACCTCGGTCAGAAGAATTCCACCCCGGCCGAGATGTTCATCAACCGAACGAGATGCTTAGGGTTAAGGTTAAAGACTCGAGCTTTCAGGATCCTACTGGAATCTAAGATTATTCTATCATTGTTTTTCCCACAACCTTCAGCCAATCACCCTAGAATCACACAAGGAAATTAGCCACTCATCATCATAATGAAAGTATTAAATATATATGGGAAGAAGGTGAATATTTGAACAAAGAAGAATTTAATGAAAACACTTCAATAACTGAATCAAATATCACACAAAATCGTTCCTTGGATAATAATCCAACAAGACAAGACAACAAGGAAAGGAATTGAAGACAATCTTACAAAACCCTCCAAAAAGCTATAAAGCTATAGTCTTCAATCTTCCTTCAACCTTCAAAAAGGTTCTTCAACAACTCCCAACTTGGAGTAGGATGCGGCTGCTGCGCGTGTATGCGAGGTTCCCAGCTGTAAGCGGATTTTATCGATGTATGCAGCCTTCTCAAATTGTGGAAAATCAACCCTTTTTATAGGAAAATAAACCTCCAAAGATAATAAATCTTAAGAAGATATTATCCCATAAATATAGGTAAAATATATGATTCTGCATATCTCCTTCCTTCCAGAAGCTCAGGCCAAAAATATAAGATCACTTTCCAAAATTAAAAGATCTCTTCCAAGAATAAAATATTCTCGCCGCGTCCTAGGTGTTCGCCTCGGTCGAGTCGGCGTCTCTGGATCGCCTCGGTCGAGGTGAACCTCTGGTCAACCGAGGTGATCAGAATGTGAAATCTCTCGAATTTGCTCCAAAGTAAATCTTTAATCCATGGTTGTGCTTCCTGAATGTAGCTCCAAATGACTCTTGACTCCTTTTGCTCCTTTTTGATGCAATACGTACCATATTACCTGCAATTACAACGAAACTAGGTGTAGACCTCGATTCTCGCAAAGGTAGATGAAATGGTAGTAAAATCACATAATGTACATACAAACATGCAGATTATGAAAGATAAAACGTCCAAACAAACCCCCAAATATAGACTATAATTCATGCTATCAAGACGAAGGAGCTACAACGCCAAGTCCAAGAGCTCCTAGACCGGGGCTATGTCCGTGAGTCCTTGTCTCCATGTGCCGTGCCGGTCATACTTGTGCCCAAGAAAGACGGATCTTGGCGGATGTGTGTAGATTGCCGAGCCATCAATCAAATCACCGTCAAGTATCGTTATCCGATCCCGCGCCTTGATGATATGTTGGACGAGCTCCATGGCGCCACTATCTTCTCAAAGATCGATCTCCGAAGCGGATACCATCAAATCCACATGGCCGAAGGTGATGAATGGAAGACGGCTTTCAAGACGAAGCATGGCCTCTACGAGTGGCTTGTCATGCCATTTGGCCTATCCAACGCACCATCCACCTTCATGCGCCTCATGAATCACGTCTTGCACAAGTTTTTGGGTATTTTCGTTGTTGTCTATTTCGATGATATCTTAGTCTTTAGCAAGTCTTTGGATGCCCACATCGAGCACCTTCACCAAGTGCTTGAGTGCCTTAGACAAGAGCAATTATATGTCAATTTGGAGAAATGTGTCTTTTGCTCGGACACCACAATTTTTCTTGGCTATGTCGTGTCTAAGGACGGACTACGAGTGGACGAATCAAAAGTTCGCGCCATTCGGGAGTGGCCTACTCCTACCACGGCCACCATGGTTCGAGCCTTTCTCGGCTTAGCGGGTTTCTATCGACGCTTTGTCAAGGACTTTAGCTCGATAGCGGCACTGCTACATGAGCTTACTAATAAAGGTGTCACGTTTGAGTGGCGTGACACCCATGCTCGAGCGTTTGAGTCGCTCAAAGACCGTCTTTGTAATGCGCCACTACTCCAACTTCCAAAATTTTCGAAAACCTTTGAGGTGGAGTGTGACGCATCTAATGTAGGCATTGGGGGGGTTCTCCTACAAGAGAATCGGCCCATTGCTTATTTTAGCGAAAAACTTTCCGGTCCCTCACTCAACTATCCAACTTATGACAAGGAACTATATGCTTTAGTTCGTTGTCTTAAAACATGACAACACTACTTGTGGCCGAAGGAGTTCGTGATTCATTCGGATCATGCGGCTCTTTCGTATCTCAAGGGTCAAACTACCTTGAGTCGGCGCCATGCGAGTTGGGTAGAGTTTCTTGAGACCTTTCCTTATGTTATTCGACATAAGAAAGGTAAAGAGAATGTGGTAGCCGACGCCCTTTCTCGCCGATATATCCTTCTTGTGCATATGGACGCCAAGATACATGGCTTTGCTCTTATCAAAGAGTTATATGCCACGGATCTTGACTTCAAGGATATATTTGCTCAATGCCTTGACCTCCGAGAGCATGAGTCTTTCTTTATTAACGATGGCTAGTTATTCCGTGCGGGCAAACTTTGTATCCCGCTCTCGAGTATTCGTCATTTGTTGATAAAGGAGGCCCATGAGGGTCGTGGTCACTTCGGTGCTACCAAGACTCTCGCCGCTCTACAAGAACATTTCTTTTGGCCCCGAATGCGCAAGCATGTGACACGGTTTTGCACAAGTTGCATCACATGTCACCATGCAAAATCGCGCCAAGGTCCGGATGGATTGTATTCTCCTTTGCCTATACCAATGGGACCTTGGGAGGATCTTTCTATGGACTTTGTGGTTGGCCTACCCATGTCTAAACGAGGCAAAGACTCCATTTTTGTGGTAGTCGATCGTTTTTCAAAAATGGCACATTTTATTGCATGTAAGAGCACACAAAATGCTAGTGAAGTAGCTACCCTTTTCTTTGACAATGTTGTGCGCTTACATGGAATACCGCGTTCCATCCTTAGTGATCGGGACGTAAAATTTGTGAGCCATTTTTGGAGAACCTTATGGGGGAAACTTGGAACCAACTTGTTGTTTTCAAGTAGCTATCATCCCCAAACCGATGGTCAAACGGAGGTGACCAATCGGACTCTAGGCGCTCTACTTAGAGCGACCCTTAGAAACAACCCACGCAAGTGGGAGGACTTACTTTCTATTGTGGAGTTTTCTTATAACAGGTCTCGACACTCAGCAACAAAGCTTTCACCCTTTGAAGTTGTCTACGGCCTTAATCCACAGACCCCGATGGACTTCACTCCGCGTCCACTAAAAGACGGAGAACACATCACCGGAGCAAGTCGTGCCGCTCACATCATTGAGCTTCATGAGCGGACTAGGACACAACTCCAACGGCGTGCCGATCAACTTGCCACACAACGCAACAAAGGGCGCCGTCCATTGTCGTTCGAGCCCGGTGATCTTGTTTGGCTCCACTTAAGGAAGGAGCGTTTTCCATCCCGCCGCAAAGGCAAGCTCTCGGACCGCGGTGATGGACCATTCCGCATCTTATCCCGCCATGGCCCGAATGCTTACAAGTTGGAGCTTCCGGACGACTATGGCGTGCACCCAACGTTCAATGTCAAGGACCTTGCACCATACATTGAGCCCCTATTTGACGAAGGTGAAACGGGGACGTTTCACATCCAAGATGGGGGGATTGATGCGCCCTTGAACCCTATGTCCCAAGACGAGGAAGACGAGGCACTTTGGGTTCGCTCCGATGGACCGCTCACCCGTTCCCGTGCTAAAGCAATCGCTCAAGCTACCGGCTCCATCATTAGCCGCACCGTTGCTTGTCACGCACCCATTGGATGCAAACCGTGTCTCTACGCCACAATGACTTGAAGCTTGTCAAGCCGGCACCGTTCCGGCGCATTTTCCGCATTTTCCGTAATTTAGCGTTTTGTAATAATAAGTCTTTTTTTTTCGGAATATTAATTTGTGGGACTTTATTTCCGGTATTAATTTTCTGAATTTAAGATTAGACTTTTGGTTTCGGAATTTAATTCGGAAACTTAATTCCGAACTTAAATTCTCAACCTTTCATATTTTTAGGTGTTTCATTCCGGAACTTAAATCCGACTTTATTTCCGTCATTTAATTTCCGACTCTTTGTATAGCCTTCATCCACTATATAAGGGGATGCTTGGCTCATTTATAAAGTATGTTCAATTTGATTAAGTAATGAGAAGTATTTTCCTCCTACTTACTTGGGCATCAATCCCTCTTCCAATCCTCTCAAAGTTCTTCTTTTGGATCTTCGATCCAAACTCAACCATATTCGAGGGTTCTTCAAGAACCAACTCAACCGACCCACTTCAAGGTTTGATCGATCAATCTAGATCGACTCAATCATACAACTTCCGCCTCCATCTCTAAGCTTCCGCAACCCATCTTCAATTGCATTCGCACTTCAACTAAGGAGTAGTTGAGCTTCAGCTTGATCTAGATCCGGAATACTTCATTGACGTGTCCAAGGACGCATCATTTACCTTAACCAATGAACACCTCGGTCAGTCGTGGAACATCTCGACCGAGATGGTACATAAACTGAGCGAGGTGAGCCCTTTCCTAATCCTTATCTGAGTTGAGGTTTCAGTTTGCCAAATCCTATCCTTGTTATACCTTTCTTGGTTCAACGCAAGCCTAGGATGAGACTTACCCAGTGATTCCTTTGTTTGTATACCCAAGATCATGAGTGATAGGTAATAAAGGTTTAACCTTATTGGTGTTTGAGTGTGCCTTCCTCCCATCTTTGAGAGTTTGCTTGAGACTTACCTAGTAAAGGTTGATTTTATCCCCTTGGGTAGTGTGTTGGTTTGAGATTATATTCCTTTCTTTAGTACCTTGAGACTTACCCGGTGAGAGGATCTTTGGTTTGGGATAGTGAATAGTGAGACTTACCCGGTGATCTATTCCCACCTTAGAAACACCTTCCCTTTGCAAACCTCAGCTTTGTCCTCGTTATCTTTCGAGATCTTGAGTCGGAACCACAACTGGATGCTTTAATCTCTAAAATCCGCATTTTCTTTAACTAGTTATTACATCATCTTTGATATCTTTGTTTATTGCTTGTTTTTAATTGACAACCTAAATTACCGATCTTTGTTTCACCATAGTCCTTGTGTTCGACCCTGGAATTCTTGCTTTTATTACAATTGATCCATACACTGCGGGTTCGCTTGTTTGCAATTATTCTTGATATAAATATTAAAGCTTGTACACACCTTTTGGAGCGAACGCAACCTCCTCTCTAATGCTTATGTGCTCGAGTGAAACCTTCCTCTTTGCTCGAGTTTGGCTTCATGTATGCATCCTAGATTGCCTTTCCTACTTCCTTTTCTCCACGAAGTTGATGATAAGTTGATGAATGATCCTTGAAATGCTTGAGTGATTGAATATCTTCATTTGAGCTCCTTTTTAGGAGAAAGTACCTACAAAAACACAAAACAAATGGAGTAGGCATTCATTTAATTTTTGAGCTCTAGGTAAGGTATGAATGTCCAAACTATGCAAAACAAATGTAAAATCATACAAAAATAAATCTGAAACATAGCATGAAAACACTCGATCATCCTACACATCATCAAACACAAAAACTTGCAACGGATCATTAGATACTACCGGTTCTATAACCGGTTTGCGAATGCCTAACGCCTTTTTTCTCGCAACAAGCTCATCACTGACGGTTGCTAAACCACAATGCATAGTAACAAAAACTCATTGTTCTTCCAACAACTCCTCACGAAACAACTCTAACAAATCACATGTTTTTGCTTTGAGTTTGGAAACTTTTTCCTCTAAGTCCAAATATAGTATCTCATTCTTATGTCTTTTAGAAGCTCAGCTTGTGAGGCAAAGACAAAAAGGACCCAAAGATCAAAAATAACAATATGATGAATGATGTTTCAATGTGTCTCTTGGCTTCATAAATTGATAAAGGTGAACCTTGGATTTTCGAAATTCATCGTAATTGAAATGGTTAGGGAGATAGACATTGAACGGGAAACTTTCCCGTGGCCACCCCGTCTCGACACCATGTCATGCCCGTCTCAACTTCATCTTTTCGGCGAACTCAAATCTTGTCGCTATGGGCCCTTACAATGCTTATAGGAGTATGGTATATAACTTGATTCCTCGATCTTCAATCATGAATGATTTTTCAATGTGTCTCTTGACTTTAGGGAAGATCGAACTCTCGTATTTTAACTAAAATGTGCCGGAAATAGTCGCGAACGCCTGAAACACGAAATAAATCATGATACACCGATATATGGAAAATAAATGAATTCTACAATACTCGTCTTCTATCTTCTATTTGTACTTGGGATCATCTCCACAATGCTTTCATGTACAATTTCTTCCCATAAAGAAAAACAATGGGGTTGAGACACACGATACTTGAATCTGTCAACTCCCTAATTAAAGAACTCATTGACAAAGCTTCGAAGCAATTTAAGGGGATTTTGTGGTTGTGCTCAATGCACCAACTGTTAACAACAAACCTTCTTCAAATCTTCTACTTTGGGAATGTTGATTTTACAAGGATTTAGATAGATAGAAGGACGAGTCTAGATAGCATGACCATACATGGAGAAAATACTTGGGAGATCATTCAAAAATTCAACAATCATTGCGACAACTTCGTTAATGTGCTTGATGGTGAACTTAACCATTGCGAGCAAAAGGATAAACCCGGAGATAAGATTGTTGATCCATATGATTTCCCAATTCAAGATATTGTAGAATTATTAGTAAAAAAATGGTAGACAATGATGAAGCTATCAACACTCCTGATCCGCTTGAAGGTTAGTCTATCATCGAGTGCCCTAACGACATCAATGCATTCATAATAAGCTTACCCGATCTGCGATGGTATTATGATTTCATAATGTTCCTTGTTTGTAATATTATCCATGATGAAGTGACATATGATCAAAAAAAAAAGTTTTTACATGATTTTAAGGGATACTATTGGGATGAACCCTACCTATGCGAATAGGACAATTGAGCTCTTTAATAAATGGGATATCGATTTGACGTAACTTTGACATATGGGGTATTGATTGCACGAGACATTTCCGTAATTGAAGACCCTTTTAAATTTACTTCTTGTTGTTGGTTATATCTCTAAGTGATTGTGATAGTTTATGTAATTAATGTAAATATAGGGGTGCCCTAAGTGTAATTATGTAAAACTCTATTATTATTAATACGAGCCGTCAGATGACGGAAACCCTAAGGGGAATTCATTCTATTCTCACATGGTATCAGACTTATCGTTCCTCAAATCTCTTCCGCTCCTCATCTAAACCCTATTTTCGTTCCCCTTCATACACGTTCTTCGATGGCCGCCGAACGGAAACCCTCTTTCCATTCTGCACTAGGAATATCCAACATCAAGAACAACATTGCCCTCGTCCTTGATCATGACACTCCATATGCGTCTTGGGTAACACTTTTTCGCGTTATTGCGAAAGCAAACAACGTTCTCGATCATATCGATGCGAAGGTTCCCAAGCCAACGGATATTGATGATTCACTTTGGCTTCAAGTTGACGCTGCGGTTCTCCAATGGATTTACAGTACCGTCTCTCGCGGCATTCTGTTGCAAATTCTTGACTCTGATGATACTGCACTTTAGGCATGGAATCGAGTTCAAGACATTTTTCAAGATAACAAGAACACTCGTGCCGTTTATCTCGAACATGAGTTTTCCAATTGTAAGTTATCTGGCTTTGCATCAATTAAAGCTTATTGTCTTCAACTCAAGTCTTTGGCAGATCAACTCAAAGGAGTTGGCTCCCCGGTTCCTGAAACCTGTCTTGTTCTACAACTTATTTCGGGTTTACCTGCGGAATACAATGCTGCTGTGAGTTTTATTCAACAAACAGATCCGCTCCCGAGTTTCATAAAAGCTCGATCTCAATTGTTACTTGAAGAAACCCGTATGGCGTCGCAGTCTTCATCGAACTCCTCAACTGCCTTAACAGCGGCGCATTCGTCGGCATCTTCTCCGACCACCGGTACACCGTCTGGCACCACCTCGGAGTCCTCCTCCGGCAGACGTGGTCGTGGTCGCAAGGGCCGTGGTCGGAACACCAGCACTCAACAGCCCAGCACCGGTTCGTCTGGCGCACACCCTTCGGCTGGCTTCCAATGACGTCGTCCCAGCCGCAGTCTTCGGCGCAATCCCAGCATTGCCCTACTGGGCCGTCTTCTGTGGCCTGGTGTCCAGCCCAACTTCCTGGCAGCCCAGTCCAGCCTCCTTGCCCTTACCCTCAGCAAGGCCTCCTTGGGCCCAATCCGTCCCAGAATGCTGCACAGGCCCATCTGGCCTCCAACTTTCAGCCCACTGCGCTGGACTATTCTTTTGCTACGATGTCTCTCAATCCGACGGATAATAATTGGTATATGGACACGGGAGCGACATCACACATGACGAATAATTCAGGTTCTCTCTCGTCTTTTTCTCATAATGGTTTATCAAATTCGATAATTGTTGGGAATGGCATGCGTATTTCCTCTACAGGTCTTGGAGAAACCACCATACCCACCACAAACCAACCTCTTCGATTATCCAACGTCCTCATAGCCCCACAAATTGTCAAAAACTTAGTCTTTGTTAGACGTTTTACAACTGATAACAATGCCTCTGTAGAGTTTGACCCTTTTGGTTTTTCTGTGAAGGATCTCCAAACGAGGAAAATCCGTCTGAGGTGTAATAGTTCCGGGGAGCTCTATCCTGTCAGTCATCTGTCTTCCAGTCATCATCACGCCCTGTCCGTCGAGTCCTCCAGTCTTTGGCATGCACGTCTTGGTCATCTCGGCACGCATGTTTTAGATTTTCTTAGGAATGCTTCTTTTTTCAAATGCCACAAGCAAAAATTGTCTCCTATTTGTCATGCTTGTCAATTAGGAAAACATCATCACTTACCGTTTGAGCGCTCACAAACTAGTTCTTTTGCACCTTTTGATATAATTCATAGTGATCTTTGGACCTCTCCTATCCCAAGTAGGGAAGGTTTTAAATATTACTTGCTTTTTCTTGATGATTTCACACATTTCTTATGGATCTTCCCGATCAAGTTTAAATCTCAAGTCTTTGAGCTTTTCGTGCAATTTCATCAACTAGTCCAAACACAATTTCAGAAAAATATTAAAAGCTTCCAGTGTGACATGGGCCGTGAATTTAACAACAGCAACTTCCACAAGTTCTTTGTTGCTCACGGCATCGTTTTTCTATTTTCATGTCCTCACACGTCCCCTCAAAATGGCAAAGCCGAACGTGTCATTCGGACGATCAATAATATGATGCGTTCTCTCTTGTTCCATGCCTCTATTCCCGTCACTTTTTGGCCTCACGCTGTGGAAACGACATGTTATCTTCTTAACATTCTTCCAACGGTCTCCATTCAAAACAAATCACCCACTCAATTGTTGTATCTTACAACACCTTCGCTCAATCATCTCCGAGTTTTTGGGTGTCTATGCTACCCAAATCAAAGTGCCACTATCTCACACAAACTCCAACACCGCGCCACACCGTGCGTGTTTCTTGGATATCCCACTCATCATCGGGGGTACAAATGTCTAAATAGATCCACAAATAAAATCATTATTTCCCGTCATGTCACCTTCGACGAGAACATTTTTCCGTTTTCTACTCTCCCTAAAGTCTCCCCGGAATTATCGACCCATTCGAATGATGACCCAAACTCTCGCTTTTTTGAGCATTTTAGCACTGCGTTATCCCCAACCCAACTGCCTTACTCACCCGTCAGGCCTGGCCCACCGCAGCCCAGTCCAGTCCGGCCCACTTCTGCCCCTCCTTCACCCAGCAGTGCGCCTGATGCTACCTGTGGCCCTTCTTTTCACCCTTCCAACGCTGGCCCAGCTCCTTCTTCTCCCAGCCCAGTCCGGCCCAGCCCAACTCCGGCCTGCTCTCCCCCTACCAGCCCAACACGCCTTGCTGTTGCTCAGCCCAACTCCCCTCAAATCCCACATTTCCAACAACCAATTCTCAACCCATCCGGCATTTCTTCAAATACGCCAGTCCCCCCCCCTTCAACCCGCAATTTTACCGGACCGGCCTCACACCCGAAGTCAATCCGGTATTGTGAAACCCAAACTGATCTTTGACTTATCCGTTACGACCGCTCCATTATCCCCAATTCCCAAATCTCACAATACAGCCCTTCCAGACCCGAATTGGACCGCTGCCATGCTTGATGAATATCGAGCCCTTATGCGGAATAAGACTTGGGCCCTGATACCTCGTCTTGAGAACGCTAACATTGTGCGATGCATGTGGATTTTTAAGCATAAGTACAGGTCTGACGGTTCCCTGGAACGATACAAGGCTCGTTTGGTTGCTAACGGTTGCTCTCAGTAGGTTGGAATTGACTGTGATGAGACTTTCAGTCCTGTTGTTAAGCCTGCAACCATCCGTATGGTTCTCAGCATTGCCATATCCCGCTCTTGGTCCATCCATCAGTTAGATGTTCAAAATGCTTTCCTCCACGGTCATCTGAATGAAACGGTGTACATGTTTCAACCACCAGGTTTCCGCGACCCCTCCAAACCCAATCATGTTTGCCTTTTGCAGAAGTCTCTCTATGGCCTGAAGCAAGCTCCTCGGGCATGGTTTCAACGGTTTGCAGGCTTCTTACAACGCATTGGGTTTACTAGCAGTAAGAGTGACTCCTCCCTTTTTATTTATAATCAAGGCTTTGACACTGCCTATCTGCTTCTGTATGTCGATGACATTGTCCTTACGGCTTCTTCCGATGTCTTGCGCAAGCATCTGATCAAGCTTCTGAGTAAGGAATTTGCTCTGAAAGATTTAGGCTCCTTGTCATATTTCTTGGGCATCTCTGTTCATCGCACATCCTCTGGCTTATTCCTGTCCCAAGACAAATATGCTCGCGAAATTGTTGAAAGAGCAAAGATGTCTAACTGCAAACCATGTACTACACCGGCTGAGACGTCTGTCAAGTTAAGTGCTTCATCCAGCCCTGCTATTAGTGATCCGACGCTTTATCGCAGTCTAGCTGGAGCACTTCAGTATCTCACCTTCACCAGGCCTGACATCAGCTTTGCAGTACAGCAGGTGTGTCTCTTTATGCATGACCCCAGGGAATCTTATTTTGCAGCTCTCAAGCGCATTATACGTTACATTTCTGGGACGTCATCTTTAGGTATAACCATCACCTCTTCCCCGAAGTGTGATCTTATTGCCTACACTGATGCTGACTGGGCAGGGTGCCCTGATACACGTCGTTCGACCTCAGGCTATTGTGTATTTTTCAATGACACCCTGATATCGTGGTCTGCCAAAAGACAATCTGTGGTATCTAGATCCAGTGCAGAGGCAGAATAAAGAGGAGTTGCCAATGTTGTGTCAGAATGTTCCTGGTTGCGAAACTTGTTGCTTGAGTTACAGTGCCCACTTACCAAGGCTTCCATTGTATACACGGACAACATCTCTGCTACTTACCTTGCCAGTAATCCCGTTCATCATCAACGGACCAAGCATATTGAGATAGACATCCACTTCGTCCGCGACAAGGTTGCCCGTGGTCACGTTAGAGTTCTTCACGTACCTTCGGCATTTCAGTACGCAGACATTTTTACCAAGGGTCTTCCCCGACAGTTTTTTTCTTGATTTTAGATCCAGTCTTACTGTACAACCTCCTCCAGTTTCGACTGCGGGGTTATGATAGTTTATGTAATTAATGTAAATATAGGGGTGCCCTAAGTGTAATTATGTAAAACTCTATTATTATTAATACGAGCCGTCTGATGACGGAAACCCTAAGGGGAATTCATTCTATTCTCACAGATTGGAAGATATTGCCACCAAATCTAATAATTCTCGTACTATGTCTAGATTTATCAAGACTAACATCTTTGTCAAGCATGGTGTTTCTAGAGTTTTGATAAGTGACGACAAATCCTACTTTATCGAACAAAGCTTTGAGACCTTATTGTGGACGGACGGTGTTAACTAGCCGCATAGCCATGCTATAGCATCCTCAAACCAACAAACAAGTTGAAATGTCAAATAGGCAAATAAATAACATCCTCAAAAAGACTGTTTTATTTTCCCGCAAGAATTGAACATTTAAAGTTAGATCATGTACTTTGGGTATACTGTACCGCCTTTAAGACATCTATTGGCAAACTCCTTACCGTCTTGTCACCTTCCGGTTGAGATGGAACACCATGCTTTTTGGGCAATCAAAAAGCTTAATTGGGACTTTGGAACCGTTGGTGAAAAGAAGCTTTCGAACATACAATAACTTGAAGAACTTAGGCTCTTGTCTTACAAGAATTCTAAGATCTACAAAGAGCGAGCCAAAAATGGCAATAGAAGAAGTTTAATCTGAAAAAAATAAGGCAAGTGATAATATGTTAGTGTTTAATTCCCAATTTTGTCTTTTTCCAAGAAAACTCAATCAAATCCAAACGGAATGGATAATATAAAGTTGAGCATGTTTATTCTGATGGAGCGATCACTATAAAAAACGAGAAGGGAGATTGACATGTTATTTTGATATATATATATATATATATATATATATATATATATATATATATATATATAGCACTTAATTCCACGTGTTTAACCATGAGAATTCTAACTGTCACGTTTTATTTTAGCAATTAAATAACCCAAAAAACTTATTAAGTTTTTTAAATTTTAAATCTTATCTTATCTTAAATCTTAAATTTTTAAATTCAGTAATTTCAATAAGATTGTTAAAATCCAAAAAGAATCACTAAAAATTTGAATTCTGTTAAAACATATTACAATTAATTAGCCAACAATTACAAAAGCTATTTAAAAGATAATACCTAAAATTCCCTTCCGCCTACTCATAATTCTCCTCATCCCACAAACTTTTTTAAATCTTTTCAATATGAAATTTAAATGTATATTTTTTAATTGTTGATATAGATTGGATAATTTTTGTAAAAAAAACGTATCTAAAATCTTGTCAATCGGATTAAAAGAGTGCATTATAAGTTTTCTACGTTAATTTTATCACATTATGTATATTACTTTTTGTTAAATTTATAGTGCATAAATCATATTAAACTTTAATAAGATAATTTTATATTTATATATTTATAATAGATATTAAACCATATTCTGTGCAGGACACGGACAATACACTTGGATTAATCACACAATCAGACAAAAAGTTAATGCAAAAAAAAAAAATAAGAGGGAGTTTATGAGAGAATCTATCAAATCCGCTTATTTGAAAATTTGACTATAATTGAACAATACTTTTAATTTTATTGTCATCTTTTGATGTTCAATGAATTTGTTCATTTCAGTTTAGAGGGGTGTTCGTCTATTACCCCTTATTGTTCTTGTTCATCCAATATCCATCCCCACACAAAGTTTATTAGGTCAAATGAATGAACAATCATGTTATATGAGAGAAGAACAATGTTTCGTTAATAAAACAATACTATTTTTACACGGATTAATGACTAAATTTCATACAAAAGAACAACTATGTTTGTTGTACAAAAATATGAAACTTGTATGTTGGAAGAGTTCTACGAGGCATTCATGGATTATAGTACAAGTTCAAGTTAATATTATTTAGTTTTAATTAAGAAGATATAAGTAAAGGAAAAAAATAGGTAAAATATGATTTGGTTCACATAATTACAATAACTGTCATTGATCGTAAACTTATTATCAAATAAATAAATAATAAAGATAACTGGAAAAAATCAATTGTTAATTTATTTTGATTAAATGAGTCAAATGACCCATAAAT
This sequence comes from Fagopyrum esculentum, assembly GCA_033239045.1. NCBI lineage: Eukaryota > Viridiplantae > Streptophyta > Magnoliopsida > Caryophyllales > Polygonaceae > Fagopyrum > Fagopyrum esculentum. The sequence goes on along the minus strand of BSUD01000001.1, from coordinate 49,261,452 downwards.
TTCTCCTGAAGAAATATATATATATATATATATATATATATATATATATATATATATATATATATATATATATATATATATTAACTTTCAATTTCTTGAAATAAATTTATGCCCTCCTATAAACCAAAAAAAAGACAACTTTTACACTCCTTTTATATTTGGAAAGCCCTCAGCAAACAATGATACTAACTTATAGATGCATTGTCGGGTGAAGAAGAAGCAGTAGGTTGGTTGCAAGATTCACAGTTTCCATGCTCCTTTTCCTGTTATAGTTTGAAGTTACATGCATGTCTACATTTTCCCTCTTTCTCAGATCATTCAAATAACAACATTACCGCAAGAACAACACCATTGTGTTGGGCTCTAACACTCCCATTACCTACGTACTATAAACGGATTTCTAGGATAACATCTTCCTTGTCCCCAGGGTCGCACTCGTCTCCTTCAATTGCTAAGATACTCTACAAATTATTTTTATTATTTCTAATATGATACATTCGATTGTTTCTACAAAGCATCTAACAAATCATTCGTCTCTCATGCTTGTCCTAGCTCTTTACTGCCCCGACATTCTCATTGGTCCATGTGATAAATCATTGATAAAAATAAATTAGCCATGAAAAGAGAATAGAAAAGATATTAAGAAATTATTTGTATTATTTTTAATATGATAATCCCTTCATTATGGTTAACATGCAGGATATTTCATTACGATGTTATTCTGTGTGACTGAGTTATAAGTTATTTTTTACCCTAAAATCAACTTTTATACACCTCGGATAGACACGAGAAAAATATTATATGTAAGGATGATCAATATATGATATACGTATCTTACAAGTCTTTATGACTAATTATTACCCTAATAACTTTCTTTTAACGGAGGCTGCTTAATTTTTTCTCGAAATGCTCTGAATGACTTCGACTCACCCAACTCCTCCCCCGGCGTCAAACTCACCCCCAGCCACTCCGGTGCCATAAGATAAACCACCTGACCCCAAATCTTATGCTACGAAGTGAAGCCTACCGCTGCTCCCCTATGCTGTGACTCACTCATTGAATTGCAACGGATGTGAATCTCTTTCCCTAAAGGTGTTAAAAGGTCTTGCTATTGCTGAGATTGATCAGGTGGTCATTGATGCTCTGTGTGAAAAATGAAAGAAAGTTGTCATTATCAAAGTTTTGGGATGAACGGTTGCTTTCCAACTTCTGGAACGTCGTCTATACCAGTTGTGGCGCCCTAGTGGTTTGATGACTATTCTCGATCGCCCGAACGGGTATTATGCGGTGAGATTTGATCTGGTAGATGATTTCTTGCAGGCTCTTATTGACGGTCCGTGGGAGATTTTTGGTCACTACACAACGGTTCGTCCATGGTCACCACAGTTCAACCCTTATAATGATACTCTGCGAACCATATTTGTCTGGGCAAGATTATCAGATCCACTAATGCAATTATACGATGAATGTGTCCTCTATGGTTGGGCTTTGGCTCTTGGCACACCGTTAAAGTTCGATCTTAACACTTTATACCCGACTAGATGCAAGTTTGCTAGAGTGTGTATTGAGGTTGAACTTGATAAACCACTCATAGGTACTATTTTCATCGGTGATTCAAGAGTTCACGTCGTTTATGAAGGATTGAACGCAATCTTCCATAGGTGCGGCCTTTTTGGGCATGGAGTGGAACAATGCTCTCAGATCGCCGTGCCTACTCAACCAGAATTCCAACCAAACTCCATTGGTAACCCCCCGGACCCGCAATCGTCGAATACTAGATCATGCACTGACTCGGCTGAAAACAAAAAGGATTCTACGTCTGCTGGTGATGAGTTTTTGGGTCCCTGGATGACAGTGGTTCAGAAACCACGTAAACCCCATAAACCGCGAGCCAAAGAACCCCAATTCCGTCAACAGAAACCGCAACCAACAACGGGTCCATGTCCTTGCCTCCGACGAAACTGTTGAGAAGCCAAAGAACACTCCAAGGAAAAGTAACGTAAAACCGTTACACATGATATTGTTGCCCCCATTAATGAGAATATAGCTATTATCCCTGAGACGACAGTGATAACTCCACCTTGATTATGAATTGTTTATATGCATGATGGAATACTTAATTTTATGCGGTTTAATAAACTAACAAATATCGATTATATCTCTAGATTGCATGTTTTGGTTTGTGTTTGTTAAATGTGTGCAGGCCTTGGAAAGCATTTCAAAGGAAGAACGCAGACCTTGAAACACATTACAAAGGATGAGCACATAGACCTTAAAATGTATCAATAAAGACAAACACGGAAGCCTTGAAAAGTATTACAAAGGTGGATTCGGCTAAAGTCTTTCAATACAATATTCTAATATCTCAATAACAAAAACGGAGATCTCTACCGAAGGATAACAAGAATATTTGTGAAGATTCTCAAGGAGAAGATCTCGGCCAGCCAACAAGAATATCTTCAAACGGTTTTAAACAGAAGATCTTGGCCACAACAAAAAGATCTCAACCGAAGACGCAAGAAGATAAAGGAGGATCTTCCAAACGGATTCCAAGCAAGAAGATCTCGGATCTAAGGGAAATCTTCAACGACATATCCAAGAGAGAAGATCTAGGATCTTCTCTCTTGGATATTCAGATGTTGACTTTGCAGTCTATAAGGTCAATAGAAAGAGCAGTTCTAGATGTTGCCAATTGTTAGGGTCATCCCTAATCAGTTGGCACTCCAAAAAGCAAAAATATGTTGCCCTATCTACAACTAAAGCCGAATATATAGTTGTGGGAGCCTGTTGTGCAAAAATTCTATGGATAGCTCAACAACTTTGTGATCTTGGTTTTAATCTCAAAGGTATACCTATTAAATGTGATAATACTAGATCTATTTCGATTACTAAAAATACTGTGCAGCATTCAAGAACAGAACATATTGATGTGAGACATCACTTCATACGTGATCATGTTAAAAAGGTGATGTTTCAATATCTTTTGTCTCGACTAACTTGCAGCTTGCATATATATATTTACTAAGCCTCTACGTGAAGATCAATTCAATTTTATTAGATTGGAGTTTGGTATGTTGAACAAGGAAGTATTATTTTAGGGGGAGTAAATCGTTTTATTTCTTCCTTATAATGCAATCCACTTTTCCATTTCAAGGACTATATTGATAATCACGGATAGGATTAATGGTTGTTATGTTTTTAGATAATTGATCATTAATCATTTTAAAGAAGAATTTTTAAAAATGATTTCAAAAGATTTTCACCAAGATTTTGTTTTCAAAATTCAAATCTTTTTGAAAGTTGGTTATGATTTATTAGGATAGCATGTAAATAATTTTCGGTTTTCAAGACCTTGATTCTCTCAAGATCTTGATGAGCCGTAAATTAATTTGACATGTCTCCTTTAAATACAACTAGTTCATATCCCGCACCATGTGCGGATATATTTAAATATTGATGGATCTTCACAGGCGGATCTTGAAAGATCTGTATGCGAGTAGGAAAGTGAGAAGAAAGGCAGAAGGGGAGAGACTTTCATAAATACAGAATAGTAAAAACCAAAGTTGTTGAAATAACAGTTATTAAAAACAAATTAAGGAATGAATAAGCAATAACAGAATGAATGTGATGATTGAAAACGTAGGGGATAACCTGAAAATTTAGACAAAGCAGTTTTGAAAAATCCTATCTTAAAATCATCACAACCTTGAAAAAGATGAAGAAATATGATCAACATTGGAATACAAATTTGTCAGAAAAAGGATGAGGTATTATCTACATATATAGCGTGAGAGATAAATTGTGGAGGAGAAGTAAAACGTACAAGAGAAGTTTAGGTTTTATGATCAGCCAACTTAAATTGTAGAATTAGTAGATTTTGTTAAATTTTGATATTTTTTAATTTGATAAAACGTACCGGAGAAGTTTCAAACGTGATATACTTAACTTTTTGTATTAATTTTTTTTAAAGATTAGTTAAAAAAGATTTGTTTCAGATTTTGTTTTAGTAAAAAAATATTTATTAACTTAATTCTTGATTTAGTAAAATATTTAATCCGAAAAAAACTATGGGGGCGCCACGTCAACGTTAGTGTAGTGTAGTGTACTTTAGTAGTATATATATAGATCCTCTGTTCCACCTTTATCTCTTTCCTTCTTCAACGCCTTTACAATACCCAATGCTTTACTCTTTCAAAAAATTTCAAAATCCCTCTCTCACAAACTCATCCATGGCACCCAAACGTCGATCAATCGGTGACGCTTCCTCTCTAGTTACAAAACGCTCCAGGCTATCTTCACCTAGTCCATCAATAAAGAAAGTAGTTCATATCTGATTAGATTCGGATTCACCATCTCCACCGACAACCATCAAAATATATGCTCATACAGGAATGCCAACAAATTAGTTCCGAAACTACACAATAGTCGGCACAAGGCTTGACGGGTTCAATAACCGAACACTCTACATGTGTGAGCCGGTTGATAAGAATTTCTTCTCTCTCTCAGTCTATCGTGCATCACATTTCTCAGAGGATGCTCGATCGGAAGCTCTTGAATCCTGGCGAGATCGGTTTCACAAGGCTCACCCGGTTATTCTATGTAAATCTAACCGCCAGGTGAGAAGGGGGGGGGGGGGAGCTAACCCTAGAATTCGTCATCAAAGGTAAAAAAACTATCACCCTTATACCTCGTCGGTTCTTGCTCAAATTTTAGGGCTTCCCTCTTCCACCTCATTTGACCACCCTGCCAAAGCCAAATGTGTCCGATTGGCCAAGGAACAATTTCTTCTTCCTAACTCCTCAACTCTACAGCCATCCTTATCGTCTCTCACCCTAGATGTACGAATAGTGTTCACTGTGCTTGTGAGATGCGTTTGTAAGAGCCTAGTTGCTGAGAGATGAGAGAGGGAGCAAATGTGCCAGCTTTATGCTTGAGCCACCCCTGCATGACTCAGGGGGCGCCCCTGCGCCTTACCTGGTCCGCCCCTGCGGCTCACAAAGCCCGCCCCTGTGGCTTTGTGCGTTGCAGTCGTCTTCTTTGACTGCTTTGACTCGTGCTTTACTCTTTCACCACCCTATATATATCTTTTGCCTTACCCTGATGAGGGTTTACATTTCATATCTCTCTCTCTCCTCACGTACCTCTTCTCTTGTTCTATATTCTCCTTGGAGCATCTTGCTTGATCTTTCTTGAAGTGGGGTGAGTTTTGGGAAGCTTTTGCTTGGGCTTTGATGAGGATGATGTTGTTGTGCCTTGCTATGCCAGCTTGAGGTGTTGTTGATGCTGTTTGGGTCCTTCTGGAGAGCTTGTTTGGTAAGTTCCATGGCTGCTCCTATTCCTTTCTTCTTTTCTTCATCTTTTCCCTCTTTCCTTAGTCTAGCATGACATTCCTTAGGTTTTGATCCTATTCCAGCCATGTTTGGCTTGTGTTGATGTATGTATATGTATATTATACATGTATGTTGTTCTTAAAGTGAAGAAGAGTAGAGCACCGAAGGAAGAAGTGAAGAAAGGAGCTGAGGGGTGTCTTCTGCACACCAGCCGCCCCTGCGCAACCCTACAGCCGCCCCTGCGCCGGCCTGTGCACCGCCCCTGCGCCACCAGAGAGCCGCCCTTGCGCCTGCTTGCACCAACTTGGTGTTTCCTTTGGTTTTGCAGGTGTGTGTTGCTTCTAGGCCTTCCTTAGGGTGCCTTTGTTCCCTCCTTTCCTAGTATGAGTGCTTAGGATCATGCTAGATGTGTGAGGTTGAGTTTGATGATGTTTATGATCGGTTTATGCCTGGTATTGCTTTTGAGGTTCGTTAGATTATGAGTGAGGTTGAGGTTGATCCTTTGGATCCCTTTGGGTCTAGGTGTGACCCTTATATGGTTAGGAGTCTGATATATCTCCTTATGCCTTGTTTATAGGCTGTGCTATCCCTCTAGTGTAGAGGTGATCTTGGTTGTGTTGTGATCGAGGTTGAGGTAAGTCCGTCGGACTTACTTAACTGCCATCCTTATATTGGGTGTTTGCATGAGTAGTGTGTTCATTGTATGTTTGCTATGATGGCATGTGATGTTGTTTTTACCGACCTATGTTTTATTGATTGCCTTGTATGCGTGGCTGTGATAACCTTTCCCTTTCATCCCGCCATGGAGTTTGCGAGGTTCTCTTGAGTCAGGCCAGACCGGTTTACAGGAAGGGCACAATCCACTCCCACAGGGTACACGGATTGTGTGACCGATACTAGTACGGCTGACTAGCAGGCTCAGAGGCAAGGATATATCGGTCCTCGTGTCACATAGTTTCATATATATTATATCTATATGATTTGAGTGAATGACCATTATATTGAGATGAATAAATTGGTAAATGAGTGGAAGCATGTTGATGTGTTTATCTTTCTTCACGTGTGTTTGTGCTTATGCATTACTCTATATATGTTTATGGATAGCTAATGGTTTATTACGATTTTGTAGATGCCCCACAGGATAGGCATGTTGTTGGGTGATCTAGTAGAGTGGCAGGCCGAGGACGTCTCGTACATAGGTTGGGTTGGCTTTTGGGGTTTGTTATCTTTCCCTCCTGCGTGAGGATGGTCTTTTGTTACCTCCTGTGTGAGGGTGTTATGTTTGTTACTCGGCTATGTTGTCTTACCTTTTGGTTTATACAGTTTTATGTATTTGTTTTCGTATCTGTCAGTGCTATGTTGTATGGTCCAGTGAACTTGTTGTCAGGCTAGGGTCAAGATCCATTGTGAGATCCTAGCCCAATGTGGCACTCCGAGTCCCGCGGATTCGGGGTGTTACAGAGTTGGTATCAGAGCTTAGGTTGACAACAATGGCACTAGCTACCTGCAATAAGGTCTGATAGGTAAAATAAACAAAACGCACATGGGATGTGACGTTTTAAAGGTTTTTGTTTTAAATATGGTTTGGGTTAGATGTACGAGAAGTTGCCGCTATGGATCTCTGCATTATAGATATGATATGTATGTATGATGGTTTATGTATGTGCTTGTGTTGATAATATATATCTATACTTATGGCCTATATAGAGCCTTATAAGTTAGGTGTGCATATCCCACAGATGGCTCGGACTAGAGCTACTGCCGTTGTGGGCAAAGGTAGAGGTAGACCACCCCGTCCTCCGGGTGTGGTAGATGAGGGAGCAGTTTCTGCTGCTGATCCACCAGTGGTGGTGGAGATACATGAGGAGGTTGCAGAGAGCGACGTTCCAGAGACGAGTGGATCTTTGAGACATCATTCACATCGAGCTCAGTCTAATGATGCTGACCGTGTCTCTATGGGACGACCGGAGTTCAGAGAGTACCTCCGACGTTTTGAGGAGGATATTAGGGCTGGCAGGCAAGCCCTAGATTTACCAGTACCTGAGGGATCTTCTGAGAGATCTCAGGGAGCAACTCGGGTGCCAGCTGTACCTACACGTGTTGTTGATCCAGTTCGAGTCCCAGTGGAGACTAGAGGTCCTCAACCAAATGCTTGGTTGAAGGCATTTCACCAGCAAGGAGTACCACACTTCTCAGGGGAGATTGGTTTAGAGACTGAGGTGTGGATTGGGCATGTAGACTCAGCCTTGGAGTCTATCAAATGTCTTGAGGACAAACGGATAGAGCTAGTTCAGTCTCTATTCCGTGACCTCGCACACTAGTGGTGGAGGACTGTCCGGACCAGAGCTACTAGTTATAACCACATGAGGCGCATGATTAGAGAGCAGTTCTGCCCTGCCTCACTAAGGAGGGAGAAGCTACAGGACTTTGTGGAGGCTATCTTTGAGGATGTGCCTATTACTGATGCCATTTGCCGTTTCCAGACCGAGTTAGCTTTGTTGGGTCCAGCTGCACCATCTGAGGACCAACATGTGTATCTATTCTCTCGTCATTTGAGAGAGAGCACCCGTTCATACATGGCGGGATTCCATTGTGAGTCCCTAGATGATTACCAGGACCGGGCTTCTGCTTTTGAGAAAGAGCGAGCCAACCGGAGGAGAGCTTCTCAGACGGAACGGTCTGAGAAGAGGCAGCGCATTGGGCAGACCAGTGGTGTTGGAGGATCATCTGGTCTAAACGAGATCAGAGGAGTCAGAGTTACCCCTCACCTGCACAGACTGTAGATAAGGGACGTCAATGTTACAATTGTGGTGACCCTGGTCATCTTGGGCCAACTTGTCCCAGACCAGTTGTGGCTTGTTTTAATTGTGACCGACAGGGACATCGAGTTGCCTTCTGTAGGCAGGGAGGAGTAGCATCTCAACAGGGTTCTTTCCATGCCAATGTAGCAGGAGGTGGTCAGAGGACACCTCAGCAGCAGACACAGGGACATCAGAGGGTCCCAGAGCGTCCATCTACTCAGGGTTCTACTCCAGGGCCGAGTAGAGGTAGAGGTAGAGATGTCGGCACCAGTGATGCCAGAGGAGCCCGAGAGCGAGCTTTTGAATTGAGGAGTGCAGAGGATCCACCTGCACCGGATGCTACAGGTACCATTCTACTTCCTGGTTTACTTATTAGAGTTTTGTTTCCTTTATTTCTGATACTTGTGTTGAGCGTTGAGTTTAGCTACCATAGAGGGGATACCCTTTACTACAAGGTTACCTGATGGTAGTCGGGTTAGAGGTACCCGTGAGATCCGTAGTTGTCCCTTTCGTTTAGGGACTTGTGTTTTACTTGTTGACTTCTTAGTCATGCCATTGATGCATGAAGAAGTCATATTAGGTATAGACTGGATGCGTAGACACCATGTAGTTTTGGATGTTGGTAGGCGGACTGTTATAGTCTCTACCGAGGTTGGTCAAATTGAGGTCTTCCGGGGTTGGGACCTTGGGAAGACAGGTTCGATTATTAGTTCCGTACGAGCAACTAGATTGATTGCACAAGGTTGTCATGCCTTCTGGTGCTACGCCATGAAGGATGGAGAGAGTCCAGCTCTGAAGGATATTCCAGTAGCCTACGAGTTTACTGATGTGTTTGTTGAGCCTGGCACGCGACCCATCTCGAAGGCCCCATACCGTATGATACCTATCGAGATGATGGAGCTGAAGAAGCAACTCGAGGAGTTGGTTGAGAAGGGCTTCATACGCCCTAGTGTTTCACCGTGGGGTGCACTTGTCCTCTTCGTGCGGAAGAAGGACCGATCTTTGAGATTATGCATAGATTACAGAGAGTTGAACAAGGTGACCATCAAGAACAAGTATCCATTGCCTCGTATTGACAATCTACTTGATCAGCTTCAGGGAGCTACTGTCTTCTCCCGAATTGATATTTGCGCTCAGGATATCACCAGCTGAGGGTGAGAGAGCGGGATGTACAGAGGATGGCATTTCGTACCCGTTATGGACACTACGAGTTTGTAGTGATGCCATTCGGGCTGACGAATGCCCCAATAGTCTTTATGGAGTTGATGAACAACATATTCATCGACTTCCTTGATCAGTTTGTGGTGGTCTTCATCGATGATATTTTGGTGTACTCTCGTAGTAGAGAGGATCATGCCGGTCATCTGAGGACGGTTTTGCAGATTTTGAGGGATAGAGAGTTATATGCTAGGCTCTCTAAGTGTGAGTTCTGGATGTCTGAGGTTGCTTTCCTTGGACACATTGTCTCCGCCGATGGGGTTATGGTTGACCCGGAGAAGATCGAGTCTGTTGCTGCATGGACGACACCGACGAACGTCAAGGAAGTGCGTAGCTTTCTTGGCCTAGCCGGTTACTATAGACGTTTTTTGGAGGGTTTTTTTGTGACTTTCCATCCACTGACGAGTCTTCTGAGGAAGACTACCCGGTTTGCGTGGACCGACCAGTGTGCTCGGAGTTTTTAGGAGTTGAAGAGGCGTTTGACTTCTGCTCTTGTCCTGGCACAGCCAGAGGGTTCTCATGATTTTGTGGTCGACAGTGATGCATCCAAGCTCGGCTTGGGATGTGTGTTGATGCAGAGAGGTAGAGTGATTGCATATGCGTCTCGACAGCTGAAGACGTATGAGGAGAACTACCCGACTCATGATCTAGAGTTCGCAGCGGTAGTGCATGCTTTGAAGATCTGGAGACATTACTTGTATGGTGCTACATGTCAGATCTTCACAAACCACAAGAGTCTGAAGTATATTTTTACGCAGCGGGAGTTGAACAACCGCCAGCGTCGATGGCTTGAGTTGATTAAGGACTTTTGATAGCATGAATTATAGTCTATATTTTGGGACTTGTTTAGACGTTTTATCTTCAATAATCTGCATGTTTGGATGTATATTATGTGATTATATCGTCGTTTCATCTACCTTTGTAGGAATCGAGGTCTACACCAAGTTTCGTTGTAATCGTAGGTAAAATGGCACGTTTTGCATCAAAATGGAGCTAAAGGAGCTAAGGAGTCATTGGAGCTACATTCAGGAGCTTAAGGAAGAATCCAGGAAGCATGAAATTGGATTAAAAATTCACTTTGGACTAGATTGAGAGATTTCACATTCAGTTTAGAGTCACCTCGGTCAGCTACAGTACCATCTCGACCGAGGTGATCCAGAGGAGCGTCCCGACCGAGGCGAACACCTTGGACGCGGCGAGATATATTTTATTCTTGGCCGAGATCTTTTATTTTTGGAAGGAGAGATCTTATATTTTTAGGCTGGATTTCTGGAAGGAAGATCATATATTTTAGGGATTTATTTATGAGAGATAGATATATTTTATTAGGAAAATATCTTTCTAAGATATCTTATCTTTGGAGGGTAATTTTCCTATATAAAGGGTTGTATTTCCCACAAATTCTGTACCCCGCTACCATCATAACAGCTGGGAGATTTGAAGAACCTTTTTAAAGGTTGAAGGAAGATTGAAGGAAGGAAGTTGATAGCTTTGATAGCTTTTGTGAAGGGTTTTGTAAGACTTTCTTAGATTCCCTTCTTGTTGATTTGTCTTATTGGATTTTGATCCAAGGAACGCTTGTTTGTTTGATAATTGATTCAGTTATTGAAGCCTTTTTCTCAAGGTTTTTGTGTTCAATTATTCACCTTCTTCCCTTATATTTGATTATTACTTTCATGATGATGATTGGCTAATTTCTTTGTGTGATTCTAGGGTGATTGGCTGAAGGTTGTGGGAAAAACAATGACAGAATAATCTTAAATTCCAGTAGGACCCTGAAAGCTCGAGTTTTTATCCTTAACCCTAGAACATCTCGTTCAGTCGATGAACATCTCGGCCGGGGTTGAATTCGTCTGACCGAGGTGACTTTTCTGATCCGAAACTGAGAGTTAAGTGTTAAAGTTTGCCAAATCCTATTCTTATTACACCTTTCCTGGTTCAATTCAAGCTTCGGATGAGACTTACCCGGTGATTCCTTTGTTTGTTTACCTAAGATCATAAGTATAGGTAGTAAAGGTTTATCCTTTATTGGGGTTTGAGTGTGCCTTAATCCCATCTTTGCGAGTTAGCCTGGGACTTACCCGGTAAAGGTTGATTCTATTCCCTTAGGTGGTGTGTTGGTTTGAGATTATAGTTCTTTTCCTTAATTCCTTGAGACTTACCCGGTAATAGGAGTTACGTTTGGGATTAGTGAGTAGTGAGACTTACCCGGTGATCTATTCCACTTTAGTAACACCTTCCCTTTGCAAAACCTCAGCTTTGTTCACTTATCTTGAGATCTTGAGTTGGAACCACAACTAGATGCTTTAATCCCTAGAATTGCATATTTCCTTAATTGACTTTTTTATCATCTTTGATTGTTTTAATCGCCTTTGTGGTTAGTAGTTACATATACAACCTACACTTGCTTTGTTTCACTAAGACCCTGAGATCGACACCCTGGAATTTCATGCTTTTTACTACGATTGACCCGTACAATGCGGGTTCGCATCCTTGTTTTAAGCTTACGTCTTGGGTTATAAATTTAAAGCTTGCACACACCGTTTGGAGCGAACAAGTTTTTGGCGCCGTTGCTAGGGATTTGGTCTAGACCGAGTCGGTTGCGGTTGGCTTTCGGGGCGCTTGCCCCTGTTTCTACTAACCACTCTACTTGAGTGACTTACGCAGGTTCTTTTTCTTAGGTTTATGCGAAGAACCCGCGCTGGGAAGGAAATCGTTCCTTACGATCCCGAACCAGAAAAGACATACAAAAGACGCTTGAAAGAAGCGAAGATGGCCAACCAAGACGATCGTGATCTTGAGGCCGAATTGAAGGAGGCGTTGGAACAACTACGCCTCAGTAAAGAAGAACTAGGACTGGAAAGGGAAGAAACTCGCACAAGAACTGAGGCGATCGAAGCAGATATGGCGGCTTTACGAGACCAGTATCTACCTCGACCGAACCCAGATCCTCGACCGAGGCAAGACCCTGTTCCAGACTCTCGACCGAGGCAGAATCCAGTACCTGCTGCCCCGGCCGAGATACTTCCACCTCGGATGCCAGTCCGAGATGCTCTTTTTGCAGGTAATCCATAGACCCTAGGGCAAAGGATGGACCCCAATCAGCAACTGAGGCGTCCAGGAGTCAACCTAGGTGATCTACCGGACCATGATTATGAGCTTCGACCACAAGTTCTTTCCATGATTCGCCAATGCCAGTTTGGAGGGCTAGATAGGGAATCTCCGCATCAACATCTACAAAACTATGAGATCTTGATGGAGACCTTGAGACCTTCAAGGCTGGAAAACAACAATTACAAGCTAAGGCCTTTCTACTTCTCTTTGAAAGATAGAGCGCTTACTTGGTATCAATCTCTTCCTCCAGGAAAAATCAATACTTGGGAGGAGATGACAGCGGAATTCTTATCTAAATTCTTTCCCCCCTCTAAAACCACTGAAATGAGAGGGAAGATTAATGCATTCATCATGAAGGACAAGGAGAGCTTGTCCAAGTCATGAGAAAGATTTAAAGACATTCTTTTGGATTGCCCATATCATGGGATTCCAAAGATAGAGTTGTTGGAGATATACTTCAAGGGACTAGACGGAAACACCCAGTTCAACCTTCAACTACTATCCGCCGGCACGTTCATGGACATGCCGATTGACGAAGCTTGGGAGTTCATAGAGAAGCAAGCTTTGCACATGGAGAAATACTCCCACCAAGGAGCTGAAGGTGGAGTTAAAAGAGTCAACTTTCAAGATGCTCCACCAAACAATGATCAACTCACTTCTTTGAAGAATGATGTGAAACAATTGAAGGAACTCTTAGTTGCTCAAACCAAGAAGGAAGATCAAGGATCAAGGAACAACAATAGTTACCGGAACAACAACAACGGTTCCCGGAACAACAACTAAAACAACAATAGAGGATCCAACAACAATAATTGGAGGGCAAACAACCAAAATTCGGGTAACCCTTACTCTAACTCCAATTCGAATGACACCTCTAACCTCTCTTCTTCTTCTTCTTCTCCTACTCCATTGAAGAGCCAGGAGCAAGGATCGATTTCGTCCCAGCCGGAAAAGAAAGATGCGGTGCTGGAGGCCATCTTGATCAAGCTCAACTCTATGGAGACATCCATGACTTCATTTTCGAAGGCACAAAAAGCCTTAGAACAACAATTCTTTAACAAGGCGAATGAAGCGCCAAGAGATCCAGGGAAGCTTCCAGCAAGGACGGAAAGCAACCCCAAGGGACAGATCATGGCAATAATGACGAGAAGTGGACTGAAGACTGCAGATCCAATGCCTCGGTCGATGCCAGTACAGACGAAGACCACCTCGGTCTAGGTGCAGTCGAAGAACACTTCGGCCGAGATGCCAACCGAGGTGGAGCCATAGAGTGCGGAGGAGAAAACTGAAGTTTATATTCCACATCCTGCATATAAACCACCACTTCCATTCCCCCAGTCAAGGGCCAGAGCACATCTAGACAAGCACTTTGGTAAGTTCCTTGACTTGATGAATAAACTACACATTAATATCCCTTTCCTTGATGCTATTCTAGGGATGCCCGCCTATGGGAAGTTCTTGAAAGAAATTCTATCAAGGAAGAGGAAGTTGGAAGACTTTGGTGAAGTAAGGATGACATCTAAATCCTCGGAGCTCATTCAAATCATGAAGGAGAAGATGCCACCCAAACTAAGAGATCCCAGCTCAGTTTGCATTCCCATTCAAGTTGGGGATGTCACTTGTGAAGCCTTGTGTGATCTAGAGGCCAGCGTGAGCATCATCCCGCTGGAGCTATGTGTTAAAATCGGACTTGGAGAGCCCAAGTCGGTGAAGATACGGTTATACATGGCGGACCGCTCCATTACCCATCCCGTGGGAATTTTGGAGGACGTTCCGGTTAAGTTAGGTAATTTCTATTTACCTATAGACTTTGTTGTACTTGACATTCCCGCAGATTATCTCGTTCCCATCATTCTCGGGAGGACATTTCTAGCAACTTTGGGTTGCAATGTGGATTGTAAGAACGCCAAGTTAAAACTCAACATTGGCGGAGATGAAGTGGAGTTTGCATTGCTTGCGGCAATGAAGGGAGAGCAACTAGGAGATGATATCTTCAACATCTATGATGAAGAAGAATCAAGAGAATTGGTGAGCTCTATCCTTATTAAAGATCCAATTGAAAAGGTTATTAGTTTTAGCTTAATGGATGAAGGTATAGATGCTTCTTGTGATGCAGATATACGGAGCTTAAAGGCGCTGGAAGAAGATCCAGGAGCTAAAACTGAAAAGCTAATCCAGGAGAAGAAGATCTCCAGTTTCGGTCCCAGTTGTAGTACCTCGACCGAGGCACCTTCTAGACCAAGCGAGGTGACTGAAGAACATCTCGGTCACCCTCTCTGGACCTCGACCGAGGTCGAAAGCGAAATGATGTCAACTGAGACTTCTGAAAGTCTAGTTCTTCGATCCACTCCACTGGAAGGAGGAAGCAAGGATCCACCTCAGAAAGCACCCCCAGTTGTGGAGCTTAAACAACTCCCTAGTCACTTGAGGTATGTTTTTCTTGGACCGGATTCTACTTATCCCGTCATTGTTAGTGCTTCCCACTCCGAATCTGAATTATCTAAACTAATGCATGTCCTGAGGAAGCATCAAAAGGCTTTGGGTTATACTATTGATGATCTTATTGGCATTAAGCCTTCTTTCTGCATGCATAGAATACTAATGGAGGACGATCATAAGACTTCACGAGAACCTCAAAGACGGTTAAATCCGATCATGAAAGAGGTTGTGAAGAAAGAAATTCTTAAGTTGTTGGATGCAGGTACCATATTTCCTATCTCGGACAACAAGTGGGTTAGCCCAGCACATGTAGTTCCGAAGAAAGGAGGGATGACCGTTGTGACGAATAAGAACAACGAGTTAATCCCAACTAGGACCGTCACGGGCTGGAGGGTTTGCATCGATTATAGGAAGCTGAACGTGGCCACTCGGAAGGACCATTTTCCACTTCCTTTCATTGATCAAATGCTCGAACGGTTGGCCCAACATTCACGCTTCTAATACTTAGATGGCTATAGTGGTTTCTTCCAGATTCCTATCCATCCGGATGATCAAGAGAAGACCACTTTCACTTGTCCATGGGGGACATTCGCTTGTAGGAGGATGCCATTTGGATTATGCAATGCACCCGCCACCTTCCAGCAATGCATGATGACTATCTTTTCCGAGTATATAGAGGAGATCATGGAGGTATTTATGGATGATTTTTCAGTATATGGTTCCTCTTTTGATGATTGCCTATCTAACCTTTCTCTAGTGCTACAAAGATGTGAAGACACTAATCTTGTTTTGAATTGGGAGAAGTGTCACTTTATGGTTAATGAAGGCATTGTGCTAGGACACCTCGTTTCTAATCGAGGTATTGAGGTCGATCGCGCTAGGATCGAGACTATTGAGAAACTCCCTCCCCCTTGTTCTGTTAAGGGTATGAGGAGTTTTCTCGGGCATGCAGGTTTCTATAGGAGATTCATCAAGGACTTCTCGAAAATTTCTAAACCACTAACTAACCTCTTGAATAAAGATGTTGTTTTTGAGTTTTCGCAAGAGTGTCTTGATGTATTTTACAGGATTAAGGAAGCGTTGATCTCCGCTCCCATTATCCAGCCTCCGGATTGGACCTTGCCCTTTGAGATCATGTGCGATGCGAGTGATGTGGCGGTAGGAGCGGTGCTTGGACAAAAGAAGGATGGGCGGACCACCGCCATCTACTACGCTAGCAAGACGCTAGATGAAGCCCAGCGTAACTACGCCACAACTGAAAAGGAGCTATTGGCGGTTGTATATGCTTTCGAGAAGTTTCGTTCTTACTTAGTAGGGGCGAAAGTCATTGTCTACACCGACCATGCAGCCATTCGTTACTTACTTGCTAAGAAGGATGCCAAGCCACGCCTTATTCGATGGATTCTCTTGCTTCAAGAGTTTGACCTAGAGATCCGTGATAAGAAGGGATCCGAAAATTCTATAGCGGATCACCTCAGCCGGCTACCTTCCTCTTCACGCGAGAAGGACGACCCACCCATAGACGATTCATTCCCCGATGAGCACTTGCACTTGTTGGAGCGTTTGATAGACTTTCTTACCTCACCCCATGATGAAGGTGAAGTATGGGGTGAGGATACCTCCCATCACGTTTAGGGACACCGTACGGTCCAGCTAGCGACCTTAAATCAAGCGCTTCTTGGGAGGCAACCCAAGGTATTGCTTTCTTTTCCCTTTTTCTAGTCTAGCTTTAGATAGTTTGCTTTTGCTTTGATTTTCTTTGTTTTTGGCGTCCTAGACAGACAACAGGTGACATCTAAGGAAGAAATACAACCCAGGAGCAACACTGGATGGATAGAAGTTCGAGAATTTGAGAATACGGAGTTTGACTGAGACACATCTCGGTTGCTATCACAACACCTTGACCGAGATGATTCTTGAGCAACCGAGGCGAATAGGGTTACTGAAGACCCACCTCGGCAGTACACCTCGTTCCAGTCGAGACCATCTCGACCGAGGTGACAGCAGTTCCAGAAAAGGGTATAAAAGGGGACTGAGATTTCTCTCTCCTCCCTCAACCTCCTTCTCGACCGCGGCGCACATCTCGCCTCGCTTCTTCGTTCTTCGCTTGTTTTCGACGATTCTCGCTTCCAAACTGAGAGGAAAGGATATAGGATCAAATTGCAAGCGCCAATCTGCAGAGAAAACGAACCGAATCGACCAAATCTGGGGTAAATTCGAAAAAAAACCCTAACTTCCTCTTCTTCCACTGATTTCATTTGATTTGGGCTTTGGTTGCCCCTGAATTTTGCTAAAAAAGGATTAAGTACCCCATAGGAACCTTTGGTAGTGATATTGGGGGAAAAGAATTGGATTTTTGAGAGAATCGATCGCACAACGCTTCGCCTCGGTCGAGTCGGCCTGTGCCTCGGCTGAGGTGTTCTTGAGATTTGTCACCGTAACCGAGGTGGTCTGACAGTGCGTGACGAAGATGAGTTCTGACAGGCAGTTAGTTCTGAGAGACAGATCTTCTCCTTCTCCTTCTTCTTCTTCATGCCGCTTTTGATTGCCTCTATGTGGATGAGGATCTGAGGCGGATGATATCCGCGGTGGGGCTGGAGCAGTTCACTGAGATTAGAGCTCCGGCCTACCTTGAGCCGTCCCTGGAGTTTGTTAGCTCCGTCACTTACTTGCCCACCGAGCGGGCCATCAAGTACCGGTTGATGAACCGGAACTATTTAGTTCCCATGGACCACTGGAGGGACATCTTCGGTTTCCCAGCACCCACTGTTGCTGATTTTCCTTCTTGAGCTGTAGCTCGAGAGTTTTGGGGACAGATTGCTCATGTGGTTGAGCACGCTGACAGGTGGCGACCTGGAGATTCCAGGGAGCGGATTATATTTCACCTGGCTTTTAGACTTGCTCACAGGATCTTTAACGAGACTCTTCTGGCGCGTACTGAGACGCCCCAAAAGATCAAACAGGGTGAGCTGCTGAGTTTGTACTGCATGGTGACCGGAGGAGTTCCGGATTTTGGAGTTATGCTGGCAGAGGATCTCCACAGGATCACGGCGAAGGCAAAGGGAGATTTCTGCTGCGGAGGGATAGTGACTCACATAGCGAGTTACATGAATCTTGACTTGAGTGCGTGTACTATGGTGGTGGCTGCCAAGCCGCTCGGGCTTCAGGAGATGATCACTAGGAGGATACTGGTTCCTCGCGGTCTTACTATGCCATATGTGGCGATGCCTTGGGAGCAGACTGTACCCCAAGGTATTAGGTGGTCAGCTCAGTTCTTTGTTTATGACCCGCACTACTGGCAGACCGCATGGATTCCGCTTATGGAGGATGCCAGAGATGCAGCAGCCCTGAGACAGGATGAGGAGGATGATGAGGCTGAAGAGCAGGAGGATCATGATGAGGATGGCGGTACTGCCATGGATATGGGCACAGATATAACTGGGACTAGTGCGCCGGTCATTGATCTGGACGACGACGAGACTGAGGAGGATCCAACTGTAGCACCGGCACGTCCTGCTAGGGGTAAGGTATGCAGGCAGAGGGATCTAGTTGCTCACCGCCGGATCGATGATCTGACAAATCAGATGATAGATTCCTACACTGCCTTGTCCCTGGATATCAGAGAGATGCAGGAGAGACTACACTACCAGCACACGATGGCTGAGATTCAGTTTCAGCATGTCATGGGCTACCCATTCGACCCATCTCAGTACCCGTACGTGCCACCACCACCACCACCGGATCGTGATTATTGAGAGCTTGCAGGAGTTTCTTTATTTATTTACTATGCAGCTCAGCTTTATCCGGTGAGTATTCTGTTTTCTTAGACTTATTTTGACCCATTGGGACAATGTGTCCCAAGTATGGGGTATTTGGATGTATTATTTGACTTATGTGGATGTATGACTTGACTCGATGGATATTTATGTTTTATTTTGCTCTATGTGTTTATCTGAGATTACATGCATGCATACAGGTTATTTGATTGAGAAAAACGTCAAAAACTGGTTTGAAAATTTTTTTTTATGACCTCGACCGATGTGATTCTGGCCAATCGAGGTGCAGTACCTCGGTTGACTTAGAACATCTCGACCGAGGCGGTTTAACTGAAAGTTTTCGAAACGATTTTTGTGCTTCTTATCTGGATATGACCTCAGTGATGATTTTTGTTTGCTGACTGGTTTTGAAATCTTTATATGTTTGAAAGGTTTTATGATATGTTTAAGTTGCTAAGTGCTTTGTTTGAAATTTTGGCATGTTTAATACTTTGTTTTTATCCAAATTATGTTTAATTTGAAGGTTGACACCACATGAAAAGTTCTCTCACTTTCTTCCTGGGATGATTAAGGCAATTCATTCTCTTCTCTTCTTCTTCTTGATCATGCTTAGGCCCTCATATACATATTTGCCTCCCTTTGCCTATCCGGGAATTTGGAAGCAAGCAAAAGTGAAAAGCAAGTGAAAGAAAAGTTGAGATGTTGGCTGAAAGTTAGAAAGAAACAAATAGGTTTGGGGAAGTCAATCATGATGATGAGTAACTCGGCACCATTTACATAGTCGGGTGTTTGTGTCTTGCCAAATTCGGATTGAGCGATATTCCTAACGGGTCATAGTATGTGCATCAAGGGTTTGAGGCATCTCGAGAAATTGATAATTGCTGATCTCCTAGGCTTCGGTTATTGTGCACCTCTGTCCATACATCCCAAAAAGTAAAGTAAAAAGTAAAATAAGCAAAGCTTATTGGTGGAAGATGTTGAAGTTCAAAGGAAGTGAAGTAAAAATCCTTTTCCCGGATTCTAGCACCACATTCCCTATATACATCCCACCCTCACACGTTTCTTGACTTCTCTTTTGAATGCCCTTGAGACCTTGAGCTTGTTGATTGACTTAGTGGTTTAAACTGGATTATACATAATTAATTCGATTATTATGATTTATTATGCATTCTATGATTTTATGCAGAGATGAACAACTTTCTTATATTTATAAAATGTTTTGAGCACATTTTGATTTTAAATTCCATGAAGCATTCTCTTAGAGTGATCTATGATTGTAGTACACAATTAAAATGTTTTGAAAGACTTTTTCATTGATCTTTATGACTTATAATCCATTCTATCTTGTATCTAAGATTTGGAACTTGCTTGTGGAAAAGCAAGGGACAAGTATGGGGTATTTTGATAGCATGAATTGTAGTCTATATTTTGGGACCTGTTTAGACGTTTTATCTTCAATGATCTGCATGTTTGGATGTATATTATGTGATTATATCATTGTTTCATCTACCTTTGCCGGAATCGAGGTCTACACCAAGTTTCGTTGTAATCGTAGGTAAAATGACACGTTTTGCATCAAAATGGAGCTAAAGGAGCTAAGGAGTCATTGGAGCTACATTCAGGAGCTTAAGGAAGAATCCAGGAAGCATGGAATTGGATTAAAGATTCACTTTGGACCAGATTGAGAGATTTCACATTCAGTTTAGAGTCACCTCGGTCAGCTACAGTACCATCTCGACCGAGGTGATCCAAAGGAGCGTCCCGACCGAGGCGAACACCTTGGACGCGGCGAGATATATTTTATTCTTGGCTGAGATCTTTTATTTGTGGAAGGAGAGATCTTATATTTTTAGGCTGGATTTTTGGAAGGAAGATCATATATTTTAGGGATTTATTTATGAGAGATAGATATATTTTATTAAGAAAATATCTTTCTAAGATATCTCATCTTTGGAGGGTAGTTTTCCTATATAAAGGGTTGGATTTCCCACAAATTCTGTACCCCGCTACGATCATAACAGCTGGGAGATTTGAAGACCTTTTTGAAGGTTGAAGGAAGATTGAAGGAAGGAAGTTGATAGCTTTGATAGCTTTGTGAAGGGTTTTGTAAGACTTTCTTAGATTCCCTTCTTGTTGATTTGTCTTATTGGATTTTGATCCAAGTAACGCTTGTTTGTTTGATAATTGATTCAGCTATTGAAGCCTTTTTCTCAAGGTTTTTGTGTTCAATTATTCACCTTCTTCCCTTATATTTGATTATTACTTTCATGATGATGATTGGCTAATTTCTTTGTGTGATTCTAGGGTGATTGACTGAAGGTTGTGGGAAAAACAATGACAAAATAATCTTAAATTCCAGTAGGACCCTGAAAGCTCGAGTCTTATCCTTAATCCTAGAACATCTCGTTCAGTCGATGAACATCTCGGCCGGGGTGGAATTTGTCTGACCGAGGTGACTTTTCTGATCCGAAACTGAGAGTTAAGTGTTAGAGTTTGCCAAATCCTATTCTTATTACACCTTTCCTAGTTCAATGCAAGCTTAGGATGAGACTTACCCGGTGATTCCTTTGTTTGTTTACCTAAGATCATAAGTATAGGTAGTAAAGGTTAATCCTTTATTGGGGTTTGAGTGTGCCTTCATCCCATCTTTGTGAGTTAGCCTAAGACTTACCCGGTAAAGGTTGATTCTATTCCCTTAGGTGGTGTGTTGGTTTGAGATTATAGTTGTTTTCCTTAATTCCTTGAGACTTACCCGGTAATAGGAGTTACGTTTGGAATTAGTGAGTAGTGAGACTTACCCGGTGATCTATTCCACTTTAGTAACACCTTCCCTTTGCAAAACCTCAGCTTTGTCCACTTATCTTGAGATCTTGAGTTGGAACCACAACTAGATGCTTTAATCCCTAGAATTGCATATTTCCTCAATTGACTTTTTATCATCTTTGATTGTTTTAATCACCTTTGTGGTTAGTAGTTACATATACAACCTACACTTGCTTTGTTTCACTAAGTCCCTGAGATCGACACCCTGGAATTTCTTGCTTTTTACTACGATTGACCCGTACACTGCGGGTTCGCATCCTTGTTTTAAGCTTACATCTTGGGTTATAAATTTAAAGCTTGCACACACCGTTTGGAGCGAACAACTTTGACCTTGAGATTTTGTATCATCCTGGAAAGGCAAACGTGGTTGCTGACGCCTTGAGCAGGAAGACGCCTCGAGAGAAGGCGATTGCGGGATTGACTGTACAACCTCTGCTTCAGAGGGACCTAGCTTGGCTAGGGATGGATATCCAGTTTCCTGATGAGGATGCCTAGTTGTATGCTTTAGAGGTTTTACCTAGTCTGTTGGAGGAGATCCAACAAAAGTAGGGGACCTGCCCGACTTTGAAGAGGATTAGAGAGAGGAAGTCTCGTGGAGAGGCATCACAATTTTTCATTGGAGCTGATGGAGTGGTGAGGCGACATGATCGCATTTGTGTTCCTACTGATGCGGAGTTGAGAGAGAGGATCTTACAGGAGGCTCACTGTACACCTTACTTTGTACATCCAGGTACGAGTAAGATGTACCATGATGTGAGACATTCATATTGGTGGGGAGGGCTGAAGCCCGATGTAGCCAGATTTGTGGCGCAGCGTGCGACTTGTCAGCAGGTCAAGATAGAGCATTGCAGACCTGGAGGTAAGCTCCATCCACTGCCAGTGCCGCAGTGGAAGTGGGAGGACGTCTCCATGGATTTTGTGACTGGATTGAGACCCAGTAGGAGTTTTGATGCCATTTGGGTTGTTGTTGATAGACTGACGAAGACGGCACGTTTCATCCCTATCAAAGAGACATGGCCGGTGAGTAGATTGGCTGAGGAGTACACTAGACAGATAGTGAGACTCCATGGTGTATCGAGGACGATCGTCTTTGATCGAGATGGACGATTCACCTCGAGATTTTGGCAGCAGATTCAGACTGCTTTGGGGACGAGTCTACACTTCACAACTGCGTTTCACCCCTAGACTGACGGACAGTTAGAGAGGACCATAAAGACTTTGGAGGATATGTTGCGAGCTTGTGTGTTGGATTGGGGACAGGGATGGTCTGATTACCTCCCACTTGTTGAGTTCTCATACAACAACAACTGGCATGCATATATTGGGATGACTCCCTATGAGGCACTGTATGGACGTAGGTGCCGTACACCTTTATGCAGGGATGAGCCTAGCAGTATCAGTGGGATAGCACCAGAGAAGATTCGTGATGATATGTGATGACACGATTTATGACACTAATTTTGGCACTCTTTTATATAGTTTTCCTTTCCATTCATGCATGGTTTGGCATTAGTTCATGACGTTTACGCTTAATTCATGCATATTGTCGAGATAGACGTCTACACGGACTTTTGTCAGTTTTGTAGCTATTTTGGGGAGCTTTTGGACTTAATCGAAACATTCGAGGATCATTCCTCGTGATGGCGCACTTCTGGATTCGTTAAGGAGCAAGCTAGGAGCAAAGGAGAGCACATGGGACCTTGTTGGTGCATGCCTTGCACCAACTCGTGACTTAATGATCCAAGGAAGGCTGAGGCACCAAAACCACGGTCACTGGGACTTCCACGGGCGTGGAAAGAGGCCGTGGTTTCTGTCTGGGCCACCCTGACACATGTCCCACGATCTCTTTGGCCGACTCTTGCTCTTGGTGGGGTATTTAAGTGATTTTTGCAGGCTGTGATGGGGGGATATTCAGATTTTTCTCTCTTCCTTTTTGACCTAGCTTCTTCCCCAAAACACTTCTCCATTGGAGCCTCTCTTCCAAGCACCCATTGTGGGTGTTCTTGGAAGAGATTAGTGTAGATTTTCATTTTAAAGTGAGATTAGAGTGGTTTTGAGTGAGGTTTCCATTGTTGACAACTTGGAACAGCTCTTGGATCCTTTGTAAGATTTGGTAACTTCTATTCTAGCTTTTAATGTCTTTCTTTGGATTATTCTTCATTATCCAGCCATGATTTGCAAGCATGCTTTATTTGTGAAGTTTAATCTTGAAATGTATGTTGTTGGCTGAATAGTTGTGATTCTAGGGTGAAGGAATGATGTTTATGCCTTGGACTATGATTGTATGGACTTCTATGTTAGCTTAGGATCGATTTGTGTTCGAAACCCCAACTCAGTGCGGAATCACGGCTTGTTCTTCATGATTCCACGGCCGTGGTTTCCATGATCCACCCGTGATTCTTTCTATTGTGCTTGTATTGATGAATCTGGATGTTAGGATGTAGATGTGTTGAAATCCTAGTGTTTGTTGAGCCTAACCTAGCTTAGGGTGACCTAATGTTAGCAATCTTTTTGAGGAATGAGACTTACCCGGTAATTTCCTCTCTTAGATATATAAGATGATGAACTCTGGGTAGTAGTGAGCCAAAAAAGCCGCTATTGGATTGAGTGTTCTAGGATCGTTGCCTAAGACTTACCTTTTCCGAGACTTACCCGGTAAGGAGGGTTTGACCCTTAGTTAGTGGCCGGTTTGTGTAGAATTCTTGTCCTTAGGTTCCTTGAGACTTACCCAGTAATAGGACCTTAGGTGCGAGACTAGTGGAGCATGAGACTTACCCAGTAATTGCTCCCATTAGAGAAACACCCAATTCCGAACAACCACAGCTTTCCTTTGATCGTTAGAAGCATGAGTCCATGGTCATATTTGGAATTCCGAATCTCTAGAATCCGCTTTCTTACCTCTTATCTCTTATCGTTGTGTTTGTGTGTTTGTGTTGCGTATTATGTTGATATATTTGTGATCCTTGTTTGATAACCCAAAACCATCCAAAAATATCGTGTTTTGCACTTTCTTTACTCCACATCTCATCTTAGTTTAGATTTACACTATCTTTGATCATTGAATGACTTGATTTCACCTCAGTCCTTGTGTTCGACCTCGGAATACTTTCCTTTCTACAAAACGATCCGTACACTGCGGGTTTCGCTAGGTAGTTAGGAATTTAGTTCGAGTTTTTAAATGTAAAGCTTTTTGTGCTACCTTTCTAGCATAACAAGTTTTTGGCGCCGTTGCCGGGGACTAGGTCTAGATTAAGTAATTTGATTTTGATTGTTTTTAGTGTTTATCTTTCTTGTTACTTTTGATTTTGTGTTGTTTTTGTCTTTGCCTTTTCATGTTTGCCATGGACGGATTGTACTTTCAAGACGACCTTGACAACATGGAGTATGAGGAGTGGATGGAACACCAAGATCTAGGACCTATCCATGATGAGTTTGAGTATTAGGAGGAGTTTAATGCCTATCAGGAGTCCCATGATCAAGCTCACATGACTACATTGCCTCGTGAGGAACCTCACCATCAACCTCACAATGATCGAGTGGAATCAATGCTAGAAGAAATGTTGAGGAAGATGGATGATGTAGAGAGCAATCTTGCTTCCATTTCGAGTTCCCACATGGAGCTTGAAGCGGAAGTGTTACAACAAGAAAAGGTTCACCCTGAGGAGATCCAAGAATTGCCCAAATCAACCATGATCATTAAGGAACTTCAAGAAGAGTTAGATGAAGCTTGGGAGCAAGTGAGGCTAAGGGATTTGGCCCTAAAGGATGAAAGAAGATTGAATTTCGAGAGAGAGGAACAAATAAGGAGGGAGATCGAGGTGACTAGGAATGCTCTTATGCTAGGAGATCCTACCATCCTTCAAGACTTACCTCCACCTCCTTCACCTTTGGAGGAGTGCAATGAAGTGCTCTCACCCCTGGACATCCTTGCCATCGACCCCGGAACCACACTTGAAGAGCTCACGAGGGAGGAAGAAAACAGAGATTTCCACGGCCTATCTGGCACAACCACGCCCATGGTTTGCCCGTGGAAAGCTCTGTCATAGGGAACCCTAAGTTATCTTCAACTCCTTCCAATCCTTTCTTGCTTGCTTGGAGTACATACGAAGATTGGAGTCCCTTTCCTAAGGAATCTCCCATATTGAATGATGGAGGCAAGCATGATGGATCCATGATGGTTATAAAGCACTTCAATGAAGGATTCTTTCCAAGAATCGGCTTTCTTTCTTCGGATCATAGAGGATGAAGATGACAAGCGTTTCACCGGTGTGACCACGGAGTACAAATTGCCTAAGTATGGGGTGGCACCTATGGTTGCAACTCCATACTATCATCAAGGAAGTGGCGATGAGGAGTCTACTACTCACCGGTGAAGAGAGAACTTAAAACTTATTTGGGCATCAAGTGGCCCGTGCTTGTCATCATGGAAGCTGGAAAGCGATGGTTGCTTGGACTCCTCAAGCAAACCATGGTATTCGAGGTGGATTGACATATCCACGAAGTTTTCTCAAGCTAATGACCTAAAAGAAGCGCTTAATGGGAGGCAACCCATTGGTACAACTCTTTCCCTTTTCTCTTTCGTTTTCGTTTTTCTTTTGTTTTTGTTTTTGTGTGTTTTTGTGTGTTTTTGTGTTTTGTGTTTGTGTGGTAGATTTTAGGTAATGAGGAAGCCTTGCAAGGCAATTTGATGATGATGATCCCATTTTCAACCATGGGTGGAGCAGACGTGAGACTTGGACGGCTTGAGGTGTCTTTGTTGGATGGAAGAGCTCCCATCTCACATACACCTTGGAGTGGGTCTCGACGCCGGAATGACTATGAAGAGCTCTGTACCATGCTTGAACAATCATCCATCATCACCACTCCACATGATTGAACCAAAATACCGAATGACACCATCTTTTACATTGTGAGGACTTCTTTCACTATTCTTTACTTGATTTGCACATTGGGGACAATGTGTTTCTAAGTATGGGGTGGGGTCTTCATGATTCTTAGCATGGCATGATCGCATCTAGGATAGTTTCGTTTTATCGCCACACGTTTCTTATCATGTTTTTCATTGTAGATATTTATTTCGAAAATTAAAAAAAATCGAAATTTAAAAAATTATTTTTTTAGTGCTTCTAAGTTAGGATATGACCCTTATGATGAGATTGTTTTGTGAATTGGCTATGGATGGCCTTGTGTGTTGAATGGATTTATGCATATGTGGACTTGAAATACTTCTCTTGAATCCTATGCATGATTTGTCATTGTGATGTTTGCCTTGATTGGATTGAGGATTGATAGTCGAAATTACATGCTAGTTCTCGCACATAATCTAGGAATGATTAACGCAATTCATCTCTCTTCTTCTCATCTTGATCATGTTGTTTGAGCACCTCACTTGATATGAAATTTGACCTCTTTTGACCCTTCCGGTAATAGGAGCATGCTAGTGTGTTGAGTGTGTGGAAAGCAAGTATG
Organism: Fagopyrum esculentum; assembly: GCA_033239045.1. Taxonomy (NCBI): domain Eukaryota; kingdom Viridiplantae; phylum Streptophyta; class Magnoliopsida; order Caryophyllales; family Polygonaceae; genus Fagopyrum; species Fagopyrum esculentum. The sequence continues at coordinate 49,234,482 of BSUD01000001.1, read as the reverse complement.
GGGTGGTGAAGTTGGTGTATGAATTTTGTGAATGAAGTTGTTGAAAATGTGTTGTGAAAAGTGTACAAAAAAAATATAGGTTTGGGGACTTTAGTTTTGATGACGAGTAACTCGGCACCATTCACATAATCGGGTGTTTGTGTCTTGCCAAAGTTGGATAAACCGAATGTCCTAACGAGCCTTGGTATGTGTGCCCGGTTTGAGGCACCTCGGAAAAAATCCCGAGGTCCGCTAATCACCAAGGTCTCGGCTTTTGTACACCAATGCCATTGTCTCAAAAATAAGTAAAAGAAAATGAAAAAAAATAAAAGAAAATAAAAGAAAGAAAAGAAAGAGAAAAATACACTTTGGTGGAAGAAGTATAAATGTGAAGTTGTGGTAATTTAGTTCCTTTCCCGGATTTCCACCACATGACCGTAGAAAATTCCCACCTTATCATCACGTTTCTTGGCCTCTTCTTTCCTAAGTCCTTAAGACCTATTTGCTTATGTGTATGACTTAGTGATCTAGATTGGGTATTCTCATGATCATCTTGACTTCATCATTTTTACCTTTCATGCATACTTTCGAGTGAAGTATGATTGTCTTTCCGTGCCTTCATTCATTTAATACATGATTGCTTGTCCATTGCCATGAAACATCACTATGAAGGTGATCCATCTTTAGAAGCACAATTCCAAAAAGATTTTCTGTTTTTCTACATTCATAAATAATGCCAGCTCGTAGCCTATAGTTGGACCTTGCTCGGGGACGAGCAAGTGCTAAGTATGGGTATTTTAATGACACGATTTATGACACTAATTTAGGCACTCTTTTAGATAGTTTTCCTTTCCATTCATGCATGATTTGGCATTAGTTCATGACGTTTACGCTTAATTCATGCATATTGTCGAGATAGACGTCTACACGGACTTTTGTCGGTTTTTTAGGTATTTTGGGGAACTTTTGGACTTAATCGACACATTCGAGGATCATTCCTCGTGATGGCACACTTTTGGACTCGTTAAGGAGCAAGCTAGGAGCAAAGGAGAACACATGGGACCTTATTGGTGCATGCCTTGCACCAACTCGTGACTTAATGATCCAAGGAAGGCCGAGGCACCAAAACCACGGTTACTGGGACTTCAACGGGCGTGGAAATAGGCCGTGGTTTCTGTCTAGACTACCCTGGCACCTGTCCCACGATCTCTTTGGCCGACTCTTGTTCTTGGTGGGGTATTTAAGTGATCTTTGCAGGCTGTGATGGGGGGATATTCATATTTTACTCTCTTCATTTTTGACCTAGCTTCTTCCCCAAAACACTTCTCCATTGGAGCCTCTCTTCCAAGCACCCATTGTGGGTGTTCTTGGAAGAGATTAGTGTAGATTTTCATTTTAAAGTGAGATTAGAGTGGTTTTGAGTGAGGTTTCCATTGTTGACAACTTGGAACAACTCTTGGAGCCTTTGTAAGATTTGGTAACTTCTATTCTAGCTTTTAATGTCTTTTCTTTGGATTATTCTTCATTATCTAGCCATGATTTGCAAGCAAGCTTTATTTGTGAAGTTTAATCTTTAAATGTATGTTATTGGCTGAATAGTTGTGATTCTAGGGTGAAGGAATGATGTTTATGCCTTGGACTATGATTGTATGGACATCCATGTTAGCTTAGGATCGATTTGTGTTCGAAACCCCAACAAAGTAGGGAATCACGGCTTGTTCTTCATGATTCCACGGCCGTGGTTTCCATGATCCACCCGTGATTCTTTCTGTTGTGCTTGTATTGATGAATCAGGATGTTAGGATGTAGATGTGTTAAAATCCTAGTGTTTGTTGAGCCTAACCTAGCTTAGGGTGACCTAATGTTAGCAACCTATTTGAGGAATGAGACTTACCCGGTAATTTCCTCTCTTAGATACATAAGATGATGAACTCTAGGTAGTAGTGAGCCAAAAAATCCGCTATTGGATTGAGTGTGCTTGGATCGTTGCCTAAGACTTACCTTTTCCGAGACTTACCCGGTAAGGAGGGGTTTGACCCTTAGGTAGTGGCCTGTTTGTGTAGAATTCTCGTCCTTAGGTTCTTTGAGACTTACCCGGTAATAGGACCTTAGGTGCGAGACTACTGGAGCATGAGACTTACCCGGTAATTGATCCCATTAGAAAACACTCAATTCCGAACAACCACAGCTTTCCTTTGATCTTTAGAAGCATGAGTCCATGGTCATATTTGGAATTCCGAATCTCTAGAATCCGCTTTCTTACCTCTTATCTCTTATCTTTGTGTTTGTGTGTTTGTGTTGCTTATTGTGTTGATATATTTGTGATCCTTGTTTGATCACCCAAAACCATCCAAAAATATCGTGTTTTGCACTTTCTTTACTCCTCATCTCATCTTAGTTTAGATTTACACTATATTTGATCATTGAATGACTTGATTTCACCTCAGTTTTTGTGTTCGACCTCGGAATACTTTCCTTTCTACAAAACGATCCGTACACTACGGGTTTCGCTAGGTAGTTAGGATTTTAGTTCGAGTTTATAAATGTAAACCTTTTTCTGCTACCTTTCTAGCGTAACAATATGGCTTGAGTAGCACTGACTAGAGAGAGGATGCTGGCTGTACAGAGTCGCTAGAAGTCATATGCAGACAAGAGGCGTCAGCCTCTAGAGTTCAGTGTAGGAGCTTATGTTTGGTTGAGAGTATCCCCGACGCGTGGCGTCAGACGTTTTGGCATAAAGGGGAAGTTGAGTCCCCGATATGTCGGTCCTTTTGAGGGTGTTCACCATGTGTTCCATGTGTAGGAGCTCATGTCTGGTTGAGAGCTCATGTCTGGTTGGGAGGACAGCCTACAGATTAGCTTTGCCTCAAAGATTAGAGGGTGTTCACCCTGTGTTCCATGTGTCTCAGTTGAGAGAGCACATACCAGATCCGAGGCACATCGTGAGTTATGATGATTTGGTGGTCGAGCCAGACCACACCTTTGTTGAGCATCCAATTGCAGTCCTAGAACGAGGTGTGAGACGCTTGCGTTCGAAGGACATACCTATGATGAGGATACAGTGGTCGAGACGTGGACCTGAGGAGGCTACATGGGAGACTGAGGATAGTATCCAGAGGAACTATCCAAAGTTTTATGCCGAGATAGATGCACTTAGGGTCGATGAGTAGATCTTAGTGTTATCTTGGTGAGGATGTGATTATATGCTTATGTGCTTTCATGCCTTGATGTGTTTATTCCATGCTAGTGTTGTTGTGCCTTATGATCTTATTAGATCTTGGTATACTAGCATGATGTATGTAGAGCTGGAGATGGTTCTTTCCTCCATGCTATCTGAGTGGATTAGGATTCAGCTGGAGATGGTTCTTTCCTCCATGCTACTTTGATGGACATAGTTTTAGTGGAGATGTGATTCCTCCATACGATGTATATACTTATGTATTGGCTAGAGACGCATTTCCTCTATGCCTGTGTTATGTTTGGCTAAAGATGTGCTTCCTCTATGCCCAATGATGTGATATAGCGAGAGACGTGATTCCTCTCTGCCTTGGGTAGCGTTAAGGCCCTGTTTTCTGGAGTGGATGATTCCTCCATGTTGATGTTTATGGTTATAGATCTGTTATAGGATATGACCTTTTGAGCAGAGATGTGATACCTCCGATAGAGAGAGTGAGTTATACCTCGGCTTGTGGGACCGAGAGGACTTGGGATCCTGCAAGTTTCGGGACGAAACTTGTTTTTAGGGGGGTGAGATGTAAGAGCCTAGTTGCTGAGAGCTGAGAGAGGGAGCAGAGGGGCAGGGTTTATGCCTGAGCTTCCCTTGCGTGATCCAAGGGGCGCCCTTGCGCCTTACCTGGTCCGCCCCTACGGCTCTGTGTGTTGCAACCATCTTCTTTGACTACTTTGACTCGTGCTTTACTCTTTCACCACCCTATATATATCTTCTTTCTTATCGTGATGAGGGTTTACATTTCATATCTCTCTCTCTCCTCACTGTTAGCATGAAATATTGTGATATTTTAGGCACGTTTTCTAAGTGTATTTCATACATATTGGTGTTCATTGATAAAGCATTGAAGCAATTGTGAGCTAGTTTGTCTATATTGTCGACATAGAGGTCTACATAAGCTTTGTGTTGATTGTAGGCAAATAAGAGCTAAAACCGAACGGATTGAAGGAGAATGGAGATGAATTGAGCATGTCCAAGGATTGAGGACACCACAAGGGAGCTAAGGAAGATGCTAGGATGAAGAATGGCACAAAACAAAGGAGAATTATGAGCAATCTACGTTCCACGCTCTAAAATACGGCCGTAATGGAGTCCACGCTCTAAACCACGGCCGTGGAACCTTGGCAACACAAGCGTGGAGCATTCCAGTGACTTACACGGCCGTGGAAGTTGTGAAGCACCGTGATGAAATTCCACGCTCTAAACCACGCTCTAAACCACGGGCGTGGAATCCTCTATAACCGTGATTTAGGCGATCTTTTAACGTACAACTTAAAGCCACGATCTTTAACACAATGGGTTGTACACATATTTTACCTTGCCCTATAAAAGGACGGAAGGAGAGAGATTCCGTCACCTTCGCTTACGTCTCTACTTAGACTTCGCTTACGTCTCTGCTTAGACTTCGCTTACGCTTATTGCACGTGCCTAGGGTTTCAAGTGGGACGTGTGGAGATTGCTATTTCGCAACGGAGATTTGCAAAAGATTTGGAGATTTGGAGATTACATCTTTTGTCCTTAGGTTTGATTAGAAAACGGATTGACATCCCGTTCTTCGTTCTTATCAAGGATTGTGATTATTTGTGTTATTCTGAATCTGCTTACATCATTGTTCTTGTTTGTGGATTTGAGATTGATTTGAGATTTATTCAAGGTTTTCGAAGGTTTTCATCTTTCATTCTTTTAAATCTTGAATTTGATATCATAATGACTGTTGTTGGCTAAAACCCTTTAGCAATTCTAAGGTGAAGGGTTGATAGTTGTGGCTTAGATGATGATAGATCGATCGTAGATAGATTGGACCCTGAGAGTTAGAGAGAATCGCCGACGAACCAAAATCACGGTGTGTTCTTGAGTTCCACGGCCGTGGAATCTCAAGATCCAACCGTAATTTCCCTTAGTTTACGAACCTTGCTTTTACTTTAATACATAGTTAAAGATTTGCTTTAACTTAGTCTTGGCTTGCCTTTTCTAGGTGGTAGTGAAGCCTCAACAACCTCTACCTCGAATCCGAGTGTCACAACCTTAATCGGTTTAGTTAGTCTTGATCCTTGGATTACAAGTTTGGGTATTTGACATTAATTCTTGTCTTTAGATCCTTTCTATACTGAAGCCTCAACAAAGTTTATAGAGAGTGTCTTTAGTTAAGTCACATAAAGCCTTGGAACTTCACCGTACATTACTTTGCATTAGTATACCTTTGCAGCTCTTAACTCTGTCCTTATATCTTTAGTATATCTTGAATCGATTGCCACAATTAGACACCTGGATCTTTAGTCTTGCTGTTTTCCCAACATATTTGCAAAGCTCATACATTTACTTGCTTGACGATTTATTTATAACTGGATTTAACCCCCCAAATCCCTATGTTCGATACTCTGGAATTCTTGCTTAACTACGTCGATCCGTACACTGCGGGTTCGCTTGCTTAATTTCTAGTTTTATAAATTTAAGACTTATTTGCACGCACGCTAAGTGGCGAAGAAGTTTTTGGCGCCGTTGCCGGGGATTTGGTCTAGGCCGAATTCGGTTATCGGTTGTCAAGCTTGGGAGCTTCTCCCTTGTTATTTGATATCTTTTCGAGTGTATGCGCAGGTCTAGGAACAACGAAGACCTCTTACCTCTTGATCAAGAGCTTGAGAGGACTTTGAGGAGAAAGCTTAAGGAAAGAAAAATGGCTGAAGAAAGAGAACGTGATTACAATCGGAGTTGGCGGAAAAGGAAGCTCAACTCCAATGGAGTGAGAAGACTCGCAGGGAAGAGATGGATTGTCATCAAACAAAGGTTGATGATCTATCGGACATGATGTTTCAAATGAGGCTGGAAATAAACAACCTCAAGAAGACAAAGAGAAGAAGGAGGCCATCAAGATCGATTAGAAACAACTCATCCAATGAGGATAGCGACTTTTCCATGCCACCACTAGAGGAAATTGATCCAACGATCAATGTGAACCCGTTCTTTCCACGGCCAGCTGCAAATCGCCGTGCTCCAGCTAGAGGTGCGAGAGTCGAACGTGTGGATGAGGAGCCAAGAACTCTTGGCCAAAGGATGGATCCAACGCAGCAACCACGCCGTTTGGGTGTGAACTTTGATGCTGACGATGCACAAGGGTTTAGCTTCAACCCTCAAGTTATTACCATTGTCCGCCAAAATCAATTTGGGGGAACAAGCGCTGAATCTCCACAACAACATCTACAAAATTTTGAGATCATGATGGAGACAATGAAGCCGAAAAATGCAACTACCAACAGCTATAAACTCAAGCCTTTATTTTTCTCCTTGAAAGCGAAATCATTGTCTTGGTATCAAGCTCTTCCAAGTGGGAAACTTGAAACATGGGAGGATCTTTCTTCGGAATTCCTCACTAAGTTCTTTCCGCCATCCAAAACGGCGGAGTTGAGAGATAAAATTAATGCATTTTCTATGAGATCTAACGAAAGTTTTTTTCAATCTTGGGAAAGATTTCAGGATTTGCTCTTGGATTGCCCACATCATGGCATATCCAAATTGGCGCTGTTGGAGATATACTATAAGGGGCTGGATGTGGAGACACAATTCAAGCTCCAATCCCTTTCATGTGGTACATTCATGGACATGAGGGAAGATGACGCTTGGGACTTCATTGAGAAGCAAGCGCGAGTTATTGAGAAGTATTCTCATCGGAAAGTGGACGCGAATCATGTGAAGCAAGGAGCAAAGCTATCAGAAGCGGCTCAAACTCAAATCTTTTCTCTCAATACGGAGATTAAAGAGTTGAAGGAAGCCATCAAAACCAACTTTCCAAAGCAAAAGGAACAAGATGTAGGTTATTTGGGCAACAACAATAACCACAACGGAAATGAGAATACAAACCGCAACAACCGGAACAACAACCGGATCAATTGGAATAATAACAACAACCGGAACAACAATTGGAACAACAATAGGGGTTCAAACAACAACAATTAGCGTCCCAACCAACAAAATTCCGATAATTCTTATTCTTCCAATTCAGGAAATTCACTAACTCCACCTTCCTCTTCTTCCACTCCTTTGAAAAGCCATGGGCAAACATCTAATGGTGGAAGTACTTCGGGGAAAGAGAAGCCCGATCCCATGTTGGAAACAATTTTGGGCAAGCTTCAAGAATTGGAGACTCGCATCATCAAGGTTGATGATCACATAACTAAGGTTTATAAAGCCCAAAAGGTTTTAGAAAACCAAATGTTTAGCCATGCGGAGGAAGTTCCTAGGAACCAAGGGAAACTTCCAGGAAAGACGGAGGACAACCCAAAGGGAAGGGTGATGGCAATCACAAATAGGAGCGGAATAACAACTACCGACCCGCAGCCTAAGTTTGTAGAAGTCCCCGTTGAGAAGGACAAAGAAAAGGGGAAGGAGAAGGAAGATATCTACGTTCCTCCTCCAGCTTACAACCTCCCCTACCGTTCCCGCAATCTAGAGCAAGAGCGCGCCTAGACAAGCAATTCGGTAAGTTTATTGAACTCATGAGCAAACTGCATATTAATATACCTTTCATTGATGCAATTGTAGGTATGCCGGCTTATGGAAAGTTCCTAAAGGAGATCCTCTCTAACAAGAGAAAGCTAGAGGATTTTGGAGAGGTTAAGATGAGTTCGGATTCATCGGATCTCATCAAGACCATGAAAGAGAAGATGCCCCCAAAGCTAAAGGATCCGGGGTCATTTTGTATTCCCATAGGAGTGGGAGATGTCACATATGATGCATTGTGTGATTTGGGAGCAAGCGTGAGCATCATCCCGCTTGCCTTATGTAGGAAGATCGGTTTAGGCGATCCTAAACCGGTAAAGATGACGTTGTATATGGCGGATCGTTCCATAACTCGTCCCGTCGGTATAGTTGAAGACGTCCCGGTCAAGCTTGGTAAGTTCTATATTCCTATAGATTTTGTTGTGCTTGACATTCCTGCAGATAGTCCGGTCCCGATCATTCTCGGAAGACCGTTTCTTGCAACATCCGGCTGTATAGTCGATTGCAAGAATGCTAGACTCGCCTTTGACATAGGAGAAGAAAAGGTAGAGTTCGTTCTTTCCACTTTGGTGAAGGAACCAGCCTTTGATGAGGATATATTCAATATCCAAGACGAAAAGCTATCTAGAGAGGAGGTAAGTTCTATTCTCTTCAAAGATCCTTTGCAAAAAGTTCTTTCTATGAGCATAATGGATATAGGGGAAGAAGAGGAGTGCAATGAGGCAATTGAAGCCTTAGGAAACCAAAAAGAAGTGTGTGAAGAAGAGTTTGAGAAACTCCACGATGAGGCAGAAAACGTACGGATCCACGGTCAGACGGCCTGTTCCACGGCCGTGGAATTCACCAACAAAAGCGTGGAGCACTCCAGAGAGTTACACGGCCGTGGAGGAAACAGAACCACCATATTTACTTTTCACGCCCAAAATGACGGCCGTGGAGAAGGCAGGGGTGCCGTAATTTTGGGTGAGTTCGAAGGAAATTGTGTTTCTTCTACAACTTCTCTTGATTCTTATCCAACACCTTCTACTTCCTTAGACACTTCTTAGGTACCATCGGATATTCCTCAAGAGCCATTGGAGACTCCTATAGTGATGGAATTGAAACCACTTCCTACACATCTAAGGTACGCATTTCTTGGACCTAATTCTACCTTCCCGGTAATTGTTAGTTCCGATTTGAGCATAGATGAGCATAGTAAGCTTATGGTTGTCCTTAAGAAACATAGGAAAGCCTAAGGATATACTATAGAGGATTTAGTTGGAATCAAACCTTCCCTATGCATGCACAAGATCTTAATGGAAGAGGACTTTAGAACTTCGCGACAACCTCAAAGGCGGTTAAATCCGACCATGAAGGAGGTTGTTAAGAAGGAAATTCTTAAATTACTTTATGCAGGTATCATCTATCCTATCTCCGATAGCAAGTGGGTGAGTCCCGTACAAGTGGTTCCAAAGAAGGGAGGAATGACGGTCATCACCAACAAAAACAATGAACTCATTCCTACACGAACCGTAACAGGATGGCGGATGTGTATAGACTACCGCAAGCTAAACAACGCGACGAGGAAGGACCACTTCCCACTACCCTTCATCGATCAAATGCTTGAAAGGTTAGTACAACATTCACACTTTTGCTATCTTGACGGTTATAGTGGTTTCTTTCAGATCCCGATACACCCGGATGATCAAGAGAAGACCACGTTCACGTGCCCGTGGGGTACATTTGCCTATAGGAGGATGCCGTTCGGGCTTTGCAACGCCCCAGCCACCTTTCTAAGGTGCATGATGGCCATCTTCTCGGAATATATAGAGGAAATCATGAAGGTTTTTATGCATGACTTCTCCGTTTATGGTTCCTCTTTTGACAATTGTCTTTCTAACCTTGCTCTTGTGTTACTGATAACACGATTTATGAGCTAGTTTTAGGTAGTCATTTAGATAGATTTCTCACTCATTCATGCACGGTTTAGCACTAGTTCATGACGTTTTGTACTCAATTCACGTATTTTGTCGAGATAGACGTCTACTCGGACTTTTGCTTGCTTTGTAGGTAATTTGGGAGATTTAAGAGCCTAATCGATACATCCGAGGATCATTCCTCGAGATGACACACTTCCGGACTCATTGGAATGCAAGCTAAGGGCTAAGGAGGACTCATGGAACCTTGCCAACACAAACCATGCACCAAATCATGGCTTAACGAGCCTAGGAGAACCTTCTGACAGAAACCACGGTCTAGGCCCTTTCCACGGCCGTGGTTATGCCCGTAATTCTTGTCAGGACCACGTTGACAGCTGGCCACGATCTCTTCCATTGCTCTTGCATTTTAGTGGGTATTTAAAGGATTTTGCAGGCTGTAATTGGGGATCCTTCTCCTCTCTTTTGACCTACCTTTCTTCCCCAAAACACTTCTCCATTGTTGCCTCTCTTCCAAGCACCCATTAGGGGTGTTCTTGGAAGAGATTAGTGTAGATTCTCGTTTTAGAGTGAGATTAGATTGGATTCGAGTGAAGTTTCGATTGTTGTCAAGTTGGATTAGCTCTTGGAGCATTGTAAGGATTTGGTAATTTCTATTCTATGCTTTTAATGTCTTTTCTTTGGATTGTTCTTCATCATTTGACCATGACTTGCAAGCATGATTTATTTGTTGAGATTGATCTTGAAATGAATGTTGTTGGCTAGATAGGTTGCGATTCTAGAGTAAGGAAAGAAGGGCTATGGCTAGAAGCATGATAGGATGAACTTAGATTTTTACCCTTGGATGACTTGTGTTGTTGAAATCCTAGTGTTTGTTGGGTTTAATTTAGCTTAGGATCACCTAATGCTATCAACCTAAGTGAGGGAAGAGATCTACCCGATGATTTCCGATCTTAGATACCTAAGATGACAAACCCTAGGTAGTGGTGAGCCTCACAAGCCGCCATTGGACTAAGTGTGCTAGGATAGTTGATTAGGACTTCCCTTTCCGAGACTTACCCGGTAAGGATAGGTTAGACCCCTAATTTACAATCCGGTTTGTGTAGAATTCCTATCCTTAGGTTCTTAGAGACTTACCCGGTGATGAGACCTTAGGAATGGACTAGTGGACCATGAGACCTACCCGGTAATTGATCCCAATCTTGAAACGCTTAATCCCAACATATCATAGTAAATCCAAGGAACGATTAGATAGCTTGAGTCTATGCCATACCCGGACTTCCAAACTCTAGAATCCGCTTTGTTACTTCCATTCTCATATCTTTTGTGTTAGTGTGTGTTTGTGTTGCTTGATTGTGTTCATATACTTGTGATCTTTGTTTGATCACCGAAAAACCTCCAAAAACATTGTGTTTTCCATTTTCTTTATTCCTCATCTTATCTTAGTCTAGATTCATACTATCTTCGATCATTGAATGACTTAGTTTCACCTCAGTCCTTGAGTTCGACCTCGGAATACTTTCCTTTCTACACACGACCCGTACACTGCGGGTTTTGCTAGGTAGTTTAGGATTTAGTTCGAGTTATAAATGTAAAGCTATTGCGTGCACACTTTTTAGCGTAACAAGTTTTTGGCGCCGTTGCCGGGGACTAGGTTAAGATTAAGTCATTTGCCTTTGATTGTTTTTAGTGTTTATCTTTCTTGTTACTTTTGATCTTGTGTTGTTTTTGTCTTTGCCTTTTCATGTTTTCCATGGACGGATTGTACCTCCAAGACGACCTTGACAACATGGAGTATGAGGAGTGGATGGAAGGCCAAGATCTAGGACCTCTCCATGATGAGTTTGAGTATTGGGAGGAGTTCAATGCCTATCATGAGTCCCATGATCAAGCTCACATGACTACTTTACCTCATGAGGAACCTCACCATCAACCTCACAATGACCGAGTGGAATCAATGCTAGAAGAAATGTTGAGGAAGATGGATGATCTAGAGAGCAACCTTGCTTTCATTTCTAGTTCCCACATGGAGCTTGAAACGGAAGTTTGTCATCAAGAGGAGGTTCACTATGAGGAGATCCAAGAATTGCCCGATTCAACCATAACCAATAGAAGCCTTGAGGAAGAGTTGAATGAAGCTCGAGAGCAATTGTGGTTAAGGGATTTGGCCCTGAAGGAAGAAAGGAGATTGAATACCGAGAGAGAGGAACGAATGAGGAGGGAGATTGAGGAGATTAGGAATGCTCTTATGCTAGGAGATCTTACCATTCTCCAAGTTTCACCTCCACCTCCTTCACCTTTGGAGGAGTGCAATGAAGAACTCTCATCCCCGGACATCCTTGCCATCAATCCCGGAACCACACTCGAAGAGCACATGAGGAATGAAGCCAACAAAGAGAACCACGCCCGTGGAGTACAAATCACGGCCGTGGAAGCTAACAGAAAGAACTACGGCCGTGGAGTACAAACCACGCCCGTGGAAGCTGCTTTCCTAGGCGATCCTAAGCCGCTTTCAGCTCCCTCCAACCCTTTCTTGCTTGCTCGGAGTACACACGAAGATTGGAGCCCCTTTCCTAAGGATTCTCCATTATTGAATGATGGAGACAAGCATGATGGATCCATGATGGTTATGAAGTACTTCAATGAAGGATTCTTTCCGAGAATCGGCTTTCCTCGGATCATAGAGGATGAGGATGACAAGCATTTCACCGGAGTGACCGCGGAGTATAAATTGCCTAAGTATGGGGTGGCACCTATGGTTGCAACTCTATACTATCATCAAGGAAGCGGTGATGAAGGAGTCTACTACTCACCGGTGAAGAGAGAACTTAAGGCTTATTTGGGCATCAAGTGGCCCTTGCTTGTCATCATGGATTCCGGGAAAAGATGGTTGCTTGGACTCCTCAAGCAAACCATGGTATTCGAGGTGGATTAACATATCCACGGAGTTTGGTCAAGCTAATGACCTAAAAGAAGCGCTTAATGGGAGGCAACCCATTGGTACAACTCTTTCCCTTTTCTCTTTTTGTTTTTGCTTTTCTTTTTGCTTTTGTGTGTTTTTGTGTTTTGTGTTTGTGGTAGATTTTAGGTAATGAGGAAGCCTTGCAAGGCGAGTTGATGACGATGATTCCGTTTTCAAACATGGGTGGAGCGGACGTGAGGCTTGGACGGCTTGAGGTGTCTTGTTAGATGGAAGAGCTCCCATCTCACATATACCTTGGCGCGGGTCTCGACGCCGGAATGATTATGAAGAGCTCCCTACCATTGTTGATAGGATCATCCACTACCACTCCACACGAGTTCATCCCAAATACCGAAGCAAACCATTTTACATTGTGAGAACCTTCTTTCACTCTCTTTACTTAAATACCACATTGGGGACAATGTGTTTCTAAGTATGGGGTGGGGTTTGCATGATCTTTTGCATGACTAGCATCTAGAGTAGTTTCTTTTTAGTCACATGTTTTATTATATCTTGCATTGTACATACATATTTCGAAAATTCCAAAAAATCAGAAAATTTAAAAAAATTTTGTGCTTTCTAGGCTTGGATATGATCCTAATGATAAACCTTGTCTTGTGGATTGGCTATGGATGGCCTTGTGTGTTTTATTGATGATGCATATGTGGACTTGAAATACTTATCTTGAATTCCATGAATGACTTGTGATTATGATGCTTGCCTTATTTTAATTGAGGATTGAAAGTCGAAATTGCATGCTAGTTCCTGCACATCAATTAGGAGTGATTAAGGCAATTCATCTTCCTCTACTTCTCATCTTGATCATGTTGCTTGAGCACCTCAATTGAGATAAATTTGACCTCTTTTGACCCATCCGGGAATAGGAGCATGTTAGTGTGTTGATGTGTGTGAAAAGCAAGTGTGGGGTGAAGTTGTTGATGAAAGGAATGTCATGATTGAAGTGCTGAAATTGTTGTGAAAGTGTAGCCAAAAATATAGGTTTGGGGACATCGGTTTAAATGACATGTAACTCGGCACACTTCACATGATCGGGTGTTGGTGCCTTGCCAAAGTCAAATAAACCGATAATCCTAACGAGCTTTGGTATGTGTGCCCGGTGTGGATGCACCTCGAAAAATAGAAAAAGCCCGAGGATGGCTAATCACCAAGGTTTCGGCTTTTGTACACCAATGCCATTGTCTCAAAAATAAAAGAAAAGAAAGAAAAGAAAATGAAGAAAAAAATATACACTTGAGGGAAGTTGATAAGAAATGTGAAGTTGTGATTGTTTAGTTCCTTTCCCGGATTAGCATCACATAGCCTAGAAAATCCCCACCTAATCATAACGTTTCTTGCCTTCTATTTTACAAGTCCTTTTGACCTACTTGCATGTGTGTAAGACTAAGTGATTTAGATTGGATATACTCATGATCATCTTGACTTCTTCATCTTTACATTTCATTGCATGCTATCAAGTTAAGTGTAATTGTCTTCCCATGCCTTCATTCATTTAATACATAATTGCTTGTCCATTGCCATGAAACATCACTATGAAGGTGATCCATCTTTAGAAGCACAAATCCAAAAAGATTTTGCCATTTAGATAGATTTCTCACTCATTCATGCACGGTTTAGCACTAGTTCATGACGTTTTGCACTCAATTCACGTATTTTGTCGAGATAGACGTCTACTCGGACTTTTGCTTGCTTTGTAGGTAATTTGGGAGATTTAAGAGCCTAATCGATACATCCGAGGATCATTCCTCGAGATGACACACTTCTGGACTCATTGGAATGCAAGCTAAGGGCTAAGGAGGACTCATGGAACCTTGCCAACCCAAACCATGCACCAAATCATGGCTTAACGAGCCTAGGAGAAGCTTCTGACAGAAACCACGGTCTAGGCCCTTTCCACGGCCGTGGTTATGCCCGTAATTCTTGCCAGGACCACGTTGACAGCTGGCCACGATCTCTTCCATTGCTCTTGCATTTTAGTGGGTATTTAAAGGATTTTGCAGGCTGTAATTGGGGATCCTTCTCCTCTCTTTTGACCTACCTTTCTTCCCCAAAACACTTCTCCATTGTTGCCTCTCTTCCAAGCACCCATTAGGGGTGTTCTTGGAAGAGATTAGTGTAGATTCTCGTTTTAGAGTGAGATTAGATTGGATTCGAGTGAAGTTTCGATTGTTGTCAAGTTGGATTAGCTCTTGGAGCATTGTAAGGATTTGTTAATTTCTATTCTATGCTTTTAATGTCTTTTCTTTGGATTGTTCTTCATCATTTGACCATGACTTGCAAGCATGATTTATTTGTTGAGATTGATCTTGAAATGAATGTTGTTGGCTAGATAGGTTGCGATTCTAGAGTAAGGAAAGAAGGGCTATGACTAGAAGCATGATAGGATGAACTTAGATTTTTACCCTTGGATGACTTGTGTTGTTGAAATCCTAGTGTTTGTTGGGTTTAATTTAGCTTAGGATCACCTAATGCTATCAACCTAAGTGAGGGAAGAGATCCACCCGATGATTTCCGATCTTAGATACCTAAGATGACAAACCCTAGGTAGTGGTGAGCCTCACAAGCCGCCATTGGACTAAGTGTGCTAGGATAGTTGATTAGGACTTCCCTTTCCGAGACTTACCCGGTAAGGATAGGTTAGACCCCTAATTTACAATCCGGTTTGTGTAGAATTCCTATCCTTAGGTTCTTAGAGACTTACCCGGTGATGAGACCTTAGGAATGGACTAGTGGACCATGAGACCTACCCGGTAATTGATCCCAATCTAGAAATGCTTAATCCCAACATATCATAGTAAATCCAAGGAACGATTATATAGCTTGAGTCTATGCCATACCCGGACTTCCAAACTCTAGAATCCGCTTTGTTACTTCCATTCTCATATCTTTTGTGTTAGTGTGTGTTTGTGTTGCTTGATTGTGTTCATATACTTGTGATCTTTGTTTGATCACCGAAAAACCTCCAAAAACATTGTGTTTTCCATTTTCTTTATTCCTCATCTTATCTTAGTCTAGATTCATACTATCTTCGATCATTGAATGACTTAGTTTCACCTCAGTCCTTGAGTTCGACCTCGGAATACTTTCCTTTCTACACACGACCCGTACACTGCGGGTTTCGCTAGGTAGTTTAGGATTTAGTTCGAGTTATAAATGTAAAGCTATTGCGTGCACACTTTTTAGCGTAACAGTTACAAAGGTGTGAAGACACTAACCTAGTTCTTAACTGGGAGAAGTGTCAGTTTATGGTAAAAGAAGGCATTGTATTAGGACACCTAATCTCTAGTAGAGGGATTGAGGTGGATAAAGCTAAGATAGAGACAATAGAAAAGCTTCCTCCCCCAACTTCGGTGAAAGGGATAAGAAGTTTTCTAGGACATGCTGGATTTTATAGGCGTTTCATAAAGGATTTCTCTAAAATATCAAAACCGCTTATTAATCTATTGATGAAGGATGCAGTTTTTGAGTTTTCGCATGAATGCTTAGATGCGTTCAATATGATTTGGGAAGCTCTAATCTCAACCCCGATTATCCAACCTCCGGATTGGAATCTTCCCTTTGAGGTTATGTGTGATGCAAGTGACGTAGCTATAGGAGCTGTTCTTGGGCAAAGAAAGGAAGGACGAACCCACGCTATCTACTACGTTAGCAAAACGCTAGATGAAGCGCAGCTCAACTACGCCACTACCGAAAAAGAATTCTTAGCTATTGTATATGCAATTGACAAATTTCGCTCTTATCTTGTAGGTGCAAAGGTGATTGTATACACGGATCATGCTGCGATCCGGTATCTACTTGCAAAGAAGGATGCGAAGCCAAGGCTGATTAGATGGATTCTTCTCCTACAAGAATTCGATCTAGAGATCCGCGACAAGAAGGGTTCGGAAAATTCTGTTGCGGATCATTTGAGTCGTCTAACACATCTAGAGGACGACCATCTACCTATAGATGACTCCTTTCCAGACGAGCATTTACATATCATAGAGGAGTGCATCGATGTGATCACCAAAGGTAACGAACCATGGTTTGCTGATTTTGTTAACTATTTGGTTTGTCAGGAATTACCGCCCGGATTATCCTACGCAGAAAGAAAGAAGTTCTTCAAGGATGTTCGGGAATACTTTTGGAATGAACCTCTCCTCTCTAAGAGAGGTCCGGATGGAATTATTCGGCGATGTGTGCCGGAAAATGAGATGCAAAGTGTCATCCGCCATTGTCATTCACTACCTTGTGGAGGACACGCTAGTTCAAACAAGACTAGCGCTAAGGTATTGCAATCTGGATTCTTTTGGCCTACTCTATTTAAAGATGTGCAAACCTTTGTTTCCTGCTACGATGCTTGTCAAAGAACAGGAAATATATCTAGGAGGAATGAGATGCCTCTCAACAACATCCAAGAGGTGGAGATCTTTGACGTTTGGGGAGTAGACTTCATGGGACCTTTCCCATCATCTTGTGGAAACCAATACATACTTTTAGCGGTGGATTATGTTTCAAGATGGTTGAAGCAATTGCCTCTCCCACCAATGATGCCATGGTAGTGGTTAAGTTCTTTAACAAGACCATTTTCCCACGATTTGGGACACCACGGACCATCATTAGTGATGGAGGTTCTCACTTCATTGCCCGCCGTTTTGAAGCTCTTCTAGCTAAGTATGGGGTGACTCACAAGATTGCCACCCCTTATCATCCACAAACTAGTGGACAAGTGGAGATCTAAAAACGGGAGATCAAAGGAATCCTAGAGAAGACGGTTTCAAGGACTAGGAAGGATTGGTCTTTGAAGCTAGATGATGCATTGTGGGCATACCGGACTGCATATAAGACTCCCATCGGAACAACACCATACAATCTTGTGTATGGGAAGTCTTGTCACTTACCGGTAGAGTTGGAGCACAAGGCGTATTGGGCAATAAAGTGGTTGAACTTCAGCACGAAGGAAGCGGGAGAGAAGCGTCTCTTGGACCTAATTAAATGAGCTTGAAGAACTCCGCTTGAATGCCTACGAAAATGCCAACATATATAAAGAAAGAGCGAAGCGTTGGCATGATAAGCATATCATCCCAAAGGACCTCAAAAAAGGAGATCAAGTTCTCCTCTTCAATTCAAGGCTTCGTCTCTTTCCAGTTAAGCTTAAATCTCGTTGGACTGGACCTTTTCTAATCAAACGTGTTTTTCCCCATGGTGCAGTTGAAGTATGGGGTGAAAAGGGCGGAAGCTTTAAGGTGAATGGTCAACGACTCAAGAAGTATACACCGGAACTCCAAGCTGAAGAGTTCGTGCCCACCGCACTCGAATAAGTGCGAATTTGGTCTAGCTACGGACCTTAAACAAAGCGCTTCTTGGGAGGCAACCCAAGGTATTGCACTTACGTTTTTGTTTTTGATTCATAGATTAGAGTAGTTTAGACGTTTTGTTTTGTTTTGCCTTCGATGCCTTCCGGTATGTTCGTGTTTTTGGATGTAGGAACAGTGGAAAAGAAAGGGGGAAGGAAAAGTTTGAAGAAAATTGACGAAACTTGGACTTTGACACATTACAGAGAGTTCCACGGCCAAAATCACGGCCGTGACAGCTACAGTGACCGTAATTTTCAAAAGCCCGAGAAAAATCACCAAAACCACGGTTCCGTACATTTCCACGGCCGTGGAACCCCCCGATAAATCGTGGTTTTCAAAATTTTGTACGGCCACTATAAAAACCACGTTTCTTCACAAACACCACAAGAAAACCCAATTCCACGCCCAAATCGCCGAATCCCTTCCTTCTCTCTCAATTCCTCGTTCGTTAATCGTTTTTAACGATTCTTTGGCCAAACCTGAAGCAAATCCAATCACCAACAAGATCCAAGCAACAATTCGAGCGGTAAATCACCGGAGAAGACGGAATTTGGATTCCAAAATCCGAAAACCTAGGTTTTTCGTTCTTTCCTTCTCTTTGTCGATTCGGCTTTGTTTTTGATAGAATTTTTAGGAGAACTGATTGGAATTGGACGGAAATTAGTCTAGGGCTGCTTGCTGTTGAGTTTGGTGTGAATTTACTGAGTTTTGGGAATTTTCGAGATGAACCACTGTCTTTGGGCTTTCCACGGCCGTGGAACCTGAAGAACATGTCGTGGTTTTCAACAGAAAATGGATTTTGTGAGGAGAATGTTCGATAGGAATAAGAATAAGAAAAGGAAAGGCAACACTGCTTCCTCTTCTAGAGCACCACCCACTGAGCCTCCATCACCCCCATCATCACCATCACCTCCTCCCCCTAGGATCCCTACTATCCATGAGGATCATCTAGATGCCTTAGAGAGGATCCATAAGAGGACGGTCATAAGACCTAGATACCTACTGCTTGAGGAGTTAGAGCCTCTACATGTGATAGGAGACCTCACTTGGCTTTTGGATAGAGCCGGTTTAGTCATCTTCTCCGCTATTCGGGAAGATGCTTATGAGGAGATTACTAGCGAGTTTGTAGTTTCCTTTGAGCACAGTCATGTTGACAGGACAGTTTCTTTCCGGCTGATGGAGAGAAACTATGATTTCTCTATTAGAGAGTTTGGAGCCTTCTTTGGGTTCCAGGAGACCTTCAATGGTCGATTCCCTAGTGGCGTGTACGCCAAGGATTTCTGGAAGGAGATAGCTATGATTTACCCCAGCGAGGACCACTGGCAACCTGCTGATACCAAGGCTAAGTTGATCTATCATCTAGCCTTGAAGATTGCCCATAGAGTGCTTTCTGAGTGTCTCTTCCCTAGGACGGAGACACCTCAGAAGATTAAGACGGACGAGCTGTTTCTTCTTTACAGTATGTTATACGGCAGGTCAGCTGATTGTGCCACCCTCTTAGCTGCTACTATGAGCAAGCTAAAGAACAAGAGGGCCGGCAACATTGGATACGGTGGGATGGTCACCCACCTTGCTAGATAGTTAGGGGTAGACTTCTCCGCTTGCACCCGCATTGTAGCTAGACCCCTAGGACTTCAAAGCCTCATGACTAGAGGCCTCATCTTCCCCACTCATAGAGGTCCACCGTATGCTGTTATGCCTTGGGAGAGTAGGACCGGGAGAGAAATTGAGTGGCTTCCCGAGTATTCCATTATGGCTGGACGCCATAACTGGAAGGAAACGTTCGCTGCCATGCATGCGAACAGATTAGTAGCCCCTCCCTATGTTCCACCACCACCAGTTGTAGAGGAGGAGATGAGAGGGGATGACGAGTTTGAGGGAGGAGCAGCTGATCATGACTTTGGTACATTCCCGGATCAGCCGGATGCAGTTCCTGACCTTCCAAGACACACTTCCCGCCCAGCTAGAGCTTCATGTTCTTCCTCTCGCCGTGCTAGTGTGAGCGAAAGGCCTACATGGATGGCGGATCCTCCTACATGGTATAGCACTCATCCGGATTGGATGGGAGCTCCACCACCTTGGCATGCACAGCCACCACCCGCACCAGCACCTTCAGATGCACCGGCATGGTACAGCCAGCCGCCTGATTGGTATGAGCAGTTGCCAGAGTGGGCCACCAACCTTTCCAGCAGGGTCGGAGCCTTGGAGATCCGTGCAGGTGCTAGGGATGCACGAGCCGACGATCATGACCGCATGATGAGAGACATATACCGCCAGCAGTTTGGGCGGAACTATGATCCCGGCTTCTTCCCGATTCCACCACCGCCTCCACCGCAGTGAGGATGATTGATGATCTACAGTTTTAGCCGCTCCACCACCATTTTGTGAGTTCTTTTTCTTTCTTTCTTTTCTTCTTTTTCTTTTTGAACATTAGGGACAATGTTTGTTCCAACTATGGGGTGGGGTGTGACTAATCGTTTGTAATAACTCTTACTCACTTTGTATGCTTTTATCGAGACTAGCTTGCATGTTCATTCTATTGTTACACGTTTCATTATTGCATTGCATGAAAAAGCTTTTGAAAAACCCATAAAAATTGAAAAATTTTGACAATTTTGTGCTTCTAAGGATAGAGATGATTTCTATGATAATCAATACTTGTGAATTGGGTTTTGATGACAATCGCATGCTTAAACAAATATTGAATTGAAAAGAAATTGAATGAGTTGATTATTCCTCTTTTGCAAGTTTCATAATGTGATGAGTGTTACCTAAATCATATTGAGAAATCAAGGTTGAAATCACATGATAAGTTGTTATACTTCTTGTTGAAATGATTAAGGCAATTCGATTTTCTTTCTTCTTTCTTTGATCATTTAGCCCCTCAATGAAATAATGGCCTCCTTTACCTATCCGGGAATTTGGAGGAGTTGATAATTGGCATATTTGATGTGGGAGGGCCATGAAAGCAATTATTTGCATTCAAAAGAATAGAAAGAAATTATAGGTTTGGGGAAGTCAATCATGACGATGAGTAACTCGGCACCATTTACATAGCCGGGTGTTTGTGTCTTGCCAAAGTCGGATTGAGTGATATTCCTAGCGGATTATGGTGTGTGCATCAAGGGTTTGAGGCATCTCGCAAAAATGAGAACCGCCAATCTCCAAGGCTTCGGTTTTTGTGCACCTCTATCCATAACTCCAAAAGTAAAGTCGAAAAATGAATTGAAAAGAAGAGAGTGAAGCTCTAAGTTGGAAGTGTTGCGGAAACCGCAAGAGAAAAAGAAAAGAGGTAGTTATCCACTTTCCCAGATTCATGCACCACATTCCTTAAAGTTTTCCCTCCCTTTCCGCCTTCTAGACCTTGTTTGAAAGTCCTTAAGATCAAGAGAATGATATATGACTTGGTGATCTAAATTGAAGTTTCTTATGATTGATTTTGATAATGTTTGAAGATTATGATGTTTACATAGAAGTTTGATCAATTTATGAGCTTTCTTTACTCTTTACTCTTTGATTATGTGTATGAAAGTCTTATAAACGAATGAAGCAAGATTTGAGGATGATCTATTGACTAGAAAGCACATTCATCTAAAAGAAGTTTTGTTTTGAGAGTGTACACATATTTCATCCTAACTTTAGTTTTAAAGCTTTTGAAAAACCTTGCTTGGGGACAAGCAAGTGGCAAGTATGGGTTTATTTGTTAGCATGAAATATTGTGATATTTTAGGCACGTTTTCTAAGTGTATTTCATACATATTGGTGTTCATTGATAAAGCATTGAAGCAATTGTGAGCTAGTTTGTCTATATTGTCGACATAGAGGTCTACATAAGCTTTGTGTTGATTGTAGGCAAATAAGAGCTAAAACCGAACGGATTGAAGGAGAATGGAGATGAATTGAGCATGTCCAAGGATTGAGGACACCACAAGGGAGCTAAGGAAGATGCTAGGATGAAGAATGGCACAAAACAAAGGAGAATTACGAGCAATCTACGTTCCACGCTCTAAAATACGGCCGTAATGGAGTCCACGCTCTAAACCACGGCCGTGGAACCTTGGCAACACAAGCGTGGAGCATTCCAGTGACTTACACGGCCGTGGAAGTTGTGAAGCACCGTGATGAAATTCCACGCTCTAAACCACGCTCTAAACCACGGGCGTGGAATCCTCTATAACCGTGATTTATGCGATCTTTTAACGTACAACTTAAAGCCACGATCTTTAACACAATGGGCTGTACACATATTTTACCTTGCCCTATAAAAGGACGGAAGGAGAGAGATTCCGTCACCTTCGCTTACGTCTCTACTTAGACTTCGCTTACGTCTCTGCTTAGACTTCGCTTACGCTTATTGCATGTGCCTAGGGTTTCAAGTGGGACGTGTGGAGATTGCTATTTCGCAACGGAGATTTGCAAAAGATTTGGAGATTTGGAGATTACATCTTTTGTCCTTAGGTTTGATTAGAAAACGGATTGACATCCCGTTCTTCGTTCTTATCAAGGATTGTGATTATTTGTGTTATTCTGAATCTGCTTACATCATTGTTCTTGTTTGTGGATTTGAGATTGATTTGAGATTTATTCAAGGTTTTCGAAGGTTTTCATCTTTCATTCTTTTAAATCTTAAATTTGATATCATAATGACTGTTGTTGGCTAAAACCCTTTAGCAATTCTAAGGTGAAGGGTTGATAGTTGTGGCTTAGATGATGATAGATCGATCGTAAACAGATTGGACCCTGAGAGTTAGAGAGAATCGCCGACGAACCAAAATCACGGTGTGTTCTTGAGTTCCACGGCCGTGGAATCTCAAGATCCAACCGTAATTTCCCTTAGTTTACGAACCTTGCTTTTACTTTAATCCAAAGTTATAGATTTGCTTTAACTTAGTCTTGGCTTGCCTTTTCTAGGTGGTAGTGAAGCCTCAACAACCTCTACCTTGATTCCGAGTGTCACAACCTTAATCGGTTTAGTTAGTCTTGATCCTTGGATTACAAGTTTGGGTATTTGACATTAATTCTTGTCTTTAGATCCTTTCTATACTGAAGCCTCAACAACCTTTATAGAGAGTGTCTTTAGTTAAGTCACATAAAGCCTTGGAACTTCACCGTACATTGCTTTGCATTAGTATACCTTTGCAGCTCCTAACTCTGTCCTTATATCTGTAGTATATCTTGAATCGATTGCCACAATTAGACACTTGGATCTTTAGGGTTGCTATTTTCCCAACATATTTGCAAAGCTCATACATTTACTTGCTTGACGATTTATAACTGGATTAACCCTCCAAATCCCTGTGTTCGATACTTTGGAATTCTTGCTTAACTACGTCGATCCGTACACTGCGGGATCGCTTGCTTGATTTCTAGTTTTAAAAATTTAAGACTTATTTGCATGCACGCTAAGTGGCGAACACTCACGTACCTCTTCTTTTCTTCTCTCTTCTCCTTGGAGCATCTTGCTTGATCTTTCTTGAAGTGGTGTGAGTTTTGGGAAGCTTTTGCTTGGGCTTTGATGAGGATGATGTTATTGTGCCTTGCTGTGCCATCTTGAGGTGTTGTCGCTGCTGTTTGGGTCCTTCTGGAGAGCTTGTTTGGTAAGTTCCATGGTTGTTCCTCTTCCTTTCTTCTTTTCTTCATCTTTTCTCCCTTTCCTTAGTCTAGCATGGCTTTCCTTAGTTTTTTTATCCTATCCCAGCCATGTTTGGCTTGTGTTGATGTATGTATATGTATATGATACATGTATGTTGTTGTTGGAGTGAAGAAGAGTTGAGCAATGAAGGAAGAAGTGAAGAAAGCCGCCCCTGCGCAACCCTACAGCCTCCCTTGCGCCGGCCTGTGCACCGCCCCTGCGCCACCAGAGAGCCGCCCCTGTGCCTGCCTGCACCAACTTGGTGTTTCCTTTGGTTTTGCAGGTGTGTGTTGCTTCTAGGCCTTCCTTAGGGTGCCTTTGTTCCCTCCTTTCCTAGTATAAGTGCTTAGGATCATGCTAGATGTGTGAGGTTGAGTTTGATGATGTTTATGATCGGTTTATGCCTTGTATGGCTTTTGAGGTTCGTTAGATTGTGAGTGAGGTTGAGGTTGATCCTTTGGATCCCTTTGGGTCTAGGTGTGACCCTTATATGGTTAGGAGTCTGATATATCTCCTGATGCCTTGTTTATAGGTTGTGCTATCCCTCCAGTGTAGAGGTGATCTTGGTTGAGTTGTGATCGAGGTTGAGGTAAGTCCGTAAGAATTACTTAGCTGCCATCCTTATATTGGGTGTTTGCATGAGTGGTGTGTGCTTTGTATGGTTGCTATGATGGCATGTGATGTCGTATTTACCGATCTATGTTTTATTGATTGCCCCGTATGCGTGGTTGTGATAACCTTTCCCTTTCATCCCGCCATGGAGTCTAGGAGGTTCTCTTGAGTCAGGCCAGACCGGTTTACAAGAAGGGAACAATCCACTCCCACAGGGTACACGGATTGTGTGACAGATACTAGTACGACTGGCTAGCAGGCTCAGAGGCGAGGATATATCGGTCCTCATGTCACATAGTTTCATATATATTATATCTATACGATTTGAGTGAATGACCATTATATTGAGATGAATAAATTGGTAAATGAGTGGAAGCATGTTGATGTGTTTATCTTTCCTCAAGTGTGTTTGTGCTTATGCATTACTCTATATATGTGTATGGATAGCTAATGGTTTATTGCCATGTTGTAGATGCCCCACAGGATAGGCATGTTGATGGGTCATCTAGCAGAGTGGCAGGCCGAGGACGTCTCGTACATAGGTTGGGTTGGCTTTTGGGGTTTGTTATCTTTCCCTCCTGCGTGAGGATGGTCTTTTGTTACCTCCTGTGTGAGGGTGTTACGTTTCTTACTCGGCTATGTTGTCTAACCTTTTGGTTTACACAGTTTTATGTATTTGTTTTCATATCTATCAGTGTTATGTTGTAAGGTCCAGTAAACCTTTTGTCAGGCTAGGGTTTGTTATCTTTCCTATGCCAATCTCCTCCCGAAAATCATTAGATACTTCTCAATCGAGACTACTGATGAAGATACATAGGTCGCATTAGGAAAAATTGATGAGGACTCTTTTGAGAGCCTAGGAATTGAAAAGACTCTCACTAGAGAATGGATTTTGAAGGAACGGGATATACGGTCATCCTCTGTAACCGGATGCAGTAGAGTTTGGTCTAGAAACCTTGCCCAAAGAAATGGTGGATTTTAGGTCTGAAATCACTAATAAATTGAATGCCTCTCAAGACCTACTAATGATTATGCACACTAAGGTAAATCAGATGTTTCATCTAAACGCACTCACCTATACAGTTATAGGAAGTATCAAGCCCTTAATTGAGGAGGATGTTGAGCAAACAAGGAAACAAGCTTCAGAGGGGATGCTTCAATGTTATAAAACCGTCAAGAATCGTCCCATTCGTCCACAAGTTTTTGAGGAACCATACATCTTGACTATTGACGAGTATGGTGTGGTGAAGAAGTACAAGAATGTCGTCGATGGCAAGAGAATGGATGAGTATAAGAAGATGATAACCCTGGACGAAGCCCATGCTAGATGGAGGCAAATATGTTACAACGACATCCGAGGAAAAGGGCACCGGAATCCAAATTGGTACCAGGAGTGGTTTTTAAAGTCTTGAAATAGATTTCAAGGCCTTGAAATGGATGTCAAGTCCTTGAGATGGACTTCAAAGCCCCCTTGGTTTTGATTTTAAGGCCTTGAACGACGTTTGTAGGAATCATTTTTTAAACTCTGATTTTTTTGTTTTGGAAATACTTTGTAGTCTGTAATATTTTCAAACTCCCCTACTTAATTGTTTTTTTCTCCCGTGATGAAAGACAAAGGAAGAAAAATTAAATGTGTGTTGATCCGACATTACTACATTCTACATTTTTTGATATTATCATTGCATGCATATATCTGACATTTAATGCAAGTACGATATTTGTTTTGTCTTCCATCAAGGGGGAGATTGATAACTCCACCTTGATTGTAAATTGTTTATGTGAATGATGGGAAACATAATATTTATATGCGGTTTTATAAACAAACAAATATCAATTAAATTTCTAGATTGCATATTTTGGTTTGTGTTTATTAAATGTGTGCAGGCCTTGGAAAGCATTTCAAAGGAAGAACGCAAGTCTTGAAACACATTACAAAGGACGAGCACGGAGACCTTGAAATGTATTACAAAGGACAAACACGGAAGCCTTGAAAAGCATTACAAAGGTGGATTCGGCTAAAGGCTTTCAATACAAGATTCTAATATCTCAATAACAAAAACCGAGATCTCTACCGAAGGATAACAAGAATATTTGTGAAGATTCTCAAGGAGAAGATTTCGGCCAGCCAACAAGAATATCTTCAAACGGTTTTAAATAGAAGATCTTGGCCACAACAAATAGATCTCGCAAAGATCTCAACCGAAGACGCAAGAAGATAAAGGAGGATCTTCTAAACGGATTCCACGCAAGAAGATCTCGGATCTAAGGGAAATATTTAACGGCATATCCAAGAGAGAAGATCTAGAATCTTCAACAAACAAAGATTTTCAATGACATTTCCAAAGCAAGAGAAGATCACGAAGATGAAGATTCTCAACGTGTGTCAAAGAGAAGAAGTAGAAGAGAGAAGATACAAGATCTTACAACGGCTACTTCACCTCAACCAAGCACCGTTTTTCATGGAGAAAGAAAAACGCTGCAACGGCTATCTTACACCGGCTAAGAAGTTCTCCATAGAATACTGTAAATGGAGATGGCGATTGAAGTGAAGAACAACAAGCATACACGGAAAGAATCCAAGTCTTGAAGCGATCAAAACATCTTCATTCGTACCAAAAGTTTTTCTTCCTCTTAGCTTACAAAAGTTTACATCCTTAGAGTGAGAAAAACACTAGAGCTTCATTGGCATACCTAGAGAGTGTTATACTCGAGTGTAGGTCACTCTTCGAAGTAACTAATACATTATTGCTAGGTTAGAGTTGACTAGATCGTAGCACTGAGGCTACAGTGACAGAAGAAGGGGATTTATTCTAGGTTGTATTAAGGACTCTTTGAGAAGATAATAGATAGTTAGATCCTAGGGTAAAGAAACTCTATGACGGAGACGTAGGCTGTTAGAGCTGAACTTCGTAAACTTATCGTCGTGTCGATCTTTCCATTCCGCACTTTATATCGCTTAAATTGTTACTAATATTGTTTTGTAGGTTTCGAAGTCAAGCCCTTGAAATCCCTTTTAAAGCCTTGAAAACCAGTTTTGTCACAAAACACACATATCGACTTCAAGGCATTGAAATTAGTTTCAAAGTTTTGATATACGATATTACGAAAAGCTCTCATACTCTATTCAAGAGTATTTATATCATTATTATTCACCTATATGATTCTTCACGTAAAGATCTCCTCATTAATTCCAATGACGGCAACCAAAACCGCTAACCATAATACTCATCAAAAACAACCAAAACGGGCCAAAATCATTGGCCCAGACAGCTCTCTTGGCCCCACTCGGATATCCCCTAACCCTAAGCCCACTCACTCCAATGTCACCAATTCCGAACCTAATATTTCTTGTTGTCAAGGTCACTACTCCACCGATCTTAATTAATGAAGTTCCATCCCCTAATCATCCGGATTGTTGTCCCCACTTGTCGGCATCGATTGAAGATGGGCCTGCTATGGACGTCGATGTTGTGGATCCGGGTGAGAACGCTCCGCCCTCTAACACGATTTCCTCGGGCGTAGACATGGGCAATGCACCACCGGTCGTTGCAAATCATGAGTCACCTGTTTCCGTCAATTTGGTCAGCTCCAAATGAATACACTTATTTGGAATTGTCGAGGTGTGAAAATAGACGGTTCCGCAAAATTATACGTTCAACCGTCATAAAATTGATCTCTTATTTCTCCTAGAAACTAAGATATCAGGATCTACTGCACATGATGTCTACTTAAGATCAAAATTTACGGATAGTTCAAGTGTCGAAGCTATTGGCTTTGAGGGTGGTATTTGGATGTTGTGGAACTCTGCTTCTATCACTGTCAATGTTGTCTTGAAAG
Organism: Fagopyrum esculentum; assembly: GCA_033239045.1. Lineage (NCBI taxonomy): Eukaryota > Viridiplantae > Streptophyta > Magnoliopsida > Caryophyllales > Polygonaceae > Fagopyrum > Fagopyrum esculentum. The sequence goes on along the minus strand of BSUD01000001.1, from coordinate 49,206,467 downwards.
AAACCAACTTTCTCAAGGCCTTTATAGAGATCAACAACCACTCATATCATCTGTTTGTTGTCTACAACACTCCTTCTCCCTCTCGCCGTACTGTGGGTTGGAGGACCCTGCTTGAGGTTGTTTACCGTTGTTCTGGCCCCGTTATTGTAGGAGGTGATTTTAACTGTGTTTCGAATTATAATGACATCGGTGGTGTGTCGACTTCACTTTCTCCAAACACTGCAGTCTTTCAGTAGTGGGTAGATGATACACAACTTATTGATATGGGATCCACCGGTTCGACCTTTACATGGAATCGTGGTCGTTCTCGTTCGACTAGAATCTCAAAACACCTTGACCGGGTATTTAATTATTAGCGGTGTTGCTTGTGTTGATTGTCTTGAAGTTATCGTACATCGCTTGCCAGCCTTATCCTCCGATCACAACCCTTTCCTTCTTCTCATACTTCCGCCCAAAGCATTGGATAAGTCGAGACGGCCCTTTCGGTTTGAGGCTACGTGGGCCTTGCATTCGGAATTCAGTCACATGGTGGCTTCTTGCTGGGGACTGCTACAATAGTGTTCTTTCTATTGCTCTTGCACGTCTTAAACATAGGCTCCTCCAATGGAATGCTGAAGTTTTTGGTAGCATTGAGATTAAAATGTTTTGTTTTATCGCTTAGATGTTGTCCAACAGGAAATCGAGTCGAATCTTTCTACTAGTCTTTTTGAGTTGCACTGGGAGCTCCAATAGGAACCGAAAGTTGTTCTAGACCAGAAAGAGTTGTTATGGCGCCAAAAATCTAGAGATAAGATCCTTGTCGAGGGGGACCCGAATACCTCCTTATTCCATCCATGTCAGCACTTTTGTTCGGAGACGTTATAACCGAGTGGATTGTATTAGGAATGATGATGGTCTGTGGCTCTCGCACCCTTTTGTGCTAAAACAAAATGCTCGGGACTTCTTCATTAATTTGTTCACTACTAACCAGGATACAACACAGGTGGATGGTAGCTTCTTCTCAAATTTCCCCTTGATATCGCTGGATGATCATGCTAATCTGTGCATGCCTTTTTCGAAACTTGAGATTAAAATGCTTGTTGAAAATGGGACCCTTTAAGGCTCCTGGGAATGATAGGTTCAGCGCAATCTTTTTTCATCAATCATGGGACATACTGCGCAATCATATTTTGAACATTGTAATTGAATTTTTTTATACGGGTGTGTTCCTATGAGTTTGAATGATACTATCATCTCACTGATTCCTAAAGGAAACAACATTATCACATGTCCAAGTTAAAACCTATCGGGCTTTGTAATGTGATCTATAAGCTTATCTTGAAGTTGATGTTATTTCGTCTTCAACCCATTATGGAGTCTATTGTTAGCCCTTTTCAGAGTACCTTCATTCCGGGACGAATGATTGATGATAGCGTCATCCTTATTCAAGAAATGATTCACTCGCTTGCTAGGAAAAAGAGTGGTAAGAAATGGATGGCTATTAAGATCGACTTGGAAAAAGTATATGATAGATTATCTTGGGAATTTGTTGAAGAAACTCGAGGGCTTCTTGGTCTTCCGGAGAGGTGGAAGGGTTGCATTTCAGCTTGTGTTCGGTGTAAGTCCATGTCCGTTCTTTGGAATGATGAGTTATTAGATTTTTTCACTCCGTCAAGGGGTACGTCAAGTGATCCCATTTCCCCTTACCTCTTCGTTCTTTGTTCGGAAAGGTTGAGTAATGTTATTCAAAACCTTGTCGATATTGGTAAATGGAAACTTGTGATACTCAAAAGAGATTGCCCGACCATCTCTCACATTTTTCTCGCTGACGACATTGTCCTTTTTGCCGAAGCCACCGTGGAGAACGCATAAGTTATTAGTAATTATTTGGAGGAGTTCTGTATGCATTCAGGCCTAAAAATCATTCCCCGGAAATCACAGATTATGGCTTTGCCTAATGTGTGCGAGTTTGTTCGGTCTTCTATCCAAGGCATTCTTAACTTTCCAGTTGTTTTGGAGTTTGGTAACTATATTGGGTTTCCTATTCTACATTCAAGGTTGTGCAATAGGGATTTCTAGTTTCTTGTTGAAAAAACTATGAGGACATTTTCCTCATGGAACGGACGTTTCTTCAGTTTTGTTGGTCGACTGACTCTCATCAAATATATCATATGTTCCTTGACTTCCTTCCCTTCCTATATCATGCATGTCATTAAGCTGCCTGTGTCGATTTGCAATGAGCTCGATAGACTATCTCGAGCTTTTCTATGGAATAACTCAGAAGGGAGTAGTAATATTCGTCTGGTTGCTTTGAAGGATATCTACGTTCCTGTCGACTTTGGTGGGCTCGGTGTTCGTTCGTCTATCGATGCTAACGTTGCTTCCCTCCGAAAGTTTGCTTGGAGGTTCATTCATTGCGATACCTCTCCTTGGGCGCGTTTGTTGGCTTCAAAATACAGACTCCTCTCTTTGAGATCTTTCTTAGACTGTCAGATGGTGTTGAATGGATCGCACGTTATGAGGGGTATTGTGTGGGACAAGTCGAATGTTTTGTCTCTGGGCTTGAAATGGGTTGTCTATAATGGGCTCATTACTCGCTTCTGAATGAACCCTGGTGCTTAGAGAAACCCCTTATCTCTACCGCCTTTGTACCCCTTTCTAGTCTTCAGATGGAGTCTGTCGTCTCTGACTACTGGGATGTGAGTTCGGGTTGGAGCTAGAATCGTATATAGTCTTTCGTACATATTTCTTCTCTCGTCAATATAGCCTCTGTGTCGCTCAAGGACTCGGGCGATCTGGACGAATGTGTTGCTTGGCGCTTGTCTCCGTCCGGTTTTTCACATCCTCGTTTGCGTTCAGGGCCCTCGTTACCGATGGTAGACTTGAACACCCGCATGCGAAGCTGTTTGTTATTATCTAGAAGTTACGTGTCCCATAAAGGATTAGAACCTTCCTCTGGCTCGTAGTGCATGGAAGGCTACTTACGAATGGTGAACGCATCGACGCCATCTCGCTTTGGATGGGTGATGCCCCCTTTGCAATGGAAGTACTCAAGATTTGTTCCATCTCTTTAAGGATTGTATTGTCATCAAGGTTGTTTGGTTTAATCTACTTTCTGTTGATTTGGGTGCTTACTTCTTCACTACTGATTTCCACGCTTGGCTTTTGTTGAATTTGTCGAACTCTGATCCTATTGATACTAACCTTCCTTGGAATTCATTATTTGCGGTTACGCTATGGAGATGATGGAAGTGGCGTAATGAATCTGTCTTCAGAAATGCTTCTCAGCCATCTAATATGGTCTCTATAACTGTTGGGTATACTAAAATCATAGATTCTACCCACTCTCGGTCTCGACTGTTACTCCCTAGGCATGTGAAAATTATTTTGCACATTAGTTGGTGGCTCCTCCCTGAGGATGGATTAAGGTTAATACCGACGGTTCAGTCCGAGATGATGGCCATACTTTTGCCGGCGGCGTTATCTGAGGCCCATTTGGCCAATTGTTGGGAGGTTTTGTTATGAATATTGCAAAGGGTTTCGTTCCTGTTGCTGAACTTTGGGGGCTTCTTTCGGGATTATATCTTGCGTGGGAGAAGGGTTCCGTATAGTAATTGTGGAGATTGATTCTTCCCTTGTCCTTAGGCTCATTAATCGTCCGACCATGCCGACTCATCTGCTCTTTTGTGTGGTGTCCAAATGTCAAGGCTTCATTAGTAGGAACCGGCTCATTCAGATCCGTCATGTTTATCATGAGGCTAATTCTTCCGCGGACCATTTTGCTTCTTCTGCTTCCGATTTTCCATTAGGTCTTTTTATTTTGGAGAATCCTCCGAATTCCAATTTCCTTTGTTGAACAATGATGTCCGAGGTGTGGTGACCCAAAACCTTGTCATATATTAGCCGTTGTTAGTCTTTTTAATAATAGGGGTGAGGGTTTACCCTCCCGTCTTCATTACCAAAAAAACAACGATTGCCCTAGTACTCACAATGGAAGTTGCTAGGCAAAATCCGACCATAAGATCTAAGTGAATGTCTAACTCCTTGTTATTGGTAAACGGATTGTCCACTTATTCAAGCTTATTAACTAAACCGTAGTGGCTGGTTATCCCACTGTAGGTATATGTTTATGTTATCTATTTTTGCATCATTTTAGTGGTTAGATTTGTGCATATTTATCTTTATATAGTGGATTTTTATATACATTTAGAATAAAAAACATTCATATTATATTTATGAGCTTACTTCAATTTCTTTTTATATTTCAGGAGTTCGATGCCAGAAATATGTAAAAATGATGGAAAAACGTTAGAGTAAGAGTTTCAATCCTCCCTAAGGTCGAGAATATCATAGAAGATGTTTATATCAACTAAGGATTGAAGTTTCGATGTAGATCCATGGTGGAGAAAGAAGAAAATAAAAAATGTCACTAACGCATAAATATGGTTTATGTACAAATGCACATATATGGTTTATGTATAAGGAAATACGGTTTGTACACCGTACTTGCCTTTTACACGTAACTCGTATTTCTCCTACCCATACCGTAGTTTTACAACAACAAATCCGGTCACTTGTTTTAAAAAAAAATTTTGAGTTGGCTTTTTTATCCCACTCATGAGCTTTTTGTGGCCCCACTTAAGGATGGTTTATAAACAAAATTAGGGTTCAAACCTGCTATTCCAGGATCAAGAGAGAGATTCACGTGTTTGGAGATTGACGATTGACGTTAGTTTTTGTTGGATCATAGATCGTTAGTATTCGGAGGTAAAGTCAATCTCCAAGACATTGTAATAAATATTTATAGTATAATTACTAACGATAACACTTTAAAACAATATATGCATCAAGACAACTCATTTAAAGTGAAAACCCTAACTAACCAACTAGTCAATTGAGATTAAAACAACTTGCTCGGATAAGATCTCTACTAGCAAAGACTTCAACTCTTCATACAACTTTATTGATAAGTTGGTCAGAATATACAATCTTCAATAATAATTCCTCCAAAGACTCTTCACTTTCTAAACTCCAACACTATCCTCTAAAATCCTTAACTTCACGTCACTCACTTCATCTTCGTCTTTGTCTCCCATCGTCTACCACGGACTTCGTGTCCAACTTGTCTTTAACTTCGCTCGTTCAGTATACACACGTAAATTCTTTTACCTGTTTTTGAATAAATGCGTTTTCTTAAGAGTTAATATGCCATTACTTACCCTCGTGGTATATAGCGTACTAACCTAAATGAAAATATCGTCTCCGGTCAAGGAATAAATAATATTTAATTATATTATTTCCTATCTTAACAGATTCTAAAATACACAATTATTAGAAAGAGATAGGAGTGGTCCGATGAATCTTGTCCATACATAAAATATATTTCTAGTAATAACATATCACATCTTCAAGATTGTGGTAGCTTTCACTTGGTGCTAGATTTGGGTACGGTTTGGGTAAAACCGCAGAACCGGCAGTTCCCAAAACGCCGTTTTGGTCAAACCGGCAGTTTAGGTTTGCCGGTTTGACCGAACCGGCGGTTAACGGTTTAGGTTTAGGTTTGGCGGTCTAGGCCGGCGGTTTGACCGTTTTTTTTTTATTGTCTAACCGGCGGTTAACTGCCGGTTTAGCCAAAAAAAAAAGAGTTGTTGCTTGAATCAATGGCTCTTTGCCCACCAACGGCTATTTCATATAGCCGTTTGAGCCGTTGGATATTTATTTTATTTTATTTTTAAAATTTATAATGTAAGTTGTTTAGAAAAATAAATTCATACCCTCAATTTCTGTAAATACCCAACCATTCTTCCATTTTATCTCACACTAATATTCTCATCTCTTTCTACTACTACTACTCTCAATCTCGGATTCTCGAATCTCAATTCTCGATTTCCCAAATCTCAATTCTTGATTTATCAAATCTCAAATCTCAATTTCTCTATTCTAGTGGCAAACCTGAACGACAACACTCCCACTTTCTTTGCTAGCACCAAAAAAAGCGAAACCCAAATGCCCTGATAACTCCACCTTGATTATAAATTGTTTATGTGGATGATGGAAGACTTAACATTTATATATGCGGTTTTATAAACTAACAAATATCGATTGTATTTCTAGATTGTATATTTTGGTTTGTGTTTATTAAATGCGTGTAGGCCTTGGAAAGCATTTCAAGGAAGAACGCAGACCTTGAAACACATTACAGAGGACAAGCACGGATGCCTTAGAAAGCATTTCAAAGGACAAACACAGAAGCCTTGAAAAGCAATACAAAGGAGGATTCGACTAAACGCTTTCAGTTACAAGATTCAAATCTAAACAACCAAAACAAAGATCACTACCAAGGATTAGAAGAAGATTTGTGAAGATTCTCCAGGAGAAGATCTCGGCCAGTAAAGATGATCTTCAACGAATTTAAAACAAGAAGTGTCGGCCACAAAAAAAAGATCTCATAAAGATCTTAACCGAAGACGCAAGAAGATAAGAGAATATCTTCCACACGGATTCCACGCTAGAAGATCTTGGATCTATGGGACATCTTCAACGGCTTTCCAAGAGAGAAGATCTAGGATCTTCAACAAATCAAGATCTTCAATGGCATTTCCAAAGAAGGAGAAGATCTCGAAGAAGAAGATTCCCAACGTGCGTCAAAGAGAGGAAGTAGAAGAAATAAGATAGGAGATCTTACAACGGCTACTTCACCTCAACCAAGCACCATTTTCCATGGAGAAAGAAGAACGTTACAACGGCTATATTACAACGGCTAAGAAGTTCTCCATAGAAGACTATAAATGAAGATGGCGATTGAAGAGAAAAAAAAACAAGCTTACACGGAAACATTTAATTCTTCAAGCGATTAAATAATCTTCATTCGTTTCAAAAGTTTTTCTTCCTCTTAGCTTACAAAAGTTTACATCCTTTTAGAGTGAGAAAAACACTATAGGTTCATTGGAATACCTAGAGAGTGTTATACTCGAGTGTGGGTTACTCAACGAAGTAACTACGCTATTATTGCTAGGTTAGAGTTGACTAGATCGTAGAATTGAGGCTACAGTGAGAGAAGAGGATTTCTTCTAGGTTGTATCTAGGACTCTTTGAGCAGATAATAGATAGTTAGATCCTAGGGTAAAGAACCCCGAGGATAGAGACGTAGGCTGTTAGAGCTGAACTTCGTAAACCGTGTCGATCTACTAATTCCACATTTCATATCTCGTATATTGTGACTAAGGTTGCTTTGTAGGTTTCGAAGTCAAGGCCTTGAAAACTCTTTCAAAGCCTTAGAAACCAGTTTTCTCACCAGACGCACAAATCGACTTCAAGGACTTGAAATCAGTTTCAAAGCCTTGATATAAGATATTACGAAAAGTTCCCATACTCTATTCAACCCCCTTCTAGAGTATTTGTTTCCTTATTATTCACCTATAAGGTTCTTCAATTGGTATCAAAGCTAGACTAACGTATATTGATTTAAGCATCAGTGAGACTAATCATGAACTTTGTAGGTGATGGCGGTTTCGCTTAAGGAAGATCCACATCTCGACCACCACTATTTTGCGGTAATAACATTGCCCATTGAAGAGCACTAATGCAAATTTTTGTCATTGATCAAGACATGGAACTTTGGAGCATTATTCAAATTGGCCCTAAATTCCCAACCACCACGGTGGAAGGAGTCCAAGTCCAAAATAATGAAGCGGATTCCAATCAAACAGATTTGGATAGTGTTTCAAAGAACTACAAGGCCATGAACTTGCTCTATTGTGGTTGAAAGCAAATGAATTCAACCGTGTCTCATCATGGAAGAGTGCAAAGGAAATTTGAGACAAGTTAGTGGCTAAGTACGAAGGAACAAGTCAAATTAAAGAAATCAAGACAAGCATCTTCCTCAGGAAATACGAGCTATTCAAGATGAACTCAAACGAGTCGGTCAAGGAGATGTTGACACGATTCACTGAGATTGTGAAAAATCTTGATTCACTTGGAAAGGTCTTCACAACTAAAGAGAAAGTAAAGAAAGTACTAAGGAGTTTACCTAAAGCTAATTGGGGACCAAAAGTTACCGCCATTGAAGAAGCTCAAAATCACACTACACTACCTCTAGATGAACTTCTTGGAAAGCTTATCACTCATGAAATGGTTCTTGGTGAAGAAGATGAAGAGCTCCCATCAATCACAAAGAATCTTGCCCTAAGATCCAAAAAGGACGACATACCATCAGAGGATGAAGAGAGTGATGATGATGAGGAAGATCCATTGGTCTTGATTTCAAGAGGTCTTGCTAGAATTCTTCAAATGAAGAAGCAATTTGTAAACAACAAAGAGTATCCACGATCATCAAGACCTTGAGGTAAGTTTTATAACCCTAATAAAAAAAATTAAATTATTGACTTGTTTTGAATATTGTGAAGCAGATCATCTCGTAAAAGATTATCCACAAAAGAAGAGGAACGAATTTAGAGAGAATGATCGAAAGAAGTAGGCTATGGTAGCATCGTGGAGTGACTCAAATTCAACAAAAGAGTCAGAAGAAGAATAAGAACAACAAACGTGTGCTTAATGGCCGATCATGAAGAGGATCCAAACTCCTATGTTGATGGTGTGGTAAGTACTATTATGTCGCAATTCAACCTATAACTCAAACAATTTCCTTAAAGATCTCATCATATGTGATAAAGAACATAGGGTAAAGATAAGTTCCTTAAGAGAAAAGCTTCTCAAACAAGAGAAACGACTAAGTGAGATGTCTCTGGAAATTGAAAATCTAAACACTGAAAAAAGTTAGACCTTGGTGACAATATCAAGGCCTTGTAATAGGAAATTGTGATTCTCAAGGGCAATCTCTCTTCTCTCCATCAAAAATATAATGATCTAAAGAAAGAGAAGGTTAATCTAACTGTGACTTGCCAAGACCAGAAGGCTGTACTTATTCAATTCACTCATTCGAAAGCTAATCTCGAAAGGATGATGGGTGAACAACAATCATTTCTTAACAAGAATGGTATAGGTTATCACGTGATCTTTCTTAGAAAAACAACTACTACTGTTGTTAAAGCTAAAGGAAGTATACACATGCCCACCTGTTTTTATTGTTGTAAAAAGAGTCACGTAAAATCATCATGTCCTTATAGAAGAAATGACCCTTACATCATTAAAAACACTTATCCTCTATGAATATGAAAACAAATTAAGAAAATATGGGTTCCTAAAGGTACTAGACCATAAAAAATGATTGAACCTGAATATGGACCAAAATATGCCATTTGGTCTACCCGGAAAGGTTGAAGTTTGTTGTTTTGTAGAATATCACCAAAGTTAAGGAGCATAAATATATATTAGATAGTGGTTGATCAAGACATATGAGTGAAAAAAGCTCATTGTTTTCAAATTTAAAGAAGCAATCATTTGTGTAAGAGCCTTAGTCTTTTAGGGCTAGCTGCTCCAGCGGCCTTGTGGTCCGCCCCTGCGGCTCAGGGATCTGTCCTTGTTTTCATGCGGCTACAGCTGCCTTTGTTGACTCTTGACCTGTGCTTTTGCTCCTGGATTCCTTTATATTCCTCCCTTGCTTCATATGAAGGGTTTCATTCATCTTCCAACTCTTCTCCTCATGTTCTTCTTCTGTTCGTCTTCTTCCTTTAATCATTCTCCTTGGTGTTTCTTTTGATCTAGCAAGATAGTTGTTGAGTTTGAGTTTGGATGATGATGATAGTTGTTGATGTTGAGTTATGGAGACCCAGCTAAGTGTGTTGGTGTTGATCTGTCCCTCTACTTAGGTTCTAGCTTGGTGAGCTGCTCCTCCTCCTCCTTCTCCTACCTTGCTTCTTTTCTTCTCCTTTAGTTTAGGAATTCACAAGCTTAGGCTTGTGAGGATCTTTCCTGGATGTTTTGAGGGTTATATGTATGTATATATGTATACACATGTATATGGTTGATTGCTGGATGGTGACAAGGTGAAGAAGGGTGAGTGAAGGAGTGAAGAGAAGTCGGAAAATCGCTTCTACAAAAACAGCTTCCCCTACGCCTAGTGTGCCGTCGCCCCTACGGGGAAGAGCCGCCGCCCGTGTGCCTCCCTGGTGCTTCGCCCATGTTTTTCCTTGTCACACAGGTGTGTCTTGTTTAGGACATACCTAGAGTGGTATGAGTCCTTTCTTTTCTAGTATGAGTGGATTAGAAGCATGCTAGGCATGAGTATGAGACTAGGAGGATGATCATGGTATCGATATATACGGCTATTGCTTTGAGGTTTAGTAGTTTATTGAGGCTTATAGGTTGATTATGATCCCTTGGGTCTAGGTGTGACCCCTTTGATTGATAGGAGATTTGATATCTCTTTATGGATTATTATTAGGCAGTGTTATCCTCCGGATTGGAGTTGATCGTGGTTGAGGTTATCTTGAGGTTGAGGTAAGTCCGTTTGACTTACTTGGCTACCATCCTTATATTGGATGTATGCATGAGTGGTGATTGTTATGTGCTTGATAGCATGCATTATGTATTATTACTGACCTATGGCTTATTGGTTAGCCCCCTTGTAGTGACAGTGATAACCTTTCCTTTTCCTCATGTAAGGAGTTTGGGAGGTTCTCTATGGTCAGGCCAATCCTGGTATATGGGATGGGCACTTCACCACTCCTTATGGTACATGGGAAGTGCGCCGATACTACTCCAGATGGCTATGGTACCTAGAGGTGAGGATGATATATTGCTCGTGTCACATATTTTCATATATATATATATATATATATATATACCTTGAGTGTATGACATTATAAAGATAATTAAACGAGTAAAAATGTGTGACAACATGATTGAGTGTTTATCTTTCCATGACATGTGTTTGTGTTTATGCATTATCATATATATGAATGGTTAGCTAACGGTTTATACCGTATTGTAAATGATCTGCACGTTAGGAAGATTGCAGAGTGAGCCACATAGGTGTTCAGCCAAGGGCTTCCGTACAGTAGGTTGTGCGAGGGTTATGGGATGTTTTGTACTCGTTTGTATCAGGTGTTTCCGTTTTGTACTCGGATGTGTTTTGTAAACCTTGATGTATTAATTTATACAGTTTTTAAGTATTTGGTTTTAATCTATCTGTGCCTTGTTGTAAGATCCAATGAACTTGTTGTCAGGCTAGAGTCAGGATCCATTGTGAGATCCTAGCCCAGTAGCGCCCCGTGTCCCGCGGATTTGGGGTGTCACAGAGTTGGTATCAAAGCCTTAGGTTGACAACAATGACACTTACAATCTACGATAAAGGTCAAATAGATATGTAAACAGAACCCGAAAGGGTTTGACTTTTCAAAATGATTTTGGTTTTGAAAGAATGCAATTGTTTTGGGATAGTGTGTACGGGAAGCCATCACCCTTCTGAGGATCTCGACAGTATATATATATATATATACATATATATATATATATATATATACATATATATATATATATATATATATATATATATATATATATATATATATATATATATATATATATATATATATATATATATATATATATATATATATATATATATATATATATATATATATATATATATATATATATATATATATATATACATATGGCATATATATCCTTATAAGTTAGATGTGCATACCCCCTAGATGGCTCGGACTAGAGCGACGTCTGTAGTTGGACGAGGTAGGGTTAGACCCCTTCTTCCTCCAATAATGATAGGCCAAGGACATGTTCCCATTGTTGATCCACCTATAGAAGAGGATGTACACGAGGAGGTAGCTGAGAGCGTCGTTCTTGAGACTAGGAGCGGTGGAGCTATGAGACAAAGATCTCAACGAGTCCATTCAGATGACTCGGGTCATGTCTCTATGAGGGGACTAGATGACTCGGATCATGTCTCTATCAGACGAATTTAGGAGGCTGCCAGAGCAGGTAGACGTGCCCCGGATCTACAAGCATAGGTGGGATCTTCTGAGTTGTCCTAGGGAGCTACTCAGGTGCAGTCATACGGGCACGTGCTGCTGAGATTGCTAGAGCTCCAGAGGAGTATATAGGGCCTCGACTAGACACTTGGTTGAAGGCATTTCATCAGATGGGTGTACCACCTTTCTTTGGGAAGGTGGGATTGGAGACTGAGATCTGAATTGGGCATGTAGACTCCGATCTTGAGTCTATTAGATGTCTAGAGGGCAGACAAATAGAGTTAGTACAGACTTTATTCCGTGACCTAGCTCAATATTGGTGGAGGACTATGCGGGTCCGGGCCACTACCTATGATCAGATGTGGAGTATGATGAGAGAGCGTTTCTACCCTGCCTCTCTAAGGAAGGAGAAACTGCAGGATTTTGTTGAGGCAGGCTTCGACGATGTGCCAATAGCTGATGCCATCAGTCGATTCCAAGAGGAGCTGACATTATCGGGTCCAACTGCACCCTCTAAGGACCAACACGTGTATTTATTCTCCCGTCGACTGAGGGAGAATACACGTTCTTACATGAAAGGTTTTCATTGTGAGTCTTTAAAAAACTATCAGGACAGAGCCTCAACTTATGAGTGTGAGTGGGCCAGCCAGAGGAGGACTTCTCAGACGGGATGGTCTGAGAAGAGACAACGGACTAGTCAGACCAGTGGTGTTGGTGGAGCTTCAGGTTTTGGGAGGAGCCAGAGACGCCAAAGTTACCCCTCATCTGCACCGGTTGTATAGAAGGGAGGACAATGCTTCAATTGTGGCAATCCTGGACATATGCGACAAGTGTGTACGAGACCGCTAATGACTTGTTACACTTGTGGAAGACCAGGTCATAGAGTTGTCTTTTGTAGACAAGACGGAGCTACTTCACAACAGGGTTTTTCCCTGCTAGTGTAGCAGGATGTGGACAAAGACCACCACAGTAGCAAACACAGGAGCAACAAAGAGTCCCAAATCGTCCTTCTACTCAGGGATTTGCTCCCGGGTCGAGTAGAGGTAGAGGTCGTGGTGGGAGCACCACTGACACTAGAGGAGCACAAGGTAGAGTTTTTGAGTTTAGGAACGCTGAGGTGCCGCTCGCGCCAGCTGCTACAGGTACCATTCTGATTTATGGTTTGCCTGTTAGAGTTTTGTTTGATACGGGTGCCACACACTCTTTTAAATCTGATGCATACGTTGATAAACTGACCTTTGATATAGTAGAAGGTCGACCTTTCTTGATAGGGTTACCAGATGAGGGTCAGGTTAGAGGTACCCGAGAGGTACACGGTTGTCCTATACATTTAGGAAACCATGATTTGGTTGTAGACTTCTTTCCCATGCCATTGGTTCATGAGGAAGTCATTCTTGGTATGGATTGGATGCATAGGCATCGTGCTGTGTTAGATGTTGGTAGGAGGACCGTGACGGTCTCTACCATGTCGGCTCAGATTGAGATTTCCCGAGGTTGGGACCTTGGAAAGTCAAGTATGGTTATCTGTGCGGTACGTGCAGCGAGATTGATCACACAAGGTTACGAGGCCTTCTGGTGTTATGCCATGAAGGAGGGCGAGAGTCTCGCGTTAAACGACATTCCTGTAGTTTGTGAGTTTACAGACGTGTTTGTTGAGCCGTCCAATTTACCGCCTCAGAGGAGCGTGGACTTCGGCATTGAGTTGGAACCTAGTACGAGACAGATCTCGAAGGCCCCATACCGCATGGCGCCTGTCGAGATGTTAGAGTTGAAGAAGCAACTCGAGGAGTTGGCTGAGAAGGGCTTCATCCGCCCTAGCGTATCCCCGTGGGTAGCAGCTGTCCTCTTCATACGGAAGAAGGACAGATGGTTTAGGTTGTGCATCGACTATAGAGAGTTGAACAAGGTGACCATCAAGAACAAGTATCCATTGCCTCGCATAGATGACTTGTTGGATCATCTTTAGGGAGCGACTGTGTTCTCCAGGATTGATTTGCTCTCGGGTTATCACTAGTTGAGGGTGAGAGAGCAGGTAATGCACAAGACGGCATTCCGGACCCGATAGTGACACTACGAGTTTGTAGAAATGCCATTTGGGCTCACGAATGCCCCAACAGTCTTCATAGAGTTGATGAATAGTATCTTCATCGACTTCCTGGATCAGTTTGTAGTGGTTTTCATAGACGATATCCTAATGTACTCTCGTAGTAGAGAGGAACATGCAGGACATCTGAAGACAGTCTTTCGAGTTTTACGAGATAGAGAATTGTATGCCAAGTTCTCTAAGTGTGAGTTCTGGATGCCAGAGGTAGCATTCCTTGGTCATGTTGTCTCCGACGATGGGATCAAGGTTGATTTGGCGAAGATAGAGTCTGTACCAGCATGGACGACACCGACGAACGTCAAGGAAGTGCGCAGCTTTCTTGGCTTAGCCGGGTATTACCGATGGTTTGTGGAGGGATTTCATGTGATTGCCCGTCCTCTTACGAGTTTTCTGAGGAAGATTACCCGGTTTGTATGGTCCGAGCCGTGTACTTAGAGTTTTGAGGAGTTGAAGAGACGTCTAACTTCCGTTCCCATTTATGCGCAGCCGGAGGGCATAGAGGATTTGTGGTCTACAATGACGAATCCAAGCTAGGCTTGGGATGTGTTTTGATGCAGCGCGGCAGAGTGATTGCATATGTGTCTAGATAGTTGAAGAAGTATGAGGAGAACTACCTGAGTCATGATATGGAGTTAGCAGCGGTAGTTTATGCATTGAATATTTGAAGACATTACTTGTATGACGCTACATGTCAGATCTTTATAGACCATAAGAGTTTGAAGTATTATTTCACACAACGGGAATTGAATAACCGCCAACGTAGATGGCTTGAGTTGATCAAGGTTTTTGACCTTGAGATTCTGTACTATCCAGGGAAGGTGAAAGTTTTTGCCGACGCCTTGAGAAGGAAGACACCTCGAGAGAAGGCGATTGTGAGATTGACAGTTCAGCCACAATTGCAAAGAGATCTAGCATGGCTAGAGATGGACATCTAGTTTTCTGATAAGGATGTCCAGCTGAGTACCTTAGAGGTTCTACTTAATCTATTGGGTGAGATCAAACGGAAGCAAGGGACCTACCCGATGCTGATGAGGATACGAGATACGAGGTCTCGTGGTGATACCCCATAGTTCTCCATAGGAGAAGATGGAGTGTTGAGATGCCGTGACCGCGTCTATGTACCCGCTGATGCGGAGTTGAGGTAGATGATTCTGCAAAAGGCTCACTCCACACCTTACTCAATGCATCCAGATGCGAGTATGATGTATCAGGATTGAGAAAATCATACTGGTGGGGAGGGCTGAAGACCGATGTGACCAGATTCATGGCACGGTGTGCGATCTGTCAGCATGTCAAGATAGAGCATTATAGACCTGGAGGTGACTCCATCCACTACCAGTACCTCAGTGGAAGTGGGAAGAAATCTCCATGGACTTTATGAAAAGATTGAGGCCGAGAAGGAGCTTTGATGCTATCTGGGTTGTGGTTGACAAAGTGACGAAGACTGTACATTTCATCCCTATTAGGGAAACATGGTCAGTGAGCAGATTGGTTGAAGAGTTCACTAGGCAGATAGTGAGACTCCATGGTGTACCGAGGACGATCGTCTCATATTGATATGGACAATTTACCTTGAGATTCTGGCAGCAGATTCAGACTGCACTTGGGACGAGTTTGCACTTCACGACTGCTTTTTATCCTCAGACAGATGGTTAGTTAGAGAGCACCATTAAGACGCTAGAGGACATGCTGCGAGCTTGCGTGTTGGATTGAGGACAAGGATGGTCACATCACCTCCCATTGGTTGAGTTCTCATACAGCAACGGTTGGCATGCATCGATTGGGATGACCCCATATGAGGCAGTATATGGGCCGAGATGTCGTATGTTGTTGTGCTATTATGCTGGGATGAGCTTAGCAGTGTTAGTAGTTTGGCACCTGATCAGATTCAAGATGATATTGCCCATGTAGTATTGATCAGAGAGAGGATGCTGGCTGCACAAAGTCGCCAGAAGTCGTATGCAGACAAGAGACGTCGGCCTCTAGAGTTCAGAGTTCGAGCTCATGTCTGGCTGAGAGTATCTCCGACGCGAGGTGTCAGACGTTATGAAATAAAGGGGAAATTGAGTCCCCGATATGTCGGTCCTTTTGAGATATTGGATAGAGTAGGGAGAGCAACATATAGATTGGCTTTGCCACCAAGGTTATAGGGTGTTTACCTTGTGTTTCATGTGTCTCAGCTGAGGGAGTATATACTAGATCCGAGACACATATTAAGTTATGATGACTTAGTGGTTGAGCCGGACAACACTATTGTTGAGCATCCAGTTGTTGTCCTAAAGCGAGGTATGAGACGCCTGCGTTCGAAGGACATTCCAATGTTGAGGATACAGTGGTCGAGATGAGGACCTGATGAGGCTACATGGGAGACTGAGGATAGTATCCAAAGGAACTATCCAAAGTTTTATGCCGAGATAGATGCACCTGTAGGATCGATGAGTAGATCTTAGTGCTATCTTGGTGAGTGTTGTGATTATGTGCTTATGTGTTATGATGTCTTTACTTCTGTGCTAGCTACGATGTGATGTATGATCTTGTTAGATCTTGATGTGCTAAAGCGATTTATGATTATAGATGGAGACAGTCCTTACTCAATGCTATTATGAGTATAATTTCGTAGGAGATGTTCTTCCTCCATGATAGCATGTATTATAGTCTATGTTTTGGGATTGGTTTGGACGTTTTATCTTCATAAATCTGCATGTATGGATGTATATTATTTGATTATTATGTTGTTTTATTTACCTTTGCAGAGGTCTACACCCAGTTTCATTGTGATTGTAGGAAAATAGCACGTTTTGGAACAATATGGAGCTAAGGAAGCTAAGGAGTCATTGGAGCTACATTATGGAGCATTAAGGAGCTACAAGAAAGCCTCAGGATCAATGGAAGATTGGATGGAAGATTGATTTTGACCATATTAGCGAGATTTACACGTAGCTGAGATTCACCTCGGGTGGCCACAATATCACCTCGACCGAGGTGATCTTTACGATAGGCTGGACTGAGGCGAATAATCCATAGCCAAGAGATCTTTTATTATTGGCTGAGATTTTCTATTTTTGGAAAGTGATTTTCCTATATTTTAGGATGGATTCTCTGGATGGAAGCATGTCTTTTTGGCTATTTTATTTGGAAGATTGGAAGATACTCTAAAGAAGGAGGTTGCTTTGAAGATATTTTATTTTAGGAAGGTGATTCTCCTATATATAGAGGTGTATTTTCTAAATACGAGATATCTCCAGATCCTAGGGAGATCAGAAAGCAAGTCTTAGAGCTGGAAGTTGAAGGAAGTTTGGAAGGTAGAAGATCCAAGGAAGGTTGAAGATTTTGAAGGAAGTTGTAAGGTTTTCTTAAATTTGTTTGATTTGTTGTCTTTCTGGTTTGTGATTGAGGAACGCAATTTGATTGTTTGATTGAGTTATTGAGACCTATGTGTTAAGGTTTTCTTGTTTGAATATTGATTCCTTCCTTGTACATTTGATTATTGTTATCATGATGATTGTTGGCTAAGTTCTTTATGCGATTCTAGAATGATTGGTTGAAAGTTGTGGGAAAGACGATGAAAGAATGATCCTTTACCCCAGTGGACCCTGAAAGCTCGAGCCTTTACCTTAACCGACGAACACCTCGGTCAGTCGTGGAACATCTTGACCGAGATGTTACATGAACTAAGTGAGGCGAGACCTTTCATGATCCTTATCTGAGTTGAGGTTTCAATTTGCAAAATCCTATCCTTGTTATAACTTTCCTGGTTAAACGCATGCCTAGGATGAGACTTACCGGGTGATTCCTTTGTTCGTTTACCCAAGATCGTGAGTGTTAGGTAATAAAGGTTAATCCTTTATTGGGGTTTGAGTGTGCCTTCATCTCATCTTTGAGAGTTAGCCTGAGACTTACCCGATAAAGGTTAGTTCTATCCCCTTGGGTGGTGTGTATGTTTGAGATTATAGTTCCTTTCCTTAGTACCCTTGAGACTTACCCGATGAGAGGATCTTTGGTTTGGTATAGTGAGTAGTGAGACTTACCCGGTGATCTATTCCCACCTTAGAAACACTTTCCATTTGCAAACCTCAGCTTTGTCCACGTTATCTTTTTAGATCTTGAGTCGGAACTACAACTAGTGTTGGAAAGGTAATTATTAACCATACACACACGTCTGAAAACGAACAAGTTTTTGGTGCCGTTTCCGGGGACTTGGTCAAGACCAAGTTCGGTTTCAGTTGTCTTTTGGGGTTGCTGCCCTTGTTGCTATTGATTGCTTTACTTGAGTGATTTCGCAAGATCTTTTCTTAGGTTTATGCGAACAACTGGTGTTGGAAAGGTAATCGTTCCTTACAATCCCGAACCTAGAATAGACATAGAAAAGAAGATTGAAAGAAGATAAGATGGCCGATCAAGATAATCGAGATCTTGACACCGAATTAAAGGAGGCATTGGAACAACTTCGCCTCAGTAAAGAAGAATTACCAAAGAGAGAAAGACGAGACTCGTGCAAGAACTGAAGATAGTAAAGCTGATATTGCCACTCTACAAGCTCAGATCTTACCTCGACCGGTCCCAGTTGCTCGACCGAGGCAGGATCCAGCCCTAGTTGCACCGGCCAAGATACACCCATCACCTCGGATGCCGGCCATGGTAGACCGAGGTGATCTTTTTGCTGGAGTTCCGCAAACCCTAGGTCCAAGGATGGACCCGAATCGGCAAGTGCGGCGTCCAGGAGTCAATCTAGGAGATCCAGTTGAGCATGATTATGATTTGCGACCTCAAGTTCTAACCATGATTCGACAATTTCAGTTTGGAGGTTTGGAAAGAGAATCTCTACATCAACATTTACAAAATTATGAGATTCTGATGGAGACTTTTAGACCATCAAGAGTTGAGAACAACAATTACAAGTTAAGGCATTTCTACTTCTCATTGAAAGACAAGGCGCTTGCTTGGTATCAATCTCTTTCAGCTGGAAAAATCAACACATGGGAAGAGATGACTACGGAGTTTCTTACTAAGTTCTTTCCTCCATCAAAAACCGCTGAATTGAGGGGAAAGATCAATGCTTTTATCATGATAGAAAAAGAATGTTTGTCAAAGTCATTGGTAAGGTTCAAAGACCATTTGTTGGATTGCCCTCATCATGGGATTCCAAAGATCGAGTTGCTGGAGATATACTTTGAGGGTGTGGATAGAGACACTCAATTCAAACTCCAATTACTTTTTGTCGGCACTTTCATGGATATGCCGGTATGCGAAGCTTGGGAATTCATAGAAAAGAAAGCCTTACACATGGAGAAATATTCCCATCAAATGGTTGAAGATGGAGTTGGGCGAGTTAGCTTTCCGCATACAACATCAAATGTTTCTCAACTCACCACGCTCAACAATAAAGTCAAGGCATTGAAGGAGCTTTTAGTAGCTCAAACTAAAAAGGAGCAAGATGCTGGATATTTAGGAAGAGGAAATTATCAAGGGCCGCGGAACAACAACAATTACAACAACAACAACAACAGGAATATCAACAACAATTGGAGATCAAATCAACAAATTCCCGGTAACCCTTATTCTCATGTTGAATCTTAACACCCTTCTTCTTCTTCTACTCCATTGAGAAGCCAGGAGTTGTCATCAAGCTCGTCCCAGCCACCCAAGAAACCGGACGCTGTGCTGGAGGCTATATTGATCAAGCTCAATGCTATGGAGACTTTTACGAACTCGTTTTCAAAGGCACAAAAAGCCTTAGAGCAACAATTTTTCAACAAGGTTAATGAAGTACCAAGAGATCTTGGAAAACTTCCTGGAAGGACAAAGAATAACCCAAAAGGGGAAGTCATGGCTATCACAACACGCAGTGGATTGAAGACTGCATATCAAATACCTCGTTCGGACAATGATCAGATGAGGAACACCTCGGTCGAGGTGCCAACCGAGATGGAGCCCCAGAAAGCAAAAGAAAAAGCTAAAGTTTATGTTCCACCACCTGCTTATAAACCACCACTCCCGTTCCCTCATTCTAGGGCGTGGGCACATCTAGACAAGCACTTTGGTAAGTTTCTTGACCTTATGAATAAGCTACGTATTAACATCCTTTTCATTGATGCTATCCTAGGCATGCCCGCCTATGGGAAGTTTTTGAAAGAGATCTTGTCAAGGAAGTGAAAGCTGGAAGACTTTGGAGAAGTACAGATGACCTCTAGATCTTCGGAGCTCATTCAAATCATGAAGGAGAAGATGCCACCTAAGTTGAGAGATCCCGGTTCATTTTGCATTCCCATCCAAGTTGGTGATGTGACTTATGATGCACTTTGTGATCTAGGAGCTAGTGTAAGCATCATTCCTCTAGCACTTTATGAGAAGGTCGGCCTTGGAGATCCTAAGCCCGTGAAGGTGACGTTATACATGACAGATCCCTCCATTACCCGCCCCGTTGGTATCTTGGAGGACATTCCCATCAAGTTAGGTAATTTGTACATACCTATAGACTTTGTTGTGTTGGACATTCCCGTAGATTATCCCATTCCTATCATTCTCGGAAACCATTTCTAGCAACGTCGGGTTGCAACATTGATTGTAATAATGCCAAGTTGATGTTCAACATTGGTGGCGATCATGTGGAGTTTGCACTATTGGCTGCAATGAAGGGAGGGCCTTTGGAAGATGATATCTTCAACATTTATGATCAAGAAGATTCTCGAGAATTGGTGAGCTCTATCCTTCTTAAAGATCCTCTTGAGAAAGTTTTGAGCTTTAGTATGATGGAGGAAGGTATAAATGTCTTGTGTGATGCAGATATGCGAAGCTTGGAAACATTGGAAGCAAATCCATGAGCTAGATTTGATAAATTGATTCAGGAGAAGAAAAGCACATTAGGTTTCAGTCCCAGTTCCGGTACCTCAACTGAGATAGTTTCGGGAGCAAGCGAGGTGATCTTATCTGAAGAACACCTCGGTCACCCACCTCGGACAACGACGAGACAACAAACGAGATAAATTCAACTAAGGACGACGATATGTCCATTGATGATTCATTCTTTGATGATCACTCATAGTTAGTGAAGCATTGGCTTCACCAAGTTTTTGATGGTAGAGAGCCTTGGTATGCTGACATCGTCAACTATCTTGTTTGTCAAGAAGTACCTCCCGGATTGATATACGCTCAAAGGAAGAAGTTCTTACAGTGCACATCACTCCTATTGGAATGAACCTCTACTCTTCAAGAGAGGTCTGGATGGGATGCTTCGACGATGCATTCCAGAAGATGAAGCTGCTAGTGTCATAAGACATTGCCACTCACTTCCTTGTGGAGGACATGCTAGCGCTCACAAAACGTGCGCTAAGGTATTACGCTCTGGTTTCTTTTGGCCTACATTATTTAAAGATGTGCAAGAGTTTGTTGTCTCTTGTGATGCATGCCAAAGAACAGGGAACTTGTCTAGAAGGAACGAGATGCCACTCAACAATATTCAGCAAGTTGAGATCTTTGATGTATGGGGAGTTGATTTTATGGGACCTTTCCCATCATCCGCAGGGAATCTCTATATCCTCTTAGGTGTTGATTACATTTCTAGGTGGGTAGAAGGCATTGCTTCTCCCACTAATGACGTAATGGTGGTTGTGAAGTTCATCAATAGAACTATCTTCCCACATTTTGGGACACCGCACATCATCATCAGCGATGGAGGGACACATTTCATCAACTGGAAGTTCAAGACACTTTTATAGAAGTATGGGGTAACCCACAAGGTAGCAACCCCTTATCACCCTCAAACTAGTGGGCAGGTGGAGATCTCGAATAGAGAAATCAAGGCAATCTTGGAAAAGACCGTTTCAAAGACAAGGAAGGATTGGTCCATGAAGCTGGACGATGCTCTTTGGGCTTATAGGACCGCATTCAAGACTCCCATTGGTACCACCCCTTACAATTTGGTATATGGGAAGTCTTGTCATCTACCCGTTGAGCTGGACCACAAGGCATATTGGGCAATCAAGTAGTTGAATTTCGACATCAAGGAAGCTGGAGAGAAGAGACTTTTAGACATTAATGAGCTGGAGGAGTTGCGCTTAAACGCTTATGAAAATGCCAAAATCAACAAAGAAAGAATGAAGTGATGGCATGGCAAGCATATCGTCTCTAAAGAGCTTAAAGAAGGAGATCTTCTTCTACTCTTCAACTCCCGCCTCCGCCTCTTTCCTGGTAAGTTGAAATCTAGATGGACAAGACCTTATGTTGTGAAAAATGTTTTTCCCCATGGTGCAGTTGAAATATGGCGTGAAGCTAGCGGAAGCTTTAAAGTCAACGGTCAAAGGCTGAAGAAGTACCGATCGGAAGTCCCGGCTGAAGAGATTGCACCCCTATAACTTGTTTGAGGATGACATACGGTCCAACTAGCGACCTTAAACCAAGCGCTTCTTGGGAGGCAACCCAAGGTATTGTTTTTTTTTCCCTATTTCTAGCTTAGTTTAGATAGTTTGCTTCGTGTTTTTGCGTCCTCCTAGAAATGAATCAGGTACTCTCTAAGAAGAAATTACAACTCAGGAGCTACATGGAAGGACAGACGTTCGAGAAATTGAGAAGACGAGTTCGACTGAGACACATCTCGGTAGCTATCACAAGACCTCGACCGAAGTGTTCTCCGTCAACCGAGATGCCTAGGTCTGACATTCCCTCTACACCTCGGTCTGCTCAGGAATATCTCGACCGAGGTCTAATCAAATTCAGCGAGGGGTATAAAAGAGGTTCGACGCTTTCTCTCTCCCTTTTCCATCCCTTCACACACCTCAACCGCGGCGCTTACTCTCTACTCAAATTCTCTTTTCTCGATCGTTTTCAACGATTATTGTCTCCAATTCATCAGAAGAAGCAAGAGATTCAGTTCCCAAGCAACAAACAACACAAAGAATGCTTCAAATCTGCAGATTTAAGGGTATTTCGACAAAAACCCTAACTCATTCTATTTTTGGCGATTATGCGTAGATCTGGCTTTGGTTGCCATAGGTTTTTGTTGAAAAAGGATATAATTACCCCATAGGAGGCTATTGGTAGTGTTTTTTGGGGAAAAACCTTGCAGTTTTCAGATCTCACCTCACGTAGTACTTCGTCTCGGTCGACTCGACTGTGTCTTGGCCGAGGTGTTCTTGACCCGACCGAGGTGACTTTTAGCCATGAGCAGTTCAAGAAGATCATATCGCCAATCGTCCTTGAAGGATAGGCCCAGTAGTTCACACCACTCCTCCCCTTCTTTTGCATCACAGTCCACCATCCGGGTGATCCACGAGAGACACTAGAGGGATTTTGATCGTATTTGTGGGCACCCCATCATTGCCCTACGGTTCGTTCTTGGTGATGACTTTGAGTGCCTTCACGTGGTGGAAGACTTGAAGAAGATGATTTCGATGGTTGGCCTAGAGGACTTTATGACCATCAGAGCACCGTCTTATCTGGAGCCAGCTTTGGAGTTTCTGAGCTAAGTTACGTACATGCTGGAGCGTAGAGGGATCAAGTACAGGTTGATGAACAAGTACTATGCAGTTCCTTTAGATCATTTTGGGGAGAACATTGGCTTCCGGACCCCTACAGTGACATATTTTACTTCTCGGGCATAGGCTCAGAGTTTTTGGGGCGAGATAGCCCATGTTACTGATTATCGTGACAAATGACAGCCTAGAGATTCCCGGGAGCGGATCATCTTTCACCTTGCTTTCCTCTTAGCTCAACGGATTTTGCAGCGAGATGCTTCTAGCGTGTACTGAGATGTCCTAGAAGGTCACACAAGATGAGCTTTTGAGTTTGTTTTGCATGGTCACAGGGGGGAGTTCTAGATTTTGCTGCCATGCTGGTAGATGACCTTCACAAGATAAAGGGGAAGTCAAAGGACGATATCTGTTGTGGTGGGTTGGTGACCCACATCGCCACTTCTATGGGTCTTGACTTATCTGGATGTACACTGGTTGCGGCTCCAAAGCCGCTGGGATTGCAGGAGATGATTAAGCGGCGCATTCTCGTTCCCCGTGGTCTTGGCACACCTTATGTTGCCATGCCATGGGAAACGAATTTTCCTCCGGGTATTCTCTGGTCTTCTCAGTTTTCTGTTTATGATCGTTAGTACTGGTCGGCTGCGTGGTTTCCATACATGCAAGATGTTGCTGCTTGAGAGGCAGCCGGTGTTGTTGATGATGATGCTAGCTATGGAGGAGATGCTGCTATCGACACCGGTACTGATACAGGCAGGCCCAGTATTCCCACCGTTGACCTTGACGATGAGGCCACGGAGGATGAGAGGGAGGCACTTGCATCGCCAGCCGCTATGCCACTGCCACCTCAGCAGAGATCTTGCCGCCGTAGAGATCTGAGACGCACCAGTGGATTGAGGATCTTGAGAGACATATGACTGAGTCTTACGCTGCCCTGAGACTAGATGTGACCCGAAGTTTCGATGCTCATGCCCGCTCCATTGAGGGATGGACGCACAGGATAGAGAAGAGCCAACACTTCACTAGACGGATGATGGAGGTGTAGTTTCAGCAGGTCATGGGCTACCCGTTTGATCCATCCCAGTATCCCTACATTCCACCACCACCACCACCGCCGGCTGACGAGAACTGAGAGCTTCATAGATTTATTTTCTATTTATTATGCACTTCTGCTATGTCCGGTGAGTAATTTGTTCTGATGACTTATATTTGACCCAATTGGACAATGTGTCCCAAGCATGGGGTATTCATGTATTATTTGACTTACTTGACTATGTTTTGTATGACTCTCGATGATATTATCTTTTATTCTGCTCTATGTGCTTATCTGTCATTACATGCATACATACAGGTTTCTGTTTGAGAAAAAACGTCAAAAACTAGTTTCAAAAAAAAATTTTTAGCTCGACCGAGACGTTCTTGACCAAACGAGGTCGTGAAAACCGAGGCACATCTCGGTTGAACACCTCGGACACCGTCAGAACACCTCGACCGAGATGGGTTTTTAACTGAAAGATTTTCGAAACGTTTTGTGCTTCTATTCTGGATATGACCTCGATGAAGATATTTGTCTGCAGATTGGTTTTGAAATCTTTATATCCTCGAAAGGTTTTATGATATGTTTAAGTTGCTAAATGCTTTGTTTGAAATTCTAACATGTTTAATACTTTTTTTTTTTATCAAAATTATGTTGGATTTGAAGGTTGACACCATATTTAGAGTTCTCTCACATTCTTCTTGGGATGATTAAGGCACTTCATTCTCTTCTTCTTCTTAATCATGCTTTAGCCCCTCATATACAAGTTCACCTCCCTTTACCTATCCGGGAATTTGGATGCAGTTGATGAAGAGCGTGTGATGTGAAGTTGAGATCTTGGCTGAAAGTGTTAGAAAGAAACAAATTAGGTTTGAGGACGTTGATCTTGATGATGAGCAACTCGGCGCCATTCACATAGCCGGGAGTTTGTGGCTTGCAAAAGTCGGATTGATCGATCGTCCTAACAGGTCATGGTATATGCATCAAGGTTTGAGACATCTCGAGAAATTGATGATTGATGATCTCCTAGGCTTCGGTTATTGTGCACCTCATGTTCCCAAAAAGTAAAGTAAAAAAGTGAAAAGAAGCAAAGCTTATTGGTGGAAGATGTTGTGATTCAAAGAAAGTGAAGAAAAGATCCTATTCCCGGATTCTAGCACCACATTACCATATATATACATCCCACCCTGACACGTTTCTTGACCTCTTTTGGAAACCTTTGAGACCTCGAGTATGTTGATTGAGTTGGTGGCTTAAATTGGATTATACATGATTGATTTCAATAAATATGATGAATTATGTATTCTATGATTTTATGCAAAGATGAACAACTTTCTCATGCTTATAAAATGTTTTGATCATGTCTTGATTTTATTTGTCATGAAGCATTCTCTTAGGGTGATCTATGAATGGAGCACACCACCAAAAGGTTTTGAAATATTTTTCATTGATCTTTATGTTGACTTATAGTCCATTCTATCTTGTATCTAAGATTTGGATCTTGCTTGGGGACACGCAAGGGACAAATATGGGGTATTTTGAAAGCATGTATTATAGTCTATGTTTTGGGATTGGTTTGGACGTTTATCTTCATAAATCTGCATGTATGGATGTATATTCTTTGATCATTATGTTGTTTTATTTACCTTTGCAAGAATCGAGGTCTACACCCAGTTTGATTGTGATTGTAGGAAAATAGCACGTTTTGGAACAATATGGAGCTAAGGAAGCTAAGGAGTCATTGGAGCTACATTATGGAGCTATCCGGGAATATGGAGCTAAGAAAGGCTCAGGAACCATGGAAGATTGGATGGAAGATTGATTTTTGACCAGATTAGCGAGATTTACACGTAGCTGAGATTCACCTCGGGTGACCACAGTATCACCTCGACCGAGGTGATCTTCAGGATGGGCTGGACCGAGGCGAATAATCCATAGCCACAAGATCTTTCATTATTGGCTGAGATTTGCTATTTTTGGCAAGTGATTTTCCTATATTTTAGGATGGATTCTCTGGATGGAAGCATGTCTTTTTGTCTGTTTTATTTGGAAGATTGGAAGATACTCTAAGGAAAGAGGTTGGCTTTGAAGATATTTTATTTTAAGAAGGTGATTCTCCTATATATAGAGGTGTATTTTCTGAATACAAGATAACTCCAAATCCCGGGGAGATTAGAAAGCAAGTCTTAGTGCTGGAAGTTGAAGGAAGTTTGGAAGGTCGAAGATCCAAGGCAGGTTGAAGATTTTGAAGGAAGTGTTAAGGTTTTCTTAGATTTGTTTGATTTGTTGTCTTTCTGGTTTGTGATTAAGGAACGCAGTTTGATTGTTTGATTGAGTTATTGAGACCTTTGTGTTAAATTTTTCTTGTTTGAATATTAATTCCTTTCTTATACATTTAATTATTGTTATCATGATGATTGGTGGCTAAGTTCTTTATGCAATTCTAGGGTGATTGGATGGAAGTTGTGTGTATGACGATGAAAGAATGAGCCTTTACCCTAGTGGACCCTGAAAGCTCGAGCATTTACCTTAAGCGGCGAACACCTCGGTCAGTCGTGGAACATCTCGACCGAGATGGTACATGAACTGAGTGAGGCCAGACCTTTCCTGATCCTTATTGGGGTTTGAGTGTGCCTTCATCCCGTCTTTGAGAGTTAGCCTCAGACTTACCCGGTAAAGGTTAGGTCTATCCTCTTGGGTGGTGTGTTGGTTTGAGATTATAGTTCCTTTCCTTAGTACCTTGAGACCTACTCGGTGAGAGGATCTTTGATTTGGGATAGTGAGTAGTGAGACTTACCCGGTGATCTATTCCCACCATAGAAACTCTTTCACTTTGCAAACCTCAGCTTTGTCCTTGTTATCTTTTGAGATCTTGAGTCCGAGCCACAACTGGATGCTTTAATCTCTAGAATCCGCATTTTCTTTACCTCGTTATTACATCATCTTTGATATCTTTGCTTTGTTGCTTGTTTTTGATTGACAACTTGAATAATCGATCTTTGTTTCACCACAGTCCATGTGTTCGACCCTGAAGTATTTGCCGTTATTACAATTGATTTGTACACTGCGGGTTCGCATATTGTTTCAGGCTTATATTTTAGTTTATAAATTTAAAGCTATATCGTTCACCATACATAAACGTCTGACAACGAACACTCCACACCCTTGTGTTATGAGTATGATATGGCAAGAGATGTATTTCCTCAATGCTCTTGTTATGTGTTTATAGTCTGGCTAGAGATGGATTTCCTCTATGAACTTGGATAGTATAGTGATCGTGTTGTTCGAGATGATGATTTCCTCCATGCATGTGTTTTGTGGTTATAGAATGATATAGGTTGATACCTTATGAGCGGAGATGTGATGTCTCCGATATAGAGAGTTATACCTCGGCATATGAGTCCGAGAGGATTTGGGATCATGCAAGTTTTGGGACGAAACCTTTTTTTAAGGGGGTGAGATGTAAGAGCCTTAGTCTCTTAAGGCTAGCCACCCCGCGGCCTTGTGAACCGCCCCAACGGCCATGTGGTCCGCCACTACGGCTCAGGGATCCGCCCCTGCAGTTTCCTGTGGTTATAGCCGCCTTTGTTGACTCTTGACCCGTGATTTTGCTCCTTACTTTCTTTATAGGCCTCCCTTTCTTCATATGAAGGGTTTCCTTTATCTTCCAACTCTTCTCCTCATTCTCTTCTTCTCTTTCTCTTCTTCCTTTGATCTTTCTCCTTGGTGTTTCTTTTGATCTTGCAAGAAAGTTGTTGATTTTGAGTTTGAATGATGATGATAGTTGTTGATGTTGAGTTATGGAGAGCCTGCTGAGTGTATTTGTGTTGATCTTACCCTTTGCTTAGGTTCCAGCTTGGTGAGCTCTTCTTCTCCTTCTTCTTTCTTTCTTCCTTGGTGTTTTTCTTCTCCTTTAGTTTAGGAATTCACAAGCTTACGCTTGTGAGGATCTTTCTTGTACGTTTTGATGGTTATATGTATGTATATATGTATACACATGTATATGGTTGATTGTTGGATGGTTTAGAGGTGAAGAAGGGCAAGTGAAGGAGTGAAGAGAAGTCGGAGAATCGCTTCTGCATAGACAGCCGCCCATGCGCCTTGTGTGTCACCGCACCTGCGTGGAAGAGCCGCCGCCCATGCGCCTCCCTGGTGTTTCGCCCCTGCGTCTCCTTGTCACGCAAGTGCGTCTTGTTCAGGACATACCTAGAGCGGTATGAGTCCTTTCCTTTCCTAGTATGAGTAGATTAGAAGCATGTTAGGTATGAGTATGAGATTAGGATGATGATCATGGCATGGTATCGATATATACCGGTTATGGCTTTGAGGTTTTGTAGGTTGTTGGTGCTTAGAGGTTGATTATGATCCTTATGGATCCCTTGGGTCTAGGTGTGACCCCTTTGATTGATATGAGATTCGATATCTCTTTATGCCTTATTTTTAGGCAGTCCTATCCTCCGGATTGGAGTTGATCGTGGTTGAGGTTATTTTGAGGTTGAGGTAAGTCCGTAGGACTTACTTAGCTACCATCCCTATATTGGATGTATGCATGAGAGGTGATTGTTATATGCTTGATAGCATGCATTATGGATTATTAGCGACCTATGGTTCATTAGTTAGCCCCCTTGTAGTGGCAGTGATAACCTTTCCCTTTCATCTTGTAAGGAGTGTGATAGCATGAAATATGACATAGTTTTGATGTGCATATAGGTAGTTTTTCCCTTTCTTTTGAGCACATGGGCATGCATCCATAGCACTTATTGAGCATATTCACCTATTATCTTGGAATCGAGATCTACACAAGCTTTGTTGTGATTTTAGGTGAATTGGAGCTGAATTTGAGTAGAAAGGAAGCATTTACAGAGTATTAGTCGATGTGGAATTCATTGGAAAGTATTGGAACATCATAGGAAGGAGTATGAATTGATGCAAAGGAGAAAAGCATTTAAAAGGAGGAACCACGGCTAAGAAGGAAGTTCCACGGCCGGGGTTTCGATAAATCTTTGAATTTCACGCGTGGAAAGGAAGGTCGAGAGTCGCCATTTTGGAACCACGGCCGTGGTTTTGATGATGTCACCCGTGGTTTTCTTCGGAAAAGACCGTTCCGTTATTGTGACGTCTGCAAGAAAGGAAGGAGCCTTTTAACCTAGTTTTATTTTATAAAAGGAGGTTGACGGCTGCATTTTTGGTATCTCACTTGGACCGCGCCTGAACGGCTTTTACACCATACTTCTGATTCATCTACGTTGGAGATTGGATTGCTTCACCATTGGAGGGAGATTGAAGAGCTTTCTTTGTTCGCTATTCGGAGATTTTTGTGAGATTGTTCTTGTCTTGATTTTTGTCCTGAGAACACATATTTTGGGTTATACATTGTTTGATTGATTTGTTGATTATTATAGATTGGTTTTGATTCATCATTATTCATCTTTGTGTTCTTGGTTGCATGCCTTCCTTGAGTTCCTTCTTAATCTTGATTTGAATATGATGATGATTGTTGCCTAAACCCCCCTGCGATTCTAGGGTGAAGGGTTAATAGTTGTGGTATAGATGATGATAGATTGAGCCTTAACAGATCGGACCCTGGGAGTTGTGAGACGAAACCCTCGAACGAGGATTTCCACGGCCTGTTTTTTAGGAACCACGACCGTGGTTTCCCAAGATCTGCCCGTGGTTTCCTCTGTTTTGTACGTTTTGCTTTTTCCTTTATCCAAAGTTTAATATTGCTTAAACCCTGCCTTTTTTAACCCTTTCTAACCCTTGCTTGGGTGTGAGTGTTTACAAGTTCTAGGTAATAGGGATTCAAAACGCTCTATTAAGGTGAGGAGTGTCAAAGTCTTAGCCTTTTTCTTTCTTTTCCTTAGGTTTGGGTTTGGTATGAGAGTTAAGTCCTATCCTTATGACATCTTCTTAATGAGACTCAACATCCGTTAAGTAGAATCCTTGGGTTGGGACAAAAGGAAGTTGGATCTTCACCGGGGGACGTCCTACCGAAGAATATATACCTTTGCTATCCAACTCGGTTCGTACACATCCTTAGATATCTTGAATCGAACGCCGCAACCGGGTACTTGAATCTTTAGAATCGGCAAGTGATTCTTGGATATAAATTTAAAGCTTATTTGCGCACACACCTTTTGGAGCGAACAAGTTTTTGGCGCCGTTGCCGGGGAAATGGTCAAGACTAACCCGGTAAACGGTTTTCTAGCTTGGTAGCTTCTTGGTTTTCTACTAACTAGTCTTGTTGAGTGTTTTTACACGATTTTTCTTTAGGTTTATGCGAAGAGCGCGAACCGGTAAAGAAATCGTTCCTTACGATTCTGAACCGGAAAAGACTTACAAGAAGAAGTTGAGAGAGGCAAAGAAAATGGCCGCTAACAACAATCAAGAGTTAGAGGATCTTAGAGCTGAATTAGCTGCAACTCGAGATCAAATAAGGCAACAAGAACAAGCCTTGAGGAAAGAGAAAGCTGATCAAGCTACTCTACAAGAACAACTTCAAGCTGACATGGCCGATGCGGTAGCATAAGTCCGACTGGCAAATCAAGAGAGAGACGCAGATGCTAGAGTTGTGATTAATCCACCTCCACCAGCACCCGTCAATGTCTTACCACCGCCAGTTTAAGTTCCACCACCACCTCTACCAAGAGTGAGCCAGCTGATCCTTTTGCAGGTGTTCCACAAACACTTGGGCAATGGATGGATCCGGTCCAAAAAGCTCGCCATCCAGGCGTTCATTTAGGACATCTAGCTGACCGTGACTATGAATTTAGACCTTAAGTGATTACTATGATTCAATAGAATCGCTTTGGAGGAATGGAGAGAGAGTCACCGCACCAACATCTTTAGAATTATGAGATTTTGATGGAAACCTTGAGACCTTCAAGGTGTGAGAATAACAATTACAAGCTGCGTGTTTTCTTTTTCTCTTTGAAGGATAAAGTACTTGCGTGGTATCAATCACTTCCCACCGGAAGAGTGAACACATGGGAGGAGATGACCACGGAGTTTCTTACAAAATTCTTTCCGCCATCAAAGACAACGGAATTTAGAGCAAAGATTAATTCATTTGTGATGAAGAGTGGTGACATTATCTTCACCTCATGGGAAAGGTTCAAGGACCTTTTATTGGATTGCCCACATCATGGGATTCCAAAGATTGATTTGCTTGTGATCTACTTCAAAGGCTTGGATGCGGAAGCACAATTCAAGCTACAATCACTTTTAGGTGGAACTTTTATGGACAAGTCAGTTGATGAGGCGTGGGAATTTATTGAAAAACAAACTCTCACTATTGAGAAGTACTCGCATCGAGGTGAAGAAGCGGGGAGTCAAAGCTCAAGAACACCGGTGCTGAATCTTACCGCCTTTAGTGTTAAGGAGTTGAACGCTTTAAATTAGCGAAATGAAGGCTTTGAAAGACCTTTTGACAGCACATGTGAAACAGCCAAGGAGCAGGATGTGTGCTATGTTGGAAAGGGAATAGGAACCACAACAATTGGAACAACAACAACAACAACAACCGGAACTACAACAATTGGAGATCCAATCAAGAAAATTCAGGTAATCCTTATTCTCATGTTGAAAATTCACTAACCCTTCCTTCTTCTTCCTCTATTCCTTTGAGAAGTCAGGGATAATCTTCATCAAGTTCAAGCCAGCCAACAAGAGAGAAGCTTGAAGCAATAATGGAAGCCATGATGGGGAAGATGCAAGGATTAGAGAGTTCCGTCACTTCGATTTTAAGGCACAAAAAGCCTTGGAAAATCAAGTGTTTAGTAAGGCCGGAGAAGTTCCTAGAGATCAGGGGAGACTTCCCGGAGAAACTTAAGATAACCCGAAGGGGCAAGTGATGTCGATCACAACAAGGAGTGGCGCGATGACCACCAATCCCGTTACAAGAACGAGTGACAAGGGTGAACAGCCCATGGAGACTGAGGTTCCGGCTGAGAAGGAGAAGGAGAAAGTCGTTGTTTACGTTCCTCCTCCAGCTTACAAATCTCCGCTGCCATTTCTAAAATCTAGAGCGAGATCACATCTAGATAAACACTTTGGTAAGTTCGTTGAACTCATGAGCAACCTGCATATTAACGTACCTTTTATTGATGTATTTCTAGGTATGCCGGCTTATGGGAAGTTCTTGAAGGAAATCATCTCAAACAAGAGGAAGCTAGAAGATTTTGGTGAAGTCAAGATGACTTCCGAGTCATTGGAGCTCATCAAAACCATGACAGAAAAGATGTCACCCAAGCTGAGGGATCCCGGTTCGTTTTGCGTTTCCATTGGAGTTGAAGAAAGCACGTACAATGCACTTTGCGATCTTGGAGAAAGTTTGATCGTTATCCCGCTTGCATTGTGTGAAAAGGTTGGTTTAAGAAAGCCTAAACCGGTAAAGATGAAACTCCACATGGCCGATCGATCCACTACTGTACCCGTCGACATATTAGAGGACATTCCCGTAAAGCTTGGTAAGTTTTACATCCCAATAGACTTTGTGGTTTTGGACATTCCTGCAGATTATCCAACACCAATCATCCTTGGGAGACCCTTCCTAACGCCTGTTGGTTGCCGGCTAGATTGCAAACATGCAAGGCTATCTTTTAATATAGGAGAAAAAGATGTGGAGTTTTCACTCAAAGAAGAAGAATCAAGGGATATAGTGAGCTCCATTTCACTCAATCATCCAGCAAAAAGGAGCTGAGCATTGTGGAGGAATAACGGAAAGACCTAATGATTGGCCAAAACCATGGCCAAATTCAAGATTCCACGGGGGTGGAAACAATTAATTTAATTAATTCCCCGTGGAAACACAAGTTGAATGCCACCATGGGGAGAACCACGGCCGTGGAAGTAGCAGTGGGGTCGTGGAATCTAAAATCCCCGAGACTTTTTTCCCTCTAATTAAAAACATTCTTGAACGTTGTTTACCTTTTGTGCATCCTTACAAACATCTAAAGATGGTTTGAGAAGTCATAATAAAGTGACAAGCCCATTCAATAATGTGCAAGCTTACAAGAAAAAATGGAAAGAGTGGGGTAACGAACGTTGGATTCCGAAGGATTTGAAAGAAGAGACATTGTCCATCTCTTTAACTCCCGTCTTCGTCTATTTCCCGGTAAGTTGAAGTCTCGTGGGACCGGACCATTTGTAATTAAACATATTTTGCCCATGGTGCAGTTAAAGTATGTGGTGAGCAATGCGGAGCTTTCAAAGTCAATGGCCTACAACTAAAAAAGTACATACCGGAGGTTCAGATTGAGGAGATTGCACCTATCCTCCTCACTTGAGCAACAAAAATGAACGGTCTAGCTACAGACCTTAAACAAAGCGCTTCTTGGGAGGCAACCCAAGGTATTGCTTTATTTTCCTTTTCCATAGATTAGCTTAGATAGTTTGTTTTGTCATTTCCGTTGGTTCGTTCCCGGTTTTTCTTGTGTCATTGTCGAAGAAGGATGTAAAAAGAGATTCAACGGGGAAAAATAGGTTTCCACGGCCGTGGTTCTCTATTTGTGGCCATGAAAACACAAGTCGAGAGGCGCCACGGGTGATTCCATGCCCGTGGTTTTGCCAGGGCGCCGTGGTTTTCCAAAATTCTTCGAAAGTATAAAAGGTCGTCTTTACTTCAAAGCTGCAACAAAAAAAACCCCCAAAACCACGCCCAACAACGCAAATCGACGACCCCTAACCCCGACACCAATCTTTGCATCCGGCAACCATTTGCAACGATTCTTCTTCCCAAATAGAAGCTCTCATCATTCTATTGAGGATTTTTGGGTCAAATTGCACAAACAAATAAGAAATTAGCAAGCATTTTTGATTTTTTAATTCAAATACCTAGGTTTTTCTCTAAACTTGATCTTTGTTTGATTCTTTCGATTTTGTTGAAGATTTTCTAGAGAACTGGAAGAAATTGGAAGTAGAAATAGCCTAGGACTGCTGTTGTTGAGTTTATTGTTTGTTGTTGTCGATTTCGAAAAATCGACACAAACAACGGGGTGTTCTTGATTTCCACGGCCGTGGTTTTGGAAGATCCGGCTGTAGTTTTTGCAGATATGGATGGTTTGCGTAGAAGTGACCGTAATTTGTTCAGAAAGAGTAAGTGACCCTCTTCCTCCTATTGGCCACCACCACCACAACCTCCACAACAACCACCACCTCCTAGACTCCCCCGCATTTTTGAAGAACACAAGAAAAGCTTACAATACCATCCAACCTCGCATCGTTCTAGCCCCTAGGTACCTTGTACTTGAGGAGCTCGAATGTCTGAACATTTTAGATGGTCTCAATATAATTATTGACAATGTTGGGCTTAGGGAATTCATAGGTATTCGAGAGCATGCTTATAAAGAGTTAACCATGAGGTTTCTTAGCTCCTTTGACCATGACCCTAGGGAGAGAACCGTTAAGTTCCGGATGATGAACCATAAATTTAACTTGTCTATTGGGAGGTTTGCTCAGATTTTTAGGCTTAGTGATACCACTCACGGGACATTTTCTAGAGCTACGAGACCTCATGCCTTTTGGGAGTGTATTGCTATGGTGGTGAGTTCTGCAGATAGGTGGCACCCGGCCGACTCTAAGGAAAGCTTGATATACAATCTGTCCTTCAAGCTAGCACATCGGATTATGTCCGAATGTTTGTTTCCTAGGACCGAGACGCCACAACGGCTTAAGGCCGATGAGATTTTCATATTGTTCTGCATGGCTACCGGTACCACTCCTGATTGTGCCACACTACTTGTTGATGGTATGAGGAAGATCAAAAACAAGGATAAGGGAGATATTTGTGTGGGAGGGATTGTGACTGATATTCCTCGTCGTCTAGGAGTTGATTTCTCCACCTGTGAGCTTGCTGCAGAGGCTAGGCCTCTTGGTCTTGAACTTTTCATTCATAGGGGTATTCTGATTCCCCGACACCGAGGACCGCCACATGCTGCTATGCCCTGGTAGGGCAAAGATGGGAGAGGGATTCCATGGAAGGCGGAATACTCCATTAGGAACCCTCACAATTGGAAGTTTACTTTCGAGCCTATGCATGCAGAGATGGGAGGTCCGGAGTATGAGGAGGATGATGTCGCAGCTGAGGCGGCAGGAGGACAGGGTCAGGATTACATAGATATTGGGACATATACTGGTCTTAGTGATTATAGGGCTGATGGGAACATTGGTAGCTCTCAGGAGCCGCTATCTTCATTTACATCTATGGGGGAGCAGCACGAGCCTCCTAGGAGATCCACCACCCGTCGTCCATGAGCTAGTCCTTCCCAGCGACGAGCCAGCACATTAGAGCGCCCCACATGGTTCGGCGAGTAGCCTCCATGGCTTCCCGGATTGCAATAAAGGATTGATAGCACGGACAAACGCCTAGGCACCGTGGAGGAGGGGAAACAGATGATACGAGACCTTTATCATGCCTAGTTTGGCCGTGCCTATGACCCTACATGGCATCCATTCCCAACACCGCTTTGATGATGGCGTTTACTCTTTAGCAGCTTTACTAGACTTGTGAATTTCTGTACTTTTTCCTTTACTTTTATTGCACGTTGGGGACAATGTGTGGTTCAAGTATGGGGTGATTGAATATCTTGGTCTGTAATAACTTTGTGATACTTGCTTATTTGATTGTCCATCGTACTTTGCATCTTTCATTTTCCTTGTTACATATTTCGTTATTGCTATGCATTTGATAGCTTTGAAAACCAGGGGAAAAAAATTTGAAAAATTTTTCAAAAAAAAATTTATGCTTCTAGTATTGGAGATGACCTCAATGAAGAAAATTACTTGTCAATTGGATTTTTGATAATTTTTATGTGTTTAAAATGAATTGTGAATTGTGAAGGATTTTAATGTTTTGCTGAATTTTCTTGCAAGTTTGATAATTTGGAACTTGATTTAAATCATGTTGAGAATTTGAAGGTTTAAACCGCTATATAAGTTCTTGCACTTCTTATTGATATGATTAAGGCATTTCAATTTTGATTCCTTTCTTCTTCTTGATCACCTTTTCGCTCCTAGTGAATATATGTTTTGCCCTTCTTACCTATCCGGGAATTAGGATGCGATTGCGCGAAAGTGTGAAGTTTGAAGTTGAAAGTGGTGAATGTGTTAGAAAAAATAGGTTTGGGGAAGTCAATCATGATGATGAGTAACTCGGCACCATTCACATAGTCTGGTGCTTGTGTCTTGTCAAAGTCGGATTGAGCGATATTCTTGACGAGTCATTGTATGTGCATCACGGTTTGAGGCAACTCGAAAAATTAAGTTAATGCTGATTTCCTAGGCTTCGGTTATTGTGCACTTCTGTCTTTGATCTCAAAAAGTAAAGTCGAAAAATTATACTGAAAAAGAAGAGCTAAGCTTTCATTGGTGGATGTTGAAGTGTGCTTAAAAATTTGTGATGTTATTGTCCTCTTTCCCGGATTTTGCACCACATATGCTATACATATCCCACCCTAACGCATTTCTTGACCTTTATTTGAAAGACCTTACGATCTTTGAGAGCGTTTCTTGACTTTGTGGTCCAAATTGGATTTTTTTCTATGATTGATTTTGATTTTGCTTCAAGTTATCATGCTTGTTTTGAAACTTTTGCGGTATGTGATTGTTCTTTTCAAGACATGAGTCTTTTTGTTCACATAACGGTTTTCGGAAAGCTATGAAACAAGTGTAGAGAGCGATCTTTGAATAGAAGCACTAATCCAAAAATATTGTGTTGTTCCTTGTCTTTGCATTCATATTTCATACATCTTTTGTATTCTAGATTTGAACCTTGCTTGGGGACAAGCTAGAGGCAAGTATGGGGTATTTTTGATAGCATAAAATATGACGTAGTTTAGATGTGCATATAGGTAGTTTTTCCCTTTCTTATGAGAACATGGACATGCATTCATAGCACTTATTGAGCATATTCACCTATTATCTTTGAATCGAGATCAACACAAGCTTTGTTGTGATTTTAGGAGAATTGGAGCTGAATTTGAGTAGAACCGAAGCATTTACTGAGTATTGGTCGATGTGGAGTTCATTGAGAAGCATTGGAACATCAAAGGAAGGAGTATGAAGTGCAGCAAAGGAGAAAAGCATCAAAAACGAGGAACCACATCCAAGAAGGAAGTTCCACGGTCGGGGTTTCGTTAATTCTTTGAATTTCACACGTGGAAAGGAAAATAGAGAGTCACCACTTAGGAACCACGACCGTGGTTTTGATGATGTCACCCGTGGTTTCTTCGGAAAAGACCGTTCCGTTATTGCCACGACAGCAAGAAAGGAAGAAGCCTTTTAACCTAATTTTATTTTATTAAAGAAGGTTGACGACTGCATTTCGGGTATCTCGCTTTGGACCTCGCCTGAACGGCTTTTACACCATACTTCGGATTCATATACGTTTGAGATTGGATTGCTTCACCATTGGAGGGAGATTGAAGAGCTTTCTTTGTTCCCGATTAAGAGATTTTTGTGAGATTGTTCTTGTCTTGATTTTTGTCTTGAGAACACATATTCTGGATTATACATTGTCTGATTGAGTTGTTGATTATTAAAGATTGGTTTTGATTCATCAATATTCATCTTTTTGTTCTTAGTTCCATGCCTTTCTTGAGTTCCTTTCTTAATCTTGATTTGAATATGATGATGATTGTTGGCTAAACCCCCTACGATTCTAGGGTGAAGGTTGATGGTTGTGGTATAGATGATGACAGATTGAGCCTTAACAGATTGGACCCTGAGAGTTGTGAGACAAAACCCTCGAACGAGGATTTCCAAGGCCTGTTCTTTAAGAACCACGACCGTGGTTTTCACAAGATCTGCCCGTGGTTTCCTCTGTTTTGCACGTTTTGCTTTTGCCTTTATCCAAAGTTCAAGATTACTTAAATCTTACCTTTATTAACACTTGCTAACCCTTAACCTTGCTTAGGTGTGAATATTTACGAGTTCTAGGTAATACGGGATTCAACCCTCTATTAAGGTGAGGAGTGTCAAAGCCTTTGCCTTTGTCTTTCTTTTCCTTGGGTTTGGTTTGGTATGAGAGTTGAATCTTATCCTTATGACATCTTCTTGACGAGACTCAACATCGGTTCAGTAGAATTCTTGGGTTGGGACAAATGGACGTTGGATCTTCACCGGACAACATCCTACCAAAGAATATATACCTTTGCTATCCAGCTTTGTCCGTACACATTCTTAGACATCTTGAATTGAAAGCTTCAACCGGATACTTGGATCTTTATAATTTGCATTCCATTATTCTTTCTTCTATATTCTTTATTGTGGTCATTGCTTTGCTTGCTACACAAGTTGGATTACCTTTTCTGCTTTGTTCTCACCGATTCCCTAAGATCGACTCCTGAATATCAGCCCATGCTACGATTGATCCGTACACTGCGGGTTCACTATCGTTAGGCTTAATTCTTTGATATAAATTTAAAGCTTATTTGTGCACAAACCTTTTGGAGCGAACAAAGTCTAGGAGGGTCTCTGTGGTCAGGCCAGTCATGGTATATGAGATGGGCACTTCACCACTCCTTATGGTACACGGGAAGTACGCCCGATACTACTCCAGATGGCTATGGTACCCAAACGCGAGGATGATATATTATTCGTGTCACATATTTTCATATATATATATATATATATGTGTGTGTGTGTGTGTGAGTGTGTGTATGTACCTTGAGTGTATGACGTTATAAACATAATTAAACGGGTAAATGTGTTACAACATGATTGAGTGTTCATCTTTCCATGACATGTGTTTGTGCTTATGCATTATCTTATATATGAATGATTAGCTAACGGTTTATACCGTGTTGTAAATGATCTACAAGTTAGGAAGATTGTAGAGTGAGCCAGATGGGTGATCAGCCGAAAGCTTCCTTACACTAGGTTGTGCGAGGGTTATGGGTTGTTTTGTACTCAATTATATCTGGTGTTTCCGTTTTGTACTTGGTTGTGTTTTATAAACCTTGATGTATATATTTATACAGTTTTCATGTATTTGGTTTTAATCTATTTGTGCCTTGTTGTAAGATCTAGTGAACTTGGTTTCAGGCTAGGGTCGGGATCCATTGTGAGATCCTAACCCAGTAGCGCCCCGAGTCCCGCAGATTTGGGGTGTTACAATCTAGAACCATTACACTTGGTGATTGATAGCATGAATTATAGTCCATATTTTGGGACCTGTTTAGACGTTTTATCTTCAATAATCTGCATGTTTGGATGTATATTATGTGATTATATTGTCATTTCATCTACCTTTGCGGGAATCGAGGTCTACACCAAGTTTCGTTGTAATCGTAGGTAAAATGGCACGTTTTGCATCAAAATTGAGCTAAAGGAGCAAATGAGTCATTGGAGCTACATTCAGGAGCTTAAGGAAGAATCCAGGAAGCATGGAAATGGATTAGATATTCACTTTGGACCAGATTTGAGCGATTTCACTTTTAGTTTAGAGCCACCTCGGTCAGCTATAGTACCATCTCGACCGAGGTGATTTCGAGGAGCATATCGACCGAGGCGAATACCCTGACGCGGCGAGATCGTTTATTCTTGGCTGAAATCTTTTATTTTTGGAAGGAGAGATCTTATATTTTTGGGTTGGATTTCTGGAAGGACGATTATATATTTTGGATATCTATTTATGAGATATGGATATATTTTATTAGGATAATATATTTTCAAGATATTTTATCTTTGGAAGATAGTTTTCCTATATAAAGGGCTGGATTTGCAACAAATTCAGCAACCCGCTACCATCATAACAACTGGGGGATTGAAGAAACTGTAGTTAGGATGGATTTTTGGAAGGTTGAAGGAAGATTGAAGGAAGGAAGTTCATAGCTTTTTATAGCTTTTGTGAAGGGTTTTGCAAGACTTTCTTAGATTCCCTTCTTGTTGATTGTCTTGTTGGATTGTGATCCAAGGAACACTTATTTGTTTGATATTTGATTCAGTTATTGAAGCCTTGTTCTTAAGGTTTTTGTGTTCAAATATTCATTCCCTTCCCGTATATTTGATTGTTTCTTTCATGATGATGAGTGGCTAATTTCCTTGTGCGATTCTAGGGTGATTGGCTGAAGGTTGTGGGAAAAACAATGATAGAGTAATATTAATCCCAGTAGGACCCTGAAAGCTCGAGTCTTTATCCTTAACCCTAGAGCATCTCGTTCAGTCGGTGAACATCTCGGCTGGGGTGGAATTCGTCTGACCGAGGTGACTTTTCTGATCCGTAACTGAGAGTTAAGTGTTAGAGTTTGCCAAATCCTATTCTTATCACACCTTTCCTGGTTCAATGCAAGCTTATGATGAGACTTACCCGGTAATTCCTTTGTTTGTTTACCCATGATCATAAGTATAGGTAATAAAGGTTTATCCTTTATTGGGGTTTGAGTGTGCCTTCATTCCATCTTTGTGAGTTAGCCTGAGACTTACCCGATAAAGGTTGATTCTATTCCCTTAGTTGGTGTGTTGGTTTGAGATTATGATTCCTTTTCTTAGTACCTTGAGACTTACCCGGTGATAGGTTATTTGGGTTGGGATTTTTAGTACTAAGACTTACCCGATGATCTATTCCACTTTAGTAACACCTTCCCTTTGCAAAATCTCACCTTTGTCCGCTTATCTTGAGGTCTTGAGTTGGAACCACAACTGAATGCTTTAATCCCTAGAATTTGCATATTTCCTTAATTGACTATATTATCATCTTTTGATTGCTTTAATTGCTTTTGTGGTTAGTTGCAATATTGACTACCTATATTTGTTTTGTTTCACCTAAGTCCCTGAGATCGACATCCCGGAATTCTTGCTTTTACTACGATTGACCCGTACACTGCGGGTTCGCATCCTTGTATTAGGCATACATCTAGGGTTATAAATTTAAAGCTTGCACACACCATTTGGAGCGAACAAGTTTTTGGCGCCGTTGCCGGGGACTTCGTCTAGACCGATCCGGTTACGGTAGTCTTTCGGGGCACTTGCCCCTGTTTCTACTAACCACTCTACTTGAGTGACTTTCGCAGGTTCTTTCTTGTAGGTTTATGCGAAGAACCCGCACTGGGAAGGAAATCGTTCCTTATGATCCCGAACTAGAAAAGACATACAAAAGACGCTCGAAAGAAGCTAAGATGGCCAATCAAGAGAATCACGATCTTGAGGCCGAATTGAAGGAGGCATTGGAACAACTAGGCCTCGGTAAAGAAGAATTCCGACTGGAAAAAGGAAGAAACTCGTGCAAGGACGGAAGCGATCGAAGCAGATATGGCGACTTTACGGGACCAATATCTACCTCGGCTAGATCCACCTCCTCGACCGAGGCAGGACCCAATACCAGCTGCCCCGACTGAGATACTTCCACCTCGGATGCCAGTCCGAGATGCTCTTTTTGCAGGTATTCCACAGACCCTAGGGCAGAGGATGGACCCTAACCAGCAACTGAGGCGTCCAGGAGTCAACCTAGGTGATCCAGCGGAGCATGACTATGAGCTT
Source organism: Fagopyrum esculentum (assembly GCA_033239045.1). Taxonomy (NCBI): domain Eukaryota; kingdom Viridiplantae; phylum Streptophyta; class Magnoliopsida; order Caryophyllales; family Polygonaceae; genus Fagopyrum; species Fagopyrum esculentum. The sequence goes on along the minus strand of BSUD01000001.1, from coordinate 49,164,515 downwards.
TGACCGCAAGTTCTTTCCATGATTCGCCAATGCCAGTTTGGAGGGCTAGAGAGACAGTCTCCGCATCAACATCTGCAAAAATATGAGATCTTGATGGAGACCTTGAGACCTTCAAGGCTGGAAAACAACAATTACAAGCTAAGGCCTTTCTACTTCTCTTTGAAAGATAGGGCGCTTACTTGGTATCAATCTCTACCTCCATGAAAAATCAATACATGGGAGGAGATAACGACGGAGTTCTTGACTAAATTCTTTCCCCCCTCCAAGACCGCTGAAATGAGAGGGAAAATCAATGCATTTATCATGAAGGACAAGCAGAGTTTGTCCAAGTCATGGGAGAGATTTAAAGACATCCTTTTGGATTGCCCACATCATGGGATTCCAAAGATAGAGTTGTTGGAGATATACTTCAAGGGACTGGACGGAAACACCCAGTTCAACCTTCAACTACTATCCGCCGGCACGTTCATGGAAATGCCGATTGACGAGGCTTGGGAGTTCATAGAGAAGCAAGCTTTGCACATGGAGAAATACTCCCACCAAGGAGCTGAAAGTGGAGTTAAAAGAGTCAACTTCCAAGAAACTCCATCAAATAATGATCAACTCACCTCTTTGAAGAATGATGTGAAGCAATTGAAAGAACTTTTGGTTGCTCAAACGAAGAAAGAAGATGAAGGATTTCAAAACTCAAGGAACAACGGTTACCGGAACAACAACAACGATTCCCGGAACAACAACTACAACAACAATAGAGGATCCAACAACAATAATTGGAGGACATACAATCAAAATTCGGGTAACTCTTACTCTAACTCCAATTCAAACAACTCCTCTAATCCTTTCCTCTCTTCTTATTCTTCTTCTACTCCATTGAAGAGCCAGGAGCCTGGATCAAGCTCGTCCCAGCCTGAAAAGAAAGATGCGGTGCTGGAGGCTATCTTGATCAAGCTCAACGCTATGGAGACGTCCATGACTTCATTTTCGAAGGCACAAAAAGCCTTAGAGCAACAATTCTTTAACAAGGCGAATGAAGCGCCAAGAGATCCAGGGATGCTTCCAGCAAGGACGGAAGGCAACCCTAAGGGACAGATTATGGCAATAACAACGAGAAGTGGACTGAAAACTGCAGATCCAGTGCCTCGGTCGATGCCAAAACAGACGAAGAACACCTCGGTCCAGACGCAGTCGAAGAAAACTTCAGCCGAGGTGCCAACCGAGGTTGAGCCTCAGAGAGCGTCGGACAAAACTGAAGTTTGTGTCCCACCTCCTTCATATAAACCACCACTTTCATTCCCCCAGTCAAGGGCCAGAGCACATCTAGACAAGCATTTTGGTAAGTTCCTTGACTTGATGAATAAACTACATATTAACATCCCTTTCCTTGATGCTATTCTAGGGATGCCCGCCTATGGGAAGTTCTTAAAAGAAATTCTATCAAGGAAGAGGAAGTTGGAAGACTTTGGTGAAGTAAGGATGACATCTAAATCCTCGGAGCTTATTCAAATCATGAAGGAGAAGATGCCACCCAAGTTGAGAGATCCCGACTCATTTTGCATTCCCATTCAAGTTGGGAATGTCACTTGTAAGGCATTGTGTGATCTAGGTGCCAGCGTGAGTATCATCCCGCTGGAGCTATGTGTGAGGATCGGACTTGGAGAGCCCAAGCCGGTGAAGATACGATTGTACATGGTGGACCACTCCATCACCCATCCCGTGGGCATTTTGGAAGACGTTCCGGTTAAGTTGGGTAACTTATATTTACCTATAGACTTTGTTGTACTTGACATTCCCGCAGATTATCCCGTTCCTATCATTCTCGGGACACCATTTCTAGCAACCTCGGGTTGCAATGTGGATTGTAAGAACGCCAAGTTGCAATTCAACATTGGCGGTGATCAAGTTGAGTTTGCATTGCTTGCGGCAATGAAAGGAGAGCCGCTAGGAGATGATATCTTCAACATCTATGATGAAGAATAATCATGAGAATTGGTGAGCTCTATCCTTATTAACGATCCACTTGAGAGAGTTATTAGTTTTAGCTTAATGGAGGAAGGTATAGATGCTTCTTGTGATGCAGATATACGGAGCTTAAAGGCGCTGGAAGAAGATCCATGAGCTAAATTTGAAAGACTAATCCAGGAGAAAAATAATCCAGTTTCGGTCCCAGTTGCAGTACCTCGACCGAGGCACTATCTGGACCAAGCGAGGTGTTCTTGAATGAAGAACATCTCGGTCACCCTCTCGGCACCTCGACCGAGGTCGAAAGCGAGACGATGTCAACTGAGATTTCTGAAAGTCCAGTTCTTCTCTCTACTCCAGTGGAAGGAGGAAGCAAAGATCCACCTCAGAAAGCACCCCCGGTTGTGGAGCTTAAACAACTCCCAAGTCACTTGAGGTATGTTTTTCTTGGACCGGATTCTACTTATCCCGTCATCGTCAGTGCTTCCCTCTCCGAATCTAAATTATCTAAACTAATGCATGTCTTGAGGAAGCATCAAAAGGCTTTGAGTTATATTGATGATCTTATTGGCATCAAGCCTTCTTTCCGCATGCATAGAATACTAATGGAGGACGATCATAAGACTTCACGGGAACCTCAAAGACGGTTAAATCCGATCATGAAAGAGGTTGTGAAGAATGAAATTCTTAAGTTGTTGGATGCAGGTATCATATTTCCTATCTCGGATAGCAAGTGGGTGAGCCCAGTACATGTTGTTCCGAAGAAAGGAGGGATGACCGTTGTGACAAATAAGAACAATGAGTTGATCCCAACTAGGACCGTCACGGGCTGGAGGGTGTGCATCGATTATAGGAAGTTGAACGTGGCCACTCGGAAGGACCATTTTCCACTTCCCTTCATCGATCAAATGCTCGAACGGTTGGCCCATCATTCACTCTTGTGCTATTTAGATGGCTATAGTGGCTTCTTTCAGTATATGGTTCCTCTTTTGATGATTGCTTATCTAACCTTTCTCTAGTGCTACAAAGATGTGAAGACACTAATCTTGTTTTGAATTGGGAGAAGTGTCACTTTATGGTTAATGAAGGCATTGTGCTAGGACACCACGTTTCCAGTCGAGGTATAGAAGTCTATCGAGCTAAGATCGAGACTATTGAGAAACTTCCTCCTCCTTGTATTGTTAAGGGAGTGCGGAGTTTTCTTGGGCATGCAGGTTTTTATAGGAGATTCATCAAGGACTTCTCAAAGATCTCTAAACAACTAACTAACCTCTTGAATAAAGATGTTGTTTTTGAGTTTTCACAGGAGTGTCTCGATGCATTCTACAGGATTAAGGAGGCGTTGATCTCCGCTTCCATTATCCAACCTCCGGATTGGACCCTTCCCTTTGAGAACATGTGCGATGCGAGTGATGTGGTGGTAGGAGCGGTGCTTGGACAAAAGAAGGATGGCCGGACAACCGCCATTTACTATGCTAGCAAGACGTTAGACGAAGCCCAGTATAACTACGCCACCACCGAAAAGGAGCTATAGGAGGTTGTATATGCTTTTGAGAAATTTCGTTCTTACTTAGTAGGGGCGAAAGTTATTGTTTACAGTGACCATGCAGCTATTCGTTACTTGCTCGCCAAGAAGGATGCCAAGCCGCGTCTTATTCGATGAATTCTCTTGCCTCAAGAGTTTGATCTAGAGATCCGCGACAAGAAGGGATCCGAAAATTCTATTGCGGATCACTTTAGCCGGCTACCTCCCTCTTCACGCGAGAAGGACGAACCACCCATAGATGATTCATTCCCCGATGTGCACTTGCACTTGCTGGAACGTTTGATAGACTTCCTTATCTCACCCCATGATGAAGGTAAAGTATGGGGTGAGAACACCTTCCAACATGTTTAGAGATACCGTACGGTCCAGCTAGCGACCTTAAATCAAGCGTTTATTGGGAGGCAACCCAAGGTATTGCTTTCTTTTCCCTTTTTCTAGGTTAGCTTTAGATAGTTTGCTTTTGCTTTGCTTTGCTTTGTTTTTGGCGTCCTAGACAGAAAAAAGGTAATCTCTAAGGAAGAAATACAACCCAAGAGCAACACTGGAAGGACAGAAGTTCGAGAAATAGAGAAGACGGAGTTTGACAGAGACACATCTCGGTTGCTATCACAGCACCTGGTACGAGATGATTCTTGAGGCGACTAGGGTTACTGAAGATCCACCTCGGTCCGTATCACCTCGGTCCAGTCGAGACCATCTCGACCGAGGTGACAGCAGTTCCAGAAAAGGGTATAAAAGGGGGTTGGGATTCTCTCTCTTCCCTCTCTCACCTTCTCGACTGCGGCACAGATTCGTCTCGTTCTCCAATCTTCGATCGTTTTCAACGATTCTTTCTTCCAAACTGTAAGGAAAGGGTATAGGATCAGGTTGCAAGCGACAATCTGCAACAAAAATGCTCCGAATCGACCGAATCTGGGGTAAATTGAAAAAAAAACCCTAACTCTCTTTTCTTCACTGTTTTTGTCAAATTGGGCTTTGGTTGCCCTTGCATTGCGTTGGAAAAGGATTAAGTACCCCAAAGGAACAATTGGTAGTGATATTGGGGGAAAATAATTGGATTTCTGAGAGTTACGATCGAACAGCACATCGCCTCGGTCCAGTCGACCTGCATGTCGACCGAGGTGTTCTTGAAATCTGACAACCGACCGAGGTGGTCTGATAGTGAGAGAAAAATGAGTTCTGATAGACAGCTGGTTCTGAGGGATAGATCCTCCCCTTCTCCTTCTTCTTCTTCTCCTCGCTCCGTACCGGTGATCCATGAGCGTCACCGGGTCGATTATGACCGCATTGCTGTGCGTCCAGTGATTGCACCGCGATTCCTTGATATCGCTGCTTTTGATTGCCTCTACGTAGATGATGATTTGAGGCGGATGATTGCTATGGTAGGGTTGGAGCAGTTTACTGAGATTAGAGCTCCAGCCTACCTTGAGCCGACTTTAGAGTTTGTGAGCTCCGTGACCTACCTGCCTACAGAGCAGGCCATCAAGTACCGGTTGCTGAACCGGAACTACTTAGTTCCGATAGACCATTGGAGGGATATCTTCGGCTTCCCGACCCCCACAGTTTCTGTTTTTCCTTCTCGAGCCGTGGCTCGAGAGTTTTGGGGCCAAATAGCTCACGTAGTTGAGCATGCTGATAGGTGGAGACCTGGAGACTCCAAGGAGCGTATTATCTTCCACCTCGCCTTCGGATTAGCCCACCGGATCTTTAGCGAGACACTTTTGGCGCGTACTGAGACGCCCTAGAAGATTAGATAAGGTGAGCTGTTGAGTCTGTAGTGTGTGGTTATCGGAGGAGTTCCTGACTTCGGAGTGTTGGCTGAGGATCTCCACAGGATCAAGGCGAAGGGGGATATTTGTTGCGGCGGTCTAGTGACTCACATCGCGAGTTACATGGATTTAGATTTGAGGGCCTGTACTATGGTGGCGGCTGCCAAACCGCTTGGGCTGCAGGAGATGTTTACGAGGAGGATTTTGCTTCTTCGCGGACTTACTACTCCGTATGTGGCGATGCCCTGGGAGTAGACTGCACCTCAGGGTATTAGATGGTCATCTCAGTTCTCACTATTTGACCCGCAGTACTGGTACACCGCGTGGATTCCTCTTATTGAGGACACTAGAGACGCAGCAGCAGCAGCAGCCTAGGAGCAGGATGAGGAGGAGGCTGATGAGGATGATGATGGCGGTGCTACCATGGATACAGGGACCAATACAACTGGGACCAGTATACCAGTCGTCGATCTGGACAACGAGGAGACAGAGGACGAGCCAGCTGCAGCACCAGCACGTCCTGCCAAACGTAGAGTTCGGAGGTAAAGGGATCCCATAGTTCACCGCCGGATCAACGATCTGACAGATCAGATGATTGACTCCTACCCAGCCATCACCGTCGATCTACGAGGACGTTTGGATGACCTTCACAAAGAGTTGGATAGCCGTACTCATCAGATACTGGAGAGCCAGCACTATCAGCGTCGGATGATGGAGATCTAGTTCCAACATATGATGGGACATCCATTCGACCCGTCTCAGCATCCGTGCATACCATATCCTCCACCACCGCCGGCAGATCAGGATTAGAGCTTGCAGGATTTATTTATTTATTTATTATTCAGCTAAGCTTTGTCCGGTGAGTATTTTGTTCTTATGAATTTTTTGACCCATTGGTCAATGTGTCCCAAGTATGGGGTATTCGGATATGTATTATTTGACTTATGTGGATGATTGTATGACTCTTGATGGATATTTATGATTTTATCCTACTCTATATGCTTATATGAGACTACATGCATGCATACAGGCTATTTGATTAAGATAAAACGTCAAAAAACTGGTTTAAGAAAAAAATTTTTGACCTCCACCGATGTCACTCTGACCGATCGAGGTGTAGTACCTCGGTTGACTTAGAACATCTCGACCGAGGTAGTTTAATTGAGAAAGTTTTTGAAACGATTTTTGTGCTTCTTATCTGGATATGACCTCAGTGATGATTCTGTTTGCTGACTGGTTTTGAAATCTTTATATGTTTGAAAGTTTTTATGATATGTTTAAGTTGCTAAATGCTTTGTTTGAAATTTGTGGCATGTTTAATACTTTGTTTTTATCCAAATTATGTTGAATTTGAAGGTTGACACCACATGATGAGTTCTCTCACTCTCTTCCTTGGAAGACCAAGGCAATTCATTCTCTTCTCTTCTTCTTCTTGATCATGCTTAGCCCCTCATTTACATATTTGCCTCCCTTTACCTATCCGGGAATTTGGAAGCAAGTAAGTAAAAAGCAAGTGAAAGAAAAGTTGAGATGTTGGCTGAAAGTTAGAAAGAAACAAATACGTTTGGGGAAGTCAATCATGGTGATGAGTAACTTGGCACCATTCACATAGCCGGGTGTTTGTGTCTTGCCAAAGTTGGATTGAGCGATATTCCCAACGGGTCATGGTATGTGCATCAAGGGTTTGAGGCATCTCGAGAAATTGATGATTGCTGATTTCCTAGGCTTCGGTTATTGTGCACCTCTATCCATGCATCCCAAAAAGTAAAAAAGTAAAAATACGCAAAGTTTATTGGTAGAAGATGTTGAAATTCAAAGGAATTGAAGTAAAGATCCTTTTCCCGGATTCTAGCACCACATTCCCTATATACATCCCACCCTCACACGTTTCTTGACCTTCTCTTGAAAAGCCCTTGAGACCTCGAGCTTGTTGATTGACTTGGTGGTTTAAACTGGATTATACATGATTAATTTCGATAATTACGATTTATTATGCATTCTATGATTTTATGCAAAGATGAACAACTTTCTTATATTTATAAAATGTTTTGAGCATATCTTGATTTTAATTACCATGAAGCATTCTCTTAGAGTGATCTATGATTTGAGCACACCACAAAAATGTTTTGAAATACTCTTCACTGATCTTTGTGACCTATAATCCATTCTATCTTGTACTTAAGATTTAGAACTTGCTTGGGGACAAGCAAAGGACAAGTATGGGGTATTTTGATAGCATGAATTATAGTCCATATTTTGGGACATGTTTAGACGTTTTATCTTCAATAATCTGCATCTTTGGATATATATTATGTGATTATATTGCCATTTCATCGACCTTTGCAGGAATCGAGGTCTACACCAAGTTTCGATGTAATCGTAGGTAAAATGGCACGTTTTGCATCAAAATGGAGCTAAAGGAGCAAAGGAGTCATTGGAGCTACATTCAGGAGCTTAAGGAGGAATCCATGAAGCATGGAAATGGATTAGAGATTCACTTTGGACCAGATTTGAGAGATTTCACATTCAGTTTACAGCCACCTCGGTCAGCTACAATACCATTTCGACCGAGGTGATTTCGAGGAGCGTCTCGACCGAGGCGAATACCCTGACGCGGCGAGATCGTTTATTCTTGGCTGAGATCTTTTATTTTTGGAAGGAGAGATCTTATATTTTTGGGCTGGATTTCTGGAAGGAAGATTATATATTTTGGAGATCTATTTATGAGATATGGATATATTTTATTAGGATTATATCTTTTCAAGATATTTTATCTTTGAAAGATAGTTTTCCTATATAAAGGGATGGATTTTCCACAAATTTAGCAACCCGCTACCATCATAACAGCAGGGGGATTGAAGAAACTACAATTAGGAAGGATTTTTGGAAGGTTGAAGGAAGATTGAAGGAAGGAAGTTCATAGCTTTTTATAGCTTTTGTGAAGGGTTTTGTAAGACTTTCTTAGATTCTCTTCTTGTTGATTGTCTTGTTGGATTATGATCCAAGGAACGCTTATTTGTTTGATATTTGATTCAGTTATTGAAGCCTTGTTCTTAAGGTTTTTGTGTTCAAATATTCATTCCTTCCCGTATATTTGATTATTGCTTTCATGATGATGAGTGGCTAATTTCCTTGGGCGATTCTAGGGTGATTGGCTGAAGGTTGTGAGAAAAACAATGATAGAATAATCTTAATCCCAGTAGGACCCTGAAAGCTCGAGTCTTTATCCATAACCCTAGAGCATCTCGTAAAGTCGATGGACATCTCGGCCGGGGTGGAATTTGTCTGACCGAGGTGACTTTTCTGATCCGTAACTGAGAGTTAAGTGTTAGAGTTTGCCAAATCCTATTCTTATTACACCTTTCCTTGTTCAATGCAAGCTTAGGATGAGACTTAACCGGTAATTCCTTTGTTTATTTACCCATGATCATAAGTATAGGTAATAAAGGTTTATCCTTTATTGGGGTTTGAGTGTGCCTTCATTAAATCTTTGTGAGTTAGCCTGAGACTTACCCGGTAAAGGTTGATTCTATTCCCTTAGTTGGTGTGTTGGTTGGAGATTATAATTCCTTTCCTTAGTACCTTGAGACTTACCCGGTGATAGGTTCTTTGGGTTGGGATTGTGAGTAGTGAGACTTACCCGGTGATCTATTCCACTTTAGTAACACCTTCCCTTTGCAAAATCTCAGCTTTGTCCGCTTATCTTGAGGTCTTGAGTTGGAACCACAACTGAATGCTTTAATCCCTAGAATTTGCATATTTCCTTAATTGACTATATTATCATCTTTTGATTGCTTTAATTGCTTTTGTTGTTAGTTGCAATATTGACTACCTATATTGGTTTTGTTTCACCTAAGTCCTTGAGATCGACACCCCGGAATTCTTGCTTTTACTACGATTGACCCGTACACTGCGGGTTCGCATCCTTGTTTTAGGCATACATCTAGGGTAATAAATTTAAAGCTTGCACACACCATTTGGAGCGAATAGTGATAAAGAAAATTGTAATATCATTGACATTGGTAAAGTTGGCTATAATTCATCTAACTTTATTGATGACGTTTATCTTGTTGATAGTTTAAAGTATACTTGCTTATTATCTCTCAAATATGTGATAAAGGCAAAAGGTGATTTTTGATTTAGATAAATGTGAAGTTCAAGATAAAAATTCGGGTGATATTGTGCTTACTGCTCCTACATGTAACAATGTTTATTCAATGAGCACTAACCAAGTTTCACGAACTAAAATAACGTGTCTCAAGGCCTTGACTGATGATCTAAGGCTTTGGCATAGACGACTTTGTCACATAAACATGCATACAATGAAGAAATTTATTTCAAAGGATTTGATACGTGGTTTACCAAACCTTAAATTCAAGGTAGATGAACTATGTAAGGCTTGTACACAAGGTAAACAAACAAGAGGTTCATTCAAACCAAAGAACATTGTAAATTCTTCTCGACCCATTGAACTTTTACATATAGATTTATGTGGTCCTATGCGTTGTAACACCCCGAATCCGCGGGACTCGGGATGCTACATTGGGCTAGGATCTCACAATGGATCCTGACCCTAGCCTGATAACAAGTAGAGTAAAAACAAATACATAAAAGATGTATAATACATCAAAAGAGTTTACAAACTCAAAGCCGAGTACAAAACCATAACAACAACAACATGTGATACAAAAGATCCCAACCCAGGTATCCTAATGTACAGAAGTCCTCGGCTGGTCACACCATCTGGCTCAGTTTGCAATGTCACACACCTTCATTTATTATCTTTAATTACTTTATTTCATTACTAATTCAACTTCTTTTGTAACACGAGGAGCCACAAGAACCCCGTCCCATCCAACGTAACACAAGAGTTTTGCATGGGGGTGACCTCCACTCGTCCCCTCCTGTGAGATCATCTTCAGGGCACCTCCTCCTAACCAGCAGGCGGAGACCGGTGGTTACCGTCCGTTATAATACACTTCGGCCATATATATGTAATGAATGGTCATCCTAGTTCGGTTTAAGTTATAAATGCACAACCATATGAACACACACAACCATTAAAATCATGCACTCCACAACCGTACGCTAAGTAAGTCCTATGGACTTACCTGATACACTCGTATCCTCTACCACGTCACAGCTTCCCCTTGGGGAAGAAACCAACGCCTGCAAAAGCAAGGCACACAACATCACAGCCTGAAAGGGTTAGGAGACTCGTCTCCAACCAGAACCAACCTACAACTTAAAGATCATAACAACATCACATATGCCTATAGCATAACTCCAACATCAACACAAGTGCCTAAGGCACATATCTATCATACAACTCATCCTAACCTAGCTATCAACTAAGGCAAGGCCAAAGGAAAGGAAGGAAGGAAGACATACCAACAAGGTATGCACCAATAGAAGCAAGAACACACCAACCAGTCTAGTGAGGCGCAGGGGCGGCTCCACACCAGGCGCAGGTGCGGCTCAAGACAGGCGCAGGGGCAACCAATTGTGCAGAGAGTTGGTCCCGACTTCTCTTCGATCCCTTTCTCGATCCTCTTCACGTCTTCAACATACCACATCAACATTTATGCACACATACACATATATGATCATCAAAAGGCTGGGAAAGATCCAACACAAGTCCAAACTTGTGCTTCCTAAGCTAAAGAGGAAGATAAGAAGCAAGAAGAAGGAAAGGAGAGAGAAGAAGAGAAAGGGCTTACCACACCAACCTAGGCTGCAACTATGGAGCATCCATACCTCTCACCATTTAAGCACATCAACAACCACACACAAAAACATCATCAAAGTCCTCCAAGGCCAAAGTTACACTCAAACTCTCAAAACAATCTCACAAGATCAAGAAGAAGCAAAGAAGATCAAAGGAGAAGAAAGGAGAAGAGGAAGAATGTGAGGATGAAGAAGAAGCTGAAAAGAGGTAAGGAAACCCCTCTTCTGAAGTCTAAGGAGACTTATAAGAGAAGCCAGCCGCAAAGCATAAGTCAAGAGTCAATGAAAGGGGCTGCACACAGCCAAAGCCGCAGGGGCGGCTAGCTTGATGCACAAGGGCGCCTAGACGCAGGGGCGGCCAAGGTGGTGCGCAGGGGCGGCTGACTAGGTCAAGGTAAGACACTCTAGCTCATCTAGGTTCCAAAGACTAAGGCTCTTACACCTCACCCCCCTAAAAACAAGCTTCGTCCCGAAACTTGCAAAAACCCAAAGCCTCTCGGACCCATTAGCCGAGGTAACACTCTCCTCAACAACGTAAGGTCACAGCCTATAACATTCTATATCCTCAACACAACATGGAGGTATCACAACTCCAGCATCAAAACTCTACATAAGGCCTAGAGGAAGATAATCTCTAGCCAAACACTAACCACAGTACAGTGGCATGGAAGAAAACCGTCTCCAGCCACCACGTACACCTAACACGACTATGTGGAGGAAAACCATCTCCACTCACACTATGTCCATCAAAGGTAGCACGGAAGAAAGAACCATCTCCTGGTAATCTTAACACATATACCATAGCATGGAGGAAAGAACAATCCCCAGCTATACCTATCTCGTGCTAGCAAACAAGATCTAACAGATCATATGCATACACACAACTAGCACGGAAACACAACATATCACATATGCACATAACAGACACTCACCAAAAGACACTAAGATCTACTCGTGGATCCTACTGGTGCCTCTAACTCAGCGTAGAACTCCGGATAGTTCCTCTGGATACTATCCTCTATCTCCCAAGTAGCCTCATCTAGTCCTCGTCTAGACCACTGTATTCTCAACATAGGAATATCCTTCGAGCGTACGCGTCTCACACCTCGCTCTAGGACTGCAATAGGGTGCTCTGCAAACGTGTGGTATGGCTCAACCACTAGATCATCATAACTCACGATGTGCCTCGGCTTTGGTATGTACTCTCGCAACTGAGACACATGAAATACGGGGTGAACACCCTCTAGCCTCGGAGGCAAAGCTAATCTGTAAGCTTCTCGTCTAACTCTATCTAGTATCTCAAAAGGACCGACATATCGGGGACTCAACTTCCCCTTTATGCCAAAACGTCTGACGCCTCGCGTCGGAGATACTCTCAACCAGACATGAGCTCCTACCCTGAACTCTAGAGGTCGACGCCACTTGTCTACATACGACTTCTGGCGACTCTGTGCAGCCAACATCCTCTCTCTGATCAGCGCTACTCGAGCCATATCATCCTGAATCTTCATTGGCGATATCCCACTGATACTGCTTGGCTCGTCCCAGCATAACGGTATACGGCATCTACGTCCATATAGGCCTCATAAGGAGCCATCCCTATAGATGCATGCCAGCTGTTGTTGTATGAGAACTCAACAAGTGGGAGGTAATCAGACCATCCTTGTCCCCAATATAACACACAGGCTCGCAACATATCCTCTAAGGTCTGGATGGTCCTCTCTGACTAACCATCTGTCGGCGGGTGAAACACAGTCGTGAAATGTAGACTCGTCCCCAAAGCAGTCTGAATCTGCTGCCAGAATCTCGATGTGAATCGTCCATCACGATCAGAAACGATCGTCCTCGGTACCCCATGGAGTCTCACTATCTGTCTAGTGTACTTCTCAGCTAATCTACTCACTGGCCACGTCTCTCTGATAGGAATGAAACGTGTCGTATTCGTCAGTCTATCAACAATCACCCAAATGGCGTCAAAGCTCCTACTGGTCTTCAATCCAGTAACAAAATCCATGGAGACGTCCTCCCACTTTCACTGCAGTACTGGTAGTGGATGGAGCGCACCTCCAAGTCTGATATGCTCTATCTTGACTTGTTGATAGGTCGCATACTGAGCCACAAATCTGGCTACGTCGGGCTTTAACCCTCCCCACCAATATGAACGTCTCACATCATGGTACATCTTACTCGTACTAGGGTGTACTAAGTAAGGTGTACAATGAGCCTCTTGTAATATCCGCTGTCTCAACTCTGTATCTGCAGGAACACATATACGATCATGTCGCCTCATAACTCCATCAGCTCCAATAGTAAACTGGGGTGCCTCTCCACGAGACATCCTATCTCTGATCCTCGCCAAAGTCGGACACGTCCCCAGCTTCTGTTGGATCTCATCCAACAGACCAGGTAGAACCTCTAAGGTAAACAACTGGGCATCCTCATCAGGAAACTGGATGTCCATCTCTATCCAGGCTAGATCCCTCTGAAGCTGAAGCTGTATAGTAAGTCTAGCAATAGCCTTCTCTCGAGGTGTATTCCTGTTCAAGGCGTCAGCTACCACATTCGCCTTGCCAGGATAATACAAAATCTCAAGGTCAAAGTCCTTGATCAACTCAAACCATCGACGCTGGTGGTTATTGAATTCCCGCTGCGTGAAAATATACTTCAGACTCTTATGGTTTTTGAAGATCAGACATATGGCACCGTACAGGTAATGTCTCCAAATCTTCAAAGCATGAACTACTACTTCCAACTCCAGATAATGAGTCGGGTAGTTCTCTTCGTACGTCTTCAGCTGTCAAGACACATATGCAATCACTCTACCTCTCTGCATCAGTACACATCCCAAGCCTAGCTTGGATGCATCACTGTAGACCACAAACTCATCAAAACCCTCTGGTTGTGCTAAGACAGGAGCAGAAGTCAAATGCCTCTTCAACTCCTCAAAACTCTGAGCACACTGGTCAGTCCATACAAATCTGATAGTCTTCCTCAGAAGACTCGTTAGTGGACGGGCAAACACAGAAAATCCCTCCACAAAGCGTCTGTAATAACCAGCTAAGCCAAGAAAGCTACGCACTTCCTTGACGTTCGTCGGTGTCGTCCATGCAGCGACATACTCGATCTTCGCCGGATCAACCATAATCCCGTCGGCGGTGACTATGTGTCCGAGAAATGCAACCTCAGACATCCAGAACTCACACTTAGAGAGCTTGGCGTACAACTCTCTATCTCTCAAAATCTACAAAACCGTCCTCAAATATCCCGAAAAAACCGTCCTCAAATCTACAAAACACAAACTGATCCAGGAAGTCGATGAAGATGTTGTTCATCAACTCCATGTATACTGTTGGGGCATTTGTCAATACAAATGGCATCACTACAATCTCGTAGTGTCCATAACGGGTACAAAATGTCGTCCTGTGCTCATCCTCCTCTCTCACCCTCAACAGGTAATATCCTGAACGTAAGTCAATCCAGGAGAAGATTGTCGCTCCCTACAGCTGATCAAGTAGATCATCAATACGAGGTAGTGGATAACTATTCTTTATGGTCACCTTGTTCAGCTCTTTCTAATCTATGCACATTCTAAGCGATCCATCCTTCTTCCGCACGAAGAGGACCGGTGCACCCCATGGTGAAACGCTAGGGCGTATGAAGCCCTTCTCAGCCAACTCCTCGAGTTGCTTCTTCCGCTCCAACATCTCGACAGGTGCCATATGATAACACGATTTATGACTTAGGTTTAGGTAATCATTTAGATAGATTTCTCACTCATTCATGCACGTTTTGGCATTGGTTTATGACGTCTTCGCTCAATTCATGCACATTTCTAGAAAAGACGTCTACACTACCTTTTATCGGTTTTGTAGGTAATTCGGGGATCTATTGGACGTGAATCGATACATTTGAGGGCCAATCCTCATGATGGTACATATCCAAAGCATTGGAGGAGCATAATTGGAGCAACAAAGGACACAAAGACCACTATTGGTGCAAGCAATGGACCAACTCATGGCTAGACGATCATAGCACCTTTCTGCTGAAGAAAATCGGACCAACAAGCAGCTAAATCGGCCGATTTATTCCTCTGGGTCGATTTTTGGGCCTTTGACAGCTTAAGCCACGTGTCCCACGATCTCTTGTCCGTCCTTGCTCTTGGTGGAGAATATAAGTGGTCCTGCAGGTGGTTGCTGAGCATCTCCCCTCTCCCACACTCTCATTCACAACTCATCAATTTGGGGGAAAGATTGGAGGAGAAGAAAAGCTCTCAAAGATTGAAGGAAGAACAAGAACACCATTGTAGGAGTTTAGTGAGGTTTTGAGTGACTTTTGAGTGATTTTTGTAATCTTGGATTGAAGAACGATTGCAAGGATTGTTAGGAACGTTTTGGATCTTCATTTAAGAGTTTGTAAGTCTTGCTACAACTTGGATTTGGCTGAGATTTATTGATTTTGCTTTCTCATCTTTCATTATTCATCTATGAACACCATGTATGCTTGTTTGTTGATTTTGGATCTTGATATGCATATTATTGGCTAGTTTATTGTGATTTTAGAGTGATGGATTGATGGTTATGGTTTGGGTGATGATAGGATGGACTTATATGTTAGTTTAGGATGATTTGTATGCACAAAACCCATTCCAGGAAGAAAAATTGGGCTGTTCATCATGAAGATCGACCGATTTATATAAGATCAACCCGATTTATTCCCCTGTTGCTCTCTAATTGATGAATTTGTATGTTAGGGGTGTTAGGTTGTTAAATCCTAGTGTTTGTCAAGCCTAATTTAGCTTAGTATCACCTAATGCTACCAATCTAAGTGAGGGAAGAGATCTACCCGATGATTTCCGACCTTAGATACCTAAGATGATGAATGCTAGGTAGTAGTGAGCCTCATAAGCCGCTATTGGATCGAGTGTGCTAGGATTATTACTTGATATTTCCCTATTCCGAGACTTACCCGGTAAGGAGAGGGTTACCCTTAAGTAGCATCTAGTTTGTGCGGAATTCCTTACTCTAACCCCTTGAGACCTACCCGGTAATAGGAGTTTGATGCGGGATTAGTGAAGTGAGAGACTTACCCGGTAATCGCTTCCATTAGTGAACATTCTTTCCCAAACACCGCAGATTGTCCTTAGAATCCTTAGAACCTTGAGTCCAATGCCATAACCGGAAATCTTGACCTCTAGAATCTACTTTTCTCTCTTGATCATATACTTGTGCTTTGTGTTACTTACTCGCTTGCTAGCTTAATTTGTTAGTTGTTTTATTTCCTTGCTTGACTCGTGATCTTTGTTTGATCACCATAAAAACCAACAAAAACATTGCGTTTTCCATTTTCTTTGTTCCTCATCTTACCTTAGTCTAGATTCACACTATTTTTTGATCATTGCTTGACTCGATTTCACCTTAGTCTTTGTGTTCGACCTCGGAATACTTACCTTTCTACAAATGTCCCGTACACTGCGGGTTCGCTAGGAGTTAGGATAAATATAACGAGTATAAATTTAAGACTTATTGCGTACACATCACAACTATTCCTAGACGTAACAAGTTTTTGGCGCCGTTGTCGGGGACTAGGTCTAGATTGAGTCATTTTGTGATTGTTTATAGTGTAGATCTTTCTTGTTGCTTTTGAGCTCTCTTTGGTGTGTGTCTTTGCTTTTCAGGACATCTCTTACTCTTTAGGTGTATGCGAAGATCTCGTGGCAAGGATTTAGCTCCATTCGATCCCGAACCGGAGAAAACCCTTAGATCTAGATCCAAGAGCATCAAAAAGGGAAAAGAGATGGCCGGAAGAGATCTCCAAGCTGAATTGGATAAAGCCTTAGAGCAAATAAGGCTTAGAGATGAGCTTTTAAAGGAAGAAAGGAGACTTGCCAATGAGAGGCAAGAAGCGACTAGGAGGGAGATTGATGAGATTAGGCAAGCCCTTGTGCAAGGAGAGCTTAATCGTCAACAACCTCCACCTCCTCCACCACAACCGCAGCCGGCGGCTAATGTTAGGGTTGTACCCATCGCTATTGAGGAGCAACAAACTTTGGGTAGACGTATGGATCCGGCACAAAGAGCACACCGTCCGGGTGTGAACTTAGGAGATCCCGCAACCCACAACTACGAGCTCCGCCCTCAAGTTCTACAAATGATCCGGCATAATCAATTTGGAGGGATGGAAGGAGAGTCTCCTCATCAACATTTGATGAACTATGAGATTTTGATGGAGACACTTAGACCGCCAAGATTGGAGAGCAACAACCATAAGCTTAGGGCTTTTTCCTTCTCTCTTAAGGATAAAGCCTTGGCTTGGTATCAATCTATTCCACAAGGGCGAGTTGGTACTTGGGAGGAGATGACAACCGAGTTTTTGACTAAGTTCTTCCCACCTTCCAAGACTACCGAGTTAAGAGGGAAGATCAATGCCTTCGTGATGAAGGATAGAGAGAGTTTGTTCAAGTCTTGGGAGAGATTCAAGGACCTTCTCCTAGATTGTCCACACCATGGCATACCGAAAATTGAGCTATTGGAGATCTACTTCAAGGGACTTGATGAAGATAGCCAATTCAAACTTCAATCTCTTTCCGGTGGGACATTTATGGAGAAGCATGTGGATGATGCTTGGGAGTTTGTAGAGAAGCAAGCTCTAGTGATTGAGAAATACTCCCATAGGAAGAGTGAAGGGAGAAAAGCGGGAGCATATGAGGTGAGTGAGGTCACCATGAGCAACTTCAAGCTCGACGCCATTAACAACGAGCTAAAGTCCTTGAGGGAGTTGTGTGCTACAACCTTGAAGAACCAAGCAACCCCTCAAGTGCTTCCACAAGCTAACTTGTCTTCCAAGGAGGAGGATGTGAATTACATGGGAAGGGGCAACTCCAACAACTACCAAGGCCCAAGGAACTTCAACAACAACCGCCAATTCAACAATTACCGGCCCAACCATAACCATCCCGGGTTTTCTTACTCTAACCCGGATGGAGCCTTGAACCCTCCCGCTTCTACAAGCACAACTCCACCACCAAGAGCTTCAAAAGAACCTCCACCCGGATTCACTCAACCTCCAAAGGATAGAACCGAAATGATGTTTGAGCAATTGCTTGGAAGGTTGAGTGGTCTTGAGAGCACGGTGACTTCTATCTCAAAGGCTCAAAAGGTTTTGGAAGCACAAGTGTTCCAAAAGGCGGGTGAAGCACATAGAGATCCGGGGAAGCTTCCCGGAAGAACCGAAGAAAACCCAAGAGGCCAAGTGTTGGCCATTACAACGAGAAGTGGGTTAAGCATGAAGGATCCTTTGCCAAAGGAGAATGCTAAAGGGAAGCAAGTGGTGAATGAAGAAGAGACTTTTCAAGGAGATGGAGGCAAGAGCAAAGATGTAGAGCTAACCTATGTGGCACCGCCTCCATACAAGCCACCACTACCGTTCCCTCAATCACGAGTAAGAGCTCGCTTGGACAATCATTTTGGTAAGTTCCTTGAACTAATGTCTAAATTGCATATTAACATTCCGTTCATGGATGCCATCTTAGTTATGCCGGCATATGGCAAGTTCTTGAAGGAAATACTCTCCAACAAGAGGAAGTTGGAGGAGTATGGGGAGATAAGGATGACTAAGAGATCCTCGGAGTTGATTCAAACGATGAGGGAGGAGATTCCTCCCAAGCTAAGGGATCCGGGATCCTTTTGTGTGCCAATCGGAGTAGGAGAAGTGAAGTATGACGCCCTATGTGATCTTGGGGCAAGTGTAAGCATCATCCCGCTTGCACTTTGCAACAAGGTTGGGCTGGGAGAGCCAAAGCCGGTCAAGATGACTCTTTACATGGCGGACCGCTCAATCACTCATCCGGTTGGGATCTTGGAAGACATTCCGGTGCAACTAGGGAAGTTCTATGTGCCTATAGACTTTGTTGTTTTGGACATCCCGGCGGACTATCCGGTTCCTATCATTTTGGGGAGACCTTTCCTAGCTACTTCCGGATGTCTAGTAGATTGCAAGAATGGAACCCTCTCCTTCAACATTGGAGAAGAAAAAATCAAGTTCAAGCTATCAACAATGATGAAAGGGCCAACCCTTGATGAGGATGTGTTCAACATAGTTGAAGAAGAGGAATCTAGAGAGGTTGTGAGCTCAATCTTGCTCAAGGATCCGCTTGAGAGAGTTCTTATCTCAAGCTTGATGGAAGAAGGGATTGAGGAGAGTAGCAATGAAGTAATCAAGGCCTTGAATGCATTGGACGAGCTACCAAGAGTTGGGTTTGAAGTGCTAGAAGAAGAGGAAAACTGCCAGAAAAAGCGGACTGAAGGGCAAAAATCGGCCGATTTTTGTACTTGTGCTGAAATTTCAGCCTGTTTTGCCAAAACAGAAACTCAGATCGACCCACCCTCAGATAAATCGTCCGATTTTTCTTCGTGGACCGATTTTCCTGAGTCTTTTCAGCATCAACCACTTGAGTGTGAGCAATCATCAAGGGACTTCAAGGAGGCTTCCATAGCTTTGCAATCATCTCAACCTACATTGTATGGATCATCTCCAACCGAAAAAGGTCCCCCTCAACTTGATCTTAAACCTCTTCCTTCTTATTTAAAGTATGCTTTCCTTGGTTCAAATTCTACTTATCCGGTGATTGTGAATGCATCTTTGAATGATGATGAGCTTGATAGATTGTTGAATGAATTGAAACTGCATAGAAAGGCAATAGGATACACCATTTATGATCTTGTTGGCATCAAGCCCTCTTTGTGCATGCATAGGATAATGATGGAAGATAATCATAAACCCTCTATTGAACATCAAAGAAGATTGAATCCCATAATGAAAGAGGTAGTTAAGAAGGAGATCCTAAAGTTGCTAGATGCGGGAATTATCTACCGTATCTCGGTTAGTAAGTGGGTTAGTCCCGTTCATGTAGTACCTAAGAAGGGTGGGATGACCGTAGTGACTAATGAGAACAATGAACTAATCCCCACTAGAACGGTTACGGGATGGAGGATGTGTATTGATTATAGAAAGCTTAACATGGCCTCTAGGAAAGATCACTTCCCTCTCCCCTTTATTGACCAAATGCTAGAGAGGTTAGCTCAACATTCCCATTTTTGCTACCTAGATGGCTATAGTGGATTCTTCCAAATCCCTATCCACCCCGATGACCAAGAGAAAACCACCTTTACATGTCCATGGGGAACTTTTGCATATAGGAGGATGCCATTTGGGTTGTGTAATGCACCCGCCACCTTCCAAAGGTGTATGATGGCTATCTTTTCGGAATACATAGAAAATATCATGGAAGTGTTCATGGATGATTTCTCTGTTTATGGTTCTTCTTTCGATGATTGCTTGGCTAACTTGTCACTAGTATTGCAAAGATGTGAGGAGACAAATCTTGTCTTGAATTGGGAAAAATGCCACTTCATGGTAAGTGAAGGTATCGTGTTAGGACACTTGGTGTCTAACCGTGGCATTGAGGTTGATAGGGCCAAGATTGAAACGATAGAGAAGTTGCCACCACCTACCTCGGTGAAAGGGGTAAGGAGTTTCTTAGGGCATGCCGGTTTTTACCGGAGGTTCATTCAAGATTTCTCTAAAATTTCTAAGCCCCTTACTAACCTACTAATGAAGGATGTTGATTTTGTCTTCTCCAAAGATTGTCTTGAGGCTTTTTGTAGATTGAAGAACGCTTTGATCTCCGCACCTATCATGCAACCTCCGGATTGGAGTTTACCATTTGAGATCATGTGTGATGCAAGCGATGTAGCCATTGGGGCTGTTTTGGGGCAAAGGAAGGATGGGCGAACTCATGCCATTTATTATGCTAGCAAGACGCTAGATGATGCCCAACTCAACTATGCCACAACCGAGAAAGAGTTCCTAGCGGTAGTGTATGCCTTTGAAAAGTTTCGGTCATATCTTGTTGGAGCGAAAGTCATAGTCTATACGGATCATGCTGCGATCCGTTATCTCCTTACCAAGAAGGATGCCAAGCCTAGGTTGATTCGGTGGATCCTTCTTCTTCAAGAGTTTGATTTGGAAATCCGGGACAAGAAGGGATCCGAGAACTCTGTGGCGGATCACCTTAGTAGACTACCTCCCCTAGAGATTGAGAGAGACGACATCCCGATTGATGACTCATTCCGGGATGAGCAATTGCAAATGGTGGAGGAGTGTTTGTTCCAAGTGTCTAGAGGGAGTGAACCTTGGTATGCCGACATAGTGAACTACTTGGTGTGTGAGGAAGTGCCTCCCGGATTAACATATGCCCAAAGGAAGAAGTTCTTCAAGGATGTGAGGCACTACTATTGGAGTGAGCCACTTTTGTTCAAAAGAGGGCCGGATGGAATGTTTAGAAGATGCATACCGGAGGATGAGGTGGAGAGTGTGATCCGCCATTGTCATTCCTTGCCGTGTGGAGGGCATGCTAGTGCACACAAGACATGTGCTAAAGTGTTGCAATCGGGTTTCTTTTGGCCAAGTTTGTTCAAGGATGTGCAAGGCTTTGTGGTAGCTTGTGATGCTTGCCAAAGGACGGGCAACATCTCAAGGAGGAATGAGATGCCCTTGAACAACATCCAAGAGGTAGAAATATTTGATGTATGGGGTGTGGACTTCATGGGGCCATTCCCTTCTTCATGTGGCAACCTCTACATCCTATTGGCGGTTGACTATGTTTCGAGATGGGTGGAGGCAATCACTTCTCCTACAAATGACGCCAAGGTTGTGGTGCGGTTCTTCAACCGAGTGATCTTTCCTAGGTTTGGAACACCTAGGGTGATCATAAGCGATGGAGGGAAGCACTTCACCAATAGGAATTTTGGAGCACTTTTGGCTAAGTATGGGGTGACTCATAAGGTGGCAACACCTTACCATCCCCAAACTAGTGGCCAAGTGGAGATCTCCAACCGGGAGATCAAGGCCATTCTTGAGAAGACGGTATCAAGGACGAGAAAAGATTGGGCTATGAAGCTCGATGATGCCTTGTGGGCATATAGGACCGCTTTCAAGACACCAATTGGCACCACTCCTTACAAGTTGGTCTATGGCAAGTCTTGCCACCTTCCGGTAGAGATGGAGCATAGAGCTTATTGGGCCATTAAGTGGCTAAATTTTGATCTCAAAGAGGCGGGAGAGAAGAGGTTGCTTGACATAAACGCTCTTGAAGAGATCCGGTTGGATGCTTATGAGAATGCCCGGATCTACAAGGAGAGGACCAAAAGGTGGCATGACAAGCGCCTCATCCCGAAGAAGTTGAATGAAGGCGACCTTGTCCTTCTCTTCAACTCAAGGTTGCGGCTCTTCCCCGGAAAGCTCAAATCAAGATGGACCGGGCCATATGTGGTGAAGAAAGTTTTTCCTCATGGAGCGGTGGAGATAGGAGGAGATCATTGTGGTAACTTCAAGGTGAACGGGCATCGATTGAAGAAGTACATCCCGGAAGCCCCGGTGGAAGTGATTGCCCCACTTCACCTTGATTGAAACGCTCCTGAATTTGGTCAAGCTAATGACCTTAAAGAAGCGCTTAATGGGAGGCAACCCATTGGTACATGTTTTTCCTTTCTTTTTCTTGCTTTTGTTTGATCTCACTCTTGGTGTGCTTTGTTTTTCTTTTGTGTTTTTGGGTGCTAGATCTTGTTGATTGTCATGAGTTATGAGATGTTGGAGGTCATGTGAAGACCCCATGGAGCTATGTGAGGTACAAGATCCAAGCACATAGACGAGGAGGAAATCACCCAGAAAAATCGGACTGTTCATGCACAAAATCGGCCGATTTTCCTGGGCTATGGGGCGATTTTTCCTCTGCATAAAGGAAAGTGATGATCTCCAATCAAGCATGGGTGGAACGGACGAGGAACTTGGACGGCTTGCGGTGCCAAGCGCGGGTTCCGACGCCATAATGAACATCAAGAGCTCTCTACCATCCTTGATCGATCATCCACCATCATCATTCAATGTGACCCGAAATACCAAAGCATCACCAATTTTACACTGTGAGGACTCTCTTTCACTTCTTTATTTAGTTTCCACATTAGGGACAATGTGTTTCTAAGTATGGGGTGGGGTTCTCATGATCACTTGCATGATTAGCATCTAGGATAGTTTAATTTTGTCACATGTTTCATTATGTCTTGCATTGTACATACATATTTCGAAAAATCAAAAAAAAAAAAAAAATCAAAAAATTTTAAAAATTTTAGTGCTTCTAAGCTTGAGAATGACCCTTATGATGAGATTGTCCTGTGAATTGGCTATGGATGGCCTTATGTGTCAAATTGATGTATGCATATGTGGACTTGAAGTACTTATCTTGAATCCCATGAATGATTTGTAATCATTAATGTTTGCCTTGATTGAATTGAGTATTGAAAGTCGAAATTGCATGCTTGTTCTTGCACATCATTTAGGAATAAATGAGGCAATTCATCTTTCTCTTCTTCTCACCTTGATCATGTTGTTTGAGCACCTCAATTGATGAAAAATTTGACCTCTTTTGATCCATCCGGAAATAGGAGCATGATAGTGTGTTGATGTGTGTGAAAAGCAAGTGTGGGGTGAAGTTGTTGATGAAAAAAATGATGTGAATGAAATGCTGAAATTGTTGTGAAAGTGTAGACAAAAACATAGGTTTGGGGACGTTAGTTTAAATGACAAGTAACTCGGTACACTTCACATAATCGGGTGTTGGTGTCTTGCCAAAGTCAAATAAACCGATAGTCCTAACGAGCTTTGGTATGTGTGCCCGGTGTGGATGCATCTCGAAAAATAGAAAAAGCCGGAGAATGGCTAATCACCAAGGTTTCGGATTTTGTACACCAATGCCATTGTCTCAAAAATAAAAGAAAGAAAAGAAAATGAAGAAAAATATACACTTGAGGGAAGTTGATAAGAAAATTTGAAGTTGTGGTTGTTTAGTTCCTTTCCCGGATTAGCATCACATAGCCTAGAAAAACTCCCACCTAATCGCAACGTTTTTTGGCCTTCTATTTCACAAGTCCTTATGACCTACCTGCATGTGTGTAAGACTAAGTGATTTAGATTGGATATGCTCATGATCATCTTGACTTCTTCATCTTTACATTTCATTGCATTATATCAAGTTAAGTGTAATTATCTTTCCATGCCTTCATTTATTTGATACATAATTGCTTGTCCATTGCCATGAAACATGACTATGAAGGTGATCCATTATTAGAAGCACAAACCCAAAAAGATTTTGCCATTTTTCTGCATACATAAATCATGTCATCTCTTAGTCTATAGTTGGGAATTTGCTCGGGGACGAGCAAACCTTAAGTATGGGGTATTTTTGATAACACGATTTATGACTTAGGTTTAGGTAATCATTTAGATAGATTTCTCACTCATTCATGCACGTTTTGGCATTGGTTTATGACGTCTTCGCTCAATTCATGCACATTTGTAGAAAAGACGTCTACACTACCTTTTATCGGTTTTGTAGGTAATTCGGGGATCTATTGGACGTGAATCGATACATTTGAGGGCCAAGCCTCATGATGGTACATATCCAAAGCATTGGAGGAGCATAATTGGAGCAACAAAGGACACAAAGACCACTATTGGTGCAAGCAATGGACCAACTCATGGCTAGACGATCATAGCACCTTTCTGCTGAAGAAAATCGGACCAACAAGCAGCTAAATCGGCCGATTTATTCCTCTGGGTCGATTTTTGGGCCTTTGACAGCTTAAGCCACGTGTCCCACGATCTCTTGTCCGTCCTTGCTCTTGGTGGAGAATATAAGTGGTCCTGCAGGTGGTTGCTGAGCATCTCCCCTCTCCCACACTCTCATTCACAACTCATCAATTTGGGGGAAAGATTGGAGGAGAAGAAAAGCTCTCAAAGATTGAAGGAAGAACAAGAACACCATTGTAGGAGTTTAGTGAGGTTTTGAGTGACTTTTGAGTGATTTTTGTAATCTTGGATTGAAGAACGATTGCAAGGATTGTTAGGAACGTTTTGGATCTTCATTTAAGAGTTTGTAAGTCTTGCTACAACTTGGATTTGGCTGAGATTTATTGATTTTGCTTTCTCATCTTTCATTATTCATCTATGAACACCATGTATGCTTGTTTGTTGATTTTGGATCTTGATATGCATATTATTGGCTAGTTTATTGTGATTTTAGAGTGATGGATTGATGGTTATGGTTTGGGTGATGATAGGATGGACTTATATGTTAGTTTAGGATGATTTGTATGCACAAAACCCATTCCAGGAAGAAAAATCGGGCTGTTCATCATGAAGATCGACCGATTTATATAAGATCAACCCGATTTATTCCCCTGTTGCTCTCTAATTGATGAATCTGTATGTTAGGGGTGTTAGGTTGTTAAATCCTAGTGTTTGTCAAGCCTAATTTAGCTTAGTATCACCTAATGCTACCAATCTAAGTGAGGGAAGAGATCTACCCGATGATTTCCGACCTTAGATACCTAAGATGATGAATGCTAGGTAGTAGTGAGCCTCATAAGCCGCTATTGGATCGAGTGTGCTAGGATTATTACTTGAGATTTCCCTATTCCGAGACTTACCCGGTAAGGAGAGGGTTACCCTTAAGTAGCATCTAGTTTGTGCGGAATTCCTTACTTTAACTCCTTGAGACCTACCCGGTAATAGGAGTTTGATGCGGGATTAGTGAAGTGAGAGACTTACCCGGTAATCGCTTCCATTAGTGAACATTCTTTCCCAAACACCGCAGCTTGTCCTTAGAATCCTTAGAACCTTGAGTCCAATGCCATAACCGGAAATCTTGACCTCTAGAATCTACTTTTCTCTCTTGATCATATACTTGTGCTTTGTGTTACTTACTCGCTTGCTAGCTCAATTTGTTAGTTGTTTTATTTCCTTGCTTGACTCGTGATCTTTGTTTGATCACCATAAAAACCAACAAAAACATTGCGTTTTCCATTTTCTTTGTTCCTCATCTTACCTTAGTCTAGATTCACACTATTTTTTGATCATTGCTTGACTCGATTTCACCTTAGTCTTTGTGTTCGACCTCGGAATACTTACCTTTCTACAAACGTCCCGTACACTGCGGGTTCCCTAGGAGTTAGGATAAATATAACGAGTATAAATTTAAGACTTATTGCGTACACATCACATCTATTCCTAGACGTAACACCATACGGTATGGGGCCTTCGAGATGGGTCTCGTGCCAGGTTCTAAGTCAATGCCAAAATCTACGCTCCTTTGAGGTGGCAAGCTAAATGGCTCTGCAAATACGTTTGTGAACTCACAAACCACCGGTATGTCCTCCAAAGCTGGACTCTCTCCATCCTTTATGGCGTAGCACCAGAAAGCATCACATCCCTATGCAATCAGTCTAGTTGCTCGTACAACAGTGATAACAGATCTTGTCTTCCCAAGGTCCCAACCCCGGAAGACCTCTATCGGACCGAAGTCGGTAGAGACTGCAACAATTCTCTTACCCACATCTAACACCACACGGTGTCTACGCATCCAATCCATACCTAATATGACTTCTTCATGCATCAAAGGCATGACTAAGAAGTCAACAAGTAGTACACGAGTCCCTAAGCGTAGGGGACAACTACGTATCTCCTGGGTAACTTTGACCCTACTACCATCGGGTAACCCTATAGTAAAGGGTGCCCCCTCTATGGTAGACAAACTCAAACGCTCAACAAAAGAAGAAGAAATAAATGAGTGCGTAGCACCCGTATCAAATAAAACTCTAACAAGTAAACCATATAATAAAATGGTACCTGTAGCAGCTGGTGTTGGCGGCTCCTCTGCACTCCTCAACTCAAAAGCACAGCCTCGAACTCCTCGGTCATCACTAGTACTAGCCTATATACCTCTACCCCTACTCGGTCTAGGAGCTGAATCATGAGTAGCAGGTGTCCCTAGGACCCTCTACTTTCCCTGATGCTGAGGCGGTCTCTGCCCACCTCCTGTTGCACCCGCAGGGGAAGAACCCAGTTGTGATGGTGCCTTGCCCTGACGGCAAAACGTAGCTATATGTCCTGGCTTCCCGCACGAGAAGCAAGTCAGCGGTGCTCTAGGGCAATCAGCCCTCATATGCCCATAGGCCCCGCAGTTGTAACACTGTCGGCCTTTATCAGTAGTTTGTGCAGACACTAGAATACTCGAGCGGCCCTGAGTCTGACCTCGCCCGAATCCAGATGCTCCTGCACCAGTCGGTGTTATACGCTATCTCTTCTCAGACCGTCCGGTCTGAGAAGTCCTCCTCTGGCTAGCCATCTCTCTCTCATAAGAAGAGGCCCGATCCTGGTAGTCTGCCAAAGAGTCACAATGAAATCCCGCCATG
The DNA here is from genome assembly GCA_033239045.1 of Fagopyrum esculentum. Classification (NCBI taxonomy): domain Eukaryota; kingdom Viridiplantae; phylum Streptophyta; class Magnoliopsida; order Caryophyllales; family Polygonaceae; genus Fagopyrum; species Fagopyrum esculentum. The sequence goes on along the minus strand of BSUD01000001.1, from coordinate 49,137,210 downwards.
TATGAATGTGTGCTCTCCCTCAGACGTCGGGAGAATAGGTACACGTGCTGGTCCTCAGAAGGTGCAACTTGACCCAGCAAAGCTAACTCAGTCCGGAAGCGGCGAATTGCATCTGTAATGGGTACATCCTCAAAGCCTGCTTCCACAAAATCCTGCAGCTTCTCCCTCCTCAGTGAGGCAGGGCAGAACTGCTCCCTCATCAATGTCCTCATCTGCTCATAGGTGGTGACTCGTGCTCTAACAGTCCTCCACCACTGATGTGCTAGGTCACGGAATAGAGACTGTACTAGCTCTATCCGTTTGTCCTCTAGGCAACGAATAGACTCTAAATCTGAGTCTACATGCCCAATCCACACCTCAATCTCTAGGCCGATCTCCCTAGAGAAGTGTGGTACTCCCTGCTGATGGATAGCCTTCAACCAGGTATCTGGTCAAGGCCCTTTGGTCTCCTCTACAACTCGAGCAACCTCATCAGCACGTGCCGGCATAGCTGGCACCAGAGTAGCTCCATGGGATTCCTCAGATAATCCCTCCTGCCCTGGTAAGTCAGGGGCTCGTCGACCCGCCCTGATGGCCTCCTCAAACTGCCTGATATACTCTCTAAACTCAGGTCCTCCCATAGAAACACGACCTGAACCATCTGACTAGGTTCGATGTGACTGACGTCTCTTGGATCCATCACTCCTTGTTTCTGGAACAAAGCTCTCAGCAACCTCCTCCCGAGCCTCCTCCAACACTAGTGGATTTGCAGCGGGAGCTGGTCCTTGTCTCCTCCCTCCTATAGGAAGAGGTGGTCTACCTCTACCTCTGCCTGTAGTAGTAGCTCTAGTCCGAGCCATCTGCAGGGTATGCACACCTAACGTATAAGGCTCTATATAGGCCGTATGTATAGATATATATATATATACTTAATAATACATGTGTACACACATCACATAAGAGGTATCTATATATATATATATATATATATACTGTCAAGATCCTCAGATGGGTGACGACTTTTGTACACACTATCCCAAAACATCCGTACTCGCTTTAAAACCGAAAACCTTTTGAAAAGTCAGACCCCATGTGGGTTCTGTTTATTTATCCACTCTACCTTTATTGCAGATAGCAAGTGCCATTGTTGTCAACCTAAGGCTCTGATACCAACTCTGTAACACCCCGAATCCGCGGGACTCGGGATGCTACATTGGGCTAGGATCTCACAATGGATCCTGACCCTAGCTTGACAACAAGTTCACTGGATCTTAAAGCAAGGCACAAGTAGAGTAAAAACAAATACATAAAAGTTGTATAATACATCGAAAGAGTTTACAAACTCAAAGCCGAGTACAAAACCATAACAAAAACAACATCTGATACAAAAGATCCCAACCCACGTATCCTAATGTACAGAAGTCCTCGGCTGGTCACACCATCTGGCACACTCTGCAGTCTTCCTAACCTGCAGATCATCTACAACACGGTATACACCGTTAGCTACAGCAATAGATAAGTATGAAGTAATAGCACAAACACATATCAACATCTCATACATGGAATGTCACACACCTTCATTTATTATCTTTAATTACTTTATTCCATAACTAATTCAATTTCTTTTGTAACACGAGGAACCCTAAGAACCCCGTCCCATCCAACGTAACACAAGAGTTTTGCATTGGGGTGACCTCCACTCGTCCCCTCTGTGAGATCATCTTCAGGGCACCTCCTCCTAACCAGCAGGCGGAGACCGGTGGTTACCGCCCGTTATAATACACTTGGACCATATATATGTAATCAATGGTAATCCTAGTCCGGTTTAAGTTATAAATGCACAACCATATGAACACACACAACCATTACAATCATGCAATCCATAACCGTACGCTAAGTAATTCCTATGGACTTACCTGATACACTCGTATCCTCTACCACGTCACAGCTTCCCCTTGGGGAAGAAATCAACGCGTGCAAAAGCAAGGCACACAACATCACAACCTGAAAGGGTTTGGAGACTCGTGTCTAAACAGAACTAACCTACAACCTAAAGATCATAACAAGATCACATATGCCTATAGCATAACTCCAACATTAACACAAGTGCCTAAGGCACATCTCTATCATACAACTCATCCTAACCACCCTAACCTAGCTATCAACTAAGCCAAGGCCAAAGGAAAGGAAGAAAGGAAGACATACCAACAAGGTATGCACCACCGAAGCAAGAACACACCAGCCAGTCCAGTGAGGCGCAGGGGCGGCTCACCAAAGGCGCAGGGGCGGCTCCACACCAGGCACAGGTGCGGCTCAGGACAGGCGCAGGGGCGGCCAACTATGCAAAGAGTTGGTCCCGACTTCTCTTCGATCCCTTTCTCGATCCTCTTCACGTCTTCAACATACCACAACAACATATATGCACACATACACATATATGATCATCAAAAGGCTGGGAAAGATCCAACCCAAGTCCAAACTTGTGCTTCCTAAGCTAAAGAGGAAGATAAGAAGCATGAAGAAGGAAATGAGAGAGAAGAAGAGAAAGGGCTTACCACACCAACCTAGCCTGCAACTATGGAGCATCCATACCTCTCACCATTTCAGCACATCAACAACCACACACAACAACATCATCAAAGTCCTTCAAGGCCAAAGTTACACTCAAACTCTCAAAACTCTCTCACAAGATCAAGAAGAAGCAAAGAAAATCAAAGGAGAAGAAAGGAGAAGAGGAAGAACGTGAGGATGAAGAAGAAGCTGAAAAGAGGTAAGGAAACCCCTCTTCTGAAGTCTAAGGAGACTTATAAGAGAAGCCAGCCGCAAAGCATAAGTCAAGAGTCAACGAAAAGGGCTGCACACAGCCAGAGCCGCAGGGGAGGCTAGCTTGATGCACAAGGGCGCCTAGACGCAGGGGCGGCCAAGGTGGTGCGCAGGGGCGGCTGACTAGGTCAAGGTAAGACACACTCTAACTCATCTAGGTTCCAAAGACTAAGGCTCTTACATGCGTGTCAAATCTCCCAAGGGAAAATAATACATCCTTGTCATTGTGGATGATTTTTCTCGTATTACATTGATCTCATTCTTACGGGAAAAATTTGATGCTTTGATTGAGTTTTCAAAACTTTGTAAGGAGTTGCAAACTTTGGAAAACCTATCTATCATTTCTATTAGAATCGATCATGGTAGAGAATTTGATCAACTCAGGTTTGATTTGTTTTGTGTAAAATATGGTATTTCTCACAACTTTTCAGCTCCTAGAACACCTCAACAAAAACATGGTTGTGGAACGTAAGAACAACACCCTAGAGGATATGCTAGGACTATGCTTTTAGAAAATAATTTGCCAAAACGTTTTTTGGTTGGAATTGTTAACACGGCTAATTACATCTTGAATAGATTTTTAATTCGTCCTATTTTAAAAAAGACTCCTTACGAACTCTTTAAGGGAAGAAAACCTAATGTTTCCTATTTTAAACCCTTTGGAAGTGCATGCTTTATCCATGATATTGGCAAATAAAACCTTGGTAAGTTTGATACACGTAGTGATGAAGCTATCTTTATTGATTATGCGTCAAATAACAAATCTTATCGTGTTTATAATAGACGTACCAAAATTGTTGAGGAAAGTATTCATGTTATTTGTGATGAAAGCAATGATGGTGCTTTAAGTAAAGGTTTTATAGATTTGAATATTAATCAACATGGAGATGAGAATTCTAATAGATAAGAAGATCCTAAAGCTCAAGAAATGAATATGCAAGAACAGATTCAACATAGCGAAGAAAAATCTCAAGACCTTGAAACGCATCTTCAAGACCTTGAAACGCAAACGGCATTGCTGGAAGTCAATTTCGAGGCATTGAAACCCAACTTCAAGGCCTTGACATAGGATCCAAAGGCGATAACCATCGGTACCTGAATCAAGTCGAGCAAACGAGCCTAAATCTTCAGGATTTGTTCCAACCTTGAAAAGAAGAAAGTTTCAACATTCTTCATACCATCCACCACAGAACGTGATCTCATATCCAAAAGCAGGTCTGCAAACCAAATCAAGGGTAAACAACATGTGTGCTTTTTCTGCATTTGTGTCTCTTGTAGAGCCGAAGAACTACGTTCAAGCACTTCAAGAACCTGATTGGATCATGGCCATGCAAAATGAGCTAAATGAATTCAAGAGAAACAAAGTTTGGACTCTCACATCTAGACCTAAGCAACAATCCGTCATTCAAACAAAATGGGTATTTCGAAACAAGTTTGATGAAAATGGTAAAGTCATTCGAAACAAAGAACAACTTGTAGCTCAAGCCTATAACCAAGAAGAAGGAATTGAAAATGATGAATTTCAAGCCTATACGTATGCTACTTTCTTTTGCATCCTTCATGAACATAAAGATTTTTCAAATGGATGTTAAATGTGCTTTTCTTAATGGCTTGTTAGAAGAATAAGTCTACGTTGCTCAATCTCATGGTTTTGAAAATGATGAATTTCAAGATCATCTTTTTAAATTGGACAAAGCTCTTTATGGTCTTAAGCAAGCTTTTCGAGCTTGGTATGAAAGATTGTCCAAGTATCTCCTTGAAAACGATTTCAAAGAGGTTTGATTGACAAAACTTTGTTTGTCAAAACCAGAGGCAACGATCTTGTAGTAGTACAAATTTATGTTGATGATATAATATTTGTGTCTACTAACGATTCTCTATGAAATGAATTTTCAAATATTATGTGTAGGGAATTCGAGATGAGCTTAATGAGAGAGTTAAATTTCTTTCTTGGTCTTCAAGTCACACAAGCAAAGAAAGGAATTTTTCTTAATCAAAGCAAGTATACCAAGGACTTGCTCAAGAAATATAAAATGGATCTGTCCAAGGTAGCAAAAACTCCTATAGGTTCCACTCTTTCACTTGATCAAGACAAGGATGGTAAAAGTGTTGTACAAAATGAGTATCGATGCATGATCGGTTTTTGTTATATCTAACCGCTAGTCGACCTAACATTGTGTTTAGTGTGTGCATGTGTGCAAGATTTCAAGTTGATCCCAAAGAGTCACACTTGATTGTTGTGAAAATGATATTTTGGTATCTCAATGGCACTAAGGACTTAGGGTTATGGTATCCTCGTCAAAACTCATTTTACATCGTTGGCTATTTAGATGTTGACTTTGCAGGCTACAAGGTCGAGAGAAAGAGCACTTATGGATGTTGCCAATTCTTAGGGTCATCCCTAATCAGTTGGCACTCCAAGAAGCAAATTATGTCGCCCTATCCACAACCGAAGCCGAATATATAGATGTTAAAGCCTATTGTGCACAAATTCTATGGATAGCTCAACAACTTCGTGATCTTGGTTTTGATCTCAAAGGTATTCCTATTAAATGTGATTATACTAGTGCTATTTTGATCACTAAAAATCTTGTGTAGCATTCAAGAACAAAACATATTGATGTGAGACATCACTTCATACGTGATCATGTCAAAAAAAGGTGATATTTCGATATCTTTTATCTCGACTAACCTGCAACTTGCAGATATATTTACGAAGCCTCTACCTCAAGATCAAATCAATTTTGTAAGATTGGAGCTTATATGTTGAACAAGGAAGAATTAATTTAGGGGGAATAAATCGTTTTATTTCCTCCTTATAATGCAGCTCACTTTTCCATTTCAGTGCCTTGAATTGCAACCCAAGGTCTTGAAATGGATTTCGATGGCTATATTGATAATCACGGATCGAATTAATGGTTATTATCTTTTTATATAATTGGTCATTAAATCATTTTAAAGAAGGATTTTTAAAATGATTTAAAAATATTTTCACAAAGATTTTGTTTTCAAAATTAAAATCTTTTTTGAAAGTTGGTTGTGATTTATTAGGATAGCATGCAAATCATTTTTGGTTTTCAAGACCTTGATATTCTCTCAAGATCTTAATGAGCCATAAATTGATTTGACATGTGCCCTTTAATGATAGTTCTCCCTTCCACCTTTATCTCTTTCTTTCTTCAACGCATTTACAGTACCCCCATGCTTTACTCATCATCTTCCAAAAGTCTCTCGATCGCTCTCACAAACACATTCATGGCTCCAAAGAGAAACTCAAACCATCTTGATTTGACTCACAAAGCAAACTCAGCCCACATATCCTCTGCATCAAAAGAACAACATTTTTTGGAGGATGTTGAGATTTCACCGCACATTGGGCTACCGACAACCTAGTTCCTCAACTTCAAAGCCACCGGACCATGGTTGGAAGGGTTTCACAATCGCCCTCTATGCATGTGCAATTTGGTCGACATGGAGTTCCTAGATACGCTTCAACTACCGTGCATTTCATTGATCAGAAATTGCTCCATCTAGAAATTCCTCAACCCAAGAGAAACTACTTTCACCGGACTCACATGGTTGTTCTACGTCAATCTCTCAGCCAAAAGGGAAAAAGAAAACCTCACCCTCGATACAATGGTTAAAGGGACACAAATTTCTCTCAGTTCTACTGTATTGAGCGAAATTTTAGGGCTTCCTACAAATCTTTCACACTAGCACCCATCCCGATCTGAGAGCATATACTTGCCAAGGAGAAATTTTTGGTCCCAACCTCCAAGTCTCGACACCTCACCCACACCTCCCTAACCCTAGACGCCAAATATATTTTTACTAATTTGGTTAGGTTTGTGATTCCCCGCACTCATTCAAGAGAACTGTTGATAGATCAGACTCTGGAGCTGATCTACTTGGTTTTATCTGGATTGGATGTTGACTTGCCTAACCTAATCCTCAACCACATGGTCCACACCATAAACTCCACCTGAGCCATCCCTTTGCCATACGGGAATCTACAACCTAAATTTTTGCTCACCATCGACACCACCACTGAGGATGAGCAAATGTCGACTGGAAAAATAGATGAATAGTGTTTGGAAAAATTAGGGGTAGAAAAGAATCTTGCCGGAGTATGGACATTAAAGGGCAAGGCAGTTGTTGTGACCCCATCTCCTCCTGCTCCTACAGTTCCTTTTGTTTTGAGCCTACTGTTCTAACAACTAAGGAATATGATGTGGTCAAAGAATATCGCCTTCTTGAGAGGAAACGGCAATTAGAGGATAATATCAGAGACACGAGAAAAAATTCATCACAATCTAGATTACGGAAGAAGTTTTACGAGGACAATAAGGAGTGATCTTCAAGGCCTTGAAAAGGATTTCAAGACCTTGAAATGGATGTCAAGGCCTTGACATAGATTTCAAAGCCTCCTTGGTTCTGATTTCAAGGCCTTGAATGACGTTTTTGGAACTTTGCTTTCAAACTGTTTTGTTTTTGGAAATACTTTCGTGGGTCTGTAATAATTTTTAAAACTCCCATACTTTAATGTTTTTTCTCCCTTGTTGAAAGACAAAGGGGGAGAAAATAAATGTGTCGTTGATCCGACATTTCTACATTCTACATTCTACATTTTTTCGATATTATTGCATGCATATATCACTTACAATTAAAACAAGTACGATATTTGTTTTGTCATCCATCAAGGGGGAAATTGATAACTCCACCTTGATTATAAATTGTTTGTGTGGATGATGGAAGACATAACATTTATATATGTGGCTTTATAAACTAACAAGTATCGATTGTATTTATAGATTGCATGTTTTAATTTGTGTTTGTTAAATGTGTGCAACCCTTGGAAAGCATTTCAAAGGAAGAACACGGACCTTGAAACACATTACAAAGGACAAGCACGGAGCCCTTGGAAAGCATTTCAAAGGACAAAAGAAGAATCCTTGAAAAGCAATACAAAGGAGGATTCGGCTAAAGGCTTTCAATTACAAGATTCAAATCTCAACAACCAAAACGAAGATATCTACCAAGGATAACAAGAAGATTTGAGAAGATTCTCCAGGAGAAGATCTCGGACACCACAAAAGATCTTCAACGGATTTAAGACTAAGAAGATCTCGGCCACAACTAAAAGATCTCACAAAGATCTTAACCGAAGACGCAAGAAGATAAGGGAAGATATTCCACACAGATTTCACGCTAGAAGATCTCGGATCTAAGAGAAATCTTCAACGGATATCCAAGAAAGAAGATCTAGGATCTTCAACAAATCAAGATCTTCAACGACATTTTCAAAGAAGGAGAAGATCACGAAGAAGAAGATTCCCAACGTGCGTCAAAGAGAGGAAGTAGAAGAAAGAAGATAGAAGATCTTACAATGGCTACTTCACCTCAACCAAGCACCGTTTTCGATGTTGAAAGAAGAACGTTACAATAGCTATCTTACAACGGCTAAGAAGTTCCCTATAGAAGACTATAAATGAAATAGAGATTGAAGAGAAAAAAAAGCAAGCTTACATGGAAACATCTAAGTCTTTAAGCGATCAAAACATCTTCATTTGTTCCAAAAGTTTTTTTTCCTCGTGGCTTACAAAAGTTTACATCCTTAGTGTGAGAAAAACACGAGAGCTTCATTGGAATACCTAGAGAGTGTTATACTCGAGTGTGGGTTACTCTGCAAAGTAACTAGACTATTATTACTAGGTTAGAGTTGACTAGATCGTAGCATTGAGGCTACAGTGAGAGAAGAAAGGGATTTCTTCTAGGTTGTATCTAGGAATCTTTGAGTAGATAATAGATAGTTAGATCCTAGGGTAAAGAAACCCTAGGACAAAGACGTAGGTTGTTAGAGCTGAACTTTGTAAACATATTACCGTGTCGATCTTTTAATTCCGCATTTCATCTCGTGTATATTGTGACTGACGTTTCTTTGCGGGTTTTGAAGTCAAGGCCTTGAAAACTCTTTCAAAGCCTTGAAAACTAGTGTTTTCACCAAACGCACAAATTGACTTCAAGGCCTTGATATCATTTTTAAAAACTTTATATAAGATATTGCGAAAAGTTCTCATACTCTATTCAACCCCCCACCCTTCTATGGTATATGTTTCCTTATTATTCACCTATACGGTTCTTCATGCCTTATATGACACAAGGTCAAGGTGAAGGGGCTTTCTGACAACTCCCTCCACCAAAAATGCTTACATCCGATATCTTTAGAAAGCATTACAAGAAGGGTTAGGTGGTGAACGAGTATTGTCAAGTCTCGTGCAACTATTGTCCGAAGGTGTACAAGTGGAGGGCGAAGGGTGGCTACGGGACTTTGCAAACCCACATGCAAAAGGTCCATCCCGAGAATCTCGGACTATCATGAGGACAATCTAAATTTTCCCACGGGTTTTGTTATCATGTATTATAGTCTATATTTTGGGATTGGTTTGGACGTTTTATCTTCGTAAATCTGCATGTATGAATTTATATTCTTTGATTATATTGTTGTTTTGTCTACCTTTGAGAGGATCAAGGTCTACACCTAGTTTCGTTGTAATTGTAGGGAAATGGCACGTTTTGGACCGAAATGGAGCTAAGTAAGCTAAGGAGTCATTAGAGCTACATTCAGGAGCATTGCGGAGTCATAAGAAGAGCTCATAAAGCATGGAAATGAGATAGAAGATTGATTTTCGACCAGATCAAAGAGATTTACTCTCAGCTGAGACTTACCTCGGTTGGATACAGTGCCACCTCGACCGAGGTGATCTTCAGGATAGGCTGGACCGAGAAGAAGTGATGACGGGACACGAGATCTTTATCTTTAACTGAGATCTTTTAATTCTAGAAAGTGAATATAACATATTTTTGGATGGATTTCTGGAAGGAAGACGATCCTTTTTGGCTAATATAATTTGGAAGCAAGGAAGATCGCAAGATATTATAAAGAAGGAAATTATCTATTTAAGATATCTTTTCTGAGGAAGGTAATTCTCCTATATATAGAGGCTGATTTTCTGGAATTCAGCCATCCTCGGATCATCTTCGGATCACCAAATCTATGATTCAGAAGTTGAAGGAAGTTTTGAAGGTTGAAGATCAAGGAAGGAAGGAAGGAAGCTAGTTTGAAGGAAGTTTATAAGATTTTCTTAGTTTGGTTTGGTTTTGTTGTCTTTTCTGATTGTGATTGAGGAATGTTGATTGCTTGTTTGTTTGATTGATTCAGTCATTGAGACCTTTGTGTTAAGGTTTTCTTGTTTGAATATTGATTCCTTTCTTATACATTTGATTATTTTTATCATGATGATTGTTGGCTAAGTTCTTTATGCGATTCTAGGGTGATTAGTTGAAAGTTGTGGGAAAGACGATGAAAAAATGAGCCTTTATCCCAGTGGACCATGAAAGCTCGAGCCTTTACCTTAACCGACAAACACCTCGATCAGCTGTGGAACATCTCGACCGAGATGGTACATATACCGAGCGAGGCGAGCCCTTTCCTGGTCCTTATCTGAGTTGAGGTTTCAGTTTGCCAAATCCTATCCTTGTTACACCTGGTTCAACGCAAGCCTAGCGGTGATTCCTTTGTTTGTATACCCAAGATCATGAGTGTTAGGTAATAAATGTTTATCCTTTGTTGGGGTTTGAGTGTGCCTTCATCCCATCTTTTAGAGTTAGCCTGAGACTTACCCGATAAATGTTGATTCAATCCCCTTGGGTGGTGTGTTGGTTTGAGATTATAGTTCGTTTCCTTAGTACCTTGAGACTTACCCGGTGAGAGGATCTTTGGTTTGTGATAGAGAGTAGTGAGACTTACCCGGTGATCTATTCCCACCTTAGAAACACCTTCCCTTTGCAAACCTCATCTTTGTCCACGTTATCTTTCTAGATCTTGAGTCGGAACCACAACTGGATGCTTTAATCTCTAGAATCCACATTTTCTTTACCTTGTTATTACATCATCGTTGATAGCATTGCTTTGTTACATGTTTGTAATTGAAAACCTGAATTACCGATCTTTGTTTCGCTATAGTCCTTGTGTATGACCCTGGAATTCTTGCTTTTATTACAATCGATCCGTACACTGCGGGTTCGCTTATTTGCAATTATTCTTGGTTTAAATATTAAAGCTTGCACACACCTTTTTGAGCGTATAAGTTTTTGGCGCCGTTGTCAAGGACTTGGTCACGACCGAGTTCGGTATTTGGTTGTCTAGCTTGGAAGCTTTTGTTTTTTCATTTGATCATTTCCTATGAGTTTTGTAGTATTCAGGATTTCCAATGGTTGCGAGTCGCTATGAACTTGCATTTGATCTAGTTTGGAGAGCAAGACAACTTGCTAGGGTGGATGTTCGCTCCAAAAGGTGTGTGCAAGCTTTAATATTTGTAACCCAAGAAGTATGCTTGATAAATTTTGCGAACCCGCAGTGTACGGATCAATTGTAATAAAAGCAAGAATTCCGGGGGTCGATCACAGGGACTATGGTGTAACAAAGTACGGTAATCAGGTTGTCAAATAACCACAAGCAGCAAATTAAAGCAATCAAAGATGATATAAAAGTTACATAAAGGGAATGCGGATTCTAGGGATTAAAGCATCCAGTTGTTTTTCCGACTCAAGATCTCAAAAGATAACGTGGACAAAGCTGAGGTTTGCAAAGGGAAGGTATTTCTAAGATTGGAATAGATCACCGGGTAAGTCTCAAGGTACTAAGGAAAGGAACTATAATCTCAAACCAACACACCACCCAAGGGGATAGAATCAACCTTTACCGGGTAAGTCTCACGCTAACTCACAAAGATGGGATGAAGGCACACTCAAACCCCAATAAAGGATAAACCTTTATTACCTACACTCATGATCTTGGGTAAACAAGCAAAGGAATCACCGGGTAAGTCTCATCCTAGGCTTGCGTTGAACCAGGAAAAGTATAACAAGGATAGGATTTGGCAAACAGAAACTCTCAACTCAGATAAGGTTTAGGTAAGGTTCACCTCGTTCAGTTATATTCCATCCTGGACGAGATGTTCAATGATTGACCGAGGTGTTCGTCGGTTAAGTTAAAGGCTCGAGCTTTCAAGGTCCTGCAGGGATTAAGATCATTCAATCATCGTCTTTCCCACAACTTTCAGCCAATCACCGTAGAATCGCATAAAGAACTTAGCCAACAATCATCATGATAACAATAATCAAATTTATAAGAAAGGAACCAATATTCAAACAAGAAAACATTAACACAAAGGTCTCAATAACTCAATAAATCAAACAAACAAAAATAAGCATTCCTCAATCACAAATCAGAAAAGACAACAAAACCAAATCAAACTAAGAAGATCTTACAAACTCCTTCAAAGCCAACTTCAACTTGATTTCTTCCTTCCTTGAACTTCAACCTTCAAAACTTCCTTCAACTCTTCCTTCAAACTCTTCAGAAAATCCTCCAAAAAATCAGTGATCCGAAGATGGGTGATCCGTAGATTGCTGAATTGTAGAAAATCAGCCCATATATATAGGAAAATTATCTTCCAAAGATATAATATCTTACAAAGATAATTTCCTAGAAAATATATCCATATCTCTCAAAATATATCAGCCAAATATAATATCTTCCATCCAAAAATCCAGCCAAAAATATGTGATATTCTCTTTCCAGAAATACAAGATCTCAGCCAAAAAATAAATATCTTGTCGGCGGTGAGGTGTTTGCCTCGGTCCAGACGCTCCTCAATATCACCTCGGTCGAGGTGATACTTTAGCTGACCGAGATGAATATCAACTGAATGTAAATCATCTCGAATTTGGTCCAAAATAAATCCTCTAAATCATTTCTACGCTTCCTGAGATCTTCTTATAACTCCTCAAAGCTCCAGAATGTAGCTCAAATGACTCCTTAGTTTCCTTAGCTCCATTTTGGTCCAAAATGGGCCATTTTCCCTACCATTACAACGAAACAAGGTGTAGACCTCGATTCCCGCAATGGTAGACAAAACAATAATATAATCAAAGAATATACATCCATAAATGTAGATTTATGAAGATAAAACGTCTAAACCAATCCCAAAATATAGACTATAATACATGCTATGAAAATACCCCATACTTGTCCCTTGCTTGTCCCCAAGCAGGTTCGAAATCTTAGATACAAGATAGAGTGGATTATAAGTGAGAAAGATCAATGAAAAACATTTCAAAACCTTTTGGTGGTGTGCTCCACTCATAGATCACCCTAACAGAATGCTTTATGGCAAATAAAATCAAGACATGATCAAAACATTTTATAAATATAAGAAAGTTGTTCATCTTTGCATAAAATCATAGAATGCATAATAAATCTTATTTATCAAAATCAATCATGTATAATCCAGTTTAAACCACCAAGTCAATCAACAAGCTCGAGGTCTCAAGGGCTTCCAAAAGAGGTCAAGAAAAGTGTCAGGATAGGATGTATATAGGGTATGTGGTGCTAGAATCCGGGAATAGGATCTTTTCTTCACTTTCTTTTAATCACAACATCTTCCACCAATAAGCTTTGCTTATTTTTACTTTACTTTTTGGGATGCATAGATAGAGGTGCACAATAACCGAAGCCCAAGAGATCAGCAATCATCAATTTCTCGAGATGCTTCAAACCCTTGATGCACATACCATGACCCGTTAGGAATATCGCTCAATCCGACTTTGGCAAGAAACAAACACCCGGCTATGTGAATGGTGTCGAGTTACTCATCATCATGATTGACTTCCCCAAACCTAATTGTTTCTTTCTAACACTTTTAGCCAACATCTCAACTTCACTTTCACTTGCTTTTCTTTACTTGCTTCCGAATTCCCGGATAGATTAAGGGAGGCAAATATGTATATGAGGGGCTAAAACGTGGTCAAGAAGAAGAAGAGAAGAGAATGAATTGCCTTAGTCATCCCAGGAAGAATGTGATAGAACTCATCATGTGGTGTCAACCTTAAAATCCAACATAAAGTTGATAAAACAAAGTATTAAACATGCCAAAATTTCAAACAAAACATTTTGCAATTTAAACATATCATAAAACCTTTCGAGCATATATGGATTTTAAAACCAATTTGGAAACAAAATCAATATTGAGGTCATATCTAGAGAAGAAGCACAAAAACGTTTTGAAAAACTCTCAGTTAAAGCCACCACGGTCGAGGTGTTCTGGCGTCATCCGAGGTGTCATCCTCGATCGGCCATGAACGTCTCGGTCGAGGTCATAAATTTTTTTTTTTCAAACCAGTTTTCGACGTTTTTCTCAAACAAAAACATGTATGTATGCATGTAATGACAGAGAAACACATAGAGATAAGTAAAGCAGAATAAGATCCTAATATCCGGGAGTCATACAAATCATACACACATAAGTCAAGTAAGATACATCTAAATACCCCATACTTGGGACACATTGTCCCAATATGTCAAATATAAGTCTAAGGAATCAGAAAATTCACCGAACCTAGCTGAGCTGCATAATAAATAAAGAAAATAAATCCATGAAGCTCTCAGTCCTCATCAGCTGGCGGTGGTGGTATGACCTAGACGCCTCAGTTGACAGAGAACACCTTGCTCGAGGTATTGTGACAGCAACCGAGATGTATCTCAATCGAACTCCGTCTTCTCAATTTCTCGTACTTCTGTCCTTCCATGTAGCTCCTGAGTTGTAATTTCTTCCTTAGAAAGTACCTGGTTCCTATCTAGGAGGACGCAAAAACAAAACAAAGCAAACTATCGAAACTAAACTAGAAAAGGGAAAAGAAAGCAATACCTTGAGTTGCCTCCCAAGAAGCACTTAGTTTAAGGTCACTAGTGTACCACCCGAAATCCGCGGGACTCGGAGTGCCACATTGGGCGAGAATCTCACAATGGATCCTGACCCTAGCAAGACAACAAGTTCATTGGACCTTGCAACATGGCACTGATAGATATAAAAACAAATACATAAAACTGTATAAATTGTAGAACCAAAGGTAAGATAATATAGCCGAGTACAAAACACAACGCCCTCAAACAGGAGGTAACAAAAGAGCATCCTCACGCAGGAAGGAAAGGTAACAGACCAAAAGCCCACAACAACCTATGTACGAGACGTCCTCGACATGCCATTGTGCTAGATCACCCAGGAGCATGCCTATCCCGTGGGGTATCAACAACATGGTAATAGACCATTCGCTAACCATACACATACATAGAGTAATGCATAAGTACAATCACAAGCAAAGAAAGATAAACACATCAACATGCTTTCACACATTTACCCATTTTATCATCCTAATAATAATGGTCATTCACTCAAATCATATATAAATATATATATGAAACTATGTGACACGAGGACCGATACATCCTCGCCTCTGAGCCTGCTAGCCAGCTGCACAAGTATCGGTCACACAATCCGAATACCTTGTGGGAGTGGATTGTGCCCTTCCTGTAAAGTCTGTATGACCTGACATCAGAGAACCTCCAAGACTCCACGACGGGATGAAAGGGAGAGGTTATCACAGCCACGCATACGGGGCAATCAATTAAACATAGGTCGTAATAAACGACATCTCATGCTATCATAGGAAAAGAGATGAAAAGATGAAAGAATGAAGAAGGAAGAGATGGAAGCCATGAAAGCTTACCAAGCTGAAGATCTAGAAGCTCAACAAAACATCAAACGACCTCAAGTTGGCTCACAAGGCTCAACAACAACAAACATCATCAAAGCCAAGCATAAAAGCTCACAAACTCACACACAACCTCAAAGAAGATCAAAGATGATCCAAGAGAGAAGAAAGGAGAAGAAATGTACGCAAAAGAGAGAGATGGAGCTGAGAAAGATAAACCCTCATCAAGAGGTAAGAGATGAAGTATATAAAGGAGGTAAAAAGGGTAAAGCACGGGTCAAAGGGTCAAAGAAGACGGCTGCAGCACACAGAGCCGCAGGGGGGACTCTGTGAGCCGCTGGGGCGGCACAGGCAAACCGCATGGGCGGATCCAGGGTCACGCAGGGGCGGAATAGGCTGAATCTGGGTCCTCAGCTCACCCTCTCAGCAACTCAGCAACTAGGCTCTTACATCTCACCCCCCTAAAAACAAGTTTCGTCCTGAAACTTGCAAGATCCCAAATCTCTCGGGGCCATAAGTCGAGGCATAACTCTCTCTCTCTCTCTATCGGAGGTATCACATCTCTACTCATAAGGTCAACACCTGTACAAATCTATAACCTCAAGCCTAAACACGGAAGAATCATCAACTCCAAAAAACAGGGCCATAATGCTACCCAAAGGCGTAGAGGAATCACATCTCTCGCCATATCACATCACAAGGCATAAAGGAAGCACATCTCTATCCAAAGCATAAACATATACATCGGATGGAGGAATCACATCTCCACTGAAACTATGTCCATCAAGGTAGCATGGAGGAAAGAACCATCTCAAGCTGAACCCTAATCAACTTAGATAGCATGGAGGAAAGAACAATCTCCAGCTATAAACATGTATCATATTCAAATAGCATGGAGGGAATAATCATCTCCAGCTATAACATACATCATGCTAGCATACCAAGATCTAATAAGATCATAAAGCACATCATCACTAACATGGAGTAAACACATCAAGGCATGTAAGCACATAATCACATACTCACCAAGATAGCACTAAGATCTACTCATCGACCCTAGGTGCATCTATCTCGGCATAAAACTCTAGATAGTTCCTTTGGATAGTATCCTCAGTCTCCCATGTAGCCTCCTCAGGTCCACGTTTCGACCACTGTATCCTCATCATAGGAATGTCCTTCGAACGCAGGCGTATCACACCTCGCTCTAGGATTGCAATAGGATGTTCATCAAAGGTGTGGTCTGGCTCCACCACCAAATCATCATAACTCACAATATGTCTCGGATCTGGTATGTGCTCTCTCAACTGAGACACGTGAAATACAGGGTGAAGACATTTGAACCTCGGTGGCAAAGCTTATCTGTAGGTTGCCCTCCCAACTCTATCCTGTATCCCAAAAGGACCGACATATCGGGGACTCAACTTTCCCTTTATGCCAAAACGTCTGACGCCACGCGTCGGAGATACTCTCAACTAGACATGAGTTCCTACTCTGAACTCTATAGGCCGACGCCTCTTGTGTTCATATGACTTATGGCGACTCTGTGCAGCCAGCATCCTCTCTCTGATCAGCGCTACTTGAGCCATATCATCCTGAATCTGCTCTAGCGCTAGCCCACTGATAGTGCTAGGCTCATCCCAGCATAAAGGTGTACGGCACCTACGTCCATACAGTGCCTCATAAGGAGCCATCCCAGTAGATGCATGCCAGCTGTTGTTGTATTAGAACTCAACGAGTGAGAGGTAATCAGGCCATCCTTGTCCCCAATCCAACACACAAGCTCGTAACATATCCTCCAAAGTCTGGATGGTCCTCTCAGACTGACCATCGGTCTGGGGGTGAAACGCTGTCGTGAAGTGTAGACTCATCCCCAAAGTAGTCTGACTCTGCTGCCAAAACCTTGAGGTAAACCGTCCATCTCGATCAGAGACGATCGTCCTTGGTACACCATGGAGCCTCACTATCTGTCTAGTGTACTCCTCAACCAATCTACTCACTAGCCACGTCTCTCTGATAGGAATGAAACGTGCCGTCTTCGTCAGTCTATCAACAACAACCCATATGGCATCAAAACTCCTACTGGGTCTCAACCCGTTCACAAAGTCCATGGAGACGTCCTCCCACTTTCACTGTGGCACTGGAAGTGGATGGAGCTCACCTCCAGGTCTGCAATGCTTGATCTTGACCTACTAACAAGTCGCACACTAAGCCACAAATCTGGCTACATCAGACTTCAGCCCTCCCCACCAATATGTACGTCTCACATCATGGTACATCATACTCGTACCTGGATCTACAGAGTAAGGTGTACAGTTAGCCTCCTATAGAATCCTATGTCTCAACTCTGCATCAGTAGATACACATATACGATCATATCGCCTCATCATTCCATCTGTTCCAATAGAAAATTGGGGTGCCTCTCCACGAGACATCCTCTCTCTAATCCTCATCAAGGTCGGGCAGGTCTCCTACTTCTGTTGGATCTCATCTAACAGACCGGGTAAAACCTCTAAAGCATATAACTAGGCATCCTCATCAGGAAACTGGATGTCCAACTCTAGCCAAGCTAGATCCCTCTGAAGCTGAGGCTGAACTGTCAATCTGGAAATCGCCTTCTCTCGAGGCGTCTTCCTACTCAAGGCGTCAACTACAACATTTGCCTTGCAAGGATGATACAAACTCTCAATGTCAAAGTCCTTGATCAACTCAAGCCATCAACGCTGGCGGTTATTCAACTCCCGCTGCGTGAAAATATACTTCAGACTCTTATGGTCTGTGAAGATCTGACATGTAGCACCATACAGGTAATGTCTCCAGATCTTCAAAGCATAAACTACCGCTACCAACTCCAGATCATGAGTCGGGTAGTTCTCCTTATACATGTTTAGTTGTCGAGATGCTTATGCAATCACTCTACCTCTCTGCATCAATACACATCCCAATCCTAGCTTGGATGCATCACTATAAACCACAAAGTTATCAAAACCCTCTAGCTGTGCCAGGATAGGAGCAGAAGTCAAACACCTCTTCAACTCCTCAAAACTCTGGGCACACTGGTCATTCCATATCAACTTGGTGGTCTTCCTCGGAATACTCGTCACTGGACGGGCAATCACAGAAAACCCCTCCACAAAGCGTCTGAAATAACCGGCTAGGCCAAGAAAGCTATGTACTTCCTTGACGTTCGTCGGTGTCGTCCATGCAGCAACAAACTCAATCTTCGCCGGATCAACCATAATCCCGTCGGCGGAGACGATATGTCCAAGGAAAGCAACCTCAGACATCCAGAACTCGCACTTAGAGAGCTTGGCAAACAACTCTCTATCCCTCCAAATCTGCAAAACTGTCCTCAGATGACCGCATGCTCCTCTCCACTACGAGAGTATACCAGAATTTCATCAATAAGACCACCACAAACTGATCAAGGAAGTTGATGAATATATTGTTCATAAACTCCATAAAGACTGTTGGGGCATTCGTCAGCCCGAATGGTATCACTACAAACTCGTAGTGTCCATAACAGGTACGAAATGCCGTCCTGGGCACGTTCCGCTCTCTCACCCCTAACTGGTGATACCTTGAGCGCAAGTCAATCCGGGAGAAAACTGTAGCTCCCTGAAGCTGATCAAGTAGATCATCAATACGAGGCAGTGGATACTTGTTCTTGATGGTCACCTTGTTCAGCTCTCTGTAATCAATGCATAACCTCAAAGATCCGTTCTTCTTTCACACGAAGAGGACAGGTGCACCCCACGGTGAAACACTAGGGCGTATAAAGCCCTTCAGCGCCAACTCCTCGAGTTGCTTCTTTAGCTCCAACATCTCGACAAGTGCCATACGGTATGGGGCCTTCTAGATGGGTCTCGTACCAGGATCTAACTCTATGATGAAGTCCAGACTCCTTTGAGGCGGCAAGCTCGACGGCTCAGCAAACACATTTGCAAACTCACAAACCACTAGGATGTCCTCTAAAGCCAGATTCTCTCCATCCTTCATGGCGTAGCACCAGAAGGCATCACATCCTTGTGCAATTAGTCTAGCTTCTCGTACGGCGTTGATAACAGAACCCGCCTTCCCAAGGTCCCAACCTCAGAAAACCTAAATCTGACCAACCTCGGTAGAGACTGTAACATTCCGTCTACCAACATCCAAAACTGCACGGTGTCTACGCATCCAATCTATACCTAATATGACTTGTTCATGCATCAATGGCATGACTAAGAAGTCAACAAGTAAAATACAAGTCCCTAAACGAAAGGGACAACTACGTATCTCACGGGTACCTCTAACCCGACTACCATCATGTAACCCTATAGTAAAGGGTATCTCCTCTATGGTAGCTAAACTCAGACGCTCAACACATGTATCAGAAATAAATGAATGCGTAGCACCAGTATCAAACAAAACTCTAACAGGTAAACCAAGAAGCAGAATGGTACCTGTAGCAGCCGGTGCATGTCGATCCTTTGCACTCCTTAACTTAAAAGCTCGCCCTCGGGCTTCTTTGGCATCATTGGTGCCAACATCTCTACCTTTGCCTCTTCTCGGTTTTGGAGTAGAACCCTGAGTAGATGGACGCTCTAGGACTCTCTGTTGTCCCTGTGTCTGCTGCTGAGGTGTCCTTTGACCACCTCCTGCTACATTGGCAGGGGAAGAACCCTACTGAGATGCAACTCCACCATGCCTACAGAAGGCAGCTTTGTGGCCTGGTCTACCACATGTAAAGCAAGTCACAACTGGTCTGGGATAATCTGGCCTTAGATGGCCAGGGTCACCACAGTTGTAACACTGTCGTCCCTTATCTGCAGTCAGTGTAGACGAGGGGTAACTGTGGCGTCTTTGGTCTCGTCTAGAACTAGATGCTCCTCCAACTCCATTGGTCTGCTTAGTGTGTTGCCTCTTCTTAGACCGTCCTGTCTTAGAGGCTCTCCTCTTACTAGCTCGCTCCCTCTCATACGCAGAAGTCTGGTCCTAATAATCAGTGTAATAACCGAGAATTTTAAACTCCATTTAATATTGAATTTAATCGGATTCTGATCCGTCAATCTTTATCCTTTAAATAAAAATAAAACAAGATTTAATTTATATCATTTTATGTGACCTTAATTCACATAAAATGATAAAATGATGTAACCGGAAATAATTCCGTATAAATGATGAAATGATGTAACCAGAAATAATTCCGTATCTTTAAAATAAAATGATAACTTATTTACTACAATAAATAATTCCGTAATTAATTCTGCATTTTGTCTTTCGGTCCGGGGCGATTAACGAGTTTCCCGTAGCCTTGTTATAATGGGAGAGTAGGCCGGTTCTGGCCCACCATCAGGCCCAATGACCTTTCCGCCGGCCCACCTCCTTCAGCCTAATCCTAACCCTAATCAAATCCAACATTTAACCTAATCCTTTTCCCTTACCTCTACTGCGTAACTCGATATCTCCCTACCGCCCGCAACACCGCACAACAGCAACAGTCGAGATCTTACCGCCGGTTGTTGCTGCCGCCGAACCAGGTACACGCTCACCTCGCCAACGACGATGGAGTAAGGGGCCGTTGGTGCTGCCGCCTCGAGCCCAGTCGGAACAGCCGCAAAGGTATCGCCCTACCCCTCTTTCTGAACCGTTTTACACCATCCCCTCCGCTGAACCTTTGTAGCCTTCGATCACCAGTATCGCGAGATCGTCAGCCTTACCGTCGACACCAGCAGTGCTCCTCCTCCCTTGCTGCAGTAGAACGATCGACACAGCACCGGCAGTAGCGAGCCAGGAAGGGTGGTGCAACGTGTGGAAGTACAAGACACCGAGCCAGCTACGACCCTCTGCGACAGCCACCTTGTAAGACCGTACTGAGCCGCGGTTCATCTCCTAGTGCGTGACGAGTAGTCGAGATGGGTAAGTAAGACTCTTCAACTTGCGGTTATATACGTATATGGGTATAGAGAGGTAGGAAATGTGTGAGTGTTTATGTATAAGTTTAGTGCAGTATATTTAAACTGGTATATATAGATAGATGAAAGGCTGGAAGAGTTGAATATGTATATAAGTATATATGATTGTATGATAGTGGAATACGTATGTAAGTATATATAAATGTATAATAGTGGAATACATATATAAGTATATATAAATGTATAATAGTGGAATATATATATATATATAAGTATATATATATATATATATAAATGTACAACAGTGGAATATATATAAGTATATATACATGTATAAGGATGATGTATATATATATATAAGTATGTACAGATGTATGAGGGTAATAAATATATACCAGTATATGTATAAGAGGTGAGTGGTGAAGATAGGAGCCGGAGAGGGGTAGATACTCGGGTAGGAACGAGTGGTAAGAGTAGTAACCGGGAAGGGATAGAGTATAGACTTTAGTACGACCGGAGTAATGGGCACTAGATCTGGAAGTTTCGGGGGTTCCTAAGAGTGGTCAAATGCTATCGTTGATAACGAGTTCCACGTGACAAAGCATTCTAAGGTTTTGTTATGTTAACTGAAGCTAAGCTCGTTCAAGTTCTCGGCCTCTTACCTAAACTTGGGAAGGGAGTGATGTTGTTCTCTTTGACGTGTATGTTTGGGTTTTTGATCTTAGACCTAGTAGCTAAGTGTAAAGGTCGGACCTTAGCAACCCCTTTGAAATTCTAAAACCTCGTTAACTTTATAATCTCTAGTAAACGATCCTTGAGAACTAGATTATGGAAATAGGTTCTAAAAGAAAATATTAGAACTAAATGATAGACTTTCTGGGAATCTACGGGACCAAGGGTAAAATAGTCTTTTGCCTTAGAGTTGTATGTTGTATTTTCTCTTTAGGAGATTTCACCTCTTAGAAGTTTACAACTTCTAAGAGTATGAGATGTGATTTTGATCCACGTGCCTTGTATGACAGGCATTTGAGTTGCTACAGTTGCAGACCGAGTTGAGATTTTGAGAGTTGTGGTTTGATTCAGGTAAGTCCTTGCGACTTACTTAGCTGGTTTCTGGATATTAGTTGAGTGATAATAGTGGTGTGTGTACCATGTGTGTTATAATAACAACTTGTTAGGACGACCGTCGTTATTATGTGTTAAGGCCCAAGTGTATGTATAACGGGCCGTGACATCACTGCCCAACTCTGCTAGGAGACTGGGAGGTTCTCTATACCCAGACCATTCAGGTACACGGTGAGATGCATCGGATCCACTCCTGATGGGTACACGGGGGCGGAGGCGAGGTTTGGGAATCCCTCGTGTCATAAAAGAAGTATCATTAGTAAGAGTGAATTACTTAAGTAAAGATAATAAATGGATTGTTTGAAAGCATGATGAGTGTTTACTTTTTCCTTGATGTGTGTGTGTGCTATTATTATTTTGTCTAATGTTTAGATAGCTAGCTAATGGTTGTTCTATTGTGTTTTTAGTTTCACCACAGGTTAGAGCAGCAGCTGAGTGATCCGGAAGTAGTGGTCAGTCGGGTCTCCGTACTCCTTAGAGTGGGGGTTTGAGTTGTTGCTTTGTTGTTATTTTCCTCTTGGTAAGACAGTTAGTCTTTTCCGTCGTTTAAGTATTATAGGCTGTTAGACTTTGTTGCATTCATCCTATTAAAAATACATTTTTATAAATTTCAGTTTTTCTTATTTGTGTCTTGTTGCAAGATCCTAGTAAAATTGTTGTCAAACTGAGGTCGGGAC
The DNA here is from genome assembly GCA_033239045.1 of Fagopyrum esculentum. Lineage (NCBI taxonomy): Eukaryota > Viridiplantae > Streptophyta > Magnoliopsida > Caryophyllales > Polygonaceae > Fagopyrum > Fagopyrum esculentum. The sequence goes on along the minus strand of BSUD01000001.1, from coordinate 49,114,103 downwards.
CCATTGTGAGGTCCTAACCAGTAATGCTCCGAGTTTTGAGAATTCGGGGTGTTACAACATGGTATCAGAGCTCTAGGTTGGCAACAATGGCACTTGAAATCTTCTGAAAGACCGAATAAGTACTTAAGCAGAACCCGAAAAGGGATCTGAGTTTTAAAAAGAACTTTTGGTTTTCAAATGCATGCATAGACTGGTTGGGGATAGAAAAGTACGGCTGACCACCACTACAACCGCGGATCTCAGTATGCTTAGTATGGACTTTAGGTTTTACTTTAGTTGTACTTATTAGGTTGATTATAAAGATATGTAGTATAGATAAATATATGCCGAAGATTAGTAGAAATTGTAGTTATATTATGTCCTTAACGGAGATAACATAATGAGTTTCTCACCCCTTTGACACATCTAAGTAGATTTTGAAGGGTGTCAACGTGAGGATTAGTATGCACACCTTATGTGCATTAGGGTAGACGAACGGTGGACAAATCCTTCGAGCTTGTTGAGGAACGTCGAGACGGAAAAGTGAAGACTAAAAGACAACACCAAATACAATGACAAGAAGGGAATTCTGAGTCAACTCAATAGGATCAAATGAAGAATATACATGAGGGTAGTTTCGGCAGCGTGTTGGATGACCGGTAAGTATACAAATTGGAAGAGACGACCCATAGGTTCTTTCAAGATGGTGTAAAGCAACGTTACAAACAAAGAGGATGCCTTCAGAAACACAAATAGGCATGAAGGTCAAGGTGAAAGATAGTAGCAATCCAGACAAAAGACATTGAATCTAAGCTTACTAACGGACCAGAAGGTGAAAGTTTGAGGCTAGAAGTAGAGCGGAATATGATCACTCTCGACAAGCTACTTTCCACTACAGTCAAGATGGGAAACCAAGACAATAATAAGAGTAGGAGTCAAGATAAGATACATTGCCCATCCCGATACGAAGAATTAAAGAGCCGCAAAACAAACGCTTACAAGTTGTTAGAAAGGGGAAGGCCGATTTCACCAACATGGAAGTGGTGTGACCCCCTAACACACAAGAATTACAACAAGGATTGGGATACAACAAAGACCGGATTTCTATAAAGGCGGAAGTACAAGCAGTACCCCAACAAGGAGGGTGTAGGAGAATACTCTTGGGGAAAAATAGGGTCTCTAATAACTTCTCACTCACGAAGGGATTTAAGTTAATAACACTAGCGAGTCATAACATAGAACCGCAAGGGGACAATAACTCGGGTAAAAAGAATCATGGAGAAAGGCCTACAAGTTATCATAGAAGAATTTATAAGTCCGTTGACGGAAGACGAAGATACAACTAGACTCGTAAGAGTATAGTACTCTTATAGGGGTGTAATTTGTAAAAGGAGCTAAGGGAGTATAAATGGTAGAGATATATTTCCAGCTTGTATATCAAACCTCAAAAGAGATAGAACTAAAGTAACTCTACGATCTTATAGAAGGTCAACTACAGACTAATTGGTAACAATAGAGAATTTATACGTACTAGCTAACTAGTGATGGTTGGTTGACAGATAAGAAGAATAACCACAAGGTTATACAGGAATTTTACCGACATTTGGTGAATTTCTTCCAGAGATCAACGACGACAAGGATGAAGTTAAATTAATACAGGTACTAGTAGCCTTGATGGTAACGTTGAATGAGTCCAATATGATAACTAATAACTAAATTTAAGAGCAGCTCTTGACGGTCGGTAATGACCATTGATGATAGCAATGGTGTAAAGGGAATTGTTGGGAGTAGTACTTACTACTGACTAAGAAAGATACATATCAAAGTTAGTATGAAGGGATCCCTGTAAGAAGAACTAGAAGACTAAAAATAAGTAGATGATTATGAACATGTCCTATGTTTTAGCATTCCACACAAACGAGATTGATGGAACTCTTTCAAGAAAAAGTTGGGCCAATTTTCTAGATTGATAGAGGAAGCCCTTGTGACTAAAGATGCGACACAATATAATTGGAATTATAGAGGAGGCACAAACATAGAAAGTATGATTTAATGCCTTGGTGAAATGTCTTATCGAGTTGTGAGGTGATTATAGATGAAATCACATATTCGCTGGAATAAACATGAGAGAGAGTAAAGTTGAATGACTGAAGGTTGTTATACGGATCCGTATCACCCTAATAAGATAATTACCGAAAAGTATTTAGAAACGAGTTTATTGAGAAATGGTAGCACTACAATAGCCAATCTTGATAACTGGTCATAGGTGAATGGAGGAGTAGTTTTGGAACTACGTACAAATGATATACCTTGGAATATTCTCTCGACTGATGAGAGAAGAATTGGCAGTAGCACCAAATCTAACCAACATGATCCATAAAGGTTGTACGAGAAAGCTTATAGGGACTTAATTACCATACTTGGTGTAATGATTTAGAAGATGGTAATACGACATGAGTAGAAGGACATCATACAAATGTGAGTTGATAAATTTGATTTTTGAGAAAATCATATGCATCTTATGTTTCTTATATAAGGGGTACCGGTAGACGTTTAATAAAAGTCATATTATTGGACCGATAACTCTATGATGGATAAAGCGTTACCCGGGCGAATGGCTTAACCAGTGAGAAAGAATGCCATGCGTCAAAATGGTGGGTATCGCTGAATTTAGATAAAATGTTGAGATGAAGATAACTTTATGGAATCTATGCAAGAGTACAACAAAACTAGGGTTTCAACCCGGAATGAGTGGAAATGATCCACTGACAGTTAGAGATTGATTCGGATAAGGAAAATGTTATAATATGAGTCACCTAGTAGAAAAGTTCACATGACAAACATGAGAGACCATCATGTGGGGGATATTATTGCCTCGGTGTAGACTTATTACTACACCTCGAGAATTTGGAGTTAAATAGAGAATTCCATGTCAAGATGGTAAATATGTCAAGGCAATAACTTGTAGGTCATCGCGATGTGCTCCTAAGTTGGAGGTAAAAAAAAAAAAAAGAGATTGTGAAAGAATAACCCAGTTGAGTAGTTATGACGAGTAGTAGTCGAGTTCCGATGAGACATAAGGGAATTCCGGGAATTTCTAAGACCGCACGTTCCAATCCTTACAAGGAGGCGTTACCGGCGAGTTATTTTACTGAGGAATTCTCTAGACCTATTGTGAAACTCCATGGGGGTCGAGGATCATAGTTGCGACATATATGGACGGTTATTTCGAGGTTTTGGACGGCCGATACTCACGACTAGAGTACACGCCTTTCCTTTACTATAGCAAATCATCTTTAAACTGACGGTTTGCTTGAAGAGGATCCTACCTTTATTAGAAGGGAAGTTATAGACAAGAGTTAGTAAATCATACTAACTCACGGAGAACACCATTATGAGTAATGGGTGGCAACTGATTGATCAGGGTAGCGGAACGGAAGCAGTGGGCTCATAACCCAAAGATCATGAAACTCAAGGATATTACTTTTATGACCTCAAGTTAAAGAATTAGAGATCTTTATGAAAACCTCCGCTAGTAGTGTGACTTTGGATTTCAACAAGTTGAAAGCTTGACAAGATATAAGTGTTGAGTCATTACTTGAGGAACGGTTTGACTGAGTCATAATAGGGAGACAAGACCAAGTGAGCGATCTTACAAAGAGCATTAGACACTTAGTAAAGTGCCGGAAGAGGTCTAAGATCAATGTTTGAAAGCGTTAATCAGGATCTTCCAAAAATTTAGGAACAATTGGATTAAATAAAAGGAGTAAAGTAATATGGTCATTTTCGAAAAGCCACCAAGAGTATTTGAAAGTAAGTCGAGGAATGGAACCTTGTGCGATCTTAAAGAAGACTATGAAGTTAGTAACCGACCAACACACCTACCCATACTAGGAGGTGTACACACAGTGCTCACGTGTAATAGTTAGAGGAATAATTACGAGACCCGGGACGTGCCATCAGCTATGAAGATCTCATAGTTGGGCCGGACTATACTTTTGCAGAGTATCTGGTGACCGTCCTAGAAGCATAGTACTAGATGCCTACGACATAAGAATTTATGATATTGCAGATCCAGTGGTTTAGACAAGGAGCTGATGAGGCCACTTGGGAGACTGAGGAGAGTATTAGACGTAATTATCCCGAGTTCTTTGCGGGGTTAGATGTCGTTTTTGTATCGACGGGTTATTACTCGGATATTGTGTTGTTTGACCATTCATATTTTATATTGATTTGGTTAGTTATGTTTTAATGTGATGCGTGTCTGAGCATGATGATTGAGTAGTTGCATGTGATTAGGGATATTATCCTATGTTTCGGGACGAAACTTCTTTTAAGAGGGCACTGATGTAATAACCGAGAATTTTAAACTCCGTTTAATACTGAATTTAATCGGATTCCGATCCGTCAATCTTTATCCTTTAAATAAAAATAAAACAAGATTTAATTTATATGATTTTATGTGACCTTAATTCACATAAAATGATAAAATGATGTAACCGGAAATAATTCCGTATAAATGATAAAATGATGTAACTGGAAATAATTCCGTATCTTTAAAATAAAATGATAACTTATTTACTACAATAAATAATTCCGTAATTAATTCCGCATTTTTTCTTTCGGTCCGGGGCAATTAACGAGTTTCCCTTAGCCATGTTATAATGGGAGAGCAGACCGGTTCTGACCCACCATCAGGCCCAATGACCTTTCCGCCGGCCCACCTACTTAAGCCTAATCCTAACCCTAACCTAATCCAACATTTAACCTAATCCTTTTCCCTTACCTCTACTGCGTAACTCGATATTTCCCTACCACCCGCAACACCGCACAACAGCAACAGTCGAGATCTTACCGCCTGTTGCTGCTGCCGCCGAACTAGGTACATGCTCGCCTCGCCAACGACGACGGAGTAAGGGGCCGTTGGTGCCGCCGCTTCGAGCCCAGTCGGAACAGCCGCAAAGGTACCGCCCTACCCCTCGTTCTGAACCGTTTTACACCATCCCCTCCGCTGAACCTTTGTAGCCTTCGATCACCAGCATCGCGAGATCGTCAACCTTACCGTCGACACTAGTAGTGCTCCTCCTCCCTTGCTGCAGTAGACCGATCGACACAGCACCGGCAGTAGCGAGCCAGGAAGGGTAGTGCAACGTGTGGAAGTACAAGACACCAAGCCAGCTACGACCCTCTGCCACAGCCACCTTGTAGGACCGTACTGAGCCGCGTTTCATCTCCGAGTGCGTGACGAGTAGTCGAGATGGGTAAGTAAGCCTCTTCAGCTTGCGGTTATATACGTATATGGGTATAAAGAGGTAGGAAATGTGTGAGTGTTTATGTACAAGTTTAGTGCAGTATATTTAAACTGGTATATAGATAGATAAAAGGCTGGAAGAGTTGAATATGTATATAAGTATATATGATTGTATAATAGTGGAATACGTATATAAGTATATATAAATGTATAGTAGTCGAATACATATATAAGTATATATAAATGTATAATAGTGGAATATATATATAAGTATATATATATATATAAATGTAAAACAGTGGAATATATATAAGTATATATACATGTATAAGGATGATGTATATATATATAAGTATGTACAGATGTATGAGGGTAATAAATATATACCAGTATATGTATAAGAGGTGAGTGGTGAAGATAGGAGCCGGAGAGGGGTAGATACTCGGGTAGGAACGAGTGGTAAGAGTAGTAACCGAGAAGGGATAGAGTATAGACTTTATTACGACCGGAGTAATGGGCACTAGATCTGGAAGTTTCGGGGGTTCCTAAGAGTGGTCAAATTCTATCGTTGATAACGAGTTCCACGTGATAAAGCATTCTAAGGTTTTATTATGTTAACTTAAGCTAAGCTCGTTCAAGTGCTCGGCCTCTTACCTAAACTTGGGAAGGGAGTGATGTTGTTCTCTTTGACGTGTATGTTTGGGTTTTTGATCTTAGACCTAGTAGCTAAGTGTAAAGGTCGGACCTTAGCAACCCCTTTGAAATTCTAAAACATCGTTAACTTTATAATCTCTAGTAAACTATCCTTGAGAACTAGATTATGGAAATAGGTTCTAAAAGAAAATATTAGAACTAAATGATAGACTTTCTGGGAATCTACGGGACCAAGGGTAAAATAGTCTTTTCCTTAGAGTTGTATGTTGTATTTTCTCTTTAGGAGATATTACCTCTTAGAAGTTAACAATTTCTAAGAGTATGAGATGTGATTTTGATCCACGTGCCTTGTATGACAGGCATTTGAGTTGCTACAGTTGCAGACTGAGTTGAGATTTTGAGAGTTGTGGTTTGATTCAGGTAAGTCCTTGCGACTTACTTAGCTGGTTTCTGGATATTAGTTGAGTGATAATAGTGGTGTGTGTACCATGTGTGTTATAATAACAACTTGTTAGGACGACCGTCGTTATTATGTGTTAAGGCCCAAGTGTATGTATAACGGGTTGTGACATCACTGCCCAGCTCTGCCAGGAGACTGGGAGGTTCTCTATACCCAAACCATTCAGGTACACGGTGAGATGCATCGGATCCACTCCTGATGGGTACACGGGGGCGGAGGCGAGGTTTGGGAATCCCTCGTGTCACAAAATAAGTATCATTAGTAAGAGTGAATAACTTAAGTAAAGATAATAAATGGATTGTTTGAAAGCATGATGAGTGTTTACTTTTGGCTTGATGTGTGTGTGTGCTATTATTATTTTATCTGATGTTTAGATAGCTAGCTAATGGTTGTTCTATTGTGTTTTTAGTTTCACCACAGGTTAGAGTAGTAGTTGAGTGATCCGGAAGTAGTGGTCAGCCGGGTCTCCGTACTCCTTAGAGTGGGGGTTTGGGTTGTTGCTTTATCGTTCTTTTCCTCTTGTTAAGACAGTTAGTCTTTTCCGTCGTTTAAGTATTATAGGCTGTTAGACTTTGTTGCATTCATCCTGTTAAAAATACATTTTTATAAATTTCAGTTTTTCTTATTTGTGTCTTGTTGCAAGATCCTAGTAAAATTGTTGTCAAACTGAGGTCGGGACCCATTGTGAGGTCCTAACCAGTAATGCTCCGAGTTCTGAGAATTCGGGGTGTTACAATCAGCTAGGGACTCGCAATGGAATCCCGCCATGTATATACACGTGCTCTCCCTCAGACGACGAGAGAACAGATACACATGCTGGTCCTCAGATGGTGCAGCTGGACCCAACAAAGCTAACTCGGTCTGGAAGCGGCGGATGGCGTCAGCAATAGGCACGTCCTTAAATCCGGCCTCCACAAAATCTTGCAGGTTCTCCCTCCTCAGTGAGGCAGGGCAGAACTACTCCCTAATCATGCTCCTCATGTGATCATAACTAGTAGCTCTGGTCCGTATAGTCCTCCACCACTGGTGTGCAAGATCACAGAATAGAGACTGCACTAGCTCTATCCGTCTGTCCTCAGGGCATCTGATAGACTCTAAAGCTGAGTCTACATGCCCAATCCACACCTGAGTCTGTAAACCAATCTCTCCTGAAAAGTGTGGCACTCCCTGCTGGTGAAATGCCTTCAACCAGGCATCTGGTCGAGGCCCTCAAATCCCCTCCATAGCTCGAAATGACTCTACAACACGTGCAGGTGCAGTTGGCACCTGTGTCGCTCCCTGAGATCTCTTAGAAGATCCCTCATGAACTAGTAAATCTGGGGCCCGTTTGCCAGCCTTGATGTCCTCCTCAAAACGTCGGAGGTACTCTCTAAACTCCGGTCCTCCCATGGAGACACTGTCCGCATCCTCAGACTGAGCTCGATGTGAATGATGTCTCATAGATCCACCACTCCTCGTCTCTGGGATGACGCTCTCTGCAACCTCTTCGTGTATCTCCTCCACCACTGGTGAATCAGCAGTGGGAACTGGTCCCTCACCTACCACACCCGGAGGATGGGGTGGTCTACCTCTACCTCTGCCTACAGCGGCAGTAGCTGTAGTCCGAGCCATCTGCGGGGTATGTACACCTAATTTATAAGGCTCTATGTAGGCCATATGTATAGATATATATATACTCAACACAAACACATACATAAACCATAATACATATATGCATAACTATAATGCAGAGATCCATAGTAGAAGTGGCGACTTCTCGTACATCTAACCCAAAACCACATTTATAACAAAAACCTTTTAAAACGTCAGACTCCATGTGGGTTCTGTTTATTTTACCTATCAAACCCTATTGCAGGTAGCAAGTGCCATTGTTGTCAACCTGTTAGCATGAAATATTGTGATATTTTAGGCACGTTTTCTAAGTGTATTTCATCTATATTGGTATTCATTGATAAAGCATTGAAGCGATTGTGAGTTAGTTTATCTATTTTGTCGATATAGAGGTCTGCATAAGCTTCGTGTTGATTGTAGGCAATATAGAGCTAATTCCGAACGGATTGAGAGAGAATGGAGGTAGATTGAGCATGTCCAAGGATTGAGTACCTCACTAGAAGCTAAGGAAGATGCTAAGATGAAGAATGACACAAGACAAAGGAGATTTACGAGCACATGACGTTCCACTCTCTAAAATACGGCCGTATTAGAGTCCACGCTCTAATCTACGGCCGTGGAACTTTGGCAACACAAGCGTGGTGCATTCCAGCAACTTACACGGCCGTGGAGGATTTGAGGAACCGTGATCCAACTCCACGCTCTAAATTACGGGCGTGGAACCCTTCCACAACCGTGATCTTGACGATCTTTTACGCAATATTTTAAGCCACGATCTTCTACGCACATGGGCCGAAGACACATTCTATTTGGGCCTATATAAGGACGGAAGGAAGGAGATTCCGTCACCTCTGCTTACCCTAGTTTACACCTTCGCTTAGACCTCCGTGGAGAGACTGCGCTTAGCCCTATTGAGATTTCCGAATTGACGGAAAAGGCTTACGGAAAGAGTGAAGATTTGGAAGATTTTTCGTACGGAGATTACGCCCTTTGTCCTTAGGTTTGATTAGAAGACGGATTGACATCCCGTTCTTCGTTCTTATCAAGGATTGTGATTGTTTGTGTTATTCTGAATCTAATTACATCATTGTTCTTGTTTGTGGATTTGAGATTGATTTGAGATTTATTCAAGGTTTTCGAAGGTTTTCATCTTTCATTCTTTTAAATCTTGAATTTGATATCATAATGACTTTTTTTGGCTAAAACCCTTTAGCAATTCTTAGGTGAAGGGTTGATAGTTGTGGCTTAGATAATGATAGATCGATCGTAATTTGATTGGACCCTGGGAGTTAGAGAAATATCGTCGACACCCTAAATCACGGCCTGTTCTTAGGTTTCCACGGCCGTGATTCTCAAGATCTGCCCGTGATTTACCCTAGTTTACGAACTTCGCTTTTACTTTGATCCAAAGTTAAAGATTTGCTTTAACTTAGTCTTGACTTGCCTTTTCTAGGTAGTAGTGAAGCCTCAACAACCTCTACCTCGATTTCGAGTTTCATAACCTTAATCGGTTTAGTTAGTCTTGATCCTTGGATTATAAGTTTGGGTATTTGACGTTAATATTTACCTTTAGAATCTTTCTATACTGAAGCCTCAACAACCTTTATAGAGAGTGCCTTTGAGTGAATTATATAAGGTCTTGGAACTTCACCGTACATTGCCTTACATTCGTATACCTTTGCAAACCTCAACTATGTCCTTATATCTTTAGTATATCTTGAATTGATTGCCACAACTGGATTCTTGGATCTTTAGGATTGTTGTTTTCCCAATATTTACAAAAGCTCATACATTTACTCGCTTGACAATTCTATAATTGGATTTAACCCCCCAAATCGTTGTGTTCGATACTCTGGAATTCTTGCTTAACTATATCGATCCGTACACTGCGGGTTCGCTTGCTTGATTCTAGTTTTATAAATTTAAAGCTTATTTGCACGCACGCTAAGTGGCGAACAAGTTTTTGCGCCGTTGCCGGGGATTTGGTCTAGGCCGAATTCGGTTATCGGTTGTCAAGCTTGGGAGCTTCTCCCTTGTTATTTGATATCTTTTCGAGTGTATGCGCAGGTCTAGGAATAACGAAAACCTCTTACCTCTTGATCAAGAGCTTGAGAGGACTTTGAGGAGAAAGCTTAAGGAAAGAAAAATGGCTGAAGAAAAAGAACGTGATTTTCAAACGGAGTTAGCAAAAAGGAAGCTGAACTCCAATGGAGTGAGAAGACTCGTAGGGAAGAAACGGATCGTCATCAAATGAAGGTTGATGATCTAACGGACATGATGTTCCAAATGAGGTTGGAAATAAACAACCTTAAAGAGAAAAAGAGAAGAAGGAGACCGGGAAGATCGGTTAGAGCTAATTCATCCAATGAGGATAGCGACTCCTCCATGCCACCACTAGAGGAAATTGATCCCACGATCAATGTGAATCCATTCTTTCCACGGCCAGCTGCAAATCGCCGTGTTCCACCTAGGAATGCGAGGGTCGAACGTGTAGATGAGTAGCCAAGAACTCTTGGCCAAAGGATGAATCCAACGCAGCAACCACGCCGTTTAGGTGTGAACTTTGATGCTGACGATGCACAAGGGTTTAGCTTCAACCCTCAAGTTATTACTATTGTCCGCCAAAACCAATTTGGTGGAACAAGCGCTGAATCACCACATCAACATCTACAAAACTTTGAGATTATGATGGAGACAATGAAGCCGAAGAACGCAACTACCAACAGCTACAAACTCAAGCCTTTCTTCTTCTCCTTGAAGGGGAAAGCATTGTCTTGGTATCAAGCTCTTCCAAGTGGGAAGCTTGAAACATGGGAGGATCTTTCTTCGGAATTCCTCACTAAGTTCTTTCCGCCATCCAAAACGGCGGAGTTAAGAGGTAAGATTAATGCATTTTCTATGAGATCTAACGAAAGTTTGTTTCAATCTTGGGAAAGATTTCAGGATTTGCTATTGGATTGCCCTCATCATGGCATATCCAAGCTTGCACTATTGGAGATATACTATAAGGGGCTGGATGTGGAGACACAATTCAAGCTCCAATGCCTTTCATGTGGTACATTTATGGACATGAGGGAAGATGACGCTTGGGACTTCATTGAGAAGCAAGCGCGAGTTATAGAGAAGTATTCTCATCGGAAAGTGGAGGCGAATCATGTAGATCAAGAAGCAAAGCTATCACAAGCAGCTCAAACTCAAATCTTTTCTCTCAACACGGAGATTAAAGAGTTGAAGGAAGCCATCAAAACCAACTTTCCGAAGCACAAGGAACAAGATGTGGGTTATTTAGGCAACAACAATAACCACAACGGTAATGAGAATACCAATCGTAACAACAGGAACAACAACCGGAATAATTGAAACAACAACAACAACAACCGGAACAACAATTGGAACAACAATAGGGGTTCAAACAACAACAATTGGTGTCCCAATTAACAAAATTCCGGTAATTCTTATTCTTCCAATTAAGGAAATGCACTAACTCCGCCTTCCTCTTCTTCCACTCCTTTGAAAAGCCAGGGGCAAACATCTAATGGTGGAAGTACTTCGGGGAAGGAGAAGCCCGATCCCATGTTGGAGACAATTTTGGGCAAGCTTCAAGGGTTGGAGACTCGCATCATCAAAGTTGATGATCACATTACTAAGGTTGATAAAGGCCACAAGGTTTTAGAAAACCAAATGTTCAGCCATGCGGAGGAAGTTCCTAGGAATCAAGGGAAACTTCCTGGAAAAACGGAGGACAACCCAAAAGGAAGGGTGATGGCAATCACAACTAGGAGCGGAGTGACAACTACCGACCCGTAGCCTAAGTTTGTAGAAGTCCCCGTTGAGAAAGAGAAAGAAAAGGGGAAGGAGAAGGAAGATGTCTATGTTCCTCCTCCAGCTTACAAACCTCCCCTACCATTTCCGCAATCTACAGCAAGAGCATGTCTAGACAAGCAATTCGGTAAGTTTATAGAACTCATGAGCAAACTGCATATTAATATACCTTTCATTGATGTTATGGTAGGTATGCCGGCTTATGGTAAGTTCTTAAAGGAAATCCTCTCTAACAAGAGAAAGCTATAGGATTTTGGAGAGGTTAAGATGAGTTCGGATTCTTTGATCTCACCAAAACCATGAAAGAGAAGATTCCCCCAAAGCTAAAGGATCCGAGGTCATTTTGTATTCCCATAGGAGTGGAAGATGTCACATATGATGCACTATGTGATTTAGGAGCAAGTGTGAGCATCATACCACTTGCATTATGTAGGAAGATCGGTTTAGGCGACCCTAAACCGGTGAAGATGACGTTGTATATGGCGGATCGATCCATAACTCGTCCCGTCGGTATTGTTGAAGACGTCCCGGTCAAACTAGGTAAATTCTATGTTCCTATAGACTTTGTGGTGCTTGACATTCCTGCAGATAGTCCGGTCCCGATCATTCTCGGAAGACCGTTTCTTGCAACATCCGTTTGCATAGTCGATTGCAAGAATGCTAGACTCGCCTTCGACATAGGAGAAGAGAAGGTAGAGTTCGTCCTTTCCACTCTAGTGAAGGAACCAATCTTTGATGAGGATATATTCAATATCCAAGATGAATAAGGGCTATCTAGAGAGGAGGTAAGTGCTATTCTCTTCAAAGATCCTTTGCAAAAGGTTATTTCTATGAATCTAATGGATATAGGGGAAGAAGAGGAATGCAATGAGGCAATTGAAGCCTTAGAAGCACAAGAAGAAGTGCATGAAGAAGAGTTTGAGAAACTCCACGACGAGGCAGAAAACGTACGGATCCACGGTCATACACTCTATTCCACGGCCGTGGATTTTACCAACAAAAGCGTGGAGCACTCCAGAGTCTTACACGGTCGTGGAGAGAACAGAACAACCGTAAATATTTTCCACGCCCAAAATCACGGCCGTGGAGGATGTAGAGAGGCCGTAATTTTGGGTGATTCCGAAGGCAATTGTGTGTCTTCCTCAACTTCTCTTGATTCTTCTCCAACACCTTCTACTTCCTTAGACACTTCTAAGGAACCATCGGATATTCCTCAAGAGCCATTGGAGACTCCGATAGTGATGGAACTAAAGCCACTCCCTACACATCTAAGGTACGCATTTCTTGGACCTAATTCTACCTTTCCGGTAATTGTTAGTTCCGATTTAAGCATAGATGAACATAGTAAGCTTATGGTTGTCCTTAGGAAACATAGAAAAGCTTTAGGATACACTATAGAAGACTTAGTAGGAATCAAACCTTCCCTATGCATGCATAAGATCTTAATGGAAGAGGACTTTAGGACTTCGCGACAACCTCAAAGGCGGTTAAATCCGACCATGAAGGAGGTTGTCAAGAAGGAAATTCTTAAGCTACTTGATGCAGGTCTCATCTATCCTATCTCCGATAGCAAGTGGGTGAGTCCAGTACAAGTGGTTCCAAAGAAGGGAGGAATGACGGTCATCACCAACAAAAATAACAAACTCATTCCTACTCGAACTGTAACAGGATGGTGGATGTGTATAGACTACCGCAAGCTAAACAACGCGACGAGGATGGATCACTTCCCACTACCCTTCATCGAGCAAATGCTTGAAAGGTTAGCACAAAATTCACACTTTTGCTATCTTGACGGTTATAGTGGTTTCTTTCAGATTCCGATACATCCGGATGATCAAGAGAAGACCACATTCACGTGCCCGTGGGGTACGTTTGCCTATAGGAGGATGCCGTTCGGGCTTTGCAACGCCCCAACCACCTTTCAAAGGTGCATGATGGCCATCTTCTCTGAATATATAGAGGAAATCATGGAGGTTTTTATGGATGACTTCTCCGTTTATGGTTCCTCTTTTGACAATTGTCTTTCTAACCTTGCTCTTGTATTACAAAGGTGTGAAGACACTAACCTAGTTCTTAATTGGGAAAAGTGTCAATTCATGGTAAAAGAAGGCATTGTACTAGGACACTTAATCTCTAGTAGAGGGATTGAGGTGGATAAAGCTAAAAATAGAGACAATAGAAAAGCTTCCTCTCCCAACTTCGGTGAAAGGGATAAGAAGTTTTCTAGGACATGCTGGATCTTATAGACGCTTCATAAAAGACTTCTCTAAAATATCAAAACCGCTTACTAATCTATTGATGAAGGATGCAGTTTTTGAGTTTTCGCAGGAATGCTTAGATGCGTTTAATATGATTCGGGAAGCTCTAATTTCAGCCCCAATTATCCAACCTCCGGATTGGAACCTTCCCTTTGAGGTTATGTGTGATGCAAGTGACGTAGCTATAGGAGCTGTTCTTGGACAAAGAAAGGAAGGGCAAACCCATGCTATCTACTACGCTAGCAAAACGCTAGATGAAGTGATAGCATGAATTATAGTCTAGTTTTTGGGGTTTGTTTGGACGTTTTATCTTTCATAATCTGCATGTTTGTATGTACATTATGTGATTTTACTACCATTTCATCTACCTTTGCGAGAATCGAGGTCTACACCTAGTTTCGCTGTAATTGCAGGTAATATGGTACGTTTTGCATCAAAAAGGAGCAAAAGGAGTCATGAGTCATTTGGAGCTACATCCAGGGAGCATAGCCATGGATTAAAGATTTACTTCAGAGCAGATTCGAGAGATTTCACATTCTGTCGTGAGTCACCTCGGTTGACCATTGATTCACCTCGACCGAGGTGATCCAGAGACGCCGACTCGACCGAGGCGAACACCTAGGACGCGGCGAGAATATTTTATTCTTGGAAGAGATCTTTTAAATTTGGAAAGTGATCTTATATTTTTGGGCTTGGCTCCTGGAAGGAAGGAGATATGCAGAATATATATTTTACCTATATTTATGGGATAATATCTTCTTAAGAGTTATTATCTTTGGAGGATTATTTTCCTATAAAAAGGGTTGGATTTCCACAAATTCAACATCTCGCATACGACGCAGCACAAGCTCGCTTACACCGGAAATACGCAGCAGCCGCAGCATACTCCAATTTGGGAGTTTTCGAAGAGCCTTTTTGAAGGTAGAAGGAAGATTGAAGTCCATAGCTTTTATAGCTTTATTGAAGGGTTTTGTAAGATTGTCTTCAATTCCCTCCAATGTTGTCTTGTCTTGTTGGATTATTATCCAAGGAACGCTTTGTTGTGATATTTGATTCATTTATTGAAGTCTTTTCATTAAATTCTTCTTTGTTCAAATATTCACCTTCTTCTCATATATTTTAATACTTTCATTATGATGATGAGTGGCTAATTTCCTTGTGTAATTCTAGGGTGATTGGCTGAAGGTTGTGGGAAAAACAATGATAGAATAATCTTAGATTCCACTAGGATCCTGAAAGTTCGAGTCTTTAACCTTAACCCTAAGCATCTCGTTCGGTTGATGAACATCTCGGCCGGGGTGGAATTCTTCTGACCGAGGTGACTTATCCGACCTAAAACAGAAAGTTAAGTGTTAGAGTTTGCTAAATCCTATTCTTATTACACCTTCCTGGTTCAATGCAAGCTTAGGATGAGACTTACCCGGTAATTCCTTAGTTTGTTTACCAACGATCATAAGTGTAGGTAATAAAGGTTTATCCTTTATTGGGGTTTGAGTGTGCTTCCATCCCATCTTTGTGAGTTAGCCTGAGACTTACCCGGTAAAGGTTGATTTTATTCCCTTAGATGGTATGTTAGTTTGAGGTTATAGTTCTTTATCTTGATTCCTTGAAACTTACCCGGTAATAGGAGTTACGGTTTAGGATTAGTGTGTAGTGAGACTTACCCGGTGATCTACTCCACTTTAGTAACACCTTCCCCATGCAAAAATCTCAGCTTTGTCCGCTTATCTATAGATCTTGAGTTGGAACCACAACTTGATGCTTTAATCCCTAGAATTGCATGTTTGCTTTATTGACTTCTTATTCATCTTTGATTGTGTTAAATTGCTCTTGTGGTTAGCATTGACATTAGCATACCGTATTGACTCTGTTTCACCGAGTCCCTGTGATCGACCCTTGGAATTTTCTTGCTTTTACTACGATTGACCCGTACACTGCGGGTTGGCATCCTTGTTTTAAGCTTAAGTCTAGGGTTATAAATTTAAAGCTTGCACACACCGTTTTGAGCGAACATGAAGCGCAGCTCAACTACGCCACTACGGAGAAAGAATTTCTAGCTATTGTATATGCAATTGACAAATTTCGCTCTTATCTTGTAGGTACAAAGGTGATTGTATACACGGATCATGCTGCGATCCGATATCTCCTTGCAAAGAACGATGCGAAGCCAATGCTAATTAGATGGATTCTTCTCCTACAAGAATTCGATCTAGAGATCCGCGACAAGAAGGGTTCGGAAAATTCTGTTGCGGATCATTTGAGTCGTCTAACACATCTAGAAGACGACCACCTACCTATAAATGACTCCTTCCCGGACGAGCATTTACATATTATAGAGGAGTGCATCGATGTGATCGACAAAGGTAACGAACCATGGTTTGCTGATTTTGTTAACTATTTGGTTTGTCAGGAATTACCGCCCGGATTATCCTACGCACAGAGAAAGAAGTTCTTTAAGGATGTTCGGGAGTACTTTTGAAATGAACCTCTCCTCTTTAAGAGAGGTCCGGATGGCATTATTCGGCAATGTGTGCCGGAAGATGAGATGCAAAGTATCATCCGCCATTGTCATTCACTACCATGTGGAGGACACGCTAGTTCGAACAAGACTAGCGCTAAGGTATTGCAATCTGGATTCTTTTGGCCTACTCTGTTTAAAGATGTGCAAACTTTTGTTTCCTGCTACAATGCTTGTCAAAGAACAGGAAATATATCTAGGAGGAATGAGATGTCTCTCAACAACATCCAAGAGGTGGAGATCTTTGACGTTTGGGGAGTAGACTTCATGGGACCTTTCCCATCATCTTGTGGTAACCAATACATACTTTTAGCGGTTGAATATGTTTCAAGATGGGTTGAAGCGATTGCCTCTCCCACCAATGATGCCATGGTAGTGGTTAAGTCCTTTAACAAGACCATCTTCCCACAATTTGGGACACCACGGACCATCATTAGTGATGGAGGCTTTCACTTCATTGCCCGGCGCTTTGAAGCTCTCTTAGCTAAGTATGGGGTGACTCACAAGATCGCCACCCCTTATCATCCACAAACTAGTGGACAAGTTGAGATCTCAAACCGGGAGATCAAAGGAATCCTAGAGAAGACGGTTTCAAGGACAAGGAAGGATTGGTCTTTGAAGCTAGATGACGCATTGTGGGCGTACCGGACTGCGTATAAGACTCCCATCGGAACTACACCCTACCACCTTGTGTATGGGAAGTCTTGTCACTTACCGGTAGAGTTGGAGCACAAGGCATTTTGGGCAATCAAGTGGTTGAATTTCAGCATGAAGGAAGCGGGAGAGAAGCGTCTCTTGGACCTAAATGAGCTTGAAGAACTTCGCTTGAACGCCTACGAAAACGCCAAGATTTACAAGGAAAGAGCGAAGCGTTGGCATGATAAGCATATCATCCCAAAGGACTTCAAAGAAGGAGATCAAGTTCTCCTCTTCAATTCAAGGCTTCGACTCTTTCCAGGTAAGCTTAAATCTTGTTGGACCGGACCTTTTCTAATCAAACGTATTTTTCCCCATGGTGCAGTTGAAGTATGGGGTGAAACGGGCGGAAGCTTTAAGGTCAACGGTCAACGTCTCAAGAAGTAAACACCGGAACTCCAAGCTGAAGAGTTCGCGCCCACCGCACTCGTATAAGTGCGAATATGGTCTAGCTACGAACCTTAAACAAAGCGCTTCTTGGGAGGCAACCCAAGGTAATGCATTTACGTTTTTGTCTTTGATTCATAGATTAGTTTAGTTTAGACGTTTTTGCTTTGTTTTGCCTTCGATACCTTCCGGTATATTCGTGTTTTTGGATGTAGGAACAGTGGAAAAGGAAAGGGGAAGAGAAAGTTTGAAGAAAAGTGACGAAACTTTGACTTTGGAGCATTACAGAGAGTTCCACGGCCTAAACCACGGCCGTGACAAGTACAGTGACCGTAATTTTCAAAAGTCTGAGAAAAATCACCAAAACCACGGTTCCGTACATTTTCACGGCCGTGGAACCCCCCGATAGACCGTGATTTTCAAAAATTTTTACGGCTACTATATAAACCACGTTTCTTCACAAAACACAAACCAAAAACCCATTCCACGCCCAAAAACGCCGAATCCACGCCCCTTCTCTAAGTTCCTCATTCGTTGATCGTTTTTGACGATTCTTTGGCCAAAACTGAAGCAAATCCAAACACCTACAAGATCCAAGCAACAATTCGAGCGGCAAATCACCGGAGAAGCCACAATTCGGATTACAAAATCCGAAAACCTAGGTTTTTGGTTCTTTCTCTCTCTTTGTCGCATTCTAGACCTTGTTTGAAAGTCCTTAAGATCAAGAGAATGATATATGACTTGGTGATCTAAATTGAAGTTTCTTATGATTGATTTTGATAATGTTTGAAGGTTATGATGTTTACACAACCTAAGGCTCTGATACCAACTCTTTAACACCCCCAATCTGCGGGACTCGGAGTGCCACATTGGGCTAGGATTTCACAATTGATACTGACCCTAGTCTGACAACAAGTTCACTGGACCTTGCAACATGACACTGACAGATATAAAAACAAATACATAAAATTGTACAAACTGTACAACCAAATGTAAGATAACATAGCCGAGTACAAAACACAACGCCCTCACACAGGAGCTAACAAAAGAGCATCATCACGCAGGAGGGAAAGGTAAAATACCCAAAAGCCCACAACAACCTATGTACGAGACGTCCTCAGCCTGTGACTCTGCTAGATCACCCAACAGCATGATGACATGAATTATGACCTATTTTTAGGCATGTATTTATATAGATTTTCCCTTTATTTTGCATGCATAGACATACATTCATGGCATTTATGGTTATATTCACCTACTTTGCGAGAATAGATGTCTACACAGAGTTTTATTGCATTTGTAGGTAATTTGGCGAATTTTGGAGCGAAATGGCATATTTATGGATCAAGCCTTGAAGCGGGACAAAAAAGAGCATAAAAGGAAGATAGGACGCGCCAAAGTATCTCTTGATACCGTCTGACGCGCCAAAGTATTCTCTGATACCGTCTGGCGCGGCCCAGAGTATTTTCTGATACCAGTGGGCTCGACTTCTTTTCAGCCCAAATATTTAGGGTTTTGTCTTTAAACCCTAGATTTATCCATATAAATGTTTGATAGCCTTCAACATTAAAAGGGAGTCAAAATTCTCCAAAGGACTTGGAGCCCCGACGTTAAGGAGAAGTTGAGAACGGCTTGCATCCAGTGGTTTTCGAGGGCATTGCTTAGGAAGATCTTATTGCGTAAAGGGAGGATTCTGAGAAAGACGCATTTTGAGATTGCGTATTTGGAGTTGGAAGATCTTAAGGTTTTCATCTTGAAGGCGGATTGACATCCCATTCTTCATTTGTCCCTAGAGATTTTGTGATGTTTTTCTATTCCTTTGATTCTACATTCTTTGAACACAAGAACGGATTTGTTATTTTGATATTTTGAGGATTGAGATATTTGACATTATTGAGTTTTCTAAGTTCCATTCTTTTTATTCTCTTCTTAATTTGATTGTTGATTTGATGACTATGATTGTTGGCTAAAACCCTTAAGCGACTCTAAGGTCAAGGGTTGATAGTTGTGGCTTAGATAATGATAGATTGAACTTAAACATATTGGATCCTGAGAATTGCAAGAAACCTCGTCGTCGAGGCTTTTCACGGCTTATTCTTGAGTTCCACGGCCGTGGTTCTTAAATATCCGACCGTGGTTTTCCTCTGTCGTACGTTCTTTGCTTTAACCTAGCCTTGACTTACCTTTTGTAGGTAGTAGTGAGACTCAACATCCTCTACTTTGGTTTCGAGTGTCACAACCTTAACCTTTTTAGCTTATCTTTAATTTCCTTGGGTTTGGGCATGGGTACTTGAGAGTTTAATCTTGTCCTTAGATCCTTTCTGTATTGCAGCCTCAACAACCTTTATAGAGAGAGTCCTTGGGTTAGACATATAAGGTTTTGGAACTTCACTGTACTCAACCTTAACTTAGTTATACCTTTGCAATCTCAACTCTGTCCTTACATCTATAGAATATCTTGAATCGATTGCCACAATTAGATACCTGAATCTTTAGGATTACTGTTTTCCCAATTATATGCAAAGCTTCTATAATTTTGATTGCTCGATTATTCGAAGCTGATTTTGTTTCACCAAATCTCTGAGTTCGATACTCTGGAATTCTTGCTCTACTAAGCCGATCCGTACAATGAGGATTCGCTTGCTTAATTTCAATTTTAATAATTAAAGCTTATATGCACGCACACTTTCGAGCAAACAAGTTTTTGGCGCCGTTGCCGGGGACTGTTCTTGCTTTTACTGTTGATCTTTCTGATGATAGTTCTTGCAGATTTGTGTTCTTAGGTACATACGAAGTTCTCGTAACATCAACGGAACAGAGTTTCGACAAAGAACAAGTTTTTGGCGCCGTTGCCGGGGATTTGGTCTAGACCAAATTTCGGTTCTCGGTTGTCGAGTTTGGGAGCTTTGCTCTTGTTATTAGATATCTCTTTTGAGTGATTTTTGCAGGTTCTTTTAGGTACATGTGAAAGACTAGATCTACCAAAGATCTAGTTCCTTTTGATCCAGAACTTGAGAAAACTTTGAGAAGAAAGTTAAAGGAGAAAAAGATGGCTGAAAACAACGAGAGAAACATCCAAGCGGAGTTGGATGAAGCTCAACTTCAACTCAAGTTGAGTGAGAAAGCTCGTATAGAAGAATTGCAACGTCATCAATTCCAAATAGATGAGCTCAATGCTATGATGCTAGACATGAAGTTGGAGATGAATGATGCTAAGAAGAAGAAGGTCAAGAAACCTAAGTCCATTAGAGCTGAATCATCCGACGATGAGGATGAGGATATGCCGGCACTAGAGGACATTGATCCGGTCATCCATCCCGTTCGTAACAACCCTAGACCACCGGTTGTTCCTCGCATTCCAGTTGGAGATGTGAGAGTTACTCATGAAGGGAATGAACCACGGACTCTTGGGCAAAGGATGGATCCAATTCAGCAACCGTGCCGTCTAGGTGTGAATTTCGGAGCTGAAGATATCCAAGAATTCAGTTTTAGCCCGCAAGTTATCACCATGGTTCGCCAAAGCCAATTTGGTGGAACGAGTGTTGAATCTCCACATCAACATTTGCAGAATTTCGAAATTCTCATGGAGACATTGAAGCCAAAGAGGGCTACCAACAACAACTACAAGATCAAACCGTTCTTCTTCTCTTTGAAGGACAAGGCTTTGTCTTGGTATCAAGCTCTTCCAGCAGGAAGACTTAACACATGGGAGGATCTATCTTCGGCGCTCCTGACCAAGTTCTTCCCGCCATCCAAGACGGCGGAATTGAGAGGTAAGATTAATGAATTTTCTATGAAACCTAACGAAAGTTTGTTTCAATCTTGGGAAAGGTTTAAGGATCTCTTATTGGATTGCCCACACCATGGCATTTAGAAGCTGGAATTATTGGAGATCTACTACAAGGGGTAGGATGTGGAAACACAATTCAATCTCCAATCTCTCTCTTGTGGTACATTTATGGACATGAGAGAAGATGACGCTTGGAACTTCATTGAGAAGCAAGCCTAAGTGATTGAGAAGTATTCCCATCGAAAGGTGGATCCTAATAGCCGAAATCAAGGAGATCCGGGAGCTAAGCTAACAAAAGTTGCTTAAACTCTCTCAACACCGAAATCAAGGAGTTGAAGGAAAACATTAGAGCTGGCCTTCAAAAGCCGAAGGAGCAAGATGTTGACTACTTAGGAAACAACAACAAAAATCAAGGGAATAGGAACAATAACCGGAACAACAATTGGAATAACAACAACAACAACAGAAATTCCAACAACAATTGGCGGTCCAACCAACAAAATTCCGGTAATCCCTATTCAAATTCTTGAAATTCACTAACACCACCTTCTTCTTCTTCTACCCCTTTGAAAAGCCAGGGGCAAACATCAAATAGCTCAAACAAGACGGAGAAGGAGAAGCCCGATCCCATGTTGGAGACAATTTTAGGAAAGCTACAAGGTTTGGAGAGCTACATAACTTCGGTTGATAAAGCACACAAAGCTTTAGAAAACCAACTGTTCAACAAGGCCGGAAAAGTTCCTAGAGATAAAGGGAAGCTTCCCGGAAAGACGGAGGACAACCCGAAGGGAAGGGTGATGGCTATCACTACTAGGAGTGGGGTGACAACCACCGACCCTCAGCCTAAGTTTGTAGAAGTTCCAGCTGAGAAGCGAAAAGATAAGGAGAAGGAGAAGGAAGATGTCTATGTTCCTCCTCCAGCTTACAAACCTCTTCTACCATTCCCGCAGTCTCGAGCAAGAGCGCGTCTAGACAAGCAATTTGGTAAGTTCATCGAACTCATAAGCAAACTGCATATTAACATACCTTTCATTGATGCAATTGTAGGTATGCCCGCTAAAGGCAAGTTCTTGAAAGAGCTCCTCTCTAACAAGAGGAAGCTAGAAGACTTTGGAGAAGTCAAGATGAGTTTGGAATCTTCGGAGCTTATCAAAACGATGACGGAAAAGTCACATACGACGCTTTTTGTGAGATCCGGGGTCATTTTGCATTCCAATTGGAGTAGGAGAAGTCACATACGACGCTTTTTGTGACTTAGGAGCAAGCGTAAGTATCATTCCGCTTGCTTTGTGTAGGAAGGTCGGTTTAGGTGAACCTAAACCGGTGAAGATGATGTTGTACATGGCGGATCAATCCATAACTCGTCCCGTCGGTATCATTGAAGACATCCCAGTCAAGCTCGGTAAATTTTATATTCCAATAGACTTTGTTGTGCTTGACTTCTTGCAGATTGTCCAGTCCCGATCATACTCGGAAGACCGTTTCTTGCAACCTCCGGTTATATGGTGGATTGCAAGAATGCTAGACTAGCCTTCGACATAGGAGAAGAGAAGGTTGAGTTTGTTCTCTCAACTTTGGTGAAAGAGCCAGCTCTTGGAGAAGATATGTTCAACATCTATGACGAAGAAGCGTCTAGAGAGGAAGTGAGCTCGATCTTATACAAAGATCCATTGCAAAAGGTCATAACCATGAACATCATGGAAAAGGGAGAGGAAGAGGATTGCAATATTGAGATTGAAGCCTTAGAAGAGCTAAAGGAAGTACAAGAGGAAGAGTTTGAGAAACTATATGATGGCTCAGAAAATGTGAGAAATCACTGTCAGTCATGCTATTCCACGGCCGTGGTTTCACCAAAACTGGCCGTAAACTGCTATTACGAGCAAAACAGTTCCACGCCCTAAACCACAGCCGTGGAAGTAACAGTGGTGCCGTAATTTTGGGAAATTCTGAGAACAATTTTGTTCTTTCCACAACTACTCTTGAGTCTTCTTCAATCACTCCTACACCCTTAGAAACTTCTAAGGAAGTGTCGGACACACCTCAAGACTCATCAAAGGCATCAATAGCTATGGAATTGAAGCCACTTCCCACACATCTTCGGTATGCATTTCTTGGAACTAATTCTACTTTTCCCGTTATTGTTTAGTTCCGATTTAAATGATGATGAATATGAGAAACTAATGGTTGTTCTGAGAAAACATAAGAAAGCCTTAGGTTATACCATAGAGGATCTTGTAGGAATTAAACCATCTTTATGCATGCACAAGATTCTAATGGAGGAGGATTTCAAGCCTTCACGACAACCTCAAAGACGGTTAAATCCGATCATGAAGGAGGTTGTTAAGAAGGAAATCCTTAAGTTACTTGACGCATGTATCATCTATCCTATCTCCGATAGAAAGTGGGTGATCCCCGTTCAAGTTGTCCCGATGAAAGGAGGAATGACGGTTATTACCAACAAGAACAACGAGCTCATTCCTACGAGAACCGTGACGGGTTGGAGGATGTGCATTGACTACCGCAGGCTGAACAATGCAACTAGGAAGGATCACTTCCCGCTACCATTCATAGATCAAATGCTTGAGAGGTTAGCACAACACTCCTATTTCTGTTATCTTGACGGTTATAGTGGTTTCTTCCAGATTCCGATCTACCAGGATGATCAAGAGAAGACCACATTCACGTGCCCGTGGGGTACGTTTGCTTTTAGGAGGATGCCATTCGGACTTTGCAACGCTCCAGCCACCTTTTAAAGGTGTATAATGGCCATCTTCTCGGAATATATTAAGGAAATCATGGAGGTTTTTATGGATGACTTTTTAGTTTATGGTTCCTCATTTGACAATTGTCTTTCTAACATTTCTCTTGTGTTGCAAAAGTGTGAAGACACTAACCTAGTTCTTAATTGGAAGAAGTGTCAATTCATGGTTAAGGAAGGCATTGTGCTAGGACACTTGATCTCTAATAGAGGGATCGAAGTTGACAAAGCTAAGATAGAGACTATAGAGAAACTTCCTCCTCCATCTTCGGTGAAGGGGATTAGAAGTTTCCTAGGACATGCTGGATTTTATAGAAGATTCATCAAGGACTTTTCTAAGATATCGAAACCGCGAACTAATCTATTGATGAAGGATGCAGTTTTTGATTTTTTGCAGGATTGTTTAGACACCTTCTTTAAGATCCGGGAAGCTCTCATCTCAGCCCCGATTATCCAACCTCCGGACTGGAATCTCCTGTTCGAGGTTATGTGTGACGCAAGTGACGTAGCTGTTGGAGCGGTGCTGGGGCAAAAGAAGGAAGGCCGGACCCATGCCATCTATTATGCTAGCAAGACGCTAGATGAAGCGCAGCTCAACTACGCCACAACAGAGAAAGAGTTTTTAGCCATTGTATACGCATTTGAAAAGTTTCGTTTTTATCTTATAGGAGCGAAGGTGATTGTATACACGGACCATTCAGCAATCCGGTATTTGCTTGCCAAGAAGGATGCGAAACCGAGGCTGATTAGATGGATTCTTCTCTTACAAGAATTCGATCTAGAGATCTGCGACAAGGAAGGCTCGGAAATTTCTGTTGCGGATCATTTGAGTCGTCTACCACACATTGAAGACGACGATCTACCCATTGATGACTCCTTCCCGGACGAACACTTACACATCAAGGAAGAGTGCATCGACAAGATTTCTAAAGGTAACGAACATTGGTTTGCTGATTTTATAAATTACTTGGTTTGTCAGGAAATACCTCCCGAACTATCCTATGCACAAAGAAAGAATTTCTTTAAGGATGTCGGGCAATGCTTTTGGAATGAACCTCTACTCTTGAAGAGAGTTCCCGACGGCATCATTAGGAGATGTGTGCCGGAAGACGAAATGCAAAGCGTCATTCGTCATTGTCATTCACTTCCTTGTGGAGGACACGCTAGTTCCAATAAAACTAGCGCTAAGGTATTACAATCCGTATTCTTTTGGCCTACTTTATTTAAGGATGTGCAAACCTTTGTTTCTTGTTGCGAGGCTTGTCAAAGAACAGGAAATATCTCTACGAGAAACGTGATGCCTCTCAACAACATTCAGGAGGTGGAAATCTTTGACGTTTGGGGAGTCGACTTCATGGGACCTTTCCCATCATCTTGCGGAAACCAATACATACTTCTAGCAGTAGATTATGTTTCGAGATGGGTTGAAGCTATTGCCTCTCCAACTAAAGATGGCATGGTTGTTGTCAAGTTCTTTAATAGAACTATTTTCCCAAGGATTGGGACACCACGGACCATCATTAGTGATGGAGGTTCACACTTCATTGCCCGACAATTCGAAGCACTACTAGATAAGTATGGGGTGACTCACAAGATCACCACTCCCTACCATCCACAAACAAGTGGGCAAGTGGAAATTTCGAATAGAGAGATTAAGGGCATCCTTGAGAAGACGGTGTCAAAGACAAGGAAGGATTGGTCTTTGAAACTAGATGATGTGTTATGGGCGTATAGGACTGCATACAAGACTCCCATCGGAACAACACCATACAACCTTGTGTATGGGAAGTCTTGTCATCTCCCGGTGGAGCTAGAACACAAGGCGTACTGGGCTGTGAAGTGGTTGAGCTTCGGCATGAAGGAAGCGGGTGAGAAGCGCCTCTTGGACCTTAACGAGCTTGAAGAACTCCGCTTGAACACCTATGAATACGCAAAGATTTACAAAGAAAGGGCGAAGCATTGGCATTATAAGCATATCATTCCAAAGGAGCTCAAAGAAGGAGATCAAGTTCTCCTCTTCAATTCGAGACTTCGGCTCTTCCCAGGTAAGCTTAAATCTTGTTGGACTGGACCTTATTTGATTAAACGTGTTTTTCCCCATGGCGCAGTTTAAGTATGGGTTGAAAAGTGCGGAAGTTTCAAGGCGAATGGCCAACGACTTAAGAAGTATTCACCGGAGCTCCCAGCTGAGGAAATCGCTCCGATTGTCCTCGAATAAACTCAGGAACGGTCTAGCTAAGGACCTGAAACAAAGCGCTTCTTGGGAGGCAACCCAAGGTATTGCATTTGCGATTCTGTTTTTCTTTCTTAGATTAGTTTAGTTTAGTTGTTTTTGTTTTGTTTTCCCCTTGATACCTCCAGGTATGTTATGTTTTTGGATATAGGAATAAGAAATGGGCCAAGGAAGGAAGAAAAAGTTAGAAAGAATCACGAAACTAGAATTTTTGGCACAGATCAGACAATTCTATGGTTGACCGTACAAAACCACAAGCGTGGAACACCCAGACTAGCCGTAATTTCCAAGTTTTGTACAAAACAGAAAATTCCACGGCCAAAACCATGGCCGTGGAACGCCTTGAGTGACCATGATTTTCAAAAAAATTACAGGGACTATATAAACCTCTTTCCTTCCCAAAAACACACCCACCCTCACCTTCCACGCCCAAATCTCCGGCCACCTAACCTCTCCCATAATTCTTCGTCCGGAGTCCGATTCAATCGATTCTTTAACCAAAAGTGGAGCATTTTCAATCATATACAAGATCCAAGCATCAAACTGAGTGAACAATCCACATTGGAAAGGAATTTGGATTTTTCAAATCCAAACCTAGGTTTTATTCTCTATTCTTTTCTTTCAATTTGGTTCAATTTCCTTGCAAGATTTTAGGACAACTGGACGAACTTGGAATTAGAATTAGAATTAGTCTAGGGTTGTGATTGTTGAATTTGGTGTGAATCTACTGAATTTTGAGAAAGACAGAACAATTCCACGGGTCCGTACATTTCCACGGCCGTGGAATTCCAAGAACAGACAGTGGTTTTTTCTATTGTTGAGAAAAAAATGTTTAGAAGGAAGTCAAGTAGGAACAAGAAGCAGAAAGGTGATAGCTCCTTTTCCTCCCAACCCCCTCCTAGTGAACCACCATCACAACCACCTCCTAGAATCCCTAGAATCCATGAGGATTATGAAGCAGCCATAGAAAAGATTTCAAAGAAACCAATCATAGAACCTAGATACCTTGTCCTAGAGGAGCTTGAAGAGCTCAATGTGGTGAATGATTTGACTTGGCTCTTGGATATAGCCGCATTGATCATCTTCTCCACAATTAGGGAGGATGCTTATGAGGAGATAACGAGGGAGTTTGTAACTTCTTTTGAGCATAGCAATGTTAACCGAACGGTGTCTTTTAGGTTAATGGAGCAAAAACTATGAGTTCTCCATAATTCAGTTTGGAACCTTCTTTGGGTGTCATGAGAGTTTTAATGGAAGGTTTCCCGGGGGAGTGAGAGCCGAGAACTTTTGGAGAGATATTGCTATGATCTATGCTAGTGAGGATCGTTGGCAACCGGCCAACACCAAGGCTAAACTCATATACCACTTATCCTTGAAGATAGCCCATAGAGTCCTTTCGGAATGCCTTTTCCCTATGACCGAAACACCACAAAAGATCAAGACCGATGAGCTTTTCCTCCTCTATTGCATGCTCACCGGTACTTACGCAGATTGTGCCACCCTACTAGACTCTACCATTAGCAAGTTGAAGAACAAGAGGGCCAGAAACATAGGTTATGGGGGTATGGCGACTCACATCGCCAACCAGTTGGGCATAGACTACTCCGCATGTACTTGGATAGCGGCGAGACCTTTGGGTCTTAATGGGCTTATGACTAGAGGTATCATCTTTCCCCGTTACCGAGCTCCACCTACTGCCGCTATGCCTTGAGAGGAGAGAGGGGGTAGAGGTATCCCATGGCTTCCCGAGTACTCCATCATGCTAGGCTGCCACAATTGGAAGGAAACCTTTGTACCCATGCATGTCAATAGACTTGTAGCTCCTCCATATGTGCCGGATGAGGTTCCAACTGAGGATGATGATGAGAAGATGGGAGGAGGAGATGACCATGATGCAGGAGGTGGTGAGCATGATTTTGGTACATTCCCGGATCAGCCAGCCGACTTCCTGGTGCCGCCTAGGCGATCTCCCTACCCTTCTAGACCCTCTAGTTCCTCTTCTTCACGCAGGGCTAGTGTGAGTGAGAGACCGACGTGGATGGAGACCACACCTGCTTGGTATGGAGCGCAACCTTCATAGATGGGAGCTCCTCCTCCATGGTATGATCATCCACCGGTGGCGCAGACCCTTCCTCACGATGCACCTTCATGGTATGGCCAGCCGCCAGCTTGGTATTCGAAGCTTCCAGATTGGGCGGATGACCTTTCGAGGAGAGTAGGAGACTTAGAGGTCCATCAGCAGACTCATGACGTGGAGCGCCAAGAGAACGCCTAGATCTTGAGGGACGTCTACCGCCAGCAGTTTGGGCGGCCTTTTAGCTCCGACTTCTATCCATTCCCGCCGCCTCCTTCATAATGATGATGATGAGATGATCCGCCGGTTAGAGACGTTCCACTGCCATTAGTGAGTTCCTTTTGCTTTTGCTTCTTTTCTTTCTTTATTTCTTTTGAACATTGAGGACGATGTGTATGTCAAGTATGGGGTGGGGTGTGACTCTTGTTTGTAATAACTCGACTCACTTTGTTGCTTATGTCTATGAACACTTGCATGTTTCCTTTCATTGTCACACGTTTCATTATTGCATTGCATGAAAAAGGCTTTCAAAAAAACCCATAAAAATTTGAAAATTTTGAACATTTTTGTGCTTCTAAGATTAGAGATTATTTATATGATGAATCTACTTGTGGAATGAGTTTTTGATGACAATTGTATGCTTGAATAGAATTATGAATTGTGAAGAGACTGAGTATGTTGTTTATCCGTTCTTGCAAGTTTTATAATGTGAAAGTTTTTATCTAAATCATATTGAGAAATGAAGGTTGAACTAACAATATAAGTTCTTATACTTCTTTATGAGATGATTAACGCACCTCGATTTTCTTACTTCTTTCTTTGATCATTTAGTCCGTCAATGAAAATAATTGCCTCCTTTACCTATCCGGGATTTAGGAAGAGTTGATTTTGGCATGTTTGATGTGGGAGGACCATGAAAGCAATTTTTGAATTCAAAGTGTAAGAAAATAGGATTGGGGAAGTCAATCATGATGATGAGTAACTCAGCACCACTCACATAGCCGGGTGTTTGTGTCTTGCCAATGTCGGATTGAGCGATATTCCTAACCGATTATTGTATGTGCATCTAGGCTTCGGTTTTTGTGCACCGTTGTCCATAACTCCAAAAGTAAAGTCGAAAAATTACGTGCAAAAAAAAAAGTCTAGAGCAAAGCTCTAAGTTTGTGGTTAGTTCAAATGGTGAAAAGAAAAGAGTTTGTGTTGATCCTTCTTCCCGGATTCATACACCACATTCCTTTATAAGTTTCCCACCTTTTCCGTATTCTTGACCTTACTTGAAAGTCCTTGAGATCATAAGAATGTTATTTGACTTGGTGATCTAAATTGAAGTTTCACATGCTTTATTTTGACAATGCTTGAAGGTTATGATGTTTGTCTTGAAGTTTAGGCAATTTATGATGTTCCTTTGCTTTGCATATTTTAGTTTATGTGTATGAACGTTTCCAAGGATGAATGAAGAAATATTTGAGGATGATCTATTGATTAGAAGCACATTACCAAAAAAGATTGTTTTGTTTCGTTTTACATTCATATTTCATTCTACCTTATGTTCTAAGCTTTTGAAAACCTTGCTTTGGGAACAAGCAAGAGGCAAGTATGGGGTATTTTGATGACATGAATTATGACCGATTTTTAGGCATGTATTTATATAGATTTTCCCTTTATTTTGCATGCATAGACATACATTCATGGCATTTATGGTTATATTCACCTACTTTGCGAGAATAGAGGTCTACACAGAGTTTGATTGCATTTGTAGGTAGTTTGGCGAATTTTGGAGCAAAATGGCATATTTATGGATCAAGCCTTGAAGCGGGACAAAAAAGAGCATAAAAGGAAGATAGGACGCGCCAAAGTATCTTGTGATACCGTCTGACGCACCAAAGTATTCTCTGATACCGTCTGGCGCGGCCCAGAGTATTTTTTGATACCAGCGGGCTCGACTTCTTTTTAGCCCAAATATTTAGGGTTTTGTCTTTAAACCCTATATTTATCCATATAAATGTTTGATAGCCTTCAACATTAAAAGGGAGTAAAAATTCTCCAAAGGACTTGGAGCTCCGACGTTAGGGAGAAGTTGAGAACGGCTTGCATCCAGCGGTTTTCGAGGGCATTGCTTAGGAAGATCTTATTGCGTAAAGGGAGGATTCTGAGAAGGACGCATTTTGAGATTGCGTATTTGGAGTTGGAAGATCTTAAGGTTTTCATCTTGAAGGCGGATTGACATCCCGTTCTTCATTTGTCCCAAGAGATTTTGTGAGGTTTTTCTATTCCTTTGATTCTACATTCTTTGAACACAAGACCGGATTTGTTATTTTGATATTTTGAGGATTGAGATATTTGACATTATTGAGTTTTCTAAGTTCCATTCTTTTTATTCTCTTCTTAATTTGATTGTTGATTTGATGACCATTATTGTTGGCTAAAACCCTTAAGCGATTCTAAGGTGAAGGGTTGATAGTTGTGGCTTAGATATTGATAGATTGAACTTAAACAGATTGGATCCTGAGAGTTGCGAGAAACCTCGTCGTCGAGGCTTTTCACGGCCTGTTCTTGAGTTCCACGGCCGTGGTTCTTCAAGATCTGACCGTGGTTCGTAAGTTCTTTGCTTTTGCTTTGATCAAAAGTTAAAGATTTGCTTTAACCTAGCCTTTGCTTACCTTTTATAGGTAGTAGTGACACTCAACATCCTCTACTTTGGTTTAGAGTGTCACAACCTTAACCTTTTTAGCTTATCTTTTAATTTCCTTGAGTTTGGGCATGGGTATTTGAGAGTTTAATCTTGTCCTTAGATCCTTTCTATATTGCACCCTCAATAACCTTTATAGAGAGAGCCCTTGGGTTAGACATATAAGGTTTTGGAACTTCACCGTACTCAACCTTACCTTAGTAATACCTTTGCAATCTCAACTCTGTCGTTATATCAATAGAATATCTTGAATCGATTGTCACAATTGGATAATTGGATCTTTAGGATTGCTGTTTTTCCAATTATTTGCAAAGCTTCAATAATTTTGATTGCTCGATTATTCAAAACTGATTTTGTTTCACCAAATCCCTGAGTTCGATATTCTAGAATTCTTGCTCTACTATGCCGATCCGTACATTGTGGGTTCGCTTGCTTATTTTTAGTTTTAATAATTTAAAGCTTATTTGCACGCACACTTTCGAGTGAACACAACATGCCTATCCTGTGGGGCATCTACAACATGGTAATAAACCATTAGCTAACCATACACATATATAGAGTAATGCATAAGCACAATCACATGTAAGGAAAGATAAACAGATCAACATGCTTTCACACATTTACCCATTTTATCATCCCAATAATAATGGTCATTCACTCAAATCGTATATAAATATATATATGAAACTAGGTGACACGAGGACCGATACATCCTCGCCTCTCAGCCAGCTAGCCAGCTGCACTAGTATCGGTCACACAATCCGTGTACCCTGTCGGAGTGGATTGTGCCCTTCTTGTAAAGTCAGTCTGGCCTGACATCAAAGAACCTCCCAGACTCCACGGAGGGATGAAATGGAAAGGTTATCACAGCCACACATACGGGGCAATCAATAAAACATAAGTCGGTATAAACGACATCTCATGCTATCATAGTAAACATACAAATCATACACCACTTATGCAAACACCCAATATAAGGATGACTGGTAAGTAAGTCCTACGGACTTACCTCAACCTTGATCAAACTCAACCACGATCACCTCTACACTGGAGGGACAACAGAGCCTATAAACATGGCATAAAGAGATGTATGAATCTCCTAATAACACAAGGGTCACACCTAGACCCAAAGGGATCCATAGGATCATCATCAACCTAACTCACAACCTAATGAGCCTCAAAAGCCATACAAGGCAATAACCGATCATAACCTCAGCCAAACACATCCTCACACCTCTAGCATGATCCTATACTCTCACACTAGGAAAGGAGGGAACAAAGTCATCCTAAGGAAAGCCTAGAAGCAGCATACACCTGCAGAACCAAGTGCAACACCAAGCTGATGTAGGTGGCGCAGGGGCGGCTCACTGGTGGCGTAGGGGCGGACCACTGGCCGGCGCTGGGGCGGCTCAAGACAGGCGCTGGGGCGGCTGGTGTGTAGAAGACACAAGTTCAGCTCCTTCTTCACTCTTTCCTTCGATTATTTACTCCTTCTTCACTTCAACAGAAACATACATATATAACATACATATATACACATCAACACAAGCCAAATATGGCTGAACATGATCCAACCCTAAGGATTCTATACTAAACTAAGGAAAGATAGGAAAAGAGATGAAAAGATGAAAGAATGAAGAAGGAAGAGATGGAAGCCATGAAAGCTTACCAAGCTGAAGATCCAGAAGCTCAACACAACACCAAACGACCTCAAGTTGGCTCACAAGGCTCAGCAACCACAAACATCATCAAAGCCAAGTATAAAAGCTCACAAACTCACACACAACCTCAAAGAAGATCAAAGATGATACAAGGGAGAACAGAGGAGAAGAAATGTACGCAAAAGAGAGAGATGGAGCTGAGAAAGATAAACCTCATCAAGAGGTAAAAGATGAAGTATATAAAGGAGGTAAAAAGGGTACAGCACGGGTCAAAGGGTCAAAGAAGACTGCTGCAGCACACAAAGCCGCGGGGGCGGACTCTATGAGCCGCTGCAACGGCCCAGGCAAACTGCAGGGGCAGATCCAGGGTCACGCAGGTGCGGAATAGGCTGAATCTGGGTCCTCAACTCACCCTCTCAACAACTAAGCAACTAGGCTCTTACAGCTAGCCGGACCTTTCTCCATGGAATTACTCAATGTAGCTCGAACACTTTGGAGTGCTCATCACATCCATCATAAAATTCTTCCAAAAATATTATTGTTCCTAATTTCAGCGGAAAATGGTAAGATCTCCCACATACAAGCTTGTACGGTTTGATTCTCACCGGAATCCTACCGGTCCTCTGATCCTTCCATGGGACATTGATAGCATGAATTATAGTCTATATTTTGGGATCTGTTTAGATGTTTTATCTTCAATAATCTGCATGATTGGATGTATATTATGTGATTATATTGTCGTTTCATCTACCTTTGCGGGAATCGAGGTCTACACCAAGTTTCGTTGTAATCGTAGGTAAAATGGCACGTTTTGCATCAAAAAGGAGCTAAAGGAGTGAAGTAGTCGTTGGAGCTACATTCAGGAGCTTAAGGAAGAATCCAGGAAGCATGGAATTGGATTAAAGATTTACTTTGGACCAGATTTGAGAGATTTCACATTCAGTTTAGAGCCACCTCGGTCAGCTACAGTACCATCTCGACCGAGGTGATCCAGAGGAGCATCCCGACCGAGGCGAACACCTTGGACGCGGCGAGATATATTTTATTCTTGGCTGAGATCTTTTATTTTTGGAAGGAAGGATCTTATATTTTTAGGCTGGATTGCTGGAAGGAAGATCATATATTTTAGGGATTTATTGATGAGAGATAGATATATTTTATTAGTAAAATATCTTTTCAAGATATTTTATCTGTGGAGGGTAGTTTTCCTATATAAAGGGTTGGATTTTCTACAAGTTCAACAATGCTTATACATGCTTAGAGCATCCAGTAGTTGGGTAGGATTTTTGGAAGGTTGAAGGAAGGAAGTTGATAGTTTTTATAGCTTTTGTGAAGGGTTTTGTAAGATTCTCTTAGATTCCCTTCTTGTTGATTGTCTTATTGGATTGTGATCCAAGGAACGCTTGTTTGTTTGATAATTGATTCAGTTATTGAAGCCTTGGTCTTAAGGTTTTTGTGTTCAATTATTCACCTTCTTCCCTTATAATGATTATTGCTTTCATGATGATGATTGGCTAATTTCTTTGTGTGATTCTAGGGTGATTGGCTGAAGGTTGTGGGAAAAACAATGATAGAATAATCTTAAATTCTAGTAGGACCTTGAAAGCTCGAGTCTTTATCCTTAACCCTAGAACATCTCGTTCAGTCGATGAACATCTCGGCCGGGGTGGAATTCGTCTGACCGAGGTGACTTTTCTGATCCAAAACTGAGAGTTAAATGTTAGAGTTTGCCAAATCCTATTCTTATTATACCTTTTCTGGTTCAATGCAAGCCTATGATGAGACTTACCCAGTAATTCCTTTGTTTGTTTACCCATGATCATAAGTATAGGTAATAAAGGTTTATCCTTTATTGGGGTTTGAGTGTGCTTTCATCCCATCTTTGTGAGTTAGCCTGAGACTTACCCAGTAAAGGTTGATTCTATTCCCTTAGTTGGAGTGTTAGTTTGAGGTTATAGTTCTTTTCCTTAATTCCTTGAGACTTACCCGGTAATAGGAGTTACGGTTTGGGATTAGTGAGTAATGAGACTTACCCGGTGATCTATTCCACTTTAGAAACACCTTCCCTTTGCAAAAAATCTCAGCTTTGTCCGCTTTATCTTTAGATCTTGAGTTGGAACCACAACTAGATGCTTTAATCCCTAGAATTGCATATTTTCCTTAATTGACTTTTTATCATCTTTGATTGTTTTAATTGCTTTTGTGGTTAGTAATTACATAGACAACCTATACTTGCTTTGTTTCACATAAGTCCCTGAGATCGAAACCCTTGAATTCTTGCTTTTTACTACGATTGACCCGTACACTGCGGGTTCGCATCCTTGTTTTTAGCATACATCTTGGGTTATAAATTTAAAGCTTGCACACACCATTTGGAGCGAACAGACATAACTCGGTTTTTCATCCCATCATTTCCTTGATCGAGAAAACAGCTTCTCGAGAATCCTAGTAGCTTCCCCATCTCCAGCTTGTGTGACCCCATACTTGAACAAATAACACTTCGTTGCCTTAGCAGTGAAGTTCTTGTTAACTCAACTCCTTTCAGTCCAAGGAGTATCTTCTTTCAGCAAATTCAAGGGAGGTTTCATCTTGATCTTAGGAGGTTCTTTCGGAAGAGACCTCCAATTCTTCGGTGCATCGCTGACGAAATCTAGAGCTTAAAAGGGAGTAGGAGCAAGTACCTTATAAAGTTCTTCAAATATATGGACAAGTTTCATGTTAGGGTAATCTACACATGAAATTTTTCCAAACTCAGCTGGATTCTCTTCAACCTCGGCCGATCTTTCTTCAACCTCGGCCGATCTTTCTTCAACCTCGGCCCAAGTTTTAGGAGTTGGATCAAGATCTTCCACTTCTTCCTCTTCTTCAAGAACTTCAGGAGAAACTTCCGATCCGATTAGAGGAATGCTTGAAACTTGTAGTACTTCCTTATGCACCTTTTTCGGCTTAACATAGGATAGGGAGCTTTCTTTGAGCTCCTCCACCTTCTTCATCAATTTCTCCCGTTTTGATTCAAGCAAATCTTCAAGAGGTTGCTCATAAACCTTTTTAGGGACATTCAGCTCATCCCATATCGCAAGATCTTCCTCAATAGCCTCTTCTCTTTCTCTTTCACTGTCAAACCAAATGAAGGCGTATTTCTCTTCCAAGTATTTATAATGGTCCACCCTAGCATTTTATCTTGCTATCCAGGTTGGATCAAATGTAGGTTCAAAGCGACTCGTAGCCATTGGAAATCCTGAAAGCTACAAAACTCATAGAAAAAGATCAAATGCAAAAGCAAAAACTTCCAAGCTAGACAACCAAATACCGAACTTGGTCTTGATCAATTTCCCGGCAACGGCGCCAAAAACTTGTTCGCTCCAAAAGGTGTGTGCAAGCTTTAATATTTATAACCCAAGAAGTATGCTTGAACAATATGTGAACCCGCAGTGTGCGGATCAATTGTAATAAAAGCAAGAATTCCGGGGGTCGATCACAGGGACTATGGTGAAACAAAGTACGGTAATCAGGTTGTCAAATAACCACAAGTAGCAAATTAAAGCAATCAAAGATGATATAAAAGTCAGATAAAGGGAATGCGAATTTTAGGGATTAAAGCATCCAGTTGTTGTTCCGACTCAAGATCTCAAAAGATAACGTGGACAAAGTTGAGGTTTGCAAAGGGAAGGTGTTTCTAAGATAGGAATAGATCAGCGGGTAAGTCTCAAGGTACTAAGAAAAGGAACTATAATCTCAAACAACACACCACCCAAGGGGATAGAATCAACCTTTACCGGGTA
This sequence comes from Fagopyrum esculentum, assembly GCA_033239045.1. NCBI lineage: Eukaryota > Viridiplantae > Streptophyta > Magnoliopsida > Caryophyllales > Polygonaceae > Fagopyrum > Fagopyrum esculentum. The sequence goes on along the minus strand of BSUD01000001.1, from coordinate 49,077,480 downwards.
AGTCTCAGGCTAACTCACAAAGATGGGATAAAGGCACACTCAAACCCCAATAAAGGATAAACCTTTATTACCTACAATCATGATATTGAGTAAACAAACAAAGGAATCACCAGATAAGTCTCATCCTAGGATTGCGTTGAAACTCTCAACTCAGATAAGGTTCAAGAAAGGTTCACCTCGTTCAGTTATATTCCATCCCGAACGAAATGTTCAATGACTGACCGAGGTGTTCGTCGGTTAAGGTAAAGGCTCGAGCTTTCTGGGTCCTGTTGGGATTAAGATCATTCTATCATTGTCTTTCCCACAACTTTCAACCATTCACCCTAGAATCGCATAAAGAACTTAGCCAAAAATCATCATGATAACAATAATCAAATTTATAAGAAAGGAACCAATATTCAAACAAGAAAACCTTAACACAAAGGTCTCAATAACTCAATGAATCAAACAAACAACAATCAGCGTTCCATAATCACAAATCAGAAAAGACAATAAAACCAAACCAAACTAAGAAGATCTTGCAAACTCCTTCAAAGCCAATTTCAACTTGATTCCTTCCTTCCTTGAACTTCAACCATCAAAACTTCCTTCAACTCTTCCTTCAAACTCTTCAGAAAATCCTCCAGAAAATCAGTGATCCGAAGATGGGTAATCCGTAGATGGCTGAATTGTAGAAAATCAACCCATATATATAGGAGAATTATCTTCCAAAGATAAAATATCTTAAAAAGATAATTTCCTAGAAAATATATCCATATCTCTCAAAATATATCAGCCAAATATAATATCTTACTTCCAGAAATCCAGCCAAAAATATGTGATATTCTCTTTCCAAAAATAGAAGATCTCAACCAAAAATAAAGATCTTGTCGACTGTGAGGTGTTCGCCTCGGTCCAGACGCTCCCCAAGATCACCTCGGTCAAGGTGATATTGTAGCGGACCGAGATGAATCTCAGCTGAATGTAAATCATCTCGAATCTAGTCCAAAATCAATCCTGTTAATCATTTTCATGCTTCCTAAGATCTTCTTATAACTCCTCAAAGCTCCAGAGTGTAGCTCAAATGACTCCTTAGCTTCCTTAGCTCCATTTTGGTCCAAAACGTGCCATTTTCCCTAATTAAAACGAAACTAGGTGTAGACCTCGATTTCCGCAAAGGTAGACAAAACAACAATATAATCAAAGAATATACATCCATACATGCAGATTTATGAAGATAAAACGTCTAAACAAATCCCAAAATATAGACTATAATACATGATATTAGTGGACCATTATGAATATTTGTTGCGCTTTTTTGCGTTCATCGAATTTAATGATGAAAGGGAAAGAGAAGAGGCTATTCAAGAAGAGCTTGCGATATGGGATGAGCTGAATGTCCATAAAACGGTTTATGAGAAACCTCTTGAAGATTCTATTGAATCAAAGTGGGAGAAATTGATTATGAAGATAGAGAAGCTCAAAGAAGGCTTCCTATCCTATGATAAGCCGAAAGAGGTGTATAAGGAAGAACTACAAGTTTCGAGCATTCCTCCGCTTGAATCTGAAGCTCCTCTTGAAGTCCTCATTGAAGAAGAGCAAGAAGTGGAAAATCACGATCCAACTACTGAAACTTGGGTCGATGTTGAAGAAAGATCAGCCGAGTTGGGAGAAGTTTTATGTGTGGATTGTCATCCTAACTCAAATCTCGTCCCAAGTTTTGAAATGCTTTACAAGGTACTTTGTCTTACTCCCTTTGAAATTCATATTAAAATTTCTGATTTTTCCAGGAATGCACCGAAGAGTTGGAGGTCTCTTCCGAAAGAACCTCCTAAGATCAAGATAAAACATCTCTTAGATTTGCAGAAAGTAGATGCTCATTGGACTATAAGGAGTGAAGTTATCAAGCACTTCACTGCTAAGGCAGTGAAGTGTCTTTTGTTCAAGTATGGGGTCATTCACATGACAAAGACCATACATCATCCCCAAGCTGGAGATGGGGAAGCAAAGAGGATTTATGAGAAGCTGATTTCTAGATCCAGGAAAGGATGGGACGCAAGGCTAGATTATGTCCCATTAAAGTGCATGAAAGCTAGAAGAATTCCGGTGAGAATCAAACCGTACAAGCTTGTACGTGGGAGATCTTACCATTTTCCCGTGAAATTAAGAACCGGAATCTTTTTTGAATAGTTTTATGATGGATGTGATGAGCACTACAAGATATTCAAGGTACATTGAGTAAATCCATGGGGAATGGTCCAGCTAGCGACCTTAAACCAAGCGCTTCTTGGGAGGAAACCCAAGGTATTGCTTTCTTTTCCCTTTTTCTAGTTTAGTTTAGATAGTTTGCTTCGTGTTTTGTGTGTCCTCCTAGACAGGAATCAGGTACTCTCTAAGAAGAAATTACAACTCAGGAGCTACATGGAAGGATTGATGTTCGAGAAGTTTAGAAAACGGAGCTTGACTGAGATACATCTCGAATGCTGTCAGAACGCCTCGACCGAGATCTTCTTCGCCAACCGAGATGGTCTTATCTAGGATTTGTTTCTTATTTCTTTATGCAGTTCAGCTGTGTCCGGTGAGTACTTATTTCTTATGACTTATATTTGACCCATTGGGACAATGTGTCCCAAGTATGGGGTATTTGTATGACTCTCTTGATCTTTGATTATGATCTTATTTGATCTATGCGCTTAACTCTCATTACATGCATACATATGGGTTTTTGTTTGAACAAAACGTCAAAAACCAGTTTGGAAAAAAAATTTAGCTCGACCGAGACGTTCTTGGCTGAACGAGGTTGAACACCTCGGATGACGTCATAACACCTCGACCGAGATGGGTTCTTAACTGAAAGATTTTCGAAACGTTTTATGCTTCTTTTCTAGATATGACCTCGATGATGATTTTGTTTGCAGATTGGTTTTGAAATCTTTATATGCTCGAGAGGTTTTATGATATGTTTAAGTTGCAAAATTCTTTGTTTGAAATTCTAGCATGTTTAATACTTTGTTTTTATCAAAATTATGTTGGATTTGAAGGTTGACACCACATGATGAGTTCTATTACATTCTTCCTGGAATGACTAAGGACTTCATTCTCTTCTTCTTCTTCTTGATCATGCTTTAGCCCCTCATATACATATTTGCATCCCTTTACCTATCCGGGAATTTGGATGCACTTGACAAAAAGCATGTGAAGTGAAGTTGAGTTCTTGGCTGAAAGTGTTAGAAAGAAACAAATTAGGTTTGGGGACGTTGATCTTGATGATGAGTAACTCGACACCATTCACATAGCCAGGTGTTTGTGTCTTGCCTAAAAACTCCACCTTGTTTATAAATGTTTTACAAGTGATTATGACGGAAGACTTAACACAAATGTGGTAGTTGGATACACTAACAATGTATTGTTTATATTCTCTAGATGTTTGGTTGGTTTGAATTAAGTGCAGGTTTTATCAAAATATCAAGGGCCTTGATATGGATTTCTAGGGCCTTGAAGTATAACTCAAGGAAAAGGAAGATAACATTTACAAAGGGATGATCTCAAAGGCCTTGGAGTTACAGATGCACGAAACAAGGATTCAAATGAGCTGAAGATTTTCCAGGAAGATTTTTGCTTAACAAAAAGATTTCATCAACCGAAAAAAGATCTCAACCGAAGATTAGAGAATCTTTTCAGAAGATTTTCTAAAATCAAAGAGCGGCAAAATATCTTCTCTCTCTATTCAACAGAAGACGAGAAGATCAAGGAGCTAAGGACTCGACGTGTTCTAGGGAGCTGAAGATTTGCAACGTCTACCTTATCTCGAAACAAGAAACGATCTTCATGGAGAAGAAGATTCATCTTCAAGCGGTCATCTCTACAACGGCTAGAAGACCTCTCCATAGAAGAGTATAAATGGAGATGATGGTCATAGAAGACAAATATACAAGCGTACACAGGAAAACATCTTTACGTCTTCAAGCAACCTAAAATATCTTCATTCATTGTTTTTCTTTCTCTCTTTTACGCAAAAGCTATATCCTCTTAGAGACAGAAAACACAAGAGATCCATTGGAAAATCTAAATAGAGTTATACGAGAGTGTGTGTTACTCTGCGAAGTAACTAGGCTATTATAGCTAGGTTGAGAGTTGGAGCTAGATCGTAGCATTGGCTATAGTGAGAGAAGAAGGGGATTTCTTCTAGTTTGTATCTAGGACTCTTTGAAGCTGATAATAGATTGTTAGATCCTAAGGCTATACCCTGGGACGGAGATTAGGCTATTTAGAGCCGAACTTCGTAAACATATCATTGTGTCGATCTTTTCAATTCCGCACCATATATACTTTACTATGACTAACTTTGTTTTGCAGGAGCAAGAGGTCAAGGCACTTGAAAGTAGTTTCAAAGCCCTTGAAATCAAAGTTTTACAAAGAGCACAGATCGACATCAAGGCCCTTGAAAGGAGTTTCAAGGCCTTGAGATTTGGTTTGCGAAAAGTTCCCATACTCTACTCACCCCCCCCCCCCCCCTTTTAGAGTATCTTTTAACCTTTTATTT